>JAZKJV010005715.1:0-632156 GCA_037367405.1 Ottelia alismoides | reverse complement strand
TTTGTCCGCCCTATTTTTCCTCTTATTTTCTTTTATTTCTTGTGATTTGTGCTTTTCGCCTTTATTTTCATTTATTTTCTATGATTGAGCATGTAGATTTTTAGGATTTCTTGATCGAGTAAATTAGGTCCAAACATCTAATATTTGCATGCTCATATAGTTTACATTGGGATCAAGATCAAACTCAACTTTTGCATCACGATGATAGTAATTCCTGCATAGGGCGATTTTACTGTCTTGCTGATGAACGTCAAATTTATCTCTTTAAGAATAGATAAATGTCTTAGTATAGGAGACAAATTTGGTTCGTCAAAAACCACAATCTTTGAATGTTGTGGAGTACTTTTACTTGGCAAGTCTACCAAGGTCGAACACGGGGAATGATGATTCTTAGTTGTGTGGTTTTAAATTAAATTAAATAATTAATTAATGCTAATTGATTTCATTGTCGAAAATAAACACAAAGAAATGCTATGATGAAGATGCGAAGAAATAAAAAGAGAAATGAAGTACAAGATCTGTGAAGTATACTATTCAATCCTCAATGAAATTTATCAATTAATTCTCGAGAGATTATCGCAGATCGGAAGAGACTAATGCTCAGAAAGATTTATCAACTCCAAGTTATAGGTAAAGAGTTTAATCAATGAATATTCCTGTCAAACATATCATGTAAATTTCTCCTGAAAATTAATAGTCGATCAGACAAATAGGAGTCAAATATATTAATCCTGATTTAACCCCTGCACAGATTAAGTTATTGGGAATAATCCACCATGATAACAAGGAGTTAATCAAATTAAATTCCTCAACTGAACTCCTGTAGAAGATGTCATTAATTTCTCAAGCACAAATATGTCACAATTAGCCGACATATGTCAATAGAGATCCTCAAATAATAATTATCAATAAACAACCTCAGATCTGTCTATAAACTATGCTAAGTGGTAGAGCATGAAAAGAGCTTCAAAATGACATATTATATGCTAAAAACAGAGTTTGTATGAGAAAGATATCCTAGAATGAATTTGCAGGGACTAAAATGTAAATAAAATAAAGTTTCTCTTTCAAAAAGGTCCCTGGATGGGCTTATCTGTAATTTCACAAAGCTGGAGGGGCCCCTCTACAATTTACCCCTGGTGGGGATATATCTGTATTTCTGAAATGTTCGGGGGTATGGCTGCAATTTTCCCCTGCGCACGTGTGTCGCACGTGCGCCTGGAGGCTCGGAGTCGGGGTGGAGGCTCGGAGGGGCCGAGCCCAAGGTTCGGGCCCGGGGTTGAGGTTCGGAGCCCCGAACCAGAGGCTCAGTCGACGGGCTAGAAGCTCAGACCAAGGCTTAAGGCTCGGATGGTCGGAGCCTCGACGTGGTGACGAGCGGTGGTCCGGGCGACCAAAGCCTCGAGGCTGGGGACGAGGATCGGCTGGGGACGCATGGTGAGACGGCAACCATTAGATCCAAGGCGTGGGCCTGATCCAAAGACCACTAGAGGCGTAGCAGGTGCGGAAAGGAGCGGCGGATGATTGTGGCAATGTCTCCGTGTAGCGGAGTCGAGGCGTGGAGGAGATCGGTGATGCTCGACGGCGCAGAGTGTCAGGCGGTCGGCCCACCTCCATCGACACATGACTGGAGGTGGAGCGATGATCATCTAACTTCGTGTCTCGCACAAATGGAGGTCGTGTGCAGGGCGGTGGTAGGCTGCAACGTGGATGATGAAACAAAGGTCGTCGATGGCAAGCAGATGTACGGTGAGGTTGGTGGACAGTGCCACGGCTGGAGCGTGGAGACGGTGGTGCGGTCATGCGGGGTGCTGCTCGTGAAGCGTTGCGAGGACGGTGAAGCATAGGTCACGAAGTGAAGGCTATGAACATGGAAAATGCGGAACAGGAGAGAAAAATGTGTAGGATGGGAAATTGCCTGGGAAAGTTGGGAGGATCGATGGCCTGCTCCCAATGACCGCTTCAACACCGGCGTGCGTGAAGCTCGGGTGCGATGGACAGCAACAGAGTTCACGCTTCCTCTGGATCACGCCCAAGTGAGAGCGTGCCGCTGTCACCGACGCTCGAGGGATGAAGGGCAGATGCGTTAAATGGTTGGAGCGGCGGGGTTTTATAGGAGCGAGGTGGGCGGCTGTTACGTGAGGGAGAGGCCGGCCTTGCAACGGCCGGAGAAGGGAGGCGGCGCGGCGGCGATTACATGAAGATCATGGGCCGAGAAATGGCTGAGCGGGGCGCGGAGGGGGTATGAATGGCTGGAGGAAGGGGAAGGTGGGGTCACGTGCTGGGCACGTGACCTGGGGTGGCCTGGAGAGAGAGAAAGTGGGGGTGCTACGTGGCACGCCCAAAAAAATTCAAAATTAAAAAGATAGAAGAAAATAGAAAAGAAATAAAAGAAGACCTCGGATTGAAATTTTCCTTCACGAAAGTTGTCTCGACGAGATCTACAAATATCATGAAGGATCCGGGAGCAAAAGAGGTCATTCGTGCGAAGTGATATTTTTGGTAGTTCTCCATGTGTATAGAAAACCAGCTTTTTCGAGTTTTTAAATTTTTTATTAGTTTTGAAGATGATAAAAATTCTAAAAAAAATACGATAAAATACAAGAAATTTATTTACATACTAATATAATTTTTTGGATTTTTAATAAATAAGAAGATAGGAAAATAAAATAAAAGTGTAAAACCCACAATTTTTGTACAGACTCACAACGGACACTTGGACTTAGTCAGTTTCTTTGATTTTAGTTTTAATCTGGATTAGGATCTTTATGTCGCTTAATAAATCTTTCATCAAAGAGTACAAATAAAGAAGAAATAAAATTAAAAGGGTGAATTATGTACATAAAAACTTCGATTAAAAATAGCAAAAAGTTAAAAATGCGCAAAAGAGACCCAAAACCCAACTTTCACATATGAGCTCCGAATTTTACGAAATTAGTCTTGTTTTGAAGGTATTTGAAAATGGAGTATTTTAAAGTGACTATACCAAAATCGGACATTGTATGAGGGAGATATGTTTGTTTTAGTCCTTCAAATCTAAAATTAGACTTTGAGATTATTTGATACTTATTGAGTTAGTAATTTTTTTATTTTTTATTTATATTGTTAGTAATATCTACACAATGGAGGTGATTTGGGGTCAATCAGAGTTAGGATGAGTTAATTAAAAATACGAGAAGATAACAATTTTTTGGGCTAATTTACAATTGGAATTTTTAATGCAATTATGCATGATGAAATGCAAATATTATTAACACATGTATGTATGCTAATGATGCTTTATTATTGATTAAATGCATGTGAATTTTGGGAACAAAGCCTAATTGACCAATTTTTGCATGATGAATACGGGATTCATCTTACCCCTATACTTAAACCATGCTCGTCCCCGAGCATCAATGAATGAATGACTTAGTTGAATACATATTTGACTGTGTGTGTGAATTTTCAAGGCACAATTCATAGAAGATCCTTAATTTGAGTGATCCCAGTATTTGGGCTCATCCATGCTTTAATCAGAAGGAATCCCACTTTTCTAATTTTCATACTCTCTTTTTGTACATATAACATATGGAAATGCTTTTTAGTGTACTGCATTCATGAGAGTCAAGTCGAGACATCGCCCAAAGTTTCAATCCAAGAGACTCTCCTCTAGACCTAATCCTCAACACTAGGGAATAAGTCTATTCTTGCTTCAGTCAACCGTCTCATTAGTTTGTCAGACTTGAAAGTATAGATGGACGGACAGATGATGGAGGGCATATGATTGTGTCTAATTTCTCTCCCTCACATTGGAACAAGGTGTCTCTCGAGTGCCTTATTACTCAACACAAGTATATTTTTATTTTGTTGATCAATGTGTCCGTCAAGAGAATTTGGAGTCGTCTGCACTTGTTTTTTTGGGAGTACACCCGGGTGTGTCTCTTTTGAGTATCTAAGATACCTTTGACACCCAGACTTATATTGCTTACGATGTAGAGCCCTTTTATGGTGTCAGCCCGTCTCCTTGGTCCTATCTAGTGCTTGGTCCAAGTGGACACTTTGAAAATGTTTGGGAGCGCTCTCCATTGGTGGAAGCTCATTTGTAGTTTGTCTTTGGATGAATAGAGCTTTTCTTTAACATTTCTTTTTCTTTTCTTCTGTTGGCTAGCTCCACTGATTTTATCAAAAGTTGGCGCACACTGATAAACAATTTCATTAAGTTTTATCACACCCTAGCACATAGGTAAATATAAAAAAGATAGCATATGAACTTGTTCACATAGTGGCTAGGATTTTGCTGACACTCAGGTTTTCTGAAGCCTTTATTAACTTTATCCCATCCTCGAATATCATTAGATCAGGTCTAAACTCAAATCTCTAGTCCTAGTTCCTCAAGTGATATCTCAAATCATCGCATCAAGCATGCAGTTGTGAAAGTGATTATGATGATCATATTCTCTTTAAAAGTAGAGATGAAGAGTGCAATATAGCGCTCAATCTTTCAAACGAGGGAAGTGTGGATAATTAAGTTCAAAACCCTAATGACTAAGGCTGGCTAGCTCAAATTCTCAAGATCTCAGAAATCAAGTGTCTTCAAAATCCTCAAGCCTTGAGTGATAGTAAATGTGTCAGGAATATATCAATCAAGGAATGCATGAAATGTTTGATGAAATGCAAGACTATGAGTGATTTTTTTATGCAAATTTTTTTTTGTTGTTTTTTGTTTTTTGAAAAACAGGTATTATATACATATATTGCATTACTTGTACCAATCCCCGATGTCAGATGAAAATGATTAAAGTACGAGCTATGGATAAAGTAGATACAATATATACAAACACTCCCTCTATACTTAGCATGTGCTATGTCCTCAAATGCACAAAGTGAAATGTAGACATAGCTCGTACTAAGTATGGATGGGTTAAAAACAACACAAGAGAAGTATATATAAACAATGTTACCGGTCCCCTTATACTTAGGCTCAGGTCAGCCTAAGTATAATCGGAAAATTACACATGGGGAATCGTGTAGATTTACGAATGTACAGGTGAGAAGGTTTGCGACGGACCTTCTTGTGAGAGTGTGGTGGGAGATAGTATGGAGATGTGGAGGGCGATGAAGAGGGGGAGGGTGAATATGACCAGCCATCGTCAGAGTCGTCCTCATGAGAATATTAGTCATATGCAGAGGATCTCCAACTATGGTCGATCATAGGTAAGTGCCCTTGGATCAGAGCTGTACCTATTGCACTTACTTGATGAACCACTTATGGACTGGAAGAGGACTCTTTAGAAATCACTTGGTGTATAAGATCAAAGGTGACTTTCTTGGTCGGCTTGTTTCCTTGAGAAGTATTGGGAGGAAGTTGGGCAGTCTTCATCTCCCTGTCTTGAGTAACCGATGTGGCATTCGTGAGTTCCTCATCAGATGAATCCTCATAAAAGTCGACCAATTCTTGTAGTGTCATACATTGCTTCGGTCGAGAGAGATTGTTCCTAGTGGGTTTGTATGTTATGGATGGGGTGTTGATGTCACTTCTGGATAATCGTGATTTTTGGTGACATCAGAGATTTCCTGAGTCGGTTCTTTATATGGCTCAAGTATCTCATGAATTACAGCCGACTTAAAAATTGAACCAAAATAATCGTGACATTCCTCAGAAATACGGTCGAATTCTTCATGAGCTCCAAAATCTTGATTTCTCCTAGGAGCAGTGATAGGGTGGTGAGAATCCGAGGTTTGTCCAACAGTCGATCTCACGGTTGTCTCTCCTAGGGCATGTGTCGATGTTGCATGAGGGGAGGTTTGAACATGTGAAATGTTTGTCTCCTGATCACGACTGTCGGTTTCAATTTGGTTTCATCATAACAGGATGTGTTATTGAGGGTTTGTTCATTGTGGTCTGAGTTCGGGAACATGGTGACCTGAGTCTCACAATCTACAATTGCCTTAGCAGAGGCTAAGAATGGTATTCCTTAAATGATAGGAGACTCAAACAATGTTCTGGGGTGGTTAATGTCAAGGACAATAAAGTCCACTTTATGGCTATCATCCCGAAAGTTTACGACGAGCAAAATGATCACCTGTGGCCTTTTGGTGGATCGATCAGGCAATTGAATGATCACCCTAGTCTTTTTCAATTGTCTGAGTTTGAGTTTGTCAAAGACGGACTTGGGGAGAATGTTTATGGAGTCGTCATCTAACCGAACATGAGTGAATAAGGTATCCTCAATTTCACATGAGATCCGAGTCAACCGCTTGACTTTACGGCTTTTGATTTTATGATTCATCACCAAAGAACTAGCCATAGATATGACATGATATTTAGTCCCGGATCGTTTCTTGTCTATCTTTTTGGGGTTTAGTTGACTCTTCACAAATCACTTAAGATCGGGTACATATTCTATGGCTTTGATCAATGGAAGCTCTAGGATCAGACTCTTGCAAAATGCTTCCATTTCAAATTGTCTAATTTTTTTGAATTTTCAAATTTTTCAACTTTTTTATTATTTTTTATGATATGGTCAGTAGGGGGGTCAGAGGTAAGTGGTTGTGTCTGACTGTGAGTTACTTGTTGATTTAGTGGTTTGCAAGGTGGTGGCCTTATTTCTTCTGAATTTTGCATAGACTGGATGAGATCATATATTCTCTCAATTAAAGTGTCTGCTCTATGATTAATCCGAGCAATCTCATCCTCAAAAATCTCATGAATAATGATTGAATAATCATTCTCCATGTGTCGTGATTATGGCATGTAACATCGAGTAGAGTATTGGTTGTTCATAATCATTATGGTATGGTCGTGAGTTATATTTCCTTGACTCTAGTTTTCTCGTAGATTGTCGAAGAAAAATTGATTGTACTCAAGATGATAGTCCTCCTGAATAGGGGATGATTCAAGAGGCTGTGAGATCATAGTAATCGGAAATCGTGTTCTACTGTCAATATCAGTCACTCTATTGTTCATCCTCAATTCGGGTCTCTCTCTCATGTCCATAAGATTGTCAGAATGTGAGAGAGGGCTATTCCAAGAAGAAGTGTAGTCATTGGGTGGGATGTATGGGCGGGAAGAGAATGATGGCTGAGGGGGACTTGATTTGAAGAGCAAGTTCCCTTGAGAAGTGTGAGAAGAAGAATCGGGATATGGTCGTGGAGATCGGAAAAGAAGACCATTGTACCGACATCTTCTCAAGAGATGGATGGAATGATCTGCGAACCACGATTTTCTTGCAATTGCAAGGTCTTTGATGCACACAAATCAAACTCAAAACAAATACATAGATTCACCCACTCAACATTGGTGAAGGCACATTAGGGTTCGGCCGCTTATCTTTTCAATTTTAATTTAATGACAAAACAATCTTGAAAATTAAGCAGAGCTGTTAGGTGCTGAAATATTTCACAAAGACTGTCCTGAGTTCATACAACTAGTTGCACCTGCTTTCAGCCAGTATAGGTGTAAGTACGGACCGTTTAAATGGCTACCTGTGTTACTTGAGGACGGAGCCTTCCGCAGTGTCCTTTATACCACCCACTTTGCTAAGTGAAGTCGGACCGTAAAACGACTACCCGAGTCCCTCATTGAAAAGTAGCTAATTGTTTTTAAAATCAGTAGTCTGAATGAAATTTTTTAGTTTTTGGCTCTATTCTAAGTGTGTGATCTTGTCCTTACAAACAATGAGTGGGTTTCTCTCCACCAGACACTGGTTAATTTTATGTTAATTTTATTTACAGTCGCCTTGATTAGTAGTCCCAAATTTTAGATTAAGGTTTTCACTGAAGATTATGTGAGCACAAAAATTCATGCCTAACAAGCAGCCCAATTCCTTTAATTCCTAAGTTGTTAAACTTGAGGAATGAGAATCGAAAAAGCTAATGCAAACGTAAATCGATGATGCGTGCTTAAGAAGAAGACTGCAATGATTCCTCGCGTCCTTCATGTGGGATGCAATATAAGGAATTTAAACTACACTAAATGATATGCACAGATGAAAACACCTAAGTAAATAGTTCTATTAGCGGGAAGAATTGATTTCAAAATTTGTCTAAGTCGAACGATCTATGAGTATGTCTAGTTAGTGAATAATGTGTGTCCTAAAATTTACGAGCACGAGCAAAAACAATTCTAATCTAGCGTATGTGCTCCTAGATTCTACGCCACACCACAGAGAGTCCAGTCCTGAATATTACAAATTAACCGGGTTCAAAGAGAGGAACCCTGAGAATAATTAAATCTAGACTAACTCTATCTCAAAAAAATAAAAATTAGTCTTCCTCACAGGTCCTTGATTTATATCCAAAATTAGCTTCGAGTAATCTGCGAAGATAGGGTTAGTATCAGAAGGGGAAAATGCAAAATGAAAAAAATGACACGGAAATTATTTTCACAAAAATTAATTACAAAAAAAATTTAAAACCCTAAAAATTCGTCATTCCCCGGCAACGGTACCATTTGATGAAGTCGAAAATCAGCCTCATTAATAATGATGAATTGTAGTATAGGAGGCAGAAAACGATTCAACAAAAACCACAATCTTTGAATGTTGTGGAGTATATTTACTTGGCAAGTCTACCAAGGTCGAACACAAGAAACGATGATTCTTAGATACATGGTTTTTAAATTTAATTAATTAATTAATTAATGCTAATTGATTTCATTATCAAAAATAAACACAAAGAAATATTATAATGAAGATGCGAATAAATAAAAAGAGAAATGAAGTAAAGGATCTTTGAAGTATACTATTCAATCCTCAATGAAATTTATCAATTAATTCTTGAGAGATTATCATAGATCGGAAGATATTAATGCCCAGAAAGATTTATCAACTCCAAGTTACACGTAAAAGAGTTTAATCAATGAATATTCCTGTCAAACATTCCGTGTAAATTGCTTCTCAAAATTAATAGTCAATCAGACAAATAGGAGTTAATTATATTAATACTTGATTTAACCCCTACACAGATTAAATTATTGGGAATAATCCACCATGATAACAAGGAGTTAATCAAATTAAATTCCTCAACTGAACTCCTACAGAAGATGTCATTAATTTCTCAAGCACAAATATGTCACAATTAACCTGCATATGTCAACAGAGATCCTCAAATAATAATTATCAATAAACAACCTCAAATCTGTCCATAAACTATGCTAAGTGGTAGAGCTTGAAAAGAGCTTCAAAATGACATATTCAATGCTAAAAACGGAGTTCGTATGAGAAACGATATGCTAGAATGAATTTGCAGGGATTAAAATGTAAATAAAAAAGTTTTCTTACAAAAAAGTCCCTAGAGGGGCTTATCTGTAATTTCACAAAGATGGAGGGGCCCTTTTGCAATTTACCCCTAGTGTGGGTATATTTATAATTTCTAAAACATCCAGGGGTATGGTTGTAATTTGCCCCTAGCGTACATGCATTGCACGTGCGCCTGGAGGCTCGGAGTCGGGGCGGAGGCTCAGAGGGGCCGAGCCTGAGGTTCGGGCCCGGGGCTGAGGTTCGGAGCCCCGAACCAGAGGCTCGGTCAACTGGCTAGAGGCTCAGACCGAGGCTAAGTCCCGGATGGTCCGAGCCTCGATGTGGCGATGGGCAGTGGTCCGGGCGACCCAAGCCTCGAGGTTGGGGACGAGGCTCAGCTGGGGATGTGTGGTGAGATGGCAGTCGATGGACCAAGGAGTGGGCTTGATCCAACGGCCACTGGAGGCGTAGCAGGTGCGGAGTGGAGCGACGGATGATTGTGAAGTATATGGTTAGAATCCTCAAGCGCATCACGGAAGCGTAAGCGTCATATCGAATACAACGAGGAGCGACTAGTCGCACTAGTTGCTCGATGCAGTGGAATTTAAAAAATTATCATGCGACGAAACCACATGATCCAAGAACACTTCTCGGATCATTTCGTCTAAACCACAAACAAGTAATAGGATTACCTCTTGAAGCATGGTTGCGATCAAGTCTCTAAACGAAGAGACCTCCTGTCTCAAGTCCGATCCGACAGAGGAGACGCTTGCGAGCCCGGGGATGAATCGTGTGCTTCTCGCAATCCATGTTGATGATCCAAGCGGCGGATCTCCTGATCTCGATACACAAGATACGACGTCTTCTTCACGAGCGAGGCGCACCGAAGGAGATGGAGATCCACAAGCAGACGATCGGGCAGCATAATGACGATGTTGTTGCGATGGAGAACCTCTCTAGGGCATCCATGGTGGACGGTCATGAGAGGAAGAGAGAGAGTAGGCGTGTAGAGAGAAAGAGAGAGAGAGATATGTGCTTCCAAAAGCATGTATGTGTAAAGAGAGAGCATAGTATGCCTCTCTATTTATAGGGTTTTGGGATCCATGGATCTCAACCCATGGGACTCATAAAGTCAATGGTTGAGATTGATTTGTGATTAATCCAATGGTCAAGATTGTTGTTGGTAAAAACCACCAACTTCTGATTTAATTTAGATTAAAATATATTTGATAAAATCAAATATAAATCAATCCTAAATTACATCAACAAATAAGGAGAGAATATACATGGAGACTACATCTCCCATGTATAATCAAGGTGGGCATCCACCCATTCCAAATAGGACATGGGTGTCGCCCACCATATTCCATATGGAGGCAATCTCATGAGATTTCATGATATTGCATATCTCCTTGGAAATCTCTCATCATTTATTTCCAACAACTTTTGTTGGGATTTATTCACCAAAAAATAATTCACAATTAATTTTAGGAATATTGTAATCTTGCCATTGGAAATTTGTGAATCACATTCAAAACCCAAAACAAAATATAATTTACATTTTCAATTAATTACACAATGTGTATCCAGTACACATTAATAATTAATCAACAAATATAAATTATAATTAGCTCTCTCTCTCTAATACATTATAAATCATATTTATAATATATTATGAATAATTGGATATTACTATCCACATTATTCTTATCCACAATAATTAAATCACATTTAATTATATTGGATAACTTATTCTCATGTGCCCAAATAATATGAATCACATTCACATTATTCACATCTTTGATAATCAAATCACATTTAATTATCTAAGATAACTCTCCTTGGAATATGAATCAAATTCATATTAGTCATGATAATTAAATCACATTTAATTATCCATTTTCTCAATGTTCGGATACATATATCAACAATAGAATTATCCATGAACTCTTTCAAGGATAATGCGCTTTCTCTGCGAATACTTGAAGATAAGGACAGGGCGATTGTATCGTTCCAAGTATAGTGACTTGGATATTGAGACTACATCTCAAATCCAGATCTCGGGCCTCCCATAGATGCTTGATTAAATCAAGATCGCAAATCTAATCTTCTCATTGCATCTGAATCACATTCAGATCAATGTCCAACATTTGGATCAAGATTAGATTACTTCTTTACTGAGAGGAGTCACTAAAATCCAGACCCATTTCATCACTCCCTAGGAATGGAAGCATCATGGTTATACAATCGTTTATGATCACATCACCCTCAAGTATTCCAAATACTTGTACATCCTGCATACTGGAAGACTCAGAATAAACCCGAAGTATTAGATCAACTTTATATTGTCTACTTCAGGGTTTTATCAGTAAGTTTCTCATTTTGATCATTGGGAGTTGGTATCGATCATATACATTCCAAAAGCATATATCATACCTAGGTCTTGATCATATACTTTCCAAAAGTATATATCAAACCTACAAATTCAGTCAAGCTTCCAAAGCGAGACGACCGTGCGCATGGAATTTGATTCTTCCCAATATCTCATGAGTGAGCTCATGTCTTCCGGTTCAGTAGTGAACCTCTATGATCCCTTTGAGAGATTGTATTACTCATATGCCCTTATATGCACACCAGTGCGCCGGTGTATAGACCTTGGTTAGGTCATAAACCTATTGGTCTGCCAAATGTACATACTCAGACATATAGTAACACATCTGTCTCCGGTCAGAGGATGCGTGCCTATATCATGACAGCATACGATATAGGACTTTGGTTATCTCGATCTTGTTAAGTCAACTCTTTGACCTAACTAATCTGACACCTCCGAATCTCTATTCCTATGCAGAGGACATGCATCAAGAAGTCGGTCAGATATCAGCCTAATTGAGAAAGGATTGCCATCTCCTACTCAGGCTGGAGATCATCTCTTTAACAATCATTTGATGGTGATTGATGAGTCCTCAATCTAACTCTTTAGATATTCATCCAAGCACCAGCCTCTATGATTCAATACTTGAATCAACAGCTGTATGATCATCAAGATGGCCATGGTACATAACCCTAATTGTACTAAGGGACCTATTATGCAAATTATGTATTCTTCATTTCAGATTAGGGAATGATATTTGCAATAACATTTATTGCATAATGGCTCGCCGTGGGCTCGCATGTCCAACAATCTCCCACTAGCCCAAAGAGCCATTAATGGGCTAATCATTTAAACCCACACTCATGTGACAATCATAGGCTATTTAGAAAATAGCTAGGTAAGCTTATCAGTCACTCTGTTCCCAAGAGACTACGCCAAGTCCTTTTACGGCACTTGCATATCCCCTAGTAACAGTGCTCGCATCCAATGTGAATGTTGCATCTTATGCAACCAATACTCAATTTTGTTATAGTGTCCTTGACACTTTAGGTCGATAATTATTAATTATCATAACCAGTATTCCCGTAATCCTTATTAGAATACCTTCATTCCTGGAGATCTCTATCTCCTAAGGTATCTACAGTTAAGACCCTTATAGATCACTATCTACAAGGTCTTAAACTTTTGAAGATAAGACTTTGAGATCACTATAATCTTCATCATATTCGAAGATATTATTATTATTATTACTGTAATCAAGTGTTTTATCTCTACAGTAGGATTAGCAACACTTTATTACTCCCACTGCATGGTAGACATCTGGATCTTGTACACATTTATCATACACTCAGCTTCTCGTAACTGATGCACAAGTGCAATCAGTTCTAGTATTTACTTCCTCAACTCTTTGAGGTGCTATCCCTTTAGATAGGTCAGTACCATATCTTAAGGGAAAGAAGCCTTTCTTGGAATTTTCCAGAAAATGGAATATGTCCAAGGTGTACTACTAATGTGATGGTCCCAATACCCTCTTCTCTTTACTTCTGAACATCTTCAGAACTAAGATCTAAGAGGTATTCTTGAGATCATATATCAAGGCATGGAACAACAAATTATAAAACACTTATTATTATCCTTACATCATTCCAAATGATTAGAATAATATCTACATTTAGCATGATGAACACAATGGTACTCCCACTAAGTTTCACATGGTTCATCAAGATTTTATCTGAAATCATAACATTTATAATTTCGTCAAATCTTATGTTCCAACTACAAGAAGCTTATTTGAGTCCAAAGATAGAGTTCTTTAGCTTGCACACCTTGCTTTCCTCAAACATGAAGCCCTAGGGCTACTTCAAATGAATATCCTCAGAGAGGTATTCATAGAGGAATGCAATCTTGACTCACATCATGAAGATGTCATAGTCAGGTTGTGTAGCTATAGTTAGCAATATTCTGATGGGTTAAAGCAAGGTCACTGGAGAGCAAGTCTCATCGCAAGCGATGTCTTCTCTTCGGTGTGTAGCTCATGACCACAAACAGTGCTTTGAAGGTTTCTACCTTCTCATCAGGTTCCCTCTTTCTCTTGAAGATCCATTTACACCCTGATGGGTCTTACCCATATAGGTGGATCTTCGAAGGTCCACATACAACACTTGTATATGAAGTCTACATTAGACAGGAGCTTCATCACATGAAGTCCGATCATTTCAGACTTAACTGACACATGGAATACATCCTCAAACTTATTTGAAGAAGTATTAATGTTTCATCTTTAATTATTCTTTTAGTTTCCAATTTCAGGAGCCTCATTATCTTCTCAAGATTAAATGTGTCCCTTCACTTGATTTTCATCTTGATTCTTTAAGAGAGTCATCCTATAAGAATTATATTCTCAAAGATGAGATCTTTTAGGAATCTCAAGGTCATAAAGTAGGTATCCAATACCATCCTTTATTTTTTTAATGAAGTAGCACTCTCTGGTGCTAGATTCCAGCTTTCTAGCATGGAACCATGTAAGGATATATAATTTAGTCTCTACCACATATATATACCAGGAAACTAAGAAATAATTATGCTAAGATTTATCATTGATAAAATCATGTCACACATGATCAATTGTATCTCCCTACAACTCTATTGAGTTAAGGTTCATTAGGAGGATTGAGATAGGAATGATATTCACATCTCCATAAGGTATCCCTTGAATTCATCTAATAGGTACAAGCTACCTTGGTTAGATCAAACTCATTTCATCTTCCTTCAAACTTTGGTTCTAAACCAAAATTGTGAAATCTTTAAACATTTCAAAGGTTTCTTAGGTGAAGAGAAGAAATCTCATATCAAACATAATCATCAATGGATATCACATATCCATAATGTTTACTATGATATAGATGATTTACATACATCAATATGTATGAGATCCTGAATACCTTGACATCTTACACCTTTGCCAAAGAAGAGTGTATTGGACATTTTACTTTGAATATAATATTCATAAGTATGTAAGTTTTGAAATTTTAAACATTCTAAAGTTTCATCTCTTACTTGTCCATTGATCTCATCAACAGACATGTGTCCAAAACATTATGCCAGATCATTGTCAAATGACCTATATCCTCCTATTGATCTTTAAAGGTTTAGTTTTTTCAGTTGTTAGAAATCTTAATGAACCATTCATTAATTTTTTAATTTAGTGGAGTCCATTAGATGTTAGATTACTATCTGAAATATCTCCATCATAACTCTTTATGATAGGTCTATTCCAGATTTCATGTTTATTCCCAACATTTAGAAATAAACAATGAGTGTATTCTAATATCTAGGTCATAGATACATTCTCTAAGACTAAGAGCTCTCCCACTGAAAATATGAAGTATATTCATCCGGTGGAAATTGTTGCAACAATTGCATGAATTCCAACATGGATGACCATTAAACCTTAAGATCAAATTTCTAATATTCTAATACATATGCAACCAATTGCAAGTGTCATTAGAAGATTGAAATACAATTATTAGACTTTATCTAATCAAATAAGCAAGTCAATTTCAATGATTATATGTAGACTATTCTGATGTACTATCTAATTCCTTCTCTAAGGATTCTAGATAGATTTGATAGTCATAATATCAACACATCAACTTATTGCAGTAGTGGCATCCATCCAACTCTTTGGTTGTCATATGGAAGTCACAAAAGTACAGTCAACTCTTTGACTATACTTCTTACTTGGGTCCAACCCATGCTTCCACTGCGCTCCCTTTATCTATAAGCAACCATTTCTCAAGACAAAGGATCAACATAAGAGTATTTCAACATTTATGCATGCTTCATTCAATTCATACAATATGAATATTATGAAGCTTCATGAATGATTAGAGTATAGATAGTAGAATGATGACACTAATCGTATCTACATCCATTTAAACTCTTAAAACGTAGATTCAGGTAGGTACTCAAACAATTTGAATACATTATCTCCTATAGAGCCACCATTCTGCATAATGCAGAGAACCATGTCATTTATGATTATATGTCGAGAGCACATATGTATGCCTGATGAATCTGTGATTCATCACTTCAAAAGTCAAAAATAGAGCCTTGTTCCCGAGAAAATAGAGGCATATTTCCCTTTATATTGCATAATTAGCATTCATGCATGTAGTCATAAATCATACATTTTAGCAGCTCATTTGCATTGAATAAGAAGCCTAAATCCCTTGTAAAATATCCAATCCCTAAAATAACCTCTTCTCTATAATATATACTCCTTAGTTAATAACATAGGGAAGAATGCCAAAAATCACCCTTGCAAAATAGCCAATAAAGTCTTAGGCCCCTTGTACACTAAAATACATATAAAGTCCTCATGCAAACTCCAAATTAGGTCTACTTACTTTTAGAATACTACACATTAAAAGACCTTTAAAATGAGACTAATTTCATTGAATTTGGAGCTTGTATGAGAAAGTTGGGTTTTTGGGCCACTTTGTATACTACATATGTATATCTATGTATACTTGTATTATGTATCATATTTGACCTCATCTCCATCTTTGGTCAACATGAAAATTGTAGATCTCATCAAGATCTACAACTTTCATGTTTTGACTTTTCCAAATTCGGCTCCCTCTTCTCTCCACAAGTGTATTTTTCTCCAACCACTCACAGCAGGCCACGTGGCGCCCTCTGGTTGCGCCACGCGGCCCGCTTCCCTCGCCTCACCCGCCTGCGTCCTCAGCCGTTGGATCTCGCTTCAGATCCAACGGTCCAGCCTTTTCCTCGCGCGCTTAAATCCATAGCCATCGGATCTTCCCCGTGCTTCATCCACGCCGCACGTTCGCGCCTTCACCCGAGCCCTCCACGTAGCAGCATCTACGCCGCTTGATCAGACCCCTGATCTCTCCATCGCAGCCGCTCCTCTCCCAACGAGTCTCATCCCTTCGATCATCTCCATCTCTTCATCTAAACCGCACGCTTGCGCCTCGCCCTCAGCTCGCCACGTGGCTACACCACAGCCCATCATCACCGAGCCCCGATCTCATCCTACCCGCCCACCACGCTTTGATCACCACCGTTGGATCACAAGATCCAATGGTGGAGACCTCGTCTCCTACCTCCAGGCGCCCCTCTCTCCCACGTCCCTTGCCTTGCGGGAGGGGCGCCCCCTTCCTATTCTTGGACGCACGTCAGCCATCCTCTCCGACCGCAAACACCCCCACGACGTCACCCACTCGTCCCTCATCCTCGCCGTCTACCTCACACTCCACCACTTCCACCAGAGTCGCCCCACGTCGACCACCAACTTCGCCTCGTCACCAGCCAACCCACCACCTTCACCTTATAAATACGCCACCACCAGCAACGTTCAGCCCCATCCGCCACTCCAGAGAGGTTCCTCGAGCTCAGATCGATCCATTGGTGACAGCAATTGGGTGAGTCTTCGAGCGAAGACAAGGTTCTTCTCCGGCGAGATCCACGGCAAGTTCTGCCGTGTCGCAGCCCCCCTCCGCGAAGCTGCGCGAGCTCAGGACCCTACCGATCCCTCGAGCGAAGACCTGGAGCTCAAATCTGAGCTCCATTCCCCAGGTAACCCCCTTCATCATCCTCTGATCTTCTCTTTAATTTTTCCTTTGATTTCTCCTCATTTATTCGCCGTCCACTGTTATTTTCGCGCTCCACCTTCATTCCTCCGAGCTCCACGACGGAGCTCCGGTTCTCGCGCTGTCATTATCTTCGTCCATCACCGTAGACCACCTCCGCTCGACGCCAGCTCCGCCACCTGGGCGGAGCCCGATCACCGGATCCATCTCACTCCACCTTAGGCCTCACATTCCACCTTGCACGAATCCACAAGCACAAGTACGCTTCGGCTATACCCCTAACCCCTTGCAGGTCCTCGCTTCTTCACTGGTCGGAGTTTCGCCGGAGCTCCCTCCGAGCTTCTTCGCCATCGAGCTTCAGCGCATCTCCACCGCTCCTGAGCCCACTGGAGGCTTCCGACGTACGCTCCGCATCTTCCTAGCTACTCGAGAGCATACGAGAAGCTTCATCGACGCCTAGCGACCGAGGCGGAGCAGAGCCCTCTACACGGGAGCCCTGCTTTCTCCTCCGCAGGTGGCGGAGGACCGTTGGAGACAACGTACAGCCACCGTTCGATCATCTTGATCGAACGGTCCGCAAGCAGCCGCGTCACCCGCTACCGGAGCAGCCAAAGACCGTAGGATCTCCCTTGATCCCACGATCAGGAGAACGCCACATCGACTCTTTCAACCCCGATCGACCGCCGTTAGATCTCTCCAGATCTGACGGCTTCTGAGTCCGCCACGCGTCTTCATCGCCAACCTTTGGATTGACCTTGATCCAAAGGCCCTCAGGCTGCCACGTCGACGAGTCCGAGCCTCGGCCTCCAAGCCTAGGCTCGGTCGACCCGAGGCTACACCGAGCCTCGCTCCGAACCACCAGAGCGCCCGAGCCTCGCTCCGAACCTCCGCAGCCTTCCGAGCCTAGGCCGCCCACGTGAGGAGCACGTGCGGCCTGGGTAAATTGCACTGAGGCCCCTAGAGCTTTTCAAAATTGCAAAGAGGTCCCTGTGAAGCAGACCCCACGTGAGGAGCACGTGCCCTGTGGAGAATTTGCATAAGAGTCCCCCACATTATAGGTAATTGCATTTTAGTCCCTGTCTGCATATTTGTTTATTGAAATTTCAATTTCCTGTATTGCATTTGCACCCCTGTGTTTGCATGCATCCCTAGGTTACATTTTTCATCATTTTGAAATTCTAAAAATTGCATTTTGTTGGAAATTTTGTCCTCTGTCTATTGGTACACGTGTCTTATTTTTGTAAGCTCCTTTGAATTATTAATGAATTAATTGGTTAATTGTTGACATATTTTGCCCAGTGACACCTTTTGATTTTTAGTTAATTCTCTGTGCTTCCAAAATTCATCAAAAATTCACATTAGCTTAAGGACATCATTTTTAACATAACATAAAAATTTCATAGCATTTGCACGCATATCGAGGCCTAAATAAATTGTTAAGTGATTTTCTTAAATTAATTTTAATTAATTCATTTCACAGTGAAATTAATTCTTGTTAATTTTCCTAGGTTTCTTATCATTAGAGCCACCTAGGATAATTTTAGTTCTTGAAAAAATTGTGGTTTGATATTTATTAGAAATTAAATACTGAAAATCACTCTGCTTGTTCATTTAATTCACAGTAAATTCATTTAGTGTCGAAAAATTCCAAAAACATTAGTGTAGGTTATTTTCATCATAATTAACCATCTGGCCAATTTTCATGATTTTTGGACTTCATTTGATACCATAATTAAATTGAACATTAAATTGGCATGCATTGTCTGCATAAGTCTTCACAAAAATTAAAAAAAAAACAAAAAAATTTTCTCCTCGAAAATCAACACTTGATTAATTGCTTAAATTCACCTAAGGAGACAGATGCCTCCCTGAGATCGACCTTGGACTTCCACCAAGTAAAAAAAATTGCCGCTTGACATTAAATTAAAGTGGTTTTTGATTAACCCCTCGTATCCGACTACAACGAGACCCGTTAAGTAATTTGGACATTAATCTGCCTGAATTAACTAAGGGTGCGGGAGCGTTATCAATGCCAGAACATCTTCTTATATTTTATAAGGATTATATGATAATTACGATCATTATCGACATGTTACTTCAAAAGTACATTCGATGAGATCAATACTTATAGAGACATACAAACCCTAGTGTTTTAGTCCTATTGTCTTATTTAATCATCATTCCTCATTATTATAAGGAAACTTGCACATTACAAACACATACATTATGTGTCCAATTGCTAGTACAATATCTGGATCATAGGTCCAATCCATGATATTCTACTAGTTATTATTGAGTATAATATTGAGTGGGTTTAATGAAGGATTATCTGAAATAAGAAATTTGCATAAATATATTTAAATATATCTTTTTACTTTGATTTAGGATTTTATATCAAAGTTTTCTTGCCATGTCAACAATGAAAGTTCATTCCCTCAATCACTTTCAATATAAGAGATATACTTACCATTATATCTCAAGCAAGATATGGGATCTCCTTCCTTATCTTTGTTACATCCCAATAATATGAGAACCTGTAACTCGGATAAAAAGAAGCGGGAACACATTCCGCCTTGCAAGTCCAACTTGCATCTCCCATTTCAGTCTTTAACACACGGGCCCACCACCCCTAAGGTGATGTTGACCTGTCATTATTTGAACCAACCGTCAACGGGAATACAACTCGCTATGCACAATCTAATATCGCCCCAATAATATGAGGACCTGATATTGGGGTCACTACGCATACGTCATTACTCTTTCGAGAAGCGATGAGCTCGATCCAAATGGATCATATGCAGAAGATGTCACTTCGGACAGACGTCTCCTACATACAATATCTGGCGACGGAACCCTTCGCCTTGACGGGAGACCATGGATGTCACTTATGTGATACTCCATATCATATTCAAATTCTAATTAATCATTATGAATCATATTCATTACGATTAATTCTTACAAGGGAAATAATAACTCTATTCATAATAGAGTGTTTTTAATTGGATATAATTAACTTAATCATATTAAATTAATACTTAAATATATGGTATTATCTCAAAATACGTATTAATTCGAATTTTAATAATTAGAAAAATACATCATGATCTCTTAGGCATCATTCGTTCCTTACTTGTTGTCATGGCCAGTACCGGCGGGAGTGGGATGGACCACATACGTTGCAACCCGCTACCCCCATCGATCCCCGACTAGACACCATATCCGCCTCGGGAAAAAATAATGCCGAGTCAATCACTTTGTACTTGAGATGATCATTGGTTATTCAACCGAAATTATACCAAATAGTAATAATCAAAACATTTTTTATTGTAAGGAAATTTGCTAGACAAATTCCCAATCATATTCAAGCAAGGAGTTTGATAATTGTGTTTCCAATTTTGATCTAGATCAAATCTAATCAATCTATTGGTTGAGGCCAAGTCAATTAAGGAAATAATCATCATCCAATATTTCTTAAATATTTTCCATAATTATTTCATGAAATTAACAATTAATTTCACTAATTGACAATTACATGGTTCTTGATTAGGAAAGTAATTTCAGCAGTGATCCTTACTTACTAAAATTAGCATATCTCAATCAATTTAAATCCAAATTAAGCAAAGTAAGTTTCCATAGTTTGTTAACTTGATTTACAACAGAACCTATATGATTTGCATGCATTTCGAGGCATCTCTAAACAGTAATTAACTCCTTAATTACGTTAAGATTCGCAGTTCCCGTAACAGTGAATACATGTTCATTAAAATAACCATATCTCGAGCAAACGTAATCCAAATTACGTAAACTCAGATCCTATGGTTTCCTTATTTAATGGGGAACAAAATCCAAGTTTTATTTTCCTGCTTAAACAATTTAAACAGGGTCGAAAATAATCATAAACAGAGATACGAAAATGAAATGCGATAAAACTTTCGCAACCCTAACGAACCCAAGTCGCCTTCGGTTTTATGGATCGTATCCAAAAATTCTGACATAAGGATATGATACCACTTGAAGGATATGGTTAGAATCCTTAAGCACATCACGGAAGCGTGAGCGTCGTATCGAATACGAAGAGGAGCGACTAGTCGCACTAGTAGCTCGATGCAGCGGAATTTAAAAAATTATCATGCGACGAAACCACATGATCCAAGAACACTTCTCGGATCGTTCTGTCTAAACCACAAACGAATAATAGGATTACCTCTTGAAGCATGGTTGCGATCGAGTCTCTAAACTAAGAGACCTCCTGTCTCAAGTCCGATCCGACGGAGGAGGCGCTTGCGAGCGCGTTGATGAATCGCGTGCTTCTCACAATCCATGTTGATGATCCAAGCGGCGGATCTCCTGATCTCGATACACGAGATCCGACATCTACTTCACGAGCGAGGTACACCGAAGGAGACAGAGATGCACAAGCAGACGATCGGGCAGCATAACGACGACGCTGCGGTGATGGAGAACCTCTCTAGGGCATCCATGGTGGACGGCCATGAGAGGAAGAGAGAGAGTAGGCGTGTAGAGAGAAAGAGAGAGAGAGAGAGATGTGCTTCCAAAAGCATGTATGTGTAAAGAGAGAGTATGTTATGCCTCTCTATTTTAGGGTTTTGGGATCCATGGATCTCAATCCATGGGACTCATAAAATCAATGGTTGAGATTGATTTATGATCAATCCAATGGTCAAGATTGTTGTTGGTAAAAACCAGCAACTTGTGATTTAATTTAGATTAAAATATATCTGATAAAATCAAATATAAATCAATCCTAAATTACATCAACAAATAAGAAGAGAATATACATGGAGATTACATCTCCCATGTATAATCAAGGTAGACGTCCACCCATTCCAAATAGGACATCGGTGTCGCCCACCATATTCCATATGGAGGCAATCTCGTGAGATTTCATGAGATTGCATATCTCCTTGGAAATCTCTCATTATTTATTTCCAACAACTTTTGTTGGGATTTATTCACCAAAAAATAATTCACAATTAATTTTGGGAATATTGTAGTCTTGCCATTGGAAATTTGTGAATCACATTCACAACCCAAAACAAAATATAATTTAAATTTTCAATTAATTACACAATGTGTATCCAATACACATTAATAATTAATCAACAAATATAAATTATAATTATCTCTCTCTCTCTAATACATTATAAATCATGTTTAAAATATATTATGAATAATTGGATATTACTTTCCACTTTATTCTTATCCACAATAATTAGATCACATTTAATTATATTGGATAACTTATTCTCATGTGCCCAAATAATATGAATCACATTCACATTATTCACATCTTTGATAATCAAATCACATTTAATTATCTAAGATAACTCTTCTTGTAATATGAATCAAATTCATATTAGTCATGATAATTAAATCACATTTAGTTATCCATTTTCTCAATGCTCGGATACATATATCAACAATAGAATTATCCATGAACTCTTTCAAGGATAATGCGCTTTCTCCGCGAATACTTGGAGATAAGGACAGGGCGATTGTATTGTTCCAAGTACAGTGACTTGGATATTGAGATTACATCTCAATTCCAGATCTCGGGCCTCCCATAGATGCTTGATTAAATCAAGACCGCAAATATAATCTTCTCATTGCATCTGAATTACATTCAGATCAATGTCCAATATTTGGATCAAGATCATATTACTTCTTTACTAAGAGGAGTCACTAAAATCCAGACCCGTTTCATCACTCCCTAGGAATGGAAGCGTCATGGTTATACAATCGTTTATGATCACATCACCCTCAGGTATTCTCAATACCTGTACATCCTGCATACTGGAAGACTCAGAATAAACCCGAAGTATTAGATCAACTTTATACTATCTACTTCAGGGTTTTATCAGTAAGTTTCTCATTTTGATCATTGGGAGTTGGTATCGATCATATACTTTCCAAAAGCATATATCATACCTAGGTCTTGATCATATACTTTCCAAAAGTATATATCAAACCTACAAATTCAGTCAAGCTTCCAAAGCGAGACAACTATGCACACCGAATTTGATTCTTCCTAATATCTCATGAGTGAGCTCATGTCTTCCGGTTCAGTAGTGAACCTATATGATCCCTTTGAGAGATCGTATTACTCATATGCCCTTATATGCACACCAGCGCGCTGGTGTATAAACCTTGGTTAGGTCGTCAACCTATTGGTCTGCCAAATGTGCATACTCAGACATATAGTAACACATCTATCTCCGGTCAGAGGATGCGTGCCTATATCATGACAGCATACGATATAGGACTTTTATTATCTCAATATCGTTAAGTGAACTCTTTGACCTAACTAATCTGACACCTCCGAATCTCTATTCCTTTGCAGAGGACCTGCATCAAGAAGTCGGTCAGATATCATCCTAACTGAGAAAGGATTGCCATCTCCTACTCAGGCTAGAGATCATCTCTTTAACAATCATTTGATGGTGCTTGATGAGTCCTCAATCTAACTCTTTAGATATTCATCCAAGCACCAACCTCTATGATTTAATACTTGAATCAACAACTGTATGATCATCAAGATGGCCATGGTACATAACCCTAATTGTACTAAGTGGCCTATTATGCAAATTATGTATTCTTCATTTCAGATTAGGGAATGACATTTGCAATAACATTTATTGCATAATGGCTCGTCGTGGGCTCGTATGTCCAACAGATTGCGGCGACATCTCCGCGTAACGGAGTCGAGGCATGGAGGAGATCAGTGATGCTTGAAGGCACAGAGCGTCAGGCAGTCGACCCACCTCCGTCGACACACGACTGGAGGTGGAGCGATAATCTTCAAGTTGCGGGCCTCGTGCAAATAGAGGTCGTGTGCAGGGCAGTGGCAGGCTACGGCGAGGATAGTGAAGCAGAAGTCGTTGATGGTGAGCATATGTGCGGGGAGGTTGGTGGACAGTGCCGCGGCTGGAGAGTGGAGGCGGTGGTGCGGTCATGCGGGGTGCTGCTCGTGAGGCATTGTGAGGACGGTGAAGCGGAGGTCACGAAGTGAAGGCTATGAACCTGGAAAACGCGGAACAAGAGAGAAAAATGTGTAGGATGGGAAATTGCCTGGGAAAGGTTGGAGGATCGATGGCCTACTCCCGATGATCGCTTCAACGCCGGCGTGCGTGAAGCTCGGCTGCGCTGGGCTGCAACAGAGGTCGTGCTTCTTTTGATCATGCCCAGGTGGGAGCGTGCTAATGTCATCGATGCTCGATGGATGAAAGGTGTATGCGTGAAATGGCTGGAGCGGCGGGGTTATATAGGAGCGAGGTGGGCGGCGGTTACGTGAGGGAGAGGCCGGCCTTGTAACGGCCGGAGAAGGGAGGCGGCGCGGCGGTGGTTACATGCAGAGCATGGGCCGAGAAACGGCTGAGCGAGGCGCAGAGGGGGCACGAACGGCTGGAGGAAGGGGAAGGTGGGGTCACGTGATGGGCACGTGACCCGAGGTGGCCTAGAGAGAGTTGGGGTGCCACGTGGCACGCCCAAAAAATTACAAAATTAAAAGATAGAAGAAAATAGAAAAGAAATAAAAGGAGACCTTGGATTGAAAAAAATCCTTCTCAAAAGTTGTTTGTCTCAACGAGATCTACAACTTTCGTGAAGGATCCAGGAGCAAAAGAGGTCATCCGTGTGAAGTTGTATTTTTGGTTTTTCTCCATGTGTATAGAAAACCAGCTTTTTGGAGTTTTTTTAATTTTTTGGTGGTTTTAAAGAGGATAAAATTTCTAGAAAAAATACGATAAAATACAAGAAAATTATTTATACATAATATAATTTTTTGGATTTTAATAAATAAGAAGATAGGAAAATAAAATAGAAGTGTGAAACCCACAATTTTTGTACAGACTCACAACGGACACTTGGACTTAGTCAGTTTCTTTTATTTTAGTTTTAATCTGGATTTGGATCTTTGTGTCGCTTAATAAAACTTTCATCAAAGAACACAAATAAAGAAGAAATAAAATTAATTGGGTTAATTATGTACATAAAAACTTCGGTCAAAAATAGCAAAAAGTTAAAATGCACAAAAGATGCCCAAAACCCAACTTTCACATATGAGCTCCGAATTTTATGAAATTGGTCTTGTTTTGAAGGTATTCGAAAGTGGAGTACTTTAAAAGTGAGTAGACCAAAAGCGGACACTGTATGAGGGAGATATGTTCGTTTTAGTCTATCAAATGTGAAATTAGACTTTGGGATTATTTGACACTTATTTGAGTTAGTATTTTTTATTTCTTATTTAATATTGTTAGCAGTATCTACATAATGGAGGTGATTTGGGATCAATCGAAGTTAGGATGAATTAATTAAAAATACGAGAAGTTAGCGGCTTTTTGGGCTAATTTACAGTTGGAATTTTTAATGCAATTATGCATGATGAAATCCAAATATTATTAACACATGTATGTATGCTAATGATTCTTTATTATTGATTAAATGCATGTGAATTTTGGGGAACAAAGCCTAATTGACCAATTTTAGCATGATGAATACGGGAGTCATCACTTGCATACAATATAGACTAAGTTTAAAATTCTTGTCTTGCAACCCGCGTGAAGAGAGTTGGGAAGCAGTGTAAGTCTTCTATCTAAGCATCCATCATTTCGACACAAGCATGAGATTTCCATTCTAGTGGCATCTTGCATTGATTTTCCGCTATCTCCCTCTATTTTGGATTACCTAGGCTTAAAAGAAAATCCAAAAAAATCATTAGGCGATCAATCTTGAAAAATACTCAAAAAAGTGAAAATCAAAAAATTAAAACAATGGGATTGTTAAATAAACTTTGATCCTAATTAAAATACGTAACAGACATCATTGCTTGGGGTTCGCAAAGCCCACATTGTATTCAAGTATATTCCAGACAGAACAAGGCACAACTCTTAAGGAATGGAGCCAAAAATTTGATCTGTGGATGTCTCGATTATCACCTGGGACCGGCAAAGTATTGGCGCTTCTATCATGTGTAAGCGAGTAGGGCCTTCTCGACGGCGGTGTTCTCACCTTGTGTAGAGCATTCGACCTGGTTCAAAGTATTGAACTTAGGCCATCCCCTCATATGGGTGTCTGCCCTCATCATCTTGCATCTGAGTACCTCATATTTAAGGGAAGTAGTGGTTTCGCCTATCGGCTTCCTCTCTTCTTCTTTGTTTGAGTAGCCCCCCAGGCCCGATATCAAGGACCTCAAAAAGTGCAGATCATAGGATACAAAGGAAGTGTAAAGTACATGATTATTTTCTAGTGGTACTCACTTTCCTATAGGGCTAGCCAATAAGGACGTGTTACAACATTGCATAAAACAACACTGAAATTGAAAAGATAAAAATAGTCAAACTCTCATGACTTCACTTGTGTTGAGTTGGTAGATCCCTTAAGTTATGTTTGTTTGGATCTAGTTAGGATTTAAAGATCAGTCTCGCGTACTTGCACCATTTTTCTTTCCTATTTGCATTTCTTTTTTAATCGCTCACTTTAAGCCTTCTTATCATTTCTTCACTCATCCTCTTGTCTTCCCCCATGATCATTTCTCCTTATCTATTTCTCTTTTGTTTCCAAGATGTCGACTCCTAGATGGTTTAGTCAGGACTTCATCGACACCCACATCGATTCCATGGGTTTGACATTTCCAATAATTTGTGGTGATTCCCAAGTAATTGGTTCGGACTTTGCGAACCATCCTGAGGATGCCCCGCTTCTTGCACCTCCTACAGATCATGAAAACTCTCTTCCCAAGTTCTATCCTTTTTGAATGGAGATTTATTTCACTTCTTATACATCTCCATCATTAATAAAATTCAGAATTGATCCAAATTCTGAATTATTCTCTTCATCTAGTGCTTGCATGCAGACTGATAGGGGTATTATCCATGTTGCAGACCATGACCCTTATCTGAAGCCAGGTTCACAGTCATATTTTGAGATGGCTCACGTAGGTGGAAAGAGATCACAGCATCCTAGCACATGGTAGAATACCGAGCATGGCACAAATCAGAATGAAGTGAGCAGTCGGCTCTTAGCATCCATCCAAGCCATCCATCAGCAGTTGAATGATCAAGCTCTTGCTTAGGTCACCTTTCAAGAAATGTTAAATGATTTGAGGAGAAGTTCAGAAGAAAGAGGGACACGAGGAGGAGGTGATGATGATGATTTACATGGTGATGATGATGATAACCACTCTGTAGATGGACCTCGCAGAGGTGAGGGAGAGTGAAGGAGAGGTTGGCCCAATCCCAAACTCAAGTAGACTAACAATCCTGGGGCCAGCCAGATTACTAAGTGGATCTAGATTCCTCTGATCCACGGACACTTCAAGCTGAGACCACATCTCCTTTCTCTCCTTACCCCTTTCCATGGGTATCCCAATGAGGAACCTTACATACATCTACAACAATTTGAATGCATCTGCAGCATAACTCACTACCCCAACATCACGTTGGGCATAGTCAAGATGACTGCTTTTCCTTTGTGCCTTCAGAGCAAAGCAATGTGCTGGATAAATCATTTGGAAAAGTGGTAACGAAGTGGGAAGAGTTGAAGTCCTCTTTTATTTACAAATATTGTCCCACTTAGTCGTCTCAATCTCCCAGACTGCTAGCATCCGCATGTGTCCTATAATATTTTCATAAACTTGAAGCTGGGGGACACCATTCTGGAAAGAGAACGATAGCTAAACTACTTCAATGTCGCCTTTGGTGGAAAACACTCTTCAAGGATGCAACTAAATATGTGAACGATGCACTAAATGTTAGAGAATGGGTGATTCAATCAGTTCAAGAGACACAATGCCTTTGAAATACATTTAGATAGTGTACGTCTTTGATGCATGGGGCATTAACTTTATGGTCCCATTCCCTAACTGATGACCGAAATTCTCACTATCGGGATAAGGTAAGAAATATCAGAGTCGTTGTGACCCGAATAGCAAGATGTGATCAATCAAGAAAATGTAGAACCACCAAATAAGAAATCAAACAATAAAATCAAGAAAGCGGTCCTCACTAAATTATTAACCGGGTATAGCGACCAGGGTCGGACTCAGGGAGCACGAGATGGCCTTGCGGCCAACGAAGTAGTCAGAGTCGAAAATAAGAATAAAATATTTTTTTGATGGATTTTAATAATTTTTAAATGTTTTTGTGTTTTTGATTTTTTAAAGAAAAGTAAAAACAAACAACTTCAACAATTAATAAAAACATTCAAAAATGCACAAAAAAAATTCTAATAAAAATATTTTTATGTTTTTTAGGTTTTTTAATGATTTTGGTGAATTTTTCAGAATTTTTCAATTTTTATAATTTTTTCTAAAAATTAGGAAAGAGGAAAATAGTGAGGTATTGTGCAGCCAGACTTGAAAGATCCATTAAAAATATAAAATGGATCTATAAAAGTCTGGAGGCAATTTTTATGAAAACTATAAACAAAAACTAAGCTACTGAAAAAGAGTTTATATTTTTTGGATTTTTATAGAATTTTTTAGAATTTTTATAAGATTTTTAGGATTTTCAATTTTCAAGGTTTTTATATCCAAAAAGCACAAAAATTGGACAGAAATTCAAACACACTAACACTAACTATCACTAATTTTTTCAGAATTTTTAAAAAGGTTTTAATATTTTCCTTTGATTTTCTAAGTCAGAAAAAAGCAAAAATCATTGTTTTTGAATTTTTAAAAATATCAAAAAGCCTCAAAAATGTTGCAAAGTTTTAGGAAAATTTTACACTGTGGCAGGAGCCATGTTTCCAAATTTCACCTAATTTGGATTTAATTTGCTATTTTATTTAATAAAAATAAGGCACACAGCTTCACAGGGACCTAAATGTAAAGAAAACTATTTCCAAGATCAAATGATAACAAATAAACAAAGCTCAGGGCCTGGAATGCAAAAAGCCCACAATGCACGTGCAATGCACGTGAATCAGACATGGAGGGGCATATATGTAAATTCTATTTATAAAATATCAAACAATAACGCACAAGAAACACAGGATCAATAGTGCAAAAATTCCAAAACCTCACGTGTCGATGCACGTGATCTACATACACAGGGACTAAGTTTCAAATAGAAGAAACATGAAGGTCCAGAGTGCAATTTACCCTAATTAAAAAACGTACAAAAATATTTACTGGACTAAATAACAAAAACTAAAAGATAGGGGCCTAAGGGAAAATTACCCCTTATTAAAAGCGGACGGCTGAAGACGACGCCACGTAGAGGATCGGACGGTGGGAAGTAGCTAGCGCCTCTTCGTGAGATCGACGCTCGAGGGTTCTCCACGTGTAGGATCTGACGGTGCTGGATCGTGGAAAATCCTTCAGTGGATGTACGGTCCGGATCGAGCCCTGATGAAGATCGGATGGCTACTAACTCCTCACGAACAAATGGACACGATCTCTACTGGCACGAGGGGGCTGATCGGACGGTAAAGGAGGCTCCTCCAAGAACAGACCTCCGGTGAACTTTGCCGGATCAATGCGTGCGGTGGAGTGCTCCTCTGAAGCTACTATGTTGGGCGAAATGTTCCTGACGATGTTCCGCAGCGACTGGGTAGCTCCGATGAGTCTAGGAGCGTCTAGATAGCTCCAGAGAAGCACTGCACTTGGAACTGCATGTGCCTCCGAGTTGGACCTCCAGATGAGGTCCCTTGGGCGTTTTGACCTGCACAGGTGAACCACGGGGTCAAGGGCAAACTGCCTCGACCCGTTAGAGCACGAGAAAGGTGAAGGGTGAGGTGGTGTGGAGTCCTCCGGCGAAGCGGTGGCATAGGAGGACAATAACCCTGCTCCGGGGTGAGCCAGGGGGAATGAAGGGGCGCAGCAAGTGGAGAGGAGACTGGTGAAGGTGGTAGCATGGTCGGAATGGCAAAAGGGTGGTCCGAGCGGAGTGAGCTGGCCGGCGAAGGCCGGCGGTGCAAATCTAAAAATCCTAAAATTAATCGAAGCTAAAGAAGATCTGACCTAATGGGTGGCTGAAGTCGTCTGGGTTGGAGCTCAGGAAGCTCCGGGGGTCATTGCCTCAAGGGTTCGTCGGGTCCCGAGGCTTGGCGCACCTTGTGGTGGCGCACGGTAATGATCGTCGCTGGATCAGTGGTTCCCGGCTGCTCGGGCCTCGCTGCAACACTCCCACACACGGCTGTCACTATGGTGGAGGAGAGGAGCTCACTGGCATCGAGGGGGAAAGCCAAATATGAGTGAAAAGGTGCGGAGGAGGTTTGGTTAAATATGGTGAAGGGTCCGGCTAGATGGCGATCGGGCGAGATGGTCGGAGCTCGGATCCCTAGAAGGAGGATCGGGCGAGGGTCTCGGATGTACAAGGATCAAATGGAGCCCGGGGTTTGGATATTTGGAGATCGGGTCGAGCGGGGAAAAATTGGAGAAATCGGGTCGAACGCAGGATGCGCGGGCACAAGTGGTCCAGGGGGAAGTTGACCGGAGGTCAACATTCCCCCGTGGACCATTGGGAGGCCGCCAATTATTAATTAATTGAAAATTCGTTTAAAATTATTAAATGACTTTATTCCTAAAAATTTAAAACATGAAAAATGTTTATTATTTTTCAAATTATTTTTTAGTGATTTTTATTTATTTTTTTGAAAAATAATTTAAGTATTTACATTATATTATTTTTATATATAGGTATATACATATATGTATTTTTTATTTTTATTTTTAACTATTTTTTTATACAATTATTCCAATTTTATATTTTATTTATTTACAAAATAAAATTTCGAATAAAAAGGTATTTTTATTTTATTTTTATTATTAATTTACATGAGTTAAATAAATAGATATATATACATGTTTACATGGTATATATACAAGGTAGAAATTGATTTTATTCTTTTTCTTTTTATTTTATTTTTCTTTTTATGATTTTTATTTTATTTATTTACACCATGAAATATGGAATGTAGGCATATTTTTATTTGATTTTTATTAATTATTTACAGGGAGAAAATAGGTATGTTATTCTATATACATGGTTTATATACACTGATGAGAGACGTTTTATTTATTTTTATTTTCCTTTTGTTTTTCCCATTTTTATTTTAGCTTTATTTTTATAACTATGTACAAATTAACAAAAACACATTTTTATTTCTATTTATAGGAAAATAAATTTATTTATATACATAGGTATATGTACACCATGAATGACCCTATCTCTCTCTACTTGGTTCCTTCTACGGTCAGGCCCATGCTGAGCCCTCCCTTGGGATTAGGTCACTCAATATTTATTCTAAATATTTCCCTCTTGTTCTTTTATTTCTTTATTCTTTTATTTATGCACAAAAACATGCTAATTATTATTATTTACACAATGCATGCATGTGGGTAATTTCATCTTTTTACACATATCTACATGGTGTTTTGCATAGGTTTTTAGCTAAAATAAAAGAATAAAGAGTGATGAATGGGTATTCATCACTAACATCTAGGGTTTTGAGTACATCCTGCTAGTCGTTGATTACGTAAGTCATTGGGTGGAAACTATCCCCACTCTAGTCGCAGATAGTCAGACCGTCTATCGATTCCTCAAATACAACATCATCTCGTGGTTTGGAATACCAAAAGTTCTGATATCGGATGGGGGAAGACACTTCATAAACAAAGAGGTCAAGAAGATAACAAAAGAATACAACATTGAACATCGTGTTGTCGTGTTGTCCCCCCCCCCCCAGTCTAATGGCTTAGCTAGATGTTCAAACATGGAGATAAAAACAATTCTGTAAAAACTTGTATGACCTGATAGGAAGAACTGGTCACAGCTGCTCGATTCCGTTCTTTGGCCTTGTTGCACTACATACAAGTCTCCTCTAGGCATGTCTCCCTACCACCTTGTTTATGGCAAGCCATGTCATCTACCTGTAGAACTTATTTATAAATCATTATGGGCACTGAATATGTGTAACTTGGATTTCGATAAAGCTGGAAAGAATAGAAAAGTTGAGCTGAATCGCATGTTTGAATTAGGAGACTATGTGTATGACAACAAATTAATGTACAAGGAGAAAGTCAAGAAATGGCACGATAAGTACATTCGTAGGAAGGCTTTCGAGCCTAGGAAGAAAGTGTGGTTGTTTGACGTAAAGTTGAACATACTTCCAAGCAAGTTGAAGAGCAAGTGGGCATGGTCGTTCTTAGTCAGAACGGTGTGTGACAATGGAAGCCTATTGATATCTGAGTTGTCACCTGACGCACAACCTTTTGTGGTAAACGGACAGCTGCTGAAGAAATATCTAGAACATGATACATTCTTGTCAGTGGTAGATTCGATTCAAGTGTTATTCCAAAAAGAGCTTATAAAACAACGGGATCAGATACTTAAGCTAAAAATAAGATAAAAATGTATTTTCTTCTTTTCATCTTCTCATTTCTTAATATTCGGAAAAGCACTCGTCCATGTCATCACTGCTATACTTAGGATATGACTCATCCTAAGTATAGGGGGATGAGTGCCAGGAGTTGTTTAGTCTTTAGTCTCTCACTTGTCTCCCAACTTCTTGATATTCCGTCTATAGTTAGGGATATTTTAACCCTATGTATAGGGGGATACATGTCGAGCCGATGATTTCCTGAATGCCCACCCTTGACCATCCCTGCTTTGTATATAGTCTTCTATATTTAGGATTATTTGATCTTAAGTATAGGAGGGAGAGTCAACTTCTCATTCTTTTATTATTTAGTCATTATAGTATAAACTTTCTTATACTTAGCATGAGTTATGTCTTCTTTTCTCTCTCTGGTCTATGAGGACATAACTCAAGTAAGTATAGGGGGACGTATATATGTTGCATATACTTCAGCTAAAACTCATACTTTCGTATTTTCAATAATATGGCTAACTAATAAAATTTAAATACATGTCAAATTTTTTGTAATTACGATTAATAAATTGGATAAAATATATTGCAAATGATTTGAAAAATGGTTGAAAAATGTCTTGAAAAATCTTTTGAAAACCGTTTGGAAAACTTTTGTAAAATGTTTTCAAACTTTTGTGAAAACTTTCTGTTTGCAAAAATCTTTTTCATTTATTTGAATAAAAACTTTTGCAAATTGATTTCCAAATGATTTGAAAATAGTTGTAGAAATATTCTGAAAAATCTTTGCCAAGTGATTTTCAAATCTTGTAAATGATTGCAAAATTGTTTGTAAAATTTATTGGCAAACATAAGTTTTCAAAATGTTTGTGAAAAAGATTTCAAATGTTTTGAGAATATTGTGTAAATAATAACTAAGGAATTCATGTATAAATTTCCAATGTAAATTCTTCAACTAATTCTTGTAGATGTTGATGCACTCCCGTGTAAATATCTGTACATATTTCTTTCACCAACGTTATCAAAAATCTATAAAAAATTTTAAAATTTTTAAAAGCCTTAAAATTTTTCAAATGCTCTCCAAATTTACATAAAATTTTGCAAAACCTTTTTCAAAAATCCATAAAAGTTCAAAAATAGAAAATGCTTCACAAAAATATTTTCTTTTCATTGCATTGCATTTTTCGGATTGATAATGACAATTGAACTAGTCTAAATAAAATTCGAAGATTGGAGCTTGGTTGGACCTTAACCCACTTAATCACAGGAACCTTATACATGCCATCTAGACTGCCTAAGTAGAATAATTTGACATATACGCAGGACTCTTGTTGATAGTGACCTAACTTGCACACATGCAACTTACACTTTGCTCAACTCAGTTGAAGTGGTAGAGGGATTGATTTTCCTGCATGAGACAGAAGCGAATGAACACATACGAAGTCACAATCTATGGCCATTGTACCCCAACCTGACCCAGTAGACATGAGGTCTAATGATAGGATGTTATGGGTTGCAATATTGCTTCAAAAGAAGGATAGTCTATTGGCTCGAGAGGAAAAATCCTTATGTAAATTCTGCTGTAAATAGTATTCGAAAAAAATGCAAAATCAAAAATTCCAAAAAGAATAGATGGGCAAAATCAAAGAAAAATCAATTCATGTCGGGGTATGTATATGAAATAAGCAAGCTTGAGCTTCAAAGTCAAAGTATTCATGTGAGTCTACAGCTGGATGACTTGGCTACACTAGTCAAGCATCCGAGGATATGTAGCTACACTGGCTACCATCCACTCTCTTCTCTACCTCCTCTTCTTGAGCCGGTTGCACTTGAAGTTAGAAGGGAATACTCCGCTTCTTGAGGAAAGAATTGATGGATTAGAGAATTAGGGTCATCATGTTAGAGATGATGAACTATTTACCTCTTCAGCCAAGAGGAGCTACATCTCACTTACACTGTATAAGATAGACGCATAAGCATAAGGGACTACGTATGATATGGATTTCTTCTAGCCTGGCTATTGAGGAGACTTGGGCATAATTTTGTGGTTCTTAGAAATTATTGAGTTTCAAGTCTGCTTTTCAATAAAGTTCTGACCAAAATAAAAGGTCTGACTAAGCTCCAAACATTGATTTTACGAAGATAAGTTTGAAAGTTAAAATCAGTCCAACTTATTTATTTTCTTTTTTATGCCTTATTATCATAAGTGTTTGTTAAGGACTAGCAAAGGAAAGTATAAAGGAGTGCTTACTCTCTATTTTATCATCTTTATTCTCTCATTTTTGTCTTAAATTTCCAAATAAATGCATGTATATGATATTAGTTTGTACAAAATAACACTCATTATTTATACTATAAATATTGTATAAATTCCTTGATTTAATTCCAAAAGAAAAGAATAAAGGAATGAAAAGAAAAATAAATGAAATACCAAATTTATTGAATGACCCTGGACCCCGAGACCAGGTCATTTTGATGATTGGTCGATAAGGAATAAAGTAGGGGGAGATAAGGGCCAATAATTACACAATAAACCCTAATTTTTATTATCCAATATATACATTTTGGAATCTATTTTATTCTTTATTTTCTATACTTAAATCAATAAACTTTGAACATAAAACTTGTACACAAAAATACAAATAAAAATATGTAATTTATTTCATCAAAAATAATGCACAATGTGCCTGGGACACACAGAACAAAAAGCCATAAAGAAAATTTCACAAACTAATATCTTCTCCATACAAACTCAAAAATCATCAAAATTACTTTTATTGTTCATAAAATAAATTATATATTTAATGAAGGTGACTTAATTCAATTTGGAGTTAAGATGCAAAAGTTAGCTTTTGGGCCATCACTGTGTAATATACATGTATATAATATTCAATATATATATATATTCTTTATATTTCTCACCTTCTTATATTTTATAAACTTGTAAATATTGTACAAAATACATGAAAACCATTAAAATAAAATAAAACCATCAAAGATAAAAAAATAAAAAAATAATATACTTCAATATGGAGGTAAACTTTACATATATTATACATATATCTATTTATGTAAGTAAATATGTAACTTCAGAAAAATAGAATAAAATTGCACATATGTATTTAAGTAAGTTATAAATATAAAAATTATGTACATAAAATAATAAAATATAAAATATAAAAAAATAAAATACATTATATATAGGTAAATATAACTATAATTATACTTGTAAAAGATAATACCTAATAAATGAACTCATAAAAATAAATAAAAATCATAATAAAATACAACATAAAATAATAAACCTTCTTTATATTTTTATTAAAAAAAATAATAAGATTATTTATTAATTTTAATCTCTTTAATAAAGGAATTAGTCCCTATTTTGTCTGCTAGAGCTGAGGTGGACCAATGGGAGGTGAGTCCTCGTTGACCCTGGTCAACTCCTCACCCCCAAGGTTCAGCAGTTGTCAGTGGCTGACCACCTCATTTCTCCCCATTTCTTAACCTGATGCTTGGACCATTTCAACCTGATTCCTTCTTGACTTTCCTTCCTCAATCCTTTCCTTTTCACGTGCACATCTCTCCTCGATCGACGGATTGCTGCAGCGAGCAGAATCCACAGTCAAACCTCGCATGTACATATATCCCCTATCTGTCCCCATTTTGAATTTGATCCCACTCTACCCTCTAAAACCCCGATCTTCCTTGTGTTGGAGGTTGATGGTGACAACAGCAGCTTTGCCGAAGATTTTGCATTTAGGAAGAGGCCCAGCGATGGTGATCTGAGCTCACTGGAGTAGCTTCAGGCAGAGCTCCTCCTTGGCTACCTATTCTGCAGGTAAGGGCCTTAGTTTTCACTTCTTTCTTAACATTTCTGATTCTTAACATTAGCAATAACATAGATTAGCTTTTTATTTCGATTAATTTAGTTCACATTTGCATCAAACCAAAAATTCGTATTTTGCCAAAGCTAGTGCTCCAGCCTCTGTTCTCCATTGTTCTAGACTTCGTCTCGACCTACCGACCACCTCACAACCCTCCCCCTTTGATTCTAAATGCCACGCTCCCATCCAATAACCTTGACCTTGCCCAAGTCATGAGATCAAGAATTCCATCTCCGACGCACACCAGAAACCTCTACCTCGCCTCATCTCCCCTTGTTTTGGTCCTATAACACACCCAGACCCTTCGCTTTTTTGTTGCCAACTCTAACCATGCAGGTATGAGGAGTCGAAAGCCTCTATTGAGGTGATTTTGAAGTCGAGAAGACAGTTCTAGGTCACTGGAGCTCATCGATATGCTAAGACCCAATCATTGGGTCATGGACCTTTCTGAGAACTCCAGCAGATGCGGAAGGTTCCCAAGAATCTTCTGGTCCTAGTGGTGTGGAGAACGGTAACCAGAGTCACCAGGGAGGACGGATCAAAGCTCATCAGAGGGCGACTCTTGGAGTGTTCTTCCTGACACTCCCAGAACCGTTCGATCAAGAACGTTCGTCTAGAGTAGCAGCAACCCTTGGATCCAAGCACCATCAATTGTCAGCTCTTCATTGGAGATCTAATCCTAGCCATCACCGCAAAGCGGTATCGCTCCTCCAGAAAGAGACGTGTGGCAAGTGAACTAATCTCTATCATCCGCCAGTACGTGAGAGAGGGTATTTTGCTCGATCCCCTCTGTTTTGTATTTTCTTTTTAGTCCATAAACTTTAGTTTGGCGTTCAAATTTTTCTGTAATATTTACATTCTGAACCCTAAACTTTATTGTATTCGTATATCAGTCCAATACATGTCATGTCATGTGCCTATATGCATGAGGAGACAAGGATTTTTGCGTGGACCATATCCGAGCTTGTGTTTATTATTTAGTCCCCATATGGCATAGTAAGTGTACACTTTTTGGAGAAGTTGCACTTTTTTACCTTGGAAGTGTTTTTAATTGCAAAGTAGTCCCTGCAAGTATTGTTTATTCAGTAAATACGTGGGATATTAGCATAGGGACCCTTGGATTTCTTGTATTTTTTAATATAGGGCCCATAAACTTCATAGAAATTACAATATAGTCTCTGTCAATGCATTTATTTTATTTTATGTTTTCTTTATGTTAAAAATATCATTTTAATCCTACAAATTCTAGGAAAATTAATGCAAATACCTTGAAACTATATTTTTACCATATATTTTCTAAGGAATTTTATTGCATTTTCCTATTTATTAAAAAACAAAATCAGAGCATTTATTACTTGTTGGTGTAGAAAAATACAAAAAAATTATAAAACAACTTCTAAATATTCCAAAAGATTAGGGTATATTTATTACTATATTTTGTAACTCTAAATTGAAAATAACCAAAAATTGCAAAAGAAAAACACTAAAAAATAAAAAAAAATCCCAAAAACTATATAAAATCAGTAAAAAATATATAAAAGCCTAAAAATATTTATTTTAATTTCTTATTTTTGTCTATATTATATATCATATATTAAAAATAGTTTTGGGAATTTGTGAGATATTTATCTATTTAAATCCCAAAACAATGTAGCATATTATTATAAGTCATTATTTTAACATTTTTAGTCATTTAAAAATATATAAAATTTGTAAAAATCATTAAAAAATTCAAATAAAAGATTAAATATAAAAAAAATAAAAAATATTTTATATTTTTTAGTATTTTTAGTCATTTCTATAAATATAAAAGCCTATATTGACGATATATACACATATATACTTATATATGTATTAATAATATAATAATTATTATTCTAAATACCATATATATTTTAAACCCTTTAAAAAAGGGACTATTCCTATATATTATTTGTTTTTTATATTGATTACATATATAAATTATATTTACATATATTATTATATATAGATATATACTTATTATATTGTTATAAAATAAAGAAAAGAAAATCATAAAATATAATAAGAAAACAAAAATTAAAAAATAATATATATATATATATATCAATTAAAAATCCATAAAAAAATATAAAAAAGATTAAAACTACATAAAATTGGAAAACCCTTATAAAAACACAAAAATGTATTTGTTGGTTTTCTCTTTGATTGTCAATTTTTGTAGCTATCCTCGTTGCTCCTTTGTGGTTCGACCCCTACATTTGCATCCTATACACATTATTTGTAGGGTATAATAAATTTTAGCCCACCTTGTTTACTGCTTGATCATTATTGTGGATTAATTGTTGATTGACATGCTTTAGTTGGGTGTTGAGAGCTGAGAGAGGCATCGATACATCGATTACTGGATCTGACTTGTCGGACACCGTAAGCCCTCCAAGACTTGACGTTAGACACCTCGCTCATCAGCGATCATCATAGGGACACATGATATTTCCTTGTTTGTCAACAAACCCCAACCCTTGTGTGTAAGCAAACCTAAGTAAGCCTTTCACACAATGTAAGAATATCTCCCTCATCGAGTCATCACAATCCAAACGATGGTACATCTAAGCACGAGCAGGGTCCATCGCCTAACCTACAACATGAGGATATCTTGAGATTTGGTCATCACTTACGATGCTACATATGTTGCTTACATTAGCCTCGATCATCTTTTACGTACCCACATTTCGACTCACCCTCCGACACAAATGCCCACATGATTAAGATGAGATAAGGAAGGAACATTTTATTTCATCTTTAGTTTTTCCCGTACCCTATGATTTCGATGCAGAAACTATGTAGATATTCCTTTCATATAAGATTTATTCTCTACTAATCTTCAGCATAATAACCATGCACTTTTCTAATATACCTCATAAATTGAACTTTAGAAGTTTAAAAATTCATCAAAAATGCATTAATAAACCTTTAAAAGATCAATAAAGTATATTAGACAGGATAGTGGTTATGCTGCCGAAAATTAGCAAAGAATAAATCTTATATGACTGGAATATCTACATAGTGTACGCATCAAAATCACCAAGGGCTCCCTTAGATCGAGATCTCCGAAGTAAGGAAAGTTATTATACATTTCATAATATAGACAAATCTTAAATCATGTATATTCATGTGTTGTATGTACATGATAAAATAAGACATGTATCTTGCAATAATACATCTTAATAGGGTCATTTTTCTGATTCACTACATTCCTAATACCCTTTGTGCACCTAAAATGTGACTATAGTTTATAAAATTTTCCTTCCTCAATGCCAATCTCTTACAAAAATATTCAGATATCACATTAGACTCATTTGAATTTGTTGAAATCTCAGTTGTCAATTGTTCATACCCTTACCGATATTTAGGCCCATACCCATCCATACATGCCAATATACCTCCATACATTCTTACACACCTATATGCATACCCATATTCCTCACACACTTGCATGCATGCCCTAATATACCCATACACATACATACATTCCCATACCCCTCCAAACATGCCCATACCCATCCATACACTCTTACAAACCTACATGCATACACATATTCCTCACACTCTTACATACATGCCCAAATACACCCATACATGATTCTTATACTCTCTCTATACCCTTATACACATTCATATGCATACCCCTATTCCTCATACACTTGCATACATCCCCAAACATACCCATACATTGCTCGATACACTCTTGCATACCAACATGCATACACAAATTCCTCACACACTTCCATACATGCCATACACCCACAAACACTCTTACATTCATGCCCACATTGCACCATATACTCTTACACACTCATATGCAAACACATATTCTTCATACACTTGAATACATGCCCTAATACTCCCATACAAACTTACATGCATTCCCATGCCCGCCTCCATACACTCTTATACACCCATATGCATACCCATATTCCTCACACACTTGCATACATACCCAAATACACCCGTACACTCTTACATACATGCCCATACCCCTTCATACATGCACATACCCATCCGTACACTATTACACACCTACATGCATACCCATATTCCTCACACTCTTGCATATATGCCCAAATACACACATACACGGTTCCTATATCCTCACATACACATACACACGCGTATGCATACACTTATTCCTCATACACCTGCATACATGCCCAAAAACACTCATACATTGCTCAATACACACCTACACACCTACATGCATATCCAAATTCTTCATACACTTGCATACATGTCCATACACCCCCATACGCTCTTACATTCATGCCCACACTGCATCATACACTCTTACACATACTCTTACGTGCATGCTCATACCCCTCGATATACTCTTACACACCTACATGCATTACCCATATTCCTCATACTCTTGCATACATGCCCAAATATCGCTATACACTCTTTCATACATGCCCATACCTCTCTATACATGCCCATATCCATGCACACACTCTTATGCACCTACATGCGTACCCATATTCCTCAAACTCTTGCATGCATGCCCAAATACACTGATACATGGTTCCTATACTCTCTCCATACCCTCATACACACCCATATGCATACCCTTATTTCTCACACACTTGCATACATTCCCAAACACTCCCATACATTGCTCAATACACTCTTACACACCTACATGCAAACCCAAATTCCTCACATTTTTACATGCATGCATGTACACCCCCATACACTCGTACATTCATGCCCACATTACACCATACGCTCTTATATACCCATATGCATACCCATATTTCTCATACACTTGCATACATGACCTAATACACCCACATACTATTACATTCATGCCCATTCTCCTCCACACATGCCCATACCCCTTAATACACTCTTACACAATTACATACATACCCATATTCCTCATACTCTTGCATACATGACCAAATACACCCATACATGGTTTCTATACTCTTTCCATATCCTCATAGACACCTATATGCTTACCCATATTCCTCACACACTTGCATATATGCCCTAATACACACACACTTACTTACATGCCCATACCCCTCCATACATGTCCATACACCTCCATGTACTCTTACACACCTACATGCATGCTCATATTCCTCTCACTCTTGCATACATGCCCAAATATACCCATAACATAGTTCCTATACTCTTTCCATACCCTCATACACACCTACATGCATACCCATATTCCTCACACACTTGCATATATGCCCAAACACACCCATACATTGCTCCATACGCTCTTACATACCTACATGCATAGCCAAATTCCTTACACACTTGCATACATGCACATACACTCCCATACACTCTTACATTCACACCCACATTGCACCATACACTCTTACACACCCATATGCATACCCATATTTCTCACATACTTGCTTAACACACCCATACACTCTTACATTTGTGCCTGCATTGATCCATACACATACATACCCACATGCATACCCATAGTCCTCATACACTTGCATACATGCCCAAAGACCCCCATACACTCTTAAATTCATTGACAAATCCATACACTCTTATACACTCATATGGATACCAATATTCCTCACGCTCTTGCAGACATGCATGCCTAAATATCATCTACATTATTAACTCCATACATACAACTTTACGCATGTATATCTCGTACACTTACATACATACCACATACATACGTGTTTACCCATGATTGAGTGTTTGTAATTTATTTTCTCTTTTTATCGCATTTATCATGTTATTTAATTATCTTGGAAATTTTATAAGATTTGAATTATGTGAGCGAGCGACGCTGCTTGAATATAACAAGCATGAGAAAAGTTTATTTCGATATGGGCCAGTTCAATATATTGTTCTAACATATCCTACCCCTACCCATTTACCTGCAAAATAGACATCAAGAGTCATATGGTACCGTGAGGGACATTTCTTAGATTGTAAAGATAAGATCCTGATAATTGTGAAAAAAGAAAAATATATAACACATGATAGGCATCACTACCGATAAAAAAGTTGCATACACCTCATGTTGTGTAGTGTCATAGTTCACCTAATGTGGAAGGACGTACATGTGTGAATGAGGTTTTGTGTGATTTCGTACAGTACCCTAAATTGTAATCTACATGCTGGGCATATCTACCATACATGTAATAGACATTTACATTCAAATAAAATTGTGAATACATCGCAAATGAAATTAAGCATTGACGTTAAATAACAACAAGAGTACTAAGCACATGAACATTAAAAATATTAATTGCACTAACCCATACATACACAAATATAAAAACAAACACTAAAACTTACACACATTCACACATATACACAAACACTAACATCCACACTTCAACAGACACACCTACAACTTGCATTTCTAAATCACATATGAGAACAACATCATATATTACAGAAAATATCACATTTGAAAATCTATTTAATTCAACCTAATAAGATAAAATCTATTAGGCATTTTAACAAACACCTCCAATACATTTGAAATTAACAAACATACTCAAAATACAACCATTACTAAAAATAAAATTTAATTTCATAGATGGTAAAATTAAAAGACAAGAAATATACCTAATGAATATGAGACTAAGATGTGGGAAATGCTCGCATGTGGTCGGAGATGGTGGAGGAAAGGATTCTCTTCAAGGGTAGGAAAATTGAGAGGATGGCACCTAAGATGAGGTTGCAGGAGAGGAGGAGAAGGTCGAGAGAGGAGGAGAGGATAGGTCGAGGTTGGAGGGAGGAGGAGCGGGTGTCGGAGAGGGAGAAGGTTGAGCAGAGCTAGGGCTTGGAGAGGGAGGAAGTCAGGTGGAGGTTTTGGGTTAGGGAGAAAAGGGGATTCTGTTATGCAGGCGTCGTTCTGTTTAGAAGATAATGCGACTACAATATACGACAACATTGTGGTCGCATATTGAGGCACCAAATCCTGCTCAACTATGTGGTCACATATTTAGCTATGCGACAACTGATTTTGGGTAAGTGCTCGCATATGTTATTGCAATCACAATCCCACTACTAGTGGTCACAATGATATGCTAGTAAAATAGCACATTTATTGTAGGGTTAGCTCATCTTAGTTTGCTTGTACAAGGGATTTCAATCTCTAACAATGAAAGGGAGTGGCTCCGAATCTAAGGTTATGGAAATTCAATGATCTAAGTTTAGGAACCACTTTTTCTCTATAAGTCTGGATCTGTCATCAAACTTGTCTTGTACATGTATTTGAAAGTCACATTTTATACATGTATACTCTTGATACCCAATGCCACAAAATCCTATAAAAAAGGCCCAATAAGGGGTGCCTGTTCCAAAAATACAAATGCAAAGCAAATATCTACCAAAGATAATTCTACTCAAATTACCAAGCTCTATCAAATAAGCCAAGTAGCAGGTCAATATTGCTACTAATTTGAAAGATGGAAAAGAAGCTCATGTCTATAAAAAGAAAAAATGAGAGCAACGGGCCAAAGCGTATTACAGAAAACTCAAAAGAAATCTACTTATCTATAAATTGCACACATCTTCTTTTGATGACAGATTTAGGTGAAATGAAAATCATCCTAGGCTGAAAGAGTAGATACTTTTAGATTTCGAGAATTTCTAGGTACCTTTCTTAATATAGTATGGTATACTTGTCTTACGAATTGGGAATAGCTATAATCTTCACACAAAGTTCAAAATCAAATCAAGGTTAAAGAGAATATCTATTGATCAGGATGATTTGACTTGACCTAAAGATGGAATCATCTAAAGATGGTGGAACTCGAGTGTTGTTAAATTGAATAAATCAAATCTAAGAGGAGTCCCAACAAACTATTAATCTAAAGGGCAACTCAGTCTATGTTTGTTATTTGTTCAAACTTGGCTGAAAAATCTCAGGACTTTGTAGGTATTCCTGTTGTAAACCCTCTATGTACATTCTTTAACCATTTTCCATTTCTCTTTATATATTATTATTTTACCCATGGAATAGCAAAGATAAGCACGGGGGGTACGATGAATAAATTATTTATCTTGTTTTATAACCTTTTGGGGAAAACAGTGTTTAATCCATTGTATTTTTCCTAATTTCATGTACAATTTTTATTTCATAAATTTTATCTTAGTCCATTCAAAGTCGTCTAAAAATTACATATTATTCCTTGCAAAATAAATCTAAAAAGAAAAAATATAGTAATAGTTGAAGGATATGGTTAGATCCTCAAGCGCATCACGAAAGCGTGAGCGTCGTATCGAATACGACGAGGAGCGACTAGTCGTACTAGTTGCTCGATGCAGCGGAATTTAAAAAATTTATTACGACGAGACCACATGATCCAAGAACACTTCTCGAATCGTCTCGTCTAAACCACAAACAAGTAATAGGATTACCTCTTGAAGCGTGGTTGCGATCAAGTCTCTAAACGAAGAGACCTCCTGTCTCAAGTCCGATCCGACGGAGGAGACGCTTGCGAGCGCGGGGATGAACCGCGTGCTTCTCGCAATCCATGTTGATGATCCAAGCGGCGGATCTCCTGATCTCGACACACGAGATCCAACGTCTTCTTCACGAGCAAGGCGCATCGAAGGAGACGGAGATCCACGAGCAGAAGAACGGGCAGCATAACGACGATGCCGCGGTGATGGAGAACCTCTCCATGGCATCCATGGTGGACGGCCATGAGAGGGAGAGGGAGGGCTGACCTCTAGAGAGAAAGAGAGAGAGAGATGCTTCTCAAGCATTATGTGTGTAAAAAGAGAGCATGGGTATGCCTCTCTATTTATAGGGTTTCGGGATCCATGGATCTCAATCCATGTGTCATATAAAATCAATGGTTGAGATTGATTTATGACAATCCAATGGTCAAGATTGTTGTTGGTAAAAGCCAACAACTTGTGATTTAATTTTGATTAAATATATCTGATAAATCAAATATATATTAATACCAAATTAAACCAACTAAATAAGGAGTGGAAAAACAAATGAGAGCCTCCTTCCCTATTGGGAGGAGTGGACGGCCACCAATTCCATAAAGGAATTGGTGCCGCCCCCCTCTTCCCATATGGGGAGGGCAATCCCATGGATTCCCATGGGATTGCATATCTCCTTGTTTTTCTCTCAACTTATTTTCCAACAATTATTCACCAAAAAATAATTCTCAATTAATTTTGGGAATATTGCAATCTTGACATTGGAATATTGTGAATCATATTCACAACCCAAAACAAAATGTAATTTACATTTTCAATTAATTAAACAATGTGTATCCAATACACATTAATAATTAATCTACTAATATAAATTATATTTAACTCTCTCTAATACATTATAAATCACATTTATAATATATTATGAATATTTGGATATTACTATCCACATTATTCTTATCCTTGATAATTAAATCATATTTAATCATATTGGATCTCTTTATCTCATGTGTTCAAATAATATGAATCACATTCACATTATTCACATCTTTGATAATTAAATCACATTTAATTATCTAAGATAACTCTCCTTATAATATGAATCAAATTCATATTATTCATGATAATTAAATCACATTTAATTATCCATTTTCTCAATGCTCGGATACATATATCAACAATAGAATTATCCATGAACTCTTTCAAGGACAATGCGCTTTCTCCGTGAATACTTGGAGATAAGGACAGGGCGATTGTATTGTTCCACGTATAGTGACATGGATATTAAGATCACATCTCAAATCCAGATCTCGGGCCTCCCATAGATGCTTGATTAAATCAAGATCGCAAATCTAATCTTCTCATTGAATCTGAATCACATTCAGATCAATGTCCAACATTTGGACTAAGATCAGATTACTTCTCTACTGAGAGGAGTCACTAAAATCCAGACCCGTTTCATCACTCCCTAGGAATGTAAGCGTCATGGTTATACAACCGTTTATGATCACATCACCCTCAGGCATTCCCAATACCTGTACATCCTGCATACTGGAAGACTCAGAATAAACCCGAAGTATTAGATCAACTTTACACTGTCTACTTCAGGGTTACATCAGTAAGTTTCTCATTCGATCATTGGGAGTTGGTATCGATCATATACTTTCAAAAAACATATATCATACCTAGGTCTTGATCATATACTTTCCAAAAGTATATATCAAACCTACAAATTCAGTCAAGCTTCCAAAGCGAGACGACCGTGCGCACGGAATTTGATTCTTCCCAATATCTCATGAGTGAGCTCATGTCTTCCGGTTCAGTAGTGAACCTGTATGATCCCTTTGAGAGATCGTATTACTCATATGCCCTTATATGCATACCAGCGCGCCGGTGTATAGACCTTGATTAGGCCATCAACCTATTGGTCTGCCAAATGTACATACTTAGACATATAGTAACACATCTGTCTCCGGTCAGAGGATGTGTGCCTATATCATGACAGCATATGATATAGGACTTTGGTTATCTCGATCTCGTTAAGTCAACTCTTTGACCTAACTTATCCGACACCTCCGAATCTCTATTCCTATGCAGAGGACCTGCATCAAGAGGTCGGTCAGATATCAACCTAAATGAGATAGGATTGCCATCTCCTACTCAGGCTGGAGATCATCTCTTAATAATCATTTGATGGTGCTTGATGAGTCCTCAATCTAACTTATTAAATATTCATCTAAGCACCAGCCTCTATGATTCAATAATTGAATCAACAGCTGTATGATTATCAAGATGGCCATGGTACATAACCCTAATTGTACTAAGGGACCTATTATGCAAATTATGTATTCTTCATTTCAGATCAAGGAGTGAATTGCAACAATATTTATTGCATAATGGATCGCCGTGGGCTCGCATTTCCAACAATCTCCCACTAGCCCAAAGAGCCATTAATGGGCTAATCATTTAAACCCACACTCATGTGACAATCATAGGCTATTTAGAAAATAGCTAGGTAAGATGATCAGTCACTCTGTTCCCAAGAGACTACGCCAAGTCCTTTTACGACGCTTGCATATCTCCTAGTAACAGTGCTCGCATCCAATGCGAATGTTGCATCTCATGCAACCGATATTCAATTTTGTTGGTTATAGTGTCATTGACACTACATCTTATTAATTATCATAACCAGTATTCCCATAATCCTTATTAGAATACCTTCATTCCTGGAGATCTCTATCTCCTAAGGTATCTACAGTCAAGACCCTTATAGATCACTATCTACAAGGTCTTAAACCTTTGAAGATAAGACTTTGAGATCACTATCTCTAAGTTTCATCATCTTTGAAGATATTGTTATTACTGCAACTAAATGTTTTATTTCCAGAGTAGGATTAGTAACAGTTTACTACTCCCACTGCATGGCAGACATCTGGTTCTTGTACACATCTAGCATATACCCAGCTTCTCATAACTGATGCACAAGTGCAAGCAGTTCTAGCATTCACTTCCTCAACTCTTTGAGGTGCTATCCCTTTAGACAGGTCACTACCACATCTTAAGGGAAGGAAGCCTTTCTTGGAATTTTCCAAAAATGGAATAAGTCCAAGGTGTATTACTAATGTGACGGTCCCAATACCCTCTTCTCTTTGCTTCTGAACGACTTCAGAACTAAGATCTAAGAGGTATCCTTGAGATCATATCCCAAAGTATGGAACAACCAAATTTTAAAACACTTATTATTATCCTTATATCATTCCAAATGATTAGAATAATATCTACATTTAGCACGATGAACACAATGGCACTCCCACTAAGCTTCACATGGTTCATCAAGATTCTATCTGAAATCATAACATTTATAATTTCATCAAATCTTATGTTCCAACTACAGGAAGCTTATTGGAGTCCAAAGATGGAGTTCTTCAGCTAGCACACATTGCTATCCTCAACCATGAAGCCCTGGGGCTACTTCATATGAATATCCTCAGAGAGGTATTCATAGAGGAATGCAATCTTGACTCACATCATGAAGATGCCATAGTCAAGTTGTGCAGCTATAGTTAGCAATATTCTGATGGGTTAAAGCAAGGTCACTGGAGAGCAAGTCTCATCGCAAGCGATGTCTTCTCTTTGGTGTGTAGCTCATGGCTACGAACCGTGCTTTGAAGGTCTCTACCTTCTCATCAGGTTCCCTCTTTCTCTGGAAGATCCATTTACATCTTAATGGGTCTGACCCATATAGGTGGATCCTCGAGGGTCCATATACGACACTTGTATATGAAGTCTACATTAGACTTTTATTGCTAACATCCATCTTTCCATGTCATGATCCTCAGGAGCTTCATCACATGAAATCCGATCATTGTCAGATTTAACTGACACATGGAATCCATCCTCAAACTTATTTGAAGAGGTATTAATGTTTCATCTTTAATTATCAATTTTAGTTTCCGATTTCAGGAGCCTCATTATCTTTTCAAGATTAAATGAGTTCCTTTACTTCATTTTCATCTTGATTCTCAAGAGAGTCATCCTGTAAGAATCATATTCTCAAAGTTTAGATCTTTTAAGAATCTCAAGGTCATAAAGTAGGTATCCAATACCATCCTTTATTTTCCCAATGAAGTAGCACTCTCTAATGCTAGATTCCAGCTTACTTGCATGGAACCTTATTAAGTATATAATGCAGTCTCTACTACATATATATCTTGGAAACTTAAGAGATAATTATGCTAGGATTAATCATTGATTAAATCATGTCACACATGATCAATTTTATCTCCCTACAACTCCTTTGAGTTAAGGTTCATTAGGAGGATTGAGATAGGAATGATATTCATATCTCCATAAGGTATTTCTTGAATTCATCTAATAGGTACGGGCTACCTTGGTTAGATCAAATTCATTTCATCTTCCTTCAAACTTTGGTTCTAAACCAAAATTGCGAAATCTTTGAATATTTCAAAGGTTTCTTAGGTGAAGAGAAGAGATCTCATATCATACATAATCATTAACAGATATCACATATCCATAATGTTTACTATGATATAGATGATCTGCATACATCAAAATGTATGAGATCCTTAATACCTAGGCATCTTACACCTTTCCCAAGGAAGGATGTATTAGACATTTTACTTTGAATACAATATTCACAAGTATGTGAGATTTGAATCTTTAGACAATCTAAAGTTTCATGTCTTACCAGTCCATTGATTTCATCAATAGACATATGTCCAAAATTTGATGCCAGATCATTGTCAAATAATCTTTATCCTCCTATTGATCTTTTAAAGGTTTAATTTTTCAGTATTAGAAATCTCAATGAACCATTCAATAATTTTCTAATTTAATAGAGTCCACTAGATTTTAGATTACTATCTGAAATATTTCCATCATAACTCTTTATGATAGATTTATTACAGAATTCATGTTTATATCCAACAATTAGAAATAAACAATGAGTGTATTCTAATATCTAGGTCATAGAGACATTCTCTAAGACTAAGGGCTCCCACTGAAAATATGAAGTCTATTGATCTTATGGAAATTGTTGCAACACTTGCATCACTTTCAACATTGATGACCAATAAACCTTAAGATCAAATTTCTAATACATATGCAACCAATTGCAAGTGTCATTAGAAAATTGAGATACAATTATTAGACTTTATCTTATCAAATAAGTAAGTCAATATCAATGATTATATGTAGATTAATCTGATGCACTATCTGATTCCTTCTCTAAGGATTCTAGATAGATTTGATAGTCATACTATCAACACATCAACTTATTGCAGTATTGGCATTCATTCAACTCTTTGAATGTCATATGGAAGTTACAGAAATACAGTCAACCTTTTGACTATATTTCTTACTTGGGTCCAACCCATACTTCCACTGCGCTCCCTTTGTCTATAAGCAACCTTTGCTCAAGACCAAGGATCTTCTTATGTTAATTTCAATATAAGAGTATTTCAACATTTATACAAGCTTCATTTAAGTTCATATAATATGAATATTATGAAGCTTCATGAATGACTAGAGTATAGACAGTAGAATGATGACACTCATCATCTACATCCATCTAAACTCTTTGAAGCATCGGTTCAGGCAGGTATTCAAACAATTTGAATAAATTATCTCTAATAGAGCTACCATTCTACATGATGTAGAGAACCATGTCATTCATGATTAAATGTCAAGAGCACATATGTATGCCAGAATATCTTTATTAATTTTTTATAAGGATTAATTTGATAATTACGATCATCATCGACATGTCACTTCAAAAATACATTCGATAAGATCAAGACTTATAGAGACATACAAACCTTAGGGTTTTAGTCCTATTGTCTATTTAATTATCACTTCTCATTGTTATGAGGAAACTTGCACATTTCAACCACATACATTGTGTGTCCAATTGCAAGTACAATATCTGGATCAAGGGTCCAATCCATGATATTCTACTGGTTATTAATGAGTATAACATTGAGTGGGTTTAATGAAGGATTATCTGAAATAAGTAATTTGCATAAGGGTATATATTTATATATACATGTTTTACTTTGAATTAGGAATTTTATATCAAAGTTGTCTTGCCATGTCAACAATGAAAGTTCATTCCCTTAATCACTTTCAATGTAAGAGATATACTTACCATCATATCTCAAGCAAGATCTGGGATCTCCTTCCTTATCTTTGTTGCATCCCAATAATATGAGAACCTACAACTCGGATAAAAAGAAGCGGGAACACATTCCGCCTTGCAAGTCCAACTTGCATCTCCCAATTCGGTCTTTAATACCCGAGCCCACCACCCCTAAGGTGATGTTGACCCGTCATTAATTGAACCAACCGTCAACAGGAATACAACTCGCTATGCGCAATCCAATATCGCCCCAATAATATGAGGACCCGATATTGGGGTCACTACGCATATGTCCTTACTCTTTCGAGAAGCGACGAGCCCGATCCAAACGGATCATATGTGGGAGCTGTCACTTCGGACAGGCGTCTCCCACATATAATATTTGGCGACGAAACCCTTCGCCTTGACGGGAGACCATGGATGTCACTTATGTGATCCTCCATCTCTTATTCAAATTTAATTAATTACTATGAATCTCATTCATATAATTAATTCTTCCAAGGGAATTATTAACTATAATCATATTAGAGTATTCTCAATTGGATATAATTAACTTAATCATATTAAATTAATTATCAATCCAATTTAATCAATCAAACTTAATTTTATGCTTGAATATACATATATGATATTATTCTCAAAGTACGTATTAATTCGAATTTTAATAATTAGAAAAATACATCATAATCCCTCGGACATTATCCCGGCCCTACCCGCTGTCATGGCCAGTACCGACGGGAGTGGGGCGGACCACATACGTTGCAACCCGCTGACCAGCGATCCCCGACTAGACACCATATCCACCTCGGGAAAGGATAATGCCAAATTGATTATTTTGTACTTGAGATGATCATCGGTTCTTCAACCGAAATTATACCATATAGTAATCAAAACAATTTTGATTTTAAGGAAATTTGCTAGGCAAATTCCCAAGTCCTATTCAAGCAAGAAGTTTGATGATTGTAATTCCAATTAAGGTTTAGATCAAATCTAATCAACTAATTGGTTGGGGCCAAGTTAATTAGGCAAATAATCATGTTTCAATATTTCACAAATATTTTTCAAGATTATTTCACGAAATTAATAATTAATTTCACTAATTGACAATCACTTGGTTCTAGATTAGGAAAGCAATTTCAGCAGTGACCCCTACTTACTAAAATTGGCATATCTCAATCATATTAAATCCAAATTAAGCAAAGTCAATTTTTAAAGTTTGCTAATTTGATTTAGGACAGAACCTAAGTGATGTTTCACGCATTTCGAGGCAAGTCTAAACAGTAATTAACACTTTAATCACGTTCAGATTCACAGTTCCCGCAACAGTGCATACATGTTCATTAAAACTACCATATCTAGAGCATACGAAATCCGATTTACGCAAACTCAGATCCTATGGTTTCCTTATTTAATGGGGAACAAAATTCAAGTGCTATTTTCGTGTTTAAACAATTTAAACATGGCCGAAAAAATACACTAAACAGATCTGCGAAATCAAATGCGATAAAAACTTTCGCGACCTTAACGAACCCAAATCGTCCTCGGTTAGCGAATCATATTCGAAACCATCGACCTAAAGCTCTGATACCACTTGAAGGATATGGTTAGATCCTCAAGCGCATCACAGAAGCGTGAGCGTCGTATCGAATACGACGAGGAGCGACTAGTCGTACTAGTTGCTCGATGCAGCGGAATTTAAAAAATTTATTACGACGAGACCACATGATCCAAGAACACTTCTCGAATCGTCTCGTCTAAACCACAAACAAGTAATAGGATTACCTCTTGAAGCGTGGTTGCGATCAAGTCTCTAAACGAAGAGACCTCCTGTCTCAAGTCCGATCCGACGGAGGAGACGCTTGCGAGCGCGGGGATGAACCGCGTGCTTCTCGCAATCCATGTTGATGATCCAAGCGGCGGATCTCCTGATCTCGACACACGAGATCCGACGTCTTATTCACGAGCAAGGCGCACCGAAGGAGACGGAGATCCACGAGCAGAAGAACGGGCAGCATAACGACGATGCCGCGGTGATGGAGAACCTCTCCATGGCATCCATGGTGGACGGCCATGAGAGGGAGAGGGAGGGCTGACCTCTAGAGAGAAAGAGAGAGAGAGAGAGAGAGATGCTTCTCAAGCATTATGTGTGTAAAAAGAGAGCATGGGTATTCCTCTCTATTTATAGGGTTTTGGGATCCATGGATCTCAATCCATGTGTCATATAAAATCAATGGTTGAGATTGATTTATGACAATCCAATGGTCAAGATTGTTGTTGGTAAAAGCCAACAACTTGTGATTTAATTTTGATTAAATATATTTGATAAATCAAATATATATTAATACCAAATTAAACCAACTAAATAAGGAGTGGAAAAACAAATGAGAGCCTCCTTCCCTATTGGGAGGAGTGGACGGCCACCAATTCCATAAAGGAATTGGTGCCGCCCCCCTCTTCCCATATGGGGAGGGCAATCCCATGGATTCCCATGGGATTGCATATCTCCTTGTTTTTCTCTCAACTTATTTTCCAACAATTATTCACCAAAAAATAATTCTCAATTAATTTTGGGAATATTGCAATCTTGACATTGGAATATTGTGAATCATATTCACAACCCAAAACAAAATGTAATTTACATTTTCAATTAATTAAACAATGTGTATCCAATACACATTAATAATTAATCTACTAATATAAATTATATTTAACTCTCTCTAATACATTATAAATCACATTTATAATATATTATGAATATTTGGATATTACTATCCACATTATTCTTATCCTTGATAATTAAATCATATTTAATCATATTAGATCTCTTTATCTCATGTGTTCAAATAATATGAATCACATTCACATTATTCACATCTTTGATAATTAAATCACATTTAATTATCTAAGATAACTCTCCTTATAATATGAATCAAATTCATATTATTCATGATAATTAAATCACATTTATTTATCCATTTTCTCAATGCTCGGATACATATATCAACAATAGAATTATCCATGAACTCTTTCAAGGACAATGCGCTTTCTCCGCGAATACTTGGAGATAAGGACAGGGCGATTGTATTGTTCCACGTATAGTGACATGGATATTGAGATCACATCTCAAATCCAGATCTCGGGCCTCCCATAGATGCTTGATTAAATCAAGACCGCAAATCTAATCTTCTCATTGAATCTGAATCACATTCAGATCAATGTCCAACATTTGGACTAAGATCAGATTACTTCTCTACTGAGAGGAGTCACTAAAATCCAGACTCGTTTCATCACTCCCTAGGAATGGAAGCGTCATGGTTATACAACCGTTTATGATCACATCACCCTCAGGCATTCCCAATACCTGTACATCCTGCATACTGGAAGACTCAGAATAAACCCGAAGTATTAGATCAACTTTACACTGTCTACTTCAGGGTTACATCAGTAAGTTTCTCATTCGATCATTGGGAGTTGGTATCGATCATATACTTTCAAAAAACATATATCATACCTAGGTCTTGATCATATACTTTCCAAAAGTATATATCAAACCTACAAATTCAGTCAAGCTTCCAAAGCGAGACGACCGTGCGCACGGAATTTGATTCTTCCCAATATCTCATGAGTGAGCTCATGTCTTCCGGTTCAGTAGTGAACCTGTATGATCCCTTTGAGAGATCGTATTACTCATATGCCCTTATATGCATACCAGCGCGCCGGTGTATAGACCTTGATTAGGCCATCAACCTATTGGTCTGCCAAATGTACATACTTAGACATATAGTAACACATCTGTCTCCGGTCAGAGGATGTGTGCCTATATCATGACAGCATATGATATAGGACTTTGGTTATCTCGATCTCGTTAAGTCAACTCTTTGACCTAACTTATCCGACACCTCCGAATCTCTATTCCTATGCAGAGGACCTGCATCAAGAGGTCGGTCAGATATCAACCTAAATGAGATAGGATTGCCATCTCCTACTCAGGCTGGAGATCATCTCTTAATAATCATTTGATGGTGCTTGATGAGTCCTCAATCTAACTTATTAGATATTCATCTAAGCACCAGCCTCTATGATTCAATAATTGAATCAACGGCTGTATGATTATCAAGATGGCCATGGTACATAACCCTAATTGTACTAAGAGACCTATTATGCAAATTATGTATTCTTCATTTCAGATCAAGGAGTGAATTGCAACAATATTTATTGCATAATGGCTCGCCGTGGGCTCGCATTTCCAACAATAGTTGCATTCAGCATCATAACTTATTTTGTCAATAAATATGGGCTCCAAGCCCATGCTATGTCTCTAATATTTTTTCCTTTATTTTTCATGTCTATTTCTCTTGTTATCTCCATTTGAAAAAAAATGCTATGCGACAAAATAGTTGATGTCAACATTCGAAAATTATTAAAAACTAAAAAACAAAGGCTCATGGCATCAGGGTTGTGCAACTTCTCCTCGTATGCAAGCAACGACTTCCTCCTGCGGCCCTTCACCTCCACAACCACTGCTGAGGCAGTCGACCTCCTCCCTCACGCACTAGCAACACCCATACACCTCCTCCTCTCCGTCTATATATGAGGATGAGGGGGCTTCAAAGAAAGAGAACCCATAGGGAGCATTAGCCTTATCACCATCTCTACTACCAATCAGATCACCGCCCAACCAGTTGCTCAGTCATCATCCGTCACACCCTGTTATCCTTTGCCGTCATTGATAGCTCATCTCTCTTTAGTCCACATTGTTCCTTCTATGCATTCTCTGCACAAGGAATTAGGGGCCCCAAACCCTGGACCCATTGTCGCTACCTCCCTTTATCGCCTCTGTTCATTGCTGCCTTGTCTGACTACATCCGGAACTCCCCCAGAATTGTGCTCTACCACCGTTGGCTGAGCACAACCCATCACCGACACCCTTGGCCAAGATCAAGGGATGTTGCTTTTTCTATTTTTCCTTTAAGTCTTTTCTTCAATTTTATTTTGGACCCAAATGCAACTTCTTAAAAACTAAAGTTCTTTCTACGATTCAACCATTTAATTTTTTATGCAAAATTTTATAATTCTCACTAATCCCATTTCAATCCTCTAGGGACTATTTCATAATTTATGTTTCATGTATTTTATATGTAATTCATACACTTTTAGTTATTTTAAAATTGGATTTTTTTTCTCGTGTCTAGTTACTTTAGATTAAATACAATCAAGCCTTTAGGTTTTAGTTTTATTTACATTTAAGCCCCTAATTTTTTAGAAAATTACATATGTGCCCCTTACAATTAAAAAAACTCCAAAAAGAGAAAAAAATGAAAATCTTTAAGAAAAATCATGCCGAACCTAATGATGTCTAGAATTTATATACATAGATTTCAACATATTTTAAAGATCCGAACATAAAAGATATAAATAAAGATTTGATTTGAAATAATCAAGTAAAAATGTATTTCTAAATACAATAAAAATTCGTGTAAAATGTCCGAGTCCACGTAGATCGATCCTTTACTTGTCCTACACTTTATTCAATATCTCCTGGCTTGTTTTTTCATGCTTGTGCATAATGATGCTTAAAAATCCACATTTAGCATGTTGAAATACATAGTTTCAGTTACTTAGTTCTCTTTTTGCAATTTTACCCCTACTAGTGATATATCAATGTAACTCTCAATTTGAATGGATTTTTTTGAATCCTTTGAGAATGTTTTTTTAAATGCTTATTGATTACCATGAATAAATCGGTAACGTATTAGATTTCGTTCTATTATTGCATGCTTCCTCGATCTATTTATTCTGTTTCGTTACACTTGACTAGGCATTATTAAGCTTTATCATTTCTTGAGTGCATGATGGAGTCAAGTGCGGGGGCTCGATCTTTCGGAGTTTGCTAATTCCTGATTGCAAGAGATAAAATAGAATTACTTAGTATTATTATGAAATTTAGAAGGAGCGGAGGGTTGGGTTGATATTTACTAGGAGTTATTTGATTTTAGGATAGTTGATCGAACAAGAATATCGCATTTTTCGAATGTGGATGGGAGATATCTTTAAAGATCCTTCAGCATCTCTCTTTCAAAGTCAACCACTAGACAGATGTCTTCTTGACTATTATCTGCTAAAAGGATGAGAACTTTAGGTAGGAATTTGGAATAACAAAGAACTTTTCCATGCTATCGTCAAAATTTTCAATATCTAATATGGACAACACTTCTTTAGTAAAAGAACATTTGGAGAATAAGTGTGCTGGGATTTTTACATCTGAAAGGCGGAGAGGGTATACATTTGTGGTTGGTATTTTGAAAATATGATGTTTGTACTGGGTCAATAATTTCATACTGACCTACCACATGAAAAATGATATTCTTGGGTGAAAAGATTGGACCAAAAATTCTCCTATAACTTTGCAGTTTTTCCACCATGGGTAGTGAGAGGTCAATTTTTTATTAGTATTTGAAGTGGAGCATTTCCAGGGAAGAAACCATTATCCTAGGAATATGGAGTTAATGCGATCCTCTCTAGGTGGAATTTTAGGTCACTGAGCTATGAAATCCCACTCGACCACATGGAGAGAGTTTTTAACCAATTTTGTCGTGTTATCAAAGTGCTAAGGGCTTGGGAGATGATTGCATTTCTGTTATTCACATTTTTCTCATATGGTTGGGAAGAGATCTATTGAGAGACGATTAAGACTACTGCAATCCGACCAAAGACAGGTTCGGTCTCCTGCTCCCACAACTTTGGAGACAACATCTCGGATTAAGAAGAACCATATTTGATTGCATACCAACAATTTGAAACATCAATTTTTAGGTATTCGAATAGATGTAAAGGCGTAGCATGATGGTAACTGTCATAGGGGTATAATTTCAACATCGATTTTTGAGACTAACATGTGCGGCATTAGCTTCTCACAAGCTAACCAACCTTCATGAATGCGTGTAGACGTACACTAACACGCTGAACAACCATGCCGTTGAAACACTCGAACACGAGAACTCAAGCACAAGGACACAAGAGCAATGGCACTAACTCCTCTTTGTTATTACCCCTCCTTTTATACACAAGTTTAGGGTATATGAAGGGACACTAATTATTACATGTATAATGAATTCAATGACTCTTCGTCTCCTATGAATACCCTTCATCTTCCGAGGTGACTCTTTACATGGCTTGGCTTTTCATCTTTTGTGCAATCCCTTTGTCTTCTGAAACTGATGCCACTTCGCCCACTCCATCAGCATGACATGTCGTCTGCCAACTAAGTATACCTTGTCATCATGTTAGGTCATCAATGGGGCCTACACTCCTACATAGGATGTTGTAGCTCTGCTCTATCAAGTTTGCAGGACACATGTTATGCCAAGGGGAACCCACGGTCTCCAAACCTTCATGTGATAAACCCCTTCCTTAGTTGTCCATACGCTAAGGTGAAGTCCTCTAGTACTTCATTGTGTGGCCACCAAACCACACAGGCATGCGATAACCAATATCGCATGTTATTCCCGTACATCGAAATTTGAGGGTGTTATATGCCCCCCCCCCAGCTGATCCATCAGGTATCCGTGATTGATCCCACATCTCCAAGAAATCCTCGATGAGTTCCTCGAACTGCTACTGGGTTGTATCACGTTCCCAATTTGCCTCCTCCTCTGGGATTACCTTCCACTTGATAAGGAAAAAGATCATACAATTCTTCTTGCTTTGGCCCTCCATGCACCTGTCAAGAATCTTCTCAACTACCTTCGTATGCTGAACCTGGACATTAGGATGGGCACGTTTTGATGCCCTCCTAGTGCAATCTTCTCCTCCTCATGGTACTCCTTTAGAAAGTTGATTGAAATACGGGATGCAGCTTCAATCTCTCTAGAAGATGTAGTTGATAGGTGGGTCGCCCCACACATCGAACTATCTCAAGGGGTCCATCGTAACGAGGAATGAGACCCTTGTGTGTTGTCTTCCTCAATATTTTCTTCCAAATTTGGGGTGTTAGCTTCAGCAACACCTTCTCTCCAACCTTGAACTCGACCAACCTACGGCTCTTATCATCCGCCTACGTCATCTTATGTTGAACGTGAGACAATGCATCCTTTGCTTCCTTTCACTGATCATGCCTCTCCATTGCAAAGCAGTGTGCAGTGAGACACCATCCTTGGCTATTCTGCTTAGATACTTCATGTGGTTTCATGAGTTAGATGCCCATCACTATCTTGAACGGACTCAGGCATGTGGTGGAGGTCTGCTGCAGATTGTAGAAGAATTGGTCAGTGTCCAATAAGCTCACCCAATTATGTTGATTTACCATCACATAATGCCTCAAGTACCCTTCTAGAAAGGCAGTGATCCGCTCCATCTGCAGGTGATTGCTGATGAAGAGCTTGAGATCGGATCCCAGCATCTCAAACAAGGTCGTCCAGAACTGGCCTATGAACTATGCGGTGTGCTCATTCACAAAGTCCATCAGTATGCCCCAATGATTCACCACGTTTTGCAAGAACAGCTTTGTTGTGGTCTTTGTTCTGCACTCCTAGGGGTGCTGGTATGATGATCGTGTATTTGGAGAAGCGATCAACTACCATCATCACCGCATTATCCCATAAACCTTCGGGAACCCGGTGATGAAGTCCATGGAGATGCTCTCTCATGGATGTGAAGTAATGGTCAGGGCCTCTAGTAGTCCTGTCAACTTTTTTCTCTAAGTCTTGTCTTGTTGGCATACAAGATAAGTACGTACATAAACTTCTATGTCTTCCTCCATATTCGGTCATAAGTAGCTTAAGGAGAGGAGTGCCGACGTGCGCTCCACTCCTGGATGACCAGCTCACTGTGTGTCGTGTGCTTCCTTCAGCAGCATCTTCTTCAAGCCACTGCTCGAGGGAACGTAAGGCCTCCTAACCTTCACGTAGAGGATGTCTTCCTCTACCCAGAGTCTTCAGACTTCTCCATCATTCAAGCGCTACACTAAGCGTGAAGTAACTGGATCCTCCTGTGTCTGCTCCCGATTGCGCTCGATCATGGCTCCAAACATGCGAGTGACTGATGCGATCACCGTGACCTTCATCTCTTCTGGTTTGCTCTTCCTTGAGAGAGCATCTGCAACTTGGTTAGTTCACCCAAGCATGTAGCGAAGCTTGAAGTCAAATTCGACAAGAAAGTATTTCCATCGCACCTATTTGGGAGTCAGCTTCTTCTGTGTTGCCACAATTTCCATTTGCACCACGAACTTTGATCTGAGGTGGTAGTGGTGCCATGTTCTCAAACAATGGACCACTGCTGTCATTTCCTTCTCATGTATAAAGTATGTCCTCTCTGTTGGATTCAATTTGCGACTTTCATACACCATAGGGTGCCCATCTTGCACCAGTACACCTCCAAGTGTGTAGTCGGACGCATCCATGTGGACATCGAATGGCTTCTCAAAATCAAGAAGATGTAGAATTGTCTCATCCACCACCTCCCTCTTCAACTTCTAGAATGCCTCCCGGCATTCACGCATCCATCTCCAAGGCCGGTCCTTCTAAAGCAGGTCCGTCAGGGGCATCCCCTTCTTGGAATATTATTTACTAAACTTCATGTAGTAATTCACCAATCTGAGGAAGGATCATAGCTCCATAGCCCTTGTGGAGATTGCCCACTCTTCAATCGCATGAGTCTTCCTGGGCTCCATGTGTATCCTGCCTCCGCCTACAATATGCCTGAGGAAGGAGATGGTCTCCTAACCAAAGGCGCACTTTTCCAGCTTCAAGTACAACCGATTTCACCTCAGCTTCTCAAGCACCATCCGTAGATGCTTGACGCGTTCTTCCAGGGTCATGTTGTACACCACTATGCCATCTAAGTAAACCTAAAAAAAGAGAATATATACTTGCAAAAGACATCGTTTATCAGGGTACAAAATGTATCCAGAGCGGTAGTCAACCCAAACAGCATAACACGAAACTCAAAAGAACCATAGTGTGTCATACACGTTGTCTTTGATTCATCTCCATCCTTAATGCAGACTTGGTACTATCCCGACTGAGATTCATCTTTGAAAAGTACTTGGCCTGGACCAATTGATCAAACAAGTCTGCACATTCGCAAGCTCCTATCTTTCTTCTTCTGGAATAGCACCAGCGCTCCATATGGGGCCTTGCTTGGATGCATCAGACCAGTGTCCAGTAGCTCCTTGAGTTGTCTTTGTAACTTCTCCAGATGTGCAAGGGGCATCTTGTATGGTGCAAATGCAGGGGGCTCCGTACCTGAAAACGGCTCGATGGTGTGATCCACGTCTCGCTTTGGTGGAAGCTCCTTAGGCAGCTCCTTCAGCATCACGTCCATAAGCTCACGACATCTTTTGTACTGCATTGGGGCATGGTTGTTTCTCCTTTCCATTTTATTCGACATGTATCATAGCCAAGTATGTCGTCTCTCCTTTCTTCTGCCAATTGTAGACTTGCATCCTGGACATGGCTCCATCCTGTCCTTTCTTCTTGATAGACCTAATGAAGAAGAGTCTATTTGCAGCAGCAAAGAAGACTCCTCCCAGATAAGGAGTGATGGACACCTTTTCCTTCTTCAATAACTCGACTCCCAGACTGACTTGGAAGTCCTCGAGAGGTACCACAAGGAAGTGTAACTTTCCCTGCCAATCGCCTAACTAGACATTGTAGTTTGACATACCTTCGATCTGTAGTGACTCGTAGTTGGCAAGATTTACACGGCACTGGTTCTTCTCCAAAGGAACTCCCAAGCTCCCAAACTCTTTGCTGGAGAGAAAGTTGTGTGTCACTCTAGTGTCTATCATGGCCATAAGGTCTTCTTGTGTACGACATTGAGGTACACCAGCCCTGTATCTTCACGCTCCACCTCCGGCTTCGCCTCTTTGCCAACTTTAGAAGACACAAACGAATGTTGCACAGCAACTTGAGGTTTGTCACGTGCACCTCTTCCTTTGAGTTCTCCTCTGTCATCATGGAGTTCTGCTTTTCTCGCTTCGGGCAAACTGTACCAGATATGGCATGTCGCAAATGAAGCAACCCTTCCCCTTAAGTTGCTCGACCTTCTTGGAGGATTCTACTCTCTCCCTTGAAGTCTTGTTCTTGCCATACTTCTTGAATTTTCCATTGCTCTTTTTTGTAGGCATGCTCTTCTCCTTCTTGGTCTACTTCTTGTCAACGGTGGGTTGGACTTTATAGTCGACCAACACATCCATCACAACATTGGTCGTTTGGAGGTCCTTCACACCTTGCCTCCGAAGCTCCGCCCAATCCCACTTTTGGAGACCCACCATAATGTCAAAGAGTTTTTCTTCTTCAGACATACTTTTGATGTCCATCAACAATGATGAAAACTGTCTCACATACTCTCGAATGGTTCTCGTCTGCTTCAGCCTTCAGAGTGCCTCCCTTGCTACCCAAGAAGTATTGGTGGCTAGAAACTACTCCTTCATCTCCTTCACCAACTCATCCTAAGACGATATGTTTGGGCTTCCTTTGAATACACGGTTCCTCCACCATAGCTTCGCATGGCCGGATAGGTACATCACCGCCAAGGATATCTTCTCCGTCTCAATAGTCTTGACATCCTTGAAATACACCTCCATGTTGCACAAATAATTCTCCAAGTTTTTAGCACACCGCGTACCTGAGAAGGACTTGGATTCTGGGACCTTTGGCTACATGCATCGCTGGATCTGCACCCTTTCATGATCACCTTCTTGATGATGGAGAGTTCCTCATATAGTTCTTGCATCAGGGTCTCAAGCTCCTCTAGCTTCTCCTCAAGTGCCTTCACTACGTCAGTCAAACGTGGACTCTTGTTGTCTATGCATGACGATCCTATGCATGTGTCGTCCTCCATATGAGCCATTCAGTGGGCATAAATACACAGTGTGGACTAAATCTCCAACACGACTCCCTCCAAGTAAGCAATGTGATCACGGTGTTGGGTGTCGTCTCTCAAGCTCTGATACTAGTTGTCACATGGGTATAATATCAACACTGATTTTTTAGACTAACTTGTGTGACATTAGCTTCTTGCAAGCTAATCAGCCTTCCTGTATGCGTATAGACGTACACCAACACACCGAACAACAACACCGCTCGAATACTTGAACACAAGCACTCAAGCACAAGGACATAAGAGCAATGTCATTAACCCATCTGTTATTAGCAAGAGACTCACTCTCAAGTGTGTTGTTTACAATGAGCTCTACCCCTCCTTTTTTATATACAAGCATCGGGTATACGAAGGGACACTAATTATTACATGTACAATGAATGTAAGGACTCTTCGTCTCCTACGGAGACCTTTCATCTTCCGAGGTGACTCTTTACATGTCTTGGCTTTTCATATTCTGTGCAATCCCTCTGTCTTCTACAATTGAAGCCACATCGACCGCTTCATTAGCATGCCCTGTCGTCTACCATGTCAGCACCTCATGTCATTATGCCACGTCATAAATGGGCCCCATGCTCCTATGTAGGATGTTGTAGATCTATCGTGTCAAGTGTATTCGGACACTTATGATGTGCCAAGGGGAACCCGTGGTCTCCAAACCTTCGTGTGGTAAACTCCTTCCTTAGTTGTCTGTTTGCTAAGGTGAAGTCCTCCATAACATCATTGCATGGCCACTGAACCAAATAGGTATGCAATAATAGATATAGCATGCTATTCTCTTGCCTCGAGACTTGGGGGTGTTACAGTAATGAGCTTTAATGATTTTAGATGTTTAATGAATCAAAAAGGATTTGATGATATTCGATATGATTAGCACCTCTAATTCCAACAAAATAACAACAAGAAGGGGTAGAATCACTAACATGATTCATAACGAAGATTCAAAGTTCACGACAGTCTGAAAATAGTATCTATGATCATGTGGACAAATTCCATTTTAATTCCCCATTCTAGAGGACCATATCTCCCTCGAGCATTCTCAATGCATCGGCTGTAGGCGAGCGGATCCTCTACAGTAATGCAGAGGTCTGTTGTAGAATCACGCCCAATGCGAGCTGCTCGATCTTGATCGAGCGATTCGCACGAAATCCCACTTTTTATGGGCCCATACCGTGAGATTTCATCAAACTGCTCAATCAAGATCGAGCGACTCGTGTTGGGTGTGATTTTGCAGACCTCTGCATTACTGCATAGGATCCGCTTCCCGGTCGTGGTGGGTCTAATTGAGGTCGTCCAATGAGAGCAGAGGATTCCCATTGTCACCAACCTCTCCATGGATAACTTTTCCTCGTGACATCTCTGCACCTTCCACTCATCCAGCATATCCCCCACCCTCCCCATCTGACCCCTCCAGAGCTCTCCACGCCTTCATCATCTCCTACGCCCCTTCTGCAACGATCATCGGTTGCTCCCCATCTGACCCCTCCAGAGCTCTCCTCTCACTCATGATCTCCAGCACCATCCCTCCGAAGCTGTTGATAATGCGTCCCACTACCCTTGTTAATTCGAGCAAATTAATGTTCAAATTAATTGATATCGTTCGTTGCAGCCGGATAATGAGAGCAGATCAAAAACCACTTTCAATTATAATCGAATTAATTTCGAGCGGCAATTTTTTTTACTTGGTTGGAAGTCAAAGGTCGAACCCAGGGAGGCAACTGTCTCCTTAGGTTGATTCGAAGCAAATTTCTAAGATATGATTTTCAGAGGAGATATTTTTGATCTTTTTCATATATTTTATGCAAGACACATGCAAAATCAGACCAAATTACAAGTTAAATCAAAATTATAGTCAAATTAATTCCAAAAATTATGAAACTAGTCCAGATTATGAAATGGATGAAATTAAGCTACCCTAATTTTTTTATAATTTTCTGATGCGTGGATAATAAAAAATGCAGACTTTAGTGAAAATGACTAAACTAATTTTAATAATTAACAAACGATGATATTTCTCAGAAACAAAATTAATCCAAACAGGTATAATTAAGAGCTATCCAAATCAACTTGAATTTCGTTAAAACACTTCATGGTTGATTAAATAAAAATTGATTAAGGTTTTCACTAAATGATTTTTCTAAGAAAAACTATACGTGAAAATGGTGTGATTTTCAGATATGTTCTAGCATAGACTTATATCTACCAATGATGATTTTTGAGAGATTTTTCGATAAGCAGATAATGCGCAATCAATTAATCAATCAAAATGAGCAAAATGTTGCAATTTTTTCCAAATTAAATTCCATAAATATTTTGCAAATCAGAAAAATACAAAAAAAATGCTAAAATGGTAGAACAAGAGTTATGCTACATAATGCAATTTTCGGAATTAAAAATGGATAACAGAGTGATGATAAAATAAACATGCAAATGCAGGGGTATGAGTGCAATACAGAAAAAAAGGAAAATGAACTCAAATGAAGAACAGGGACTTACATGCAATTACTGGAAACTTGAAATTTTTTTAAAAACTTGCAAAGGGGTGCAAGTGTCCCCTTTGCAAATTCCCTTTTCTTTATTTCGCGATAGATCTCCTCTGCTTTGTTGGGTTGAATAGGGGAGGAGGTTGATGGAGCTTCACGAGGGGCGGTCCACCGTGGAGGCCACCGGTGATGAGGGCGGTGGCTGCGCACGGCCGACCTGGAGGCGACGGCGGCGGGGAGTTGGCAGCGCACGCGGATGTGGGAGCTGGGCGCGCGCGCGTCGCGTGCGAGGCGGGGAAGCTCGGGGCGGCGTTGGCGAGGTGGCCGCGCGTCCAGCTGCTGTGACGGAGGGCGCACTGGAAGGTGGCGCGGAGGGCGAGGCGCGATGGCGATGCTGGTGATAACGGTGGCTGGGGGCTGGACGCGAGTTGGAGATCTGCCGAGGCGGCACGGGGCGAGGGCGCCGCAACCGCGGCGAGATGAGGCGTGTGGTGGAGGGACGCGGCCCCAGCGGCTTGTCGAGGGAGATGGCTCCCCTTCTGCTCCAGGCGACACACGCCTGAAGCTTGAAGGCGTGGCTGGTAGCGTCGGTGGCAAGCTCATGATGGCCATGGAGACGGTGAAGGGACGACCGTGGAGGCGGCCGACACATGGCCAAGGGTCGTCGGGGTAGAGTAGGCGTCGACGGCGCGGTTGGTGATGGTGTGTGTGCGTGGTGAGCGTGGTGAAGAAGAAGAGAAGGAGAGAGAGATCGTAGGGGAAGAAGGCAAGAAACAGGGGAGTTTCACCACCTCCTCTGTTGCTCATGCATTTGTTTAGCCAGGGTTAAATTTTAGATTAATTGATTGATAAAAGTTTGCCAAAAAATTCAAGAAAAATCACAGTTGTGTTCGCAACGTGTGATTTATCCGTGGAAGTGGAATTGGTTTTGCAATTTGGATGATGGAAGATGGAGAATCGAGGAGAGAGATGAAATGAAGATGAAGAAGAAGAAGGAAGTCACATGTAATGTAGACGGATAAGGTGCCTGGGAGGAGGAGCGAAGTTGCTCCTGTCGTTGCTCAACGCGCGGCAAGCGGAGCTCGAGCAGGCCTCGTGTGAAGCTTGCAGCGGCGAAGGTTGAAGCCTCGCCGGATCTCGCCTGGAGGGGGATCGTTGTCGCTCGATGGGAACTCTTGGAGCTCTCACCTACAAGATCTCAGAGCTGGACCTATCTCCTATTGAGTGGCGGATAGGGATGAATGGAGGAGTGGAGGGGATTATAAAGAGGAGGAGGTGGAGGTTGGAGAGGATATGGAGAGAGTGGGAGAGATGGAAGATGGAGTGGAGAAGATGGGGTAGGATCTGGAGGTGTCGAAGTGGCCTCTCCCATAAGTTAAGGGAGAGTGGGAGAGGAATGGGTAGAGAAGAGGATAGCCGTTGATGGATGACCCTCTCATCCAACGGCCCAGGATGAAGGAGGGAGATGGCATAAGTGAGTGAATGAGGAGGCGACACATGGCGGCTCCAGGAGTTGCGACGTGTCGCTCCGAGAAAAATCCACCACTAAATGAAAAGAAAAATCAAAAAGAAATAATAAAAGAGCTTAGATCAAAAAGTGATCAACACAAAAGTTGCTCGTCTCGACGAGATCTACAACTTTAGTGAAGGGTCGAAAATCAAAAGAAGCCATCTGTACAAAAATGTATTTTTGGGTGGTACCTTATAGATATAAAATACTGCATTTTTCCTTTTGTAATTTTTTGTCATTTTTCAATAAGAGAAAAATCAAAATAAGAAAAAGAGAAAATATGAGAAGAATATTTACAACTTAATCTAATTTTTTTGGCTTTTTAATAATGAAGAAAATAAAAGGATAAAATACAGGGGTAAAATGGTCAATATGTACAATATACAAAAGGGCCCAAAACCCAAGTTTTGCATACGAGCTTCGATTTTAATGAAATTGGTCTTGTTTCGAAGGTCTCTGAATGTATATTACTTTAAAAGTGAGTAGACCTCATTCGGAGATGTATGAGAGAGATATGTGTATTTTAAGGTTCATGGCTTCGAACTTGGATTGGGGTTTTATTGGTCAATTTTACAAGTTAGTATTTTTTTGATATTTTTCCTTTATTAATGTTAATCATATGTACACTATGGAGTTGATTTTATTAGATTCGGAGTTAGTATAAAATATATACAAATAGGGTATTTTAGCTAATATACAGGTGAATATTTACAGATGAATTTGGCTTCTTATTTATGCAATATGAATGCTAAAATGCAGATGTTATCAATGCATGCATGAATGCTAATTATGCAATATAAGAGAAAATATGCAGCTAATTACTCGGGAAAAAAGCTCTATTTTCAACTTTTAGAGTCATGAATCACATATTCATCACCCCCCTATACTTAAACCTTGCTCGTCCCCGAGCAACTAAAATGAAATGCAAGAGTGAAATGATTTTGGGTTCCATACCAAGGTCATGAACAAAAGTTGAAAATGGAGCTTGACTCGACCTTTGGATTAATTGTGTGGCAGAACCTTATTGGGACTTGAACTTAAGACCTAACAGAATTAAAGTTCCACAAGTCTTCTATTCGAGACTCCTCAATAGTCAGGTCAGAACAAATCCTCAGACGCAAATTTCTGATGACTATGATTTTTACTTGTACTGTGTAAGTAAAAAATAACTCTCCACATCAGAAATGGCTAAGAAGCAGCCTCCTCTAACAAGGTAACTCAAATAACCCGATCCGGTAACTCTTTCCTCGAGGAGCGGGGTATTCCCTTCTAAGTTCAAGTGCGACCAGCTCAAGAGGAGGGGGTGGAGAAAAGAATGGACGGTAGCCTGTGTAGCTACCTATCCCGGGATGCCTGACTAGTGTAGCCAAGTCATCCAGCTGCATTTTCTTTGCTAATATACATACTCTGACAGGTTTTTTTTACCTGCCTGATTTTTTTGGAGTTCTTGCATTTTTTTTTCTTTTTTTTCTTTCTTTTTTTTGAACTATATACAATGTGCAGCATGTACATCAGGAGTTTTTCCTCTTGAGCCAGTGGACTATCCCTCTTTTGAAGCATTATTGCAACCCACAGCATCACGTCCTTAGATGTCAACATCACCAGACTAGGTTGAGATGCACTACCCTCCCTAGAGGAGGACGGATGTTTCCACCCGTGTGCTACTCCAAGCTAAAGGATTCTACCTCCTCACCACCTCATCAATGAAGAGCTACGTGCATTGTGCTTGTCCAAGTTAGGTCATTATCTAAAAGAATCATGTGTGTGCACGAGATATTCTACTTAGACTAATCAAGATGACATGTGAACATAGACTTGCGGACTCAAAGAATTAAGTCACTTTGACCTGAAAAAATCTTAACTCCAGTTCCTATAAGGTTCCTCTGAAATTAGGTGTATTAAGGTCAAATCAGGTCCATCCTCAATATCTACTCATAACTTGGTTATGAACTCATTAGCTTTTCACTTTGCATATGCAAGATATGCAGATGAGATGCAGATGACATGCTATGTAGATGAATGTAAATGCAAGACTCTTTTTCTTTTTTGAATGCAAGGATGATATGCAAGAGTAAATAGGAAGCCTATTTTCTTTTGTTTTTGTTTTTTTGTGTTTTTTTTTGTTTTTTTTTCTCAAAACTTTGGTAAACCTCCTATGTTACAGCAATTTTCCAAGAGTTTTATAAGTGTTATACAAGTATACAAATTTATTTTTCAATTTTTACCCACCTGTAATTATTGTAAAATATATACAAAAATACGCGAAAATACGTGAAAGTACGAGATATGGGTAAAGTATATATGTAATATATAAACGCCCCCCTATACTTAGCGTGTGCTATGTCCTCAGAGCACGAAAAGCGAGGAAAAAGACATAGCTCGTGCTAAGCGTAGGAAAGCTAAAATAACAAAATGTAAAGAAGACGCTCCGCCCCCCTATACTTAGGCTCTGGCAGCCTAAGTGTAGAAGAAGATCAAAAATGGGGCGAGCGGGGTTAAGAGAAGAAATGGAGGAGTATATACACAGCGGGCATCGGCCCCCCCTATACTTAGGCTCTGGTCAGCCTAAGTATAGGATAGGAATGAGTATGAGAACCGATGAGATCTATACAACGAATGGTGAAGAGACTCGGGTCACTCACCTCCCCCTATACTTAGGATCTGATCATCCTAAGTATAGCCATAAAATGAAATGATACGGAGCGGGGGCGAGCGATTCGAATCACTGGGAAGGGAGGGAGAGAAAGTATATACAAGAAAGAGTGAGAATATACAAGGGTTAATAAGGTTTGTGACGAACCTTCTTGCGCACGCGAGGAGGTGGATAATATACATATGTGTCGCTGTCGAAATCGTCCTCAGATGAATAATAGTGAGGTGTAGGGATTGTCCAACGAGGGTCGACACATGGCTGCTTGCTTAGATAAGGTTTGAGAACAGCTGAACTGAGCTCACTCATATAAATCACCTTATCCGGACCCGGTGAGGATTCCTCTGAAAATTCCTTCTCCGGAATGTTGAAGGAGATTTTCTTGGTCGGATTTCTAGAACCTGAATCATTGAGAGGGAGATGAGAGTGATGCGTCTTGAGAGGTTTGGGAGAGCACCTCGAGGAATCAATTCTCGACTTCCTCTCACTAGATAGCCGACCAGAAGAGGGAGCAATCGTGTTTTGATGTGAAGTCAATTTAGTCTTGGTTGTTTCCTTTAACGGTCCAGGTGTGGTGCTGATCATGGGTTCCTCATCAGATGAGTCACCATATAGATTAGAATATTCCTGAAGGGTCAGCACGCGTCTTGAAAAGGTGCTAGTGATCTCAATTCTCTTAACATTAGTAGGCTCTTGTGTCGGATCACCGAAATGATCAAGGCAATCCACAAAGGTTGTGTCCGACTCAATGATAGCTTCTGATCGTGAGTCCTCCTTAGAAGCTGTTACGGTGGTGGTGCAAGCAGATGATGAAGTGGAGGTGTGGGGAGTCTCTGATCCAACGATCGTCCGGACAGTCGATCTCTCAGATGTCGTAGAGAGGTGGGACTCATCTTCCTCGGTGGTCACGACTGTCAGCGGATGTGCGGGTTACCTTAGAGTAAAGTTTATCAAAGATGAATGAGGTCGAAGTGCTCCCAATGATGTAAAATCGATTTCCTGAGTCTCGCAATCTATAGTCGCCTTAGCCAAGGCTAAGAACGGATTCCCGAGAATAATCGAAGACTGGGAAAACTCTCCTCGGTGCTCAATGTCAATGATTGTGAAGTCCACCTGGAGTAGAGCACCTTGGAAAGTAACGATGACTGAAATATTTCCTCTTGACCGTTTGATGGATCGATCAGCCAGCTGAACGATCTCTCTCGACTTCCTAAGTGGCCTGAGTTTGAGCTTGTCAAACACAGAGGTCGGGAGGATATTTATCGATGTCATCATCGATTCGTGCATGGGTAAATTTGGTGTCTTTGATTTCACATTCAACTCAGGGCAATCGCTTCACTCTGCGGTTTTTGGTCTTTCTCCCCATCACCAAGAAGGTGGCCAAAGACACTATGTGTCTTTCAGTCCTTGTCCTCTTATTGCCCGACCTCTTGGGTATCAATTTACTTCTCACAAATTGTTTGAGGTCGGGAAAGTGATCTATGGCCTTTATTAAGGGAAGATTAAAAATCAGTTCTTCATCGAGTGCTTCCCTTAGGGTAGGATCCAATTTTTTTAGACCTTTTTCATTTTCAATTTTTATGTGATTTTTTAGTTTTTCAATTTTTTTGGTGTTTTGGATAGATGAATTATCAAACTCAAGATTGGAAGGCAAGGGGTTAGTAGAAGAGGGAGATAGAATGGACTTCAGCTATACAAAATGTGTGGGTTCCCTAATGTTTGCTTTGTTCACAACCTCAAAACTACTCATGTCCTTTTCCACTTTCATTCCCAAGCTGGCAGAAATTGAGTGCAATATTTCCATGACATCTCTCAACTTGTTACCTAATGATTCATTTTTCTCAATAAGTCTGGAAATGTCATCCTCAAAAATGTTCTCATGACAAATCATGGGAGAGTTCTGCTCAATTGGAGGAGACTGCTGAGATGTTGGGGTCTCATACTCAACATACCTAGACTCTGGCATGTAATGTTGGGTCGAGTATGGACCATCCAAATGGAAAATTTTGGTCGGAGCCTCATATGATGAAACGGGGACTGATAAATCTAGCTCATGAGTCCAATCTTGTGAATGTATAGGCTCTCCAAATGAAGGCTGGTTAATGGAATCTTGATCACTGAAGTCAATCAAGTACGGGAAATCATGATGTGCAGACCTCTTCATTTGGTATGTTCGATCGACCATGTTATGCCCTAATGTCAAGTCGGGATGTGTATATGTGAATTCTTGTCTGGTCCCTACTTGCGGTGAGAATGAAGTATGCAATGGCATATAATTTTGCCAATCATCTATCTCAGCAGTGGCTTGCTCTTCATTTGATTCGTTGATTCCTGCAAGCTCTCGAGAATAAGGACAATCAGCCCAAGATGGAAGTGGATCTGGAGTGTTGGAATATGGAGTAGGTGAGAAATGCGAAGAAGTGGAGAAGTCAATCGTAGTTCTGACTTCATAATCGGGTTGAGATGGAACCGACCATGGGTAAGGGTCTCCCGTAGATGGCAGAGTATACATGGAAGAAGGTGAAGGTGAAGATGAACGGTATATGGTCGAGGAGGATTGACCAGAGGTCACAAGGTATGGGGACCAATATCCCGACATCTTGAAGAGGAAAGGAAGAAGATTGAGGTAGAAAATGTGCAATTACACAGGATAACGCACACGGACAGACACAAAGACAAAAACAAGAGCAAACCCTGAGTTCACACTCAACGCGGTGAAGGATCCGAAACCGAGTCCGATTAATCTTGTTAATTTTAAGTGTGATTTTTCAAGCAAGATAGCAAGGATTACGCGGCCTATAGGGAAGTCGGCTCAGAGCCGGATGCGTCTTCCCTGTTTAACCTGTCGCCTAAGATACCGTCGGTCCTTCCTTTCTTCGCTCATATCCCAAGTTCATGGATTCAAAGACCTTCCCCTATCTACCTGCAAGCAGGCGGAGGCTGACAAGGCCAAAACTTCACCCGTGGGGGTTACTGGCAACTTATCGTGAAGTACCGCAATTTCGCCCCTATCTACCTGAGACAGGCGGAGGCTACTTGGTACTAGTCAGTGAACCTTAATAAATTCAACTTGTGATATTTGCTAGGATTAGTTAAAACGTGATATGAAAGGCGGGGATTTGGGCTCTGCCTTAAGGTGTTCACACACACTCAAGTACCCTCACTTAGCCTGAAAACAAGGTCGAGGATTAGTCTTCCGCAAACAGATTTTCCAATTTTATTTTTTTGGTCAATAATGTTAGTAGTCCCGGTTTTAAATTAAGTTATCACTTGTTAGTCCAACCACACAGCACGCCTATCGTCCAGTCCCAATTTCCGTTTAAATTAAGTGTGAAAAATAGAGGGGGAAATCGAGAAAAGCTGATGCACGGAAAACGATGATGTGTACGTTGAGTAGAGAATACTTACAGTGATCCCTTCGCTTTTTATGTAGGATGCAAAACAGAATTGAGAACTTTACACTACATGCATATGCAAGCGACAAAATCTGCTCCTAGACAAGCAATTCTATTAGCGAGTGAAGCATAGGTTGATCTGACTAGATCTGCGGTCTAAGTGTGTCTTTTATGTGGTTGTGTGGTCCTGGAAATTTATGAGCACAAGCAAATCCTAGAGTGGCTCGAGGAGCCGCTAGTGCAAGCCTAATTTACCATTCAAACCACACAACACACGGGGACACGGTTCCACTATCTTTACACACGCGAGAACCCAAACGGGAACCGCTGGAAATGATGCGAAAAAATAAAGAAAAATAAAAGTACAAATTTTCTCAAATCACTCAAGAAATTAAGATGTCGATTCCACGAAGCGTCTTCGACTCCTCGCGTTCCTCGCACAGAAATAACTTGAGGTCAGAGAATGACACAAAAAATGCAAAAATTAAAAGACAAAAAATATTCACAAGAAAACTGGGGGTCAGACTACCCGGGGATAGAAAATCAAGCACTCAGATATTACAACAAATTAACCTAAACCGTGCCTCCCCGGTAACGGCGCCATTTTGATAAGCTACCCACTACCCTTTCTAATTCGAGCAAATTAATGTTCAAAGTAATTGATATCGTTCGTTGCAGTCGGATAATGAGAGCGGATCAAAAACCACTTTCAATTATAATCGAGTTAATTTCGAGCGGCATTTTTTTTACTTGGTTGGAAGTCCAAAGTCGAACTCAGGGAGGCAGTTGTCTCCTTAGGTTGATTCGAAGCAAATTTACAAGGTATGATTTTCAGAGGAGATATTTTTGGTCTTTTTCGTATATTTTATGCAAGATACATGCAAAGTCAGGTCAAATTACAAGTTAAATCGAAATTATAGTAAAATTGATTCCAAAAATTATGAAATGGGATGGAATTAAGCTACCCTAATTTTTTTAGAATTTTCTGATGCACGGATAATAAAAAATGCAGACTTTAGTGAAAATAACTAAACTAATTTTAATAATTAACAAACGATGATATTTCTCAGAAACAAAATTAATCCAAATAGGCTAATTAAGAGCTATCCAAATCAACTTGAATTTCGTTAAAACACTTCACGGTTGATTAATTAAAAATCGATTAAGGTTTTCACTAAATGATTTTTCTAAGACAAACTATACGTGCAAATGGTGTGATTTTCAGATATGTTGTAGCATAGACTTATATCTACCAATGATGATTTTTTAGAGATTTTTCGATAAGCAGATAATGTGCAATCAATTAATCAATCAAAATGGGCAAAATGTTGCAATTTTTTCCAAATTAAATTCCATAAATATTCTGCAAATCATAAAAATACAAATAAATGCTAAAATTGTAGAACAAGAGTTATGCTACACAATGCAATTTCCCGAATTAAAAAATGGATAACAGAATGATGATAAAATAAACGTGCAAATGCAGGGGTATAAGTGCAATATAGAAAAAAAGAAAAATGAGCTCAAATGAAGAACAAGGACTTATATGCAATTACTGGATACTTAAAATTTTTTAAAAAACTTGCAAAGGAGTGCAAGTGTCCCCTTTGCAAATTCTCTTTTCTTTATTTCGTGATAGATCTCCTCTGCTTTGCTGGGTTGAACAGGGGAGGAGGCCGATAGAGCTTCACGAGGGGCGGTCCACCGCGGAGGCCGCCGGCGAGGAGGGTGGTGGCTGTGCGCGGCCGACCTGGAGGCGACGGTGGCGGGGAGTTGGCGACACACGCGGATGTGGGAGCTGGGCACGCGCGCGTTGCGCGCGAGGCGGGGAAGCTCGGGGCGGCGTTGGCGAGGTGGCCGCGCATCCAGCTGCTGTGACGGAGGGCGCGTTGGAAGGTGGCGTGGAGGGCGAGGCGCGGTGGCGACGCTGGTGATAACGGTGGCTAGGGGCTGGCCGCAAGTTGGAGATCTGCGGAGGCGGCGCGGGGCTAGGGCGCCGCAACCGCGGCGAGCTTAGGCGCGTGGCGGAGGGACGCGGCCCCAGCGGCTAGTTGAGGGCGATGGCTCCCCTTCTGCTCCAGGCGACACACGCCTGAAGCTTGACGGCATGGCTGGTAGCATCGGTGGTGAGCTCACGACAGCCGTGGAGACGGTGACGGGACGGTTGTGGAGGCGGCCGACACACGGCCAAGGGTCGTCGGGGCAGAGGAGGCGTCGATGGCGCGGTTGGTGAGCGTGGTGAAGAAGAAGAGAAGGAGAGAGATATCGTGGGGGAAGAAGGCAAGAAACATGGGAGTTTCACCACCTCCCTTGTTGCTCATGCATTTGTTTAGCCAGGGTTAAATTTTAGATTAATTGATTGATAAAAGTTTGCCGAAAAATTCAAGAAAAATCACCGTTGCGTTCGCAAAGTGTGATTTATCCGTGGAAGTGGAATTGGTTTTGCGATTGGATGATGGAAGATGGATAATCAAGGAGAGAGAAATGAAATGAAGATGAAGAAGAAGAAGGGAGTTACCTGTAATGTAGACGGATAAGGTGCCTGGGAGCAGGAGCGAAGTTGCTCCTGTCGTTGCTCAACGCGCGGCAAGCAGAGCTCGAGCAGGCCTCGTGTGAAGCTTGCAGCGGCGAAGGTTGAAGCCTCGTCGGATCTCTCCTGGAGGGGGATCGTTGTCGCTCGATGGGAACTCTTGGAGCTGTCACCTACAAGATCTCAGAGCTGGACCTATCTCGTATTGAGTGGCGGATAGGGATGAATGGAGGAGTGGAGGGGATTATAAAGAGGAGGAGGTGGAGGTTGGAGAGGACATGGAGAGAGTGGGAGAGATGGAAGATGGAGTGGAGAAGATGGGTAGGATCTGGAGGAGTCGAAGTGGCCTCTCCCTTAAGTTAAGGGAGAGTGGGAGAGGAATGGGTAGAGAAGAGGATAGCCGTTGATGGATGACCCTCTCATCCAACGGCCCAGGATGAAGGAGGGGGATGGCATAAGTGAGTGAATGAGGAGGCGACACATGTCGGCTCCAGGAGTTGCCACGTGTCGCTCCGAGAAAAATCCACCACTAAATGAAAAGAAAAATCAAAAAGAAATATTAAAAGAGCTTAGATCAAAAAGTAACCAACACAAAAGTTGCTCGTCTCGACGAGATCTACAACTTTCATGAAGGGCTGAAAATCAAAAGAAGCCATCTGTACAAAAATATATTTTTGGGTGGTACCTTATAGATATAAAATACCGCATTTTTTCTTTTGTAAGTTTTTGTCATTTTTCAATAAGAGAAAAATCGAAATAAAAAAAGAGAAAACATGAGAAGAATATTTACAACTTAATCTAATTTTTTTGGATTTTTAATAATGAAGAAAATAAAAGATAAAATACAAGGGTAAAATGGTCAATATGTACAATATACAAAAGGGCCCAAAACCCAAGTTTTGCATACGAGCTTCGATTTTAATGAAATTGGTCTTCTGTCGAAGGTCTCTAAATGTATATTACTTTAAAAGTGAGTAGATCTCATTCGGAGATTGTATGAGAGAGATATGCACATTTTAAGGTTCATATCTTCGAACTTGGATTGGGGTTTTATTGGTCAATTTTACAAGTTAGTATTTTTTTAATATTTTTCCTTTATTAATGTTAATCATATGTACACTATGGAGTTGATTTTATTAGATTCATAGTTAGTATAAAATATATACAAATAGGGTATTTTAGCTAATATACATGTGAATATTTACAAATGAATTTGGCTTCTTATTTATGCAATATGAATGCTAAAATGCAGATGTTATCAATGCATGCATGAATGCTAATTATGCAATATAAGCGGAAATATGCAGCTAATTACTCAGGAACAAAGCTCTATTTTCAACTTTTAGAATCATGAATCACAGATTCATCAGCTATACACATCGATCTTGTTCGACAGATGCCTATAGAGCACGTATTTCGGTGCCAAATACGTATATGTACCTGCCACGTTGTTGGCGACCAAGAACGATGTGCTGCCACCTTGCTCTCTGCTCCGTTTCGTGGTGTCGAAGTCCACGACTGTTGCTCACACTCGTCATCAAGGAGGACGTTGTTGGGCTTGATGTCACAGTGTATTATGGTGGGTCTGATTCCTTGGTGGAGGTATGTCAACCCCCCTCGTTATGTCCAAGATGATGATCTTCCTCTGAGGCCACGTCAATGGGTACCTCTTGTATAGGTGGTCATGGAGGTTGTCATTGGGCATGTAGTCATACACGAGGTACCTCTGTTTACCACCGTCGGCATCCTTTGTAATGCGGCATCCCCAGAGGGAGACGAGGTTCTTGTGTCTTAGGCTACTAATGATTTCCACCTCGTTGAGGAACTCCGCCTCACCGTCGATGTGTTCTGATTTGAGGATCTTTTTTACCGCAATGGCATCCCTATCCGAGAGGACCCCCTTGTACACTACACTGAACCCACCTCACCCTATGAAGATAATCACGGTGGGCTTACACGCACAAACTCTCCCTTTTACGGTGGACGCAGCAAAGATGAAAAGAAACAAGAGAATAGAGACAATATAGATCAAGATACACACATAATTGATATAAGTTCTATTGATCAATGTGATTTAGGAAGATGGGAACCACATGCTTATATAGCTACAACTCATGCGTAATAATAGAAAGCAAAAGAATAGGATCTCTCCAACATCCTTGACTTGTATGCATGCAAACCCCCGATGCATGGATAACCATCCACCTAAGGCTCAATTTGTTGGAGAATAGTTCATGTAAACCCCCATGCAATCACAACCATACACATATACCCTTATGCATGGACTCACTGTACTAGAAACTCATTCTAGTTGTTGGAAGGAGCCACTCCAAGATTAGGACCAACATACTCCCCCTTTATCTTGATGTGGCCCAAGATTACGAACACCTAGTAGGTGTTGCATTATTTCCAGCTTCGCTACCGATAATGGCTTCGTCCATGCATCGACTCGCTCCTCCTTCATGGATACGAACTCCACAAAAATATGTCCTCCTTCAACACAATCACGAATAAAGTGAAATTTGGTGTCAATATGTTTGCTATGTCCATGGAAGATGGGATTCTTCGTCAAGGCAATGACAGACTTGTTATCAATGGACAATTTCATCGACATCGGTTCTCGCTTTGTCAACTCGCTCAACAAACTTCAAAGCCACAATGCTTGACATGTCGCCATGGTTGCATCCATGAACTCGGCCTCACATGATGACAGAGCCATAGTTTTTTTCTATTGTGAATTCCATGAGACGAGATTGTCATTTACATTGAATACCATCCCTCATGTTCTCTTTTTGTCATCCAAATCACTGGTTAGATCACAATCTGTGAATCTGATTATCATCTCCTCGACTCCACCTCGAGAGTAAATGAGGTTGTATTGACTCGTATCCTTCAAGTATTGAAGAATTTATTTCACTGCCTTGTGGTGCACCATCATCGGTCTCTCCATAAATCTACAAGCCATACCGATAGCAAAGGAGAGATCCGGTCCAGTGTGGAGAAGATACCTGAGACACCCAATGACATGATGATACTCCGTTGCATCCACTGGCTACTCATCAGGATCTTTTTGCAGTTGTGGCTTTTGCTCCATAGGACATTTGGTGGAATTGCACTCTGACATTCTGAATCATGCCAGCAATTTTTGTGCATAAGTTTTTTGCTTAATTTCGATGCAGTCATCTTCTTGTATCACTTCGATCCCAAGGTAGTAATTGAGCAATCCAAGATCACTCACAAATTCTGACATCATCTAATGCTTGAACGTCACGATCGCCTCTGGATCCTCTCCTGTCATATTGAGGTCATTTACATAAACCCCAATGATTACTCTTGATTAACATGTTCCTCTTGTATAGACTGCTTGTTCTTGAGAGCACTTCGTGAATCCAAGTTGCTTCAAACTTCTATCCAACTATGTATTCCAAGCCAGTGGTGCTTGTTGTAGACCATAAGGTGCCTTTCTCAATTTAAGCACCAAATGCTCTTTATTCTTCACTTTGAATCCTTCAGGTTGAGCGATGTATACTTTCTTCTCAAGCTTGCCATTTAGGAATGTTGATTTGGCATTGAGATGGTGAATCTTCCAACCACGATTAGCAGCAACGCTAGAATAACGCACACAGTGTCGAGTCTGGCCACTGATGCAAACACCTCCTCGAAGTCAATGCCCATTCATTCGACATATCCTTTCGTGACCAATCTTGTTGTGTGCTTTATTACATCACCACTAGAATTCCTCTTCATCTTGTACACCCATTTGAGACCAACTGGCTTGTATCCAACTGACAGCTCCACAAGAGTTCAAGTTCTATTTCTCTTAATGGACTCGATCTCCCTTTCCATAGCATCTACCTAGACTTGTTGCTCTACATCTTCACTGTAGCAGGTTGGTTCCTCCATCTCCACGAGCATGGCCTCCTCTTCTATGTCCTTTCCTTTAATCTCTACCCTTTGAGAATCTCTTATGATGCCATCATTGTGCCTATAAGGGATACGCCCATAGTTTATGTCACGACTACTGTTTACTTATAGTAGTGTGGACATAGCTTCTGTAGACGTGGCATGATCACCTATTAGTGAGCTAGTGTCAGGCGTAGATGTCAAAGCAATGGAAGATGTCGAGGGAGTTGCTGTAATGTATGCAATATTGGAAGATGACCTTGTTGGCGTCACTTCACCTACCAACAGTTGCATGTTAGGAGCTGGGGAAGTTTGTGTTGCTAGCGTTGGCTCGCCTATAGAGACCCCTCTGAGTGACATATAGCCACCCTCATTTGGCTCAGTGTTGTACTCCTCCTTGATGATGAAATTTGACATCCACATTGCTCGTACATGTATTCCATTTCCACTCCACATTTTCTTCAAATTTTACATCACGACTTACATGAATTTTACCACGTTTTGGATCAAACAAGCAGTTAGCCTTGCAACCATCTTCAACGCCAAGATACACCATCGGTTAGCTTCAGTTGCCAAGTTTCTTCAGATGTGGTGTACCACCTTGGTATGCATTGTGCAACCAAACACACGAAGGTGTTCTAGATGTGACTTCCTTCAATTCCAAGAATCGAAGGAGTGTGCTCCCTCAATGCCTTTGTTGGCAAATGGTTCAATAGGTACACTGTGTGTCACACTGCATCCCCCTAAAGTCTTCCAAGCACATTCATACTTTTGAGAAGAGACCTTGCCATTGCCATCATGGTCCTGTTCCACCATTTCACCACGTCAGTTTGTTGTGGTGTGTATGGCATGGAGAAGTGTCGCATAATACTTGCTTGCTCGCATACCTTTGCAAACTCAACAGACATGAATTCTCCCCCACAATCAGTCCTAAGTGTCTTCACACGGCGTCCGCCCATGTTTTCAGTCTGGGCTTTAAACCTCGTGAACGTGTAGCATGCTTGATCCTTCATTTTGATGACGTAGAGCCACATCCACCGAGAATAATCATCAACAATTAACATAAAGTAATTATTGCCTGCAAGGGTTGATGGTATGATCATCCTGCAAAGATCAGCATGTAGGAGTTCGAGCGGCTCCTTTGCTTTGTAATTTGCTATTTTCATGAATGGTTGTATCACCTACTTTGCCACCAAGCATCCTTTACACAGCTGGTGTGGGTGATATATTGGTGGTACCCCCACCACCATCTCTTTATCGATGAGCAGCTTCAAGATGTGGAAGTTGACATGTCCAAGTCTAGCATGCCACAATCATGTTGAATCTTCGAGGTTTTTTAGGAGACACATCGCCTCCGCTAGATGCAACTCAATTCGGTAAAAGGAGATTTGTAGAGCGCCTTACCTTCATGGGTAGTTGCACAGAACTCTTGTCAAAGACTTGTAAAGAGTCATCGTCCATGATCATCTTATGATCGATCTCGGTGGGTTGTTTGACGCTCACTATATTGTGCGAAGCCTCGGGAAATAATATATTTGTTGTAGCAGCCATTGATCGTCGTTCTTTCAACTGAACAAGATTGAGCCCTTGCCCATGATTTGCACCATCGAGTTATCGTCGAATTTGACATTACAGATAACATTCTCGTCTAGTTCATGGAACTTAGACTTGTCACCGGTCATGTGGTTGCTTGCCCTGTTGTCCAAGTACCAGATGTGAGAGGGGGAACCCATCTCCTTTGTGCCATGCAGCTCTGGCCTCATCTTATCTTCATTCAACAGGATGGCTCCCTCATGCTCCTGCCTCGTCTCCTCTAACACTACGAGCATCAGGCTAACTCAGTGTTGTGTGTGAGGTGTGCCTCCTCCTCCTTCTTCAGCGTCCTGCATTCCGATGCATAATTTCCAATTTGTTGCAGTTGAAACAACATATGTGGCTTTTATCACGACCACCTTCGTCGAAAACACAGGCGCCACTTTTGTGTGACGACTCACTGCGACCTATACCACGTCCACGTCCACCTCGACCATGATTGCTTTTATCTGCAAATGTTTAAGAATTACCTTTGTTTCTCGATGAGGAATCACCACCATCCTTCTTTTGTCGCGCATCCCATTCGGCCTACGTGAGTAGGAGTTGGGAATTGCTTTTGTCGTTGTTGTTGTTGTTGTTGTTAGGCTTCTGCAAACGTGTTCTCTCTTCATAGATCTTCAACCGCCATACAACTTCCTCGAATGGCATCTCATCGAGATCGTAAAATTGCTCGATCTTGACGATCATGCTAAGGAAACGATCCGGTACGGTATCAAACAACTTCTTGACCAATGCAGTATTGGTGAGGGTTTCCCCTAAGTTGGCATACCTGACGGACATGTCGTTCAGCCTGCCAGCATACTGGTCCAATGTCGCTGCCTCCTACATAAGCATGGCATCAAAGTCACTCTTCAACGTTTGTAGCTATGCGCTCTTGATGCAAGCTGCACCAACGAACCTCATTTTGAGGCAGTCCCAGACATCCTTCATCATTTTCTTGCTTGTCACATGCATTAGGAGATCCTCCGAGAGAGCTTGGAGAAAATGTGACCCCGCCTTCTTGTCCTTCTTCGCATCGACGACCACACCCGTCGATGATTTGACAGCTTCCCATACGCCTTGATCTTCCATCATGGCATGCACTCTCATCACCCAGCTTGTGTAATTTATCATCGTCAGCTGCGAGTATTGGAATAACCCTCCATTGATTTCTCGCACCGCCTCACCTTGAGGCACGATCGACATTGAATCGACAGGTATTGGAATGCACTTGGCGCTCTAATACCAAATGAAGATAATCACGGTGGACTTACACACACAAACTCTCCCTTTACTGTGGACACGACAAAGATGAAAATAAATATGAGAATAGGGACAATACAGATCAAGATACACACGCAATTGATATAAGTTCTATTGCTCAAGGTGCTTTTGGAAGATGGGAACCACATGTTTATATAGCTACAACTCATGCATAATAATAGAAAGCAAAAAGAATAGGATCTCTCTCAACGTCCTTGACTAGTATGCATGCAAACCTTCCATGCATGGAGAGCCAACCACGTAAGGCTGAGTTTGTTGGAGATCAGTTCATGCAAATCCTCATGCAATCACAACCATACACATATACCCAGGGATGAGATCAGAAATTTCCACTTGGAGGGGCTAAATTATCGAGATTATGTATATAATTTATCTTTGTTATTATTTCACAATTTAATTATTAGAATGTGATTACATCGGATACGAATCGGATATGCTGTTTACATATCCATATTCGGTTCATTTCTATCCAATACGAATACCAATACAGATATGATTAGGATATATATTAAGGAAACCACGTCCTTAAAACACGGATACGAATTTGAATAGGATATTTATCGAATCCGAATACGAATCGAATAAAGAACAGATCCTGATACATATTGAATAAAGAGTGAATCCAAATATGGATTGAAGAAAGACATAACCAAATACGGATCCAATAAACATCGAATCCGAATAAAGATCGAATAGAGACCGCATACGGATACGAGTTGGACTTTAATCCAAGTTCATAATGATTTAAAAAAATAGCAATGAAATATAAATAAATTGCACCATGACAAAAGGTAGCGTCGAGATAGTATGTGTTCTTGACTAGAAGCAAAAAAGGGATATGGTTTCGTAACTTTCGCTTTAGCACACCCCCAAACAAACAGAAGTTTATTAATATCATTAATATATTCTATTAACATATAATACTAATACAATAACACATGAATGTGGTTTATATTATATTAACTAATATATAAAATAATATTAAATATTGCATTCTAATATCAGGATTTAGATCCGGATATTCAATATAAAAGATATCAATATAAAATATATACATGTACTGGATGAAAAGTATGTTACCATATCCGTAAAAGATAGATATCAATATAAAATATATACCGATCGCATATGAATAATATGACAAATACTCTATATATTAGCTTAAATATACATGTACTGGATGGAATACAAAAAATATAAATATACTGTGTGCTTATATTTTTACAATTATACCAAATATAATAAAAGAAGGCATGCAATTATGTTATATAAAGTTATAAATAAATATACAACTATATATATATATATGGTTTAATGGGGTTGTCCCCTTTGGGTAGCTAACTGACTGCCCCGCACCATTTTTCGACGAAAATTTTTGATTTTTTTCTAAAAATAGCGTCATGTATTTTCATCACTATATCCCTCTAATGCCATTCAAAATTTGTCAGAAACATAGACTCATATGCCCTTCATTAAGAACATGTAATTTCAACGATTTTAGAATTGCTGTAATCGACTTGTTCTAGATGGATGACATATGAGTCTTTGTATCTGACGAAATTTGAATGACATATTAGAGGGATATAGTGATGAAAATACATGACGGTATTTTTCAAAACATTTAAAAAACTTTTCCGAAAAATGATGCGAGGGCAGCCGGTTGGCTACCCCATGGGACATGCCCATTAAACCCTTATATATATATATGGATATATCGATTCAGATATAGTTTTTTGTTGATATGAATGTGATATCGATATTCGTCAGATGCAAATACGGATTTCAGAATTTGTATGATATTGATACGATGTCGGATCAGATACGGATGTATTTATATCTATACTACTTGTAAATGAGAGATGGGGAGGCCATTATATACAACTTATTATTTTTCATAGTTAACTATTTTTTATATAAATTATAATCTATCATTATAATATTACATATATAGAGATTTAATTGGGAGACGGGGGCCAAGCCCCCTCCCGCCCCCCCTGTCTCCGTCCCTGTATACCATTATGCATGGACTCACTTTATCGGAGACTTCTAGTTTCTTCTCCTCCATGGAGTACCAAACTGCCCCTGTATTGGGCCGGCGGTAGCGTCGACCATCTCTGCTTGGTCCGACTCTTCTTCTACACAACCAGAAGCCCAAGACGAGCGAAGCGAGCATCAACGCTGCTGCAGTAGACACGGAGACCAAGACTAATACACGGCGCCTCTCCGGGCCACCGGAGGAACCCCGGAGCTGCGGAGGAAGTAGAGGAACCCCGAGAAGGCAGTCCATGGTATCAAGATTTGTGGGTCCGGGGGCGTTGAGAACGCCGGTGGCGTAGAGAATGGTGAAGTAGAAGCACTCGGTGGTGTGTGAGGCGTTGCCGTCGAGTTGGGTAGTTGGGTCGAAATTTTGAACACGGCAGTGAAGCAGGCGTTGCAGAGGGTGTTGGCCACGCTTGAGCTGCAGGTGGCGTTGAGGGCGTGGGTGCCTCCGAGCCTGTGGGCCCAATCCTGCATAGTGGTAATGCCGGCGCAGCTGTCGTTATCGACAACGTAGAAGTCCGGGGAAGGGAAGCAGGAGGACAGAACGGCGGAGGGGAGGGAGAAGGAGGAGATGAGGAGGGACTGGAGGGAGGAGAGGCAGGCCGAGGAGGTGGGGGCGTCAGGGAAGCCGAAGAGGGAGGTGTCCCTGAGGCGTTGGGAGATGCCGACGCCGAGGAGGCTGAGGAGGGATTGGCAGCACAAGGTGAGGTTGGGGGTGGAGAGGCAGGAGGTCGGGTCCCATGGGATGGTGAGGACGTAGCTGAGGTCGATGGGGGCATGAAGGGGGTTGGTGGTTGGGCCAAGAGGCAGTGGGTGGTGATGGGTAGGAGCAATGGGGAAAGGAGTAAGAGAGGGAGGAATGTGAGACTGCAAGCCATCTCCATGGGGACGGGAGGGTTGTGCTGGAATTTTCTTCCATTTTGATACCATCGACATATTCGACACGTAGCTACCAAGTAGATGTACGCTAAGGTTGAGGTCCAGTGGGGATGCCGCGGTCTGACCTGATCGAGTAATTGGATGACCACCAAATTCGTCATTGGTCAAATCGTATAGGTGTGAAGTTGAACAATCGTATAGGTGTGAAGTTGAAAGAACATACGGCAGAACTCCGAATTGTCCACTACGTGCCGAATCCCATCTCAAAACAAACACAAAAATAACGGAGGAATAGGGACTCAAAGTCGTTTTGGAGGGTTATCTGGACCCTCCCCCAAAAAAGAGTCACTTGATGGATTTTTTTTTGTATTTTGATGTTTGGTTGGAAAGTTTGTTTTTTAAATGATTTTTTGTGACCTAATCTTATTGAAATTTGAAAAAATGATTATATGTTGAGTAGTTTGAATTTTTATATGACAAGATTGTATATTATATTTTTTTGTTTGAATGATGAAAGAGAAAAGTGTATTTTGATGCATTAAATGAGAGCGAGTGTTTGGTTATCGCGTGGATCCAACATGAGAGGAATAATATAGTGACATGGGCCCCACGGGTGGACATGAGGGTTATATAAGAAAATCTAGGAGAAAACCCAGAGGGCTCGTTTGGAAAGAAGGTTGAGGTGGGTTGGGTTGGGGTGGGTTGAATAGTAGACGTTTGGATGATTGTGAGGGTTGGTAGAGGGTTGGAATAAGGAATGTGATGTGATGTATATGTGATTAGATATCCAATCCAAACATGACTCAGAAAAAAGGGGGATAACTGGGTTACCCCAAGGGTAACCCTCTTTCTAAACGAGCCCAGAGGGTTTTGGGCGTAGAAGCTCAGGTTTCCACCCATTTGAACCACTGCTAACTACTAAGTGACATTAACTCAAATGGGTCTTGCATCACAGGATTTGGTTCTCTGCAGCTTCCTTCCTCTAGTCCCTTATTGTGAAGTACATAAGCAATGACATCTGAGATAAGAGAGGATGATGGTCAGAGAGAATGTCGTCAAAAATGTCATTGTAAAGACAAAGATAGTTCGTGATGCAGAGAGTACATGGATTGTTATTCCTGTCGGGGATGAGCCCCATCATTCAATCCTTTTCAATTATCGATTTGGAGGATGACATTTGCATCCATGCCACTCCTTTGGAGAAACAAAAAGAATGTTGTGTGATTTGGTTGACAATAAAAAGAAGGATATAAATATAAATCATCCGAAAGGGAGAAATCCGAATCAATACCTGAGGTGCAATTTTGAGATTGATTTTCGAAATCGATATCTCAACTGTCAATTTGAGATTGATTTCTCAAATCGATACCTCAAGTATCGATTGATAACTATTTTTTTAAATATTCAAATTTAATGCATATTTAATTAATTGTGAATATTTATTAATTATTTAAAAAAGACCGAAAATCTCTCTTCCCGCCTCATCCCCTACCCGCCCCCAAACCTCCACAGCAGCAACCGAAGCAAAAGAGTCCTCCGCGCGATGGACGTGGACGGGTGGGAGGACCAAACCGAAATAGAAGACTCAGATCTCCCCTCGCTCCTCTCCATTCCCGTTCCCAATCCCCCTCCCTCCTCCACTGCTCTCACCCCACCAAACCACCTCCCCCCTCCCGCCGCCTCATCCCCGGCCCTGCCGGCTCCCTCCAGACCATCATCCACCGCCACATCGCCGCTTCACGCCCTCGGAGCAGCCCTCAGGTCGGCAGAGGGGTCGCGGCCAGTTGCCTTGGGATGACAACAATGGTGGAAGCTGCGATGAGTTGAAGACTAACCCCTGGCTCTCCGCCTTGAGCTCCATCGGTGAGCTACACCACCACCGGTGAATGTCTTGGTTTAGATTTTGATTACGGGATGGTATTTCTGATTCGACTTTGGTCCGTTTCTGAGGTGCCGATTCCGTCCCGTATCCCATCAGCTCGATCAGGACGTAATCGAAGCAGTCGCCGAGTGAGGCAGGTGCGACCTGCATTTTTTGCTTATTTAAGTCAGAGTTCCATTCGGGGTCTAAATCATCAGATATGTTGCTATGACATCTTTGTTCTGGATGCGTACATGGTTACCTTGATGTTTGCGTATTGGATACAAACATTACTATAAGTAGTTGTGAATTAGCTTAAATATACATATATCAGTGATATGATAAATTCCGAACGAGGTGCAGATTTTTACTGTTTGAAAGAAATGGATATTTTCACCATTGTTTCTGAGAATTGCTTTGTATTCGCAGTGAGAAAATATGAAACTTGTTCACAATACACGTACTTATAATAAGGCCCAACGCTAAATTCTAATGCATTATATATGTTTTTGTATAATTGCGATGGCTTGTTGGAAACAGAAGAAACCTCCATCCTATTAGGAAGCAACATATATTAAATATATCAGATATGATACATATATATTGGATGCCACTAATTTCTCTATAAAATGTCATATATAATTAGAAAAAACATAAGGTATATCTATACAGAGTTATAAATGTATCTTTTGTTATTTTGTATTTAAAAGGAAACATGGATATGGATATCTGCAGTCATCCAAATGTTTTCAGAACATGAATTCCAAACAAAATGAATATGGCAATGGGTTGGGCATATATGTATTTAGTAACATCCTGAGTTTTGGGAGTCAATACTGTTGTGGATGTGCAGGTGATTGGAATGGTGAGTTCTTGCAGGCCAAATGGGTTTGGGGATCTTGTTGTGACACTTAAGGTGCATGTTTGGCCGACTTTTTTGCAGTTGGGGTCAACGCGTAAAATTTGAGCTCAGGAGGCGTGGATTCTTGAATTTCAGGATCCTACTGGTAGCATCGGTGCTTTTGTCCACCATAAGGTTCTGGCGGGCAGCCGATTTGGTAATGGGGATATAGCAGAGGGATGTGTGCTTGTGCTTAAACAGGTACTGTGGTGGTACCAATTGAACATTTTGCATGTTTATTCCCTGTTCGAGATTCAGGGATTAAAGCAAGAATGCATGGTAACTTTGTTGGTTAATTTTGCAGGTCGTGGTCTTCCCCATTCGTTTAATGGTCTACCTTAACATAACTATGAACAATGTAATCGAGGTGATCGTGCTTTTTCGCATTTTTCTTGTTTGTAGAAACACGCTGCTAGTTGTTATTTCCTAAGTTTGCTTGGTGATCATGAGCACATATAAAACTATTACTCTAACCATTTGAAAGATGAGATGTGCATAATGTTGCCTATTTCATATCATTCTAAAAAAAGAGAGTAGACACTGAGAAAATCAGCATTTTCCAACCTCCATTTCATTCAAAACTCTTTCTAAAACCCAAGGGCACTCATACTGCGAGGTTTTCTCCCTTAATTTACACATTTTTTTGCTCCATTGTTTAGCATTATCTACAAATGGTCACAACGACTATGATCAATATAAATTGTTGAAAACTAGAATGCAGAAGCGAATCGATAAACAGAGCAGTGAAATAAAGAAAGAATAAATATCAATGTTTGGGATTTTACGTAGAACCCTACGTAAAACCACAGGAGAAGATCTCAAAGGGCCGGATATTCTATTGAATTTTCTCATTGAGTACAGGGGGTGTGGGGCTCCTTATATAGCTCCACATACAGACTAAATTCCCACAATAATAGATGTGGGACTAAACATGAATGGGGAGGTAATTGGATCTTGGAGAGATCCAATTACTCCTCTATTACATACTTCAACACTCCCTCTTAAGCTGGAGCTAAGAAAGTTGTAGCTTGCAAACAAAAGAAAAGGTATACATCACATTTTCACACGATACATCATAAGAAGGATATATGTCCGCTGCTGGTAGAAGACCTCGCTCGAGAACGGGTCTGCGACTTTCAGGCCATCGGAACATATCTCTGTCATGCATGTAGAGTCCCTACGATACCAGGTCATTGGAACGTATCTCGCTCGAGGACAGGTCTGAGACATGTTGTGGGCCAGAGAGATCTCTAGAAAGTGACTCATTTCAATGATGATGACTTTGATCGATGCATTTGTATAGTACAATCACTTTATTTCTACTCGGATTGATCAATAGATCATCATTTGAGACTCTAGCTCTCCAATTCATCCTACTTACCAACATAATTGAGATGCATCAATGTCATCATGAACAACTTGAGGATTTTGTGTTGATTCGATATGGAATGCGTTGTTCCATTTATTATATGTGTTTGTGAGTAGAGAGCTTTTCTATTTGTCCGAGCCGAGCATTGCATGTTTCTTACTAAGGAGAGATTATTGAAAATAATGAAGGGTTGACTCAATTAGGTAATTAGATTTTGTCTAAAAGATTAATCAATTATGGGGTGTCACATATTATCATTAGTCCTGAATTGCATCTTTTGAGAGAGTTGGATGTGAGCAGGGCCCTATATATGGGTCCTGTACTACAAATTTTAATAAGAATCAATCTTCAAACAGTAGGCTGCATCTCTTGCAGAATAGGTGGGTTATCCTGGTGGTCTCATGCCATGTCAAGGCATTGTTTTAATGCATTTGTTATTGCATTTATTTATTTATTTATTTCAGACTTGAAAAGGAAGAAAAAGAAAAAAAACTATATAATCCGTTATTGACACCTTGAATGGTCTCAATCCTTCAGCCTCACATGCATTTTGTTCTGGAACTGTTTTTTCTTCAAATTTTGCTAATTTCACCAAAGATTAATACCTCCATAGATATGTCTAGCTTGTCCCAAACGTGTAGCTGCCACATATGAGAATCATGGAGTATTATGGAACAATCATAACAAATTTCTTGCAATATGAAAGTCAAGTCCAATATCTATGAATATGCTCCTCATGTTTGCCAATTTGAAAATGCAATTTCATGTCCAGATTATTAACAAGGATTGTGGACCTCCTCAAGAACCAACTATGCCTACCATTGCAGCTGGAAATAGAGATTCTGGTATATGGTCATGCTGTTTTTGGTTAGTTAATTACCCTACCTGCCACGTAATGACATTCCTTGGTTTCAGGAAAGCGAGTCAAAGTTGGTGAAGTTGCTGAGGACACAACGGATCATAGGACAGGAGAATATGAGGTGGTTGATAGAGACCTACGTAGGGTCGCGTTTGATAAAGTTACAGCAAAAGACAAGTTCTTCCCTGTTAGAGAGGCAGCTTAGCAGAGCTCTTTCAAAGAAACAACAATGAATGCAAATTCTAAAAGTACTCCAAATACAACGTTTGGAGAGGGATCGATCGGGAGCTCACCCTTTTCCAAAGAATTCTTTAGTTCACTGTGCCACAGGTCAGGAACAACACCGGAACTACCCTTGGCAGTGCCAGGAGTTAAAGACAGGTTGCCTCCAAGTTTCAGGAGTCCAAGTGCAGATACAATATCAGACAATCATACGAGTAAATCAGGATTCTGTGAGAGTGCCAGATCCACAAACACCCATAAACAGATTCCTGATAAAGACAGGATCCGTGGTAATTTTTTGAGCACAAAAACAGATAGAATATCAGATAATCCTCTCCAGAAATTAACATCCACTCGCCATGTGAGACCCACTGATGAACAAAGTCTTCATGGTTATAGTGCAAATAAAATTTTCAGAAGTGCTGATACAGACGGAATGCCAGTGGATCCACATAACAAAATGGCATCCAGTTTGAGTGCACCCTCTGCAATCACACTTGGGCTATCAAAAGCTCTCACGCCGTCTGAGTCAATGGGAAAATGCAGTATTGGTGAAGCATCACAGAGCAGCCTCAATGGTGTGAGCTACCCCCCTGCAAACATGAAGTGCAGCATCGAGAAAGCATCTCCGACATCAAAGGAATGTGCACAACCAGCTAAGGTAAATGAACCTACGACTTCTGCAACGGAATGGACAGACGAACATCTGGAAAAACTATTTGCTGACTATCAGGGCGTGTTTGGTAGGAGAATTAGCCCTGGAATAAGGGGTTGATTCTCCTCCCTACACGGTTTTCAGTGGTAAGATTATTTCTCATTATTCCATCTTATTTCACCCTTATTCCTATCTTTATTCCAACTTACCTTCCTTTATTTCACCTTATTCTCCTTATTCTTATCCTCCAGCCGAACGGAGAATAGACCCTTATTCCCCTTATTCTCCATCCTTATTCCTACTTATTCTCCTACCGAACGGGCCCTCAGGATGGTGAAGGTATGTAAAAGCTTGACTTCTGATGTGAATTGAAAATTAGAATGAACTGATCTGAAATATCGCATGGCATAAACCTGTACATTATGGTTAAACACCGAAGACTCCGAAGAAAGGGAAGCCTACATATACCAAATTAGTCCATTCTTCTTTCAGTCAAGGCCTTAAATGCAGGATTTAGATTTTGTTTTGACAATGGACCGAAACGAAATTTCGGTCATTTCGGTCAGTTTTTGTTTCGATAAACAATCTGTACATTATGGTTAAATGCCGAAGACTCCGAAGAAAGGGAAGCCTACCTATACCAGATGAGTCCATTCTTCTTTCAATCAGGGCCTTAAATGCAGGATTTCGGTTTCGACAATGGACCGAAACAAAATTTTGATCATTTCGGTCAGTTTTGAACATAGCCCCCCAAATTTGGGTCCATATAGGTTATTTCGGCCAAATTTCGGTCACCCACCGAAACTGAAATTCAGCTGAATTTCAGTTAGAAACAATTTTGATTTAAATTCTTTTTGTTCCGATACAACCATTCATTTAGAGTTGACACATTGCAATTATTGACATCAAGGTGTTATGAATGTAGCATTCTGAGAACATGGATAATAACCAATCGATTTGATAGCGATAATGAATTCTAAGGTTTTGTACATGTCAAGAAAAGAAATAAGGTAAAAATCATATTTAGAGGAGGAGGAAAAGAGTTACAGGTGTATTCTAATTTCTAAATACTCAGCATTTGATTCTTCCTTTATGTCTTGGTGGTAATGTACCCAAACACAAACCTGCCATGGGAATAACAAACAGGGCATCTCTATCACGGCATGGAGAGAGCTAACGGTGCCTCGCTCTCGTGTGATGCGAGAGACGAACCTTCATTGGACTCATCCGCCTGGTGCCTCGGCCTCCCATTTCCCGCCGCGTTCCTGCCATCATCCTTGTCATCGAGCGTGTCCTCCTCCATCGGATCATCCGACCGTGCCGTCGCCCCCGTCGTGACAGGAGCGACGGAGGCTGTGCGAGCGTTAGCCCATTTCTCCGGGCCGGAATCAGCATCCCGTACAGTGACTGCCCTGTAGAGGCATGTGAGGATCCAGAAGGCCCAGGGGATGCCGACGAGCACGAGACCGATCACGGGGAAGAAGGCGGTGGTTTCGGTCTCGGGGAGGATGATGTAGAGGAGGAGGAAGGCGCCGCCGGAGAGGAGGACGAGGAAGAAGAGGCAAGAGACGATGTAGACGCAGAGGCTCCCCACCTTTCCTTCCGGAGGCGGCATTTCATTTGGCTGCGTGTCTCCGTCAGCCTCCGGTACGTGGATTGATAGATCTCCCGTTTCTTCCGATCCCGTTGTTGGTTGTTGTGTGCTTGTTTAAGGTGGTGTGGAGTCGTCCATGGCCATGGGGTTAATCTCCGATGATGGGAGGGAGGGAGAGATGGGTGCAATGCAATCTCCAAATGGGATGGAGAGAGATGGGTAGAGTCTTCAATTGAGAGAGAAGGGCGGGGAGGATTGAATGGTTGGGTGAGAGGGCAGGAAGGACAGAGGGAGGGTCCTGTTTTTAGAGAGGTAAGCCAACGTCTCTCTCTCTCTCTCTGCTTCCATAGATGAGCACGACTTGTTTTGCCCATACGAGGTTTCTCTTAATATTGGAGATGCCCATCCCGTTAGCCGTTATTTATTGTTTGATGTAGACTATGATTATCCTAATTCTTGGGTTGAATTTTCTTTAATCACGTATATTTCCAGTTGAGTCCTACTTGCAGATAGGAAGAAGTTGATCCCACCTCGTCGAATGGAAAGAAGTTAGCCTATCACCACGTTTGGGGGGTGTTATTCACTTTTTTGGTAGTCCTTTCCAAGGTTTTCGAAATCGAATCGGACATAAAACTTGTTAGGGAACGGTCTTATTTTTCATGATTGGACCCAAGGTTGTAAAAGTCGCTCGATTGATCGGATTAGTAGGTCCGGCTAGTCTAGTCAGTGGGGTGGCCGACCAAGTACTGACTAATTCCGACTAGGTACACTAGTCGACCAAGTTTTTACTTGGAGATACCATATTCTTATATGTTTTGCTTTTTTATAAGCAAACTTATTATAATATGCTTAGTGTTTTATTTAAATTCAATTACTTTTTTTATTATGATAGTATAAAAATGTACAAAATCTATGTAAATATATGTATGAAAATGAGCTATATATTTAAAATAATAATAAAATTCAAAGCCGACTAAAGTCCGACTAAATCCGATTAGTTGTCCGACTGTCGATTAATCTTTAGTCAGTGACCCAACCGACCGAGTATCGACTACTGACTTTTGCAACCTTGATTGGACCAACAAAGTCGATGGGTCGAACGGGCGATGATGTCAATGGTCCATAAAAATTAGAAAAAAATTGAATTGTATTATTTCTTTGGTTCATATGGTCTCGCCAAATCGAACAATAGTTGATTCGTATTTCATATAGACAAATATGTGTTATGATACATCGTGTATCTAAATGTAATATGTTATAGTTCTATATATATATATATATATATATATATATATGTGTGTGTATGTATATGCATTGTCTAAAATTAAGTTTTAAAATGAACTGTTAAAATAATTACTGTTGACAAGGATTGCTTATTTGTTGCTTCTCGTAGCGTGATGATGGCAGTTTCTTTATAATGTGGGGCATTATTTGTTGACGTTGGAAGGGAACGACAACATGCATGAGGTAGGAATGGAGAAGCGATGCATGTAAGGGAGGAAGAGAGAGAAAATGTTAAGTCGTTGACACATGTACTCTCAAAGTCAAATAAACAAAACCATTAATTTTTGTTATGGAACGTTAATTACACAGGGATGAGACTTGCATTGAAGAAAATATGGAAGGAGTAAGACTTGAAGGAGTACCATAACACAGTTGGGATGGAATTGAACATTGCCATTATATCAGGGACCTAGATGCGAATCCTTTCAAGAAAAATTGTTTATTTGAGATTGGCATTGACGTCTTGTTGGATTCAAATTTAATTGGACCAATCCACAACCACATTAATTGTTTGTATCAAGGTTTTAAAAAACGGACCGGACATTGAACCAGTCAGTCTCCGATTTGCTCCAACTGGGTCGGATCATTGATGATGTCATCATGACGTCATCATTCCTATCGACACGAAAAAAATCGAACCGAGCTTAATTTACTGGTCTGATCGGTCGAACCGGTTTTTTGAACCGATAAAATCGAATACATATATGTAAATATGTATTTATATATCAATGAAATAATCGTTTCAAATCTTTCAATAGAATAACATGATGTCTATTTCAAGCAAAACTCTACAAAAAGTAGTCACATTTTCTACCATTATATATGAATATAATATTGTAATAATTTATTTATAGTTGCTTATAGAAAATTACTTTAAGAAAGTAGTGGCACAAGTTATATTTTAAAAAAGAGAGGGACATAACTAAAATTACAGAAGTTAAGAAGGGCACAAGTGATAAAGACCCTATTATTTCATTATTTAGACTTTTTTTTTTTGAAAATATAATAAACCATCAAACTAGGTCAATCCGGGTCAATCCGATCCAATCACCCGGATCAACCCGGTCCGACCACCGGTCGGACCCGGTTTTTTATTTTTTATTTTTTGTTTGAAACTAATTACATAAAACCGGTCGAACTGACCGGGTCAGGGCTGGTTTTTGGTCCGACCGGTCGGTCCGGTCCCGTTTTTTAAACCCTGATTTGTATTCAAAATTTCTCGACCTTGCCATCCACTTTCTTAACACACCCATTTCTTGCGATTTCTCTAAGTGGAACTATTGTTAAGGTATTGCAAGACTTTCCGACATGAGAAAAGAACTCTTGTCATTTGATGAGTTAAAATTAACTTTGAATTAAACCTTTACCTCTGTGCAATTAGGGCAGCGTTTAGTCATAGTTATTGGATTAAATGTTTACCTATGTGCAAGGAAGATTCTCTATTTCGACAGGTCGGCTCCAGGGCCGGAAATCAGACATCAGAACTATAGAAGCAGAATCTTAAGGCAGACCATGGTCGCTAATGATGAATTAAGTACAAGAACTTTTTTCTCCTGTATTGAAGAAGAAGAAGAAGCAGATGTTGTACAAGTATTCCACGAGATTCGAGGTATAATAAAAACTCTTGGTTGGTAAAGCATTTGTGCTTCTTCATCATCATCGTTTTTAGGGCATTGTCAAGTTGCTTGGGCACAACACATAAAAGTCATATATTTTCCCTAATGTATCTTCCTTAGATGAGGTCGATTTGCTTGTAGAATGAGGCTTTTGTTGTTTGTTTTCTTCTTTACTTCATCCTCAACTTTTTTCTTGTTCTTTCTTGACTTCGCAAGCGATAAGTTTACTAATCAAATCACCCATGGGAAGAATCTTCTATTAGCTTCTTTGACGACTTTCACGATAGTACTCCAGTCTAGATTTAGAGATATCAGGAGCTTCTTGAGTTTCACATGTTCCTTTATATCAACATTGCGATTTTGGAGTTTTCGCATGCTGATATGCATGCTGAAACATGTTTGATTTCTTATTTTGAGATTGTGAATAAGATGATGTTCATTGCATTAGAGTCATAAATAGCTTTCTTTTTGTCGACATATGTCTTCCTCGCTGGATAGAGATAGATCCAGTCACATCTCAAACTTCAAAGTCCATAAATTCGATGAATATCTGCATTCTGACTTATCAGAAATCATAGTTTGTATCATCAAAGGAAGGCAGTTTCACAGCAGAATGTCTTTTAGATGAGTTATTATTGTGACAACCATGTGTGCGGCGTTCAGTGACATCGTCTATGTAATCCCGCTCTGATACCAAATGAGAATGCTTGTATGATTGATGTACTACTAGAGACCGGGTGACTAGCAGTTATGACAGAATATGACCGTATAAAAAAAGATTCACAGATAAATTCATTCACAAGCAAATAACCATAGAACTTTAGTCATGCGTATACGGTTAATAGCTCTATGCTGGAACTCGATCGAAATGTGGGAGTTTCGACCAAAATTTCGGTGGATATCAGCATCTCAGTGGATTTTTTAATGGAAGATTCCTTCTGTCGGCCGATATTTCGAAATGCTCCGAAATCTCGCCGACATCTCGCGAGATTTCGGTCGAAACCCGGGATATCGATATACATATCAGTTTCGATACCCCCACCCGTCGAAACCGATATTTCGACGAAATTTCGTCGAAATATCACGAAATTTAGTTCCATGGTTAATAGTGAAAACCCATTTGAGTGTAAACCATGACCTAAACCTTCTAACTCGGAATTCTCAATCAACCTTATCGATCAAATAATCCACTAAAAAAATTACATATAGATAACTCAACGGCTTACAATAGTGCTTCATTCAAGACTAACAGAAAATTTCTATCTATCAGCAGGCATTTCCTTACAAATGAATGAATTATAAATCCTAAGGCGTTTTACAAGTGTAGATATTTTCCATGACAAATAAATCAGGGACTCGAATTCGGTATCTTGAGTTCATATCCACACATGGTGGAAAACCGAGGCCTAAAGATACACAACTCTATATGTGAATGGAGTGAACTAAGTTCTAGATACAGAGTTTCACCCATCAAGTTCATCTCTCGATTTGGAGCTAGCAACCCCAAAGTGCTTCCTCTGTCCGTCGATACATCCTCCTCACCTTCTTGTTCTCCAGAAATAGGAGAAACCGCGACATAAATGAGATCCTAAACACAGGGCAACTGGCAGAGCTGCTTCCCATGTCCATAGTCACTAGCTTGTGTGAAGCTTCTGTCCATAAACAATTGACGGCGTGGAAAAAATAAGTGAAAAGATACTTGTCAAGGAGAGCGCATAGAGTCTTGACTTCTTAAAGGAATGCCATCGGAGACGAAGCCATCATCGTCATCAGTGTGCTTAGGTAGACGCATAGGTAAAGTTGTCGAATGTCCTGGATAAGTAGCATAGCATCATTACAATTAAAAACAATGAAGAAAATCTTTGCATGCTTTTGAAAGATGAAAGCGCATACCATCAACCATGTCCTTTGTTTTGTGAAGAAGAAATGTGCCGGAGAGGATTGTAACAAATCCACACATCTCCGTAACTATTTGAGTCGGGTTTTGCCTGTCCCAATCCTGTAAAAGCCAATCCATTTCATTGTAAATAATCAGAATATAATATTTCTTTATAGTTCTTGCTCACTTGAAAATGTTCTCAGTTTGCTTGTTGAGAAATATTCTTAGCTGTTGTATTTTGGCATGTTCCAGATATTTAGTTTTTAAGATTAAAATCTAGCGTTTTCAGACAATCATCACCCATTTTTAAAAGCACGGTTATATCAAAGATTCTGTTAAAAGACAGGCCATGAACATTTTTGTCAGCCATATATTTCCAGGTAATCTAAAATAAGGATTATCAGTCTTCTAAATACTTGGCAGTTATTTTGGGTAAAATTCAAGACTAGAACAAGTTTTATTCAATCTTTTCAACCATGTGAAGTTTCTCTAACATGTTTTCTGAAGTACAGGGCAAAAATCAGGAGTCAAAACAGAAAAACACAACTTAACATGAAATATGTTTGTAGGCACTTTTCGTCTCTTCCCTTTTCAATTGCATGGGCATGGAAAATGTCCAACAAATTTGGGTAACTTTTTAAAAATTAGCAAAAAGGCAATAAGCTTGTAGATGGATGATTGCATTATCCAGGGTGCTAGCATATGTGCTCCATTAGTAAAAAAATAATTAAAGTTACCTTGAACATAATCACACTGGCAAGAATAGTCAATGACGTAAACATCACATAATATATAGGTGATACGACTGCTGTATTGAATGTATCCAGGGCCTGCAATAAGACATTCAAGCATTTTATGTCAAAAAACTATACAAGAAAATCCCATGTACCAATATTCCAATACGATAAAATTGGCTAAGCATTCACAACCAGAAGCAGCATATTCAGTAACAACCGAGTCTAAACATCATCACATTCGATTTCAGAAAATTCGAGGGCAATGCAAATGCTTTACCTCAGTGCACAGTAAGTGGCATGGTCAGTCTCAGGGATGGAACCAGGAATTGCATGGATGGACCGATAGAGAGTTAACATGTGTGAGTAAAATGGCAGTAGTCTTTTCTCTTCCAATGTATAATGGCAACAGGCATCATTTCACATATATTCATGTATAGAGGGGTTAGATCTTAAAATGTTGAGTTCGTATTATCACTATTTTCTTCTCCATCGATTTGGTATTAGGTAATGATTTCATCATCATAATTAACTTTTTTATTGTCTACTCACTTTGAATATGGTGAAATTGATGAGATTATTATATAGCTTCGGTGTTATTTTTCTATTCCATTTCTTCATGTACTTCTCCTGTTATTTACCCAAGAGCTTTTCTTCTATATAATAGAGCCTTAGGGTTTTATGAATAACAAGTAATTCATTTTCTCCATTATGGTATCAGAGCAACGGTCCTAGACCGGGGTTCCGGTATCATACCATCCTAACCCTACCCTACGCGCCCCCCAACCCCCGAGCGCGTCGCCAGCAACCTCCGTGCACATCGCCAGCCAGCCTCAGCATGGCATCGCCCTGCGCATCACGCCCGTGCGCCCTGCGCACATCTGCGCCTTGCGCACATGCGTTGCGCGCATCTGCGCCCTGTGCCATGCGTCCGTGCCATGTGCGACATTTGTGCCAACGCAGTCGCGTGCATCCTGCATGCATCTGTGTGCATATTACATATGCGTGCCTCTGCGAGCATCTTCCGTACATCTACTTGCATCAACGCGATCGCTGCCCTGGGAGACCCTAGCCTAGAACAATGAGAGATGAGGATGGTTGTATGAGTCTACAAATACAACCAATCCTCTATATGTGATTGTGTAGACTCATTCAGAGCAGTATACTCAGTTTTGTTCCAGATATCGGCGTTCTTGCTAACATGTCAGAAATCAAAGGATGTTTTTCATCATCCGGTGCCTTCGAGGGCCTGACTCCCATCGTGAAGATGGATGGGACCAACTATGAGTTGTGGTCCATGCAATTTCGCACCCTGATGCAGTGCCATAACAAGGGGCACATTCTGACGGATCCAGAACCGGAGGACAAGACTGGGGCTAATGCTTCTTGGAAGCAAGATGATGCCTATGCTCGCATTTGGCTCTCCGAGACGCTCACCACGGAGATTGCTAATGATATTGTCAATCAACCCACCGCAAAGGCTATGTGAGACATTCTAGCAGACATGGTTGCAAAAGTCGGCAGTCAGTACTCGGTCGGCCGGGTCACTGACTAAGGATTAATCGTCAGTCGGGCGATTAATCGGATTTAGTCGGACTTTAATCGGCTTTGAATTTTATCATTATTTTAAATATGTAACCCATTTTTATACATACATTTACATAGATTTTGTACATTTTTTTATACTATCATAATAAAAAAAGAAATAATTAAGTTGAAATAAAACATTAAGCATATTATTTTGCTTATAAAAAAGCAAAACATAAAAAAATATAGTATCTCCAAGTAAAAATTGGTCGATTAGTGTGCCTAGTCGGAACTAGTAGGTACTCGGTCGACCACCCACTGACTAGACTAGTCGGATCTACTAGTCGGGCCAGTCGGGCGACTTTTACAACACTGCTAGCAGACATGATGCAAATCAAAATTGGCGTCGACGAAAATAATAATTTTTTTATGGTGGATTTTTGGTAGAAGAAAGAGAGGGGTTGAGAAGAGAAAATAGAGGGGTTGAGAAGAGAACTCGCCGGGAATACGAGAGGTTGAAGGAGGAGAACCGCGGAGATCGCGTGGAGAGAGAGGGAGAGGAGGAAGGAGAGAGAGAGATAAAAATCTCAACTTTAATTCATACTTGACTGACTAATACATTGGACCCTCATCCCTTTATATAGGAGGGATGAGATTACAAAAATAGTAAATTAATTTAAATTGACAACCGACTTGCCTAAACTGACTCTAACTAATTAATTGACCCACTTTAAAATTAAAATCTACGAAATAAACTTTGAGATCACAAGCGATCTCAATTATTTAATTAGACAATTACGACCACTTAAAAACGTAAATAAAATTGACGACTAATTAATTAAATAAATTCGGCCCTATAATTCGAGATCACGCTGCATCAACTCTCCGCCGCTTTAAAAAATTCGTCTCCCGACGAATTGCTTGATGTAGTTGCATCGTTGGAGAAGTCGTCTTTGAGATTGTAACCTGCAATTAGATCTTTCAACATTACGTTTGTAGTTCTTTTCAATTGGGGGCGTCCCTGTAATTTTCGTACCCCTTCAATTTTCCTCACATTTCTATTGCCATGGACCTTTCTGCAAATATGGATTTTAGGGAATTTTTCTTTGCAATTTCCCCAACTAATCTTCCAATTCCCTTCTTCCAGGGATTTGATTCCCCTCCACCTCGGGCGATTTGTTAGGGCACGGGGTCTCTCTCGCGTTATACGCGCGCGGGGTCGGTGATCTCGCGACCGCAAGGGCGGCGCGATTGCAGTGGTTCGGCCTGGGCGGAGGGAGCGCGGTGCTCGTGGGGGCACGCGGGGATGCGGGTGGCGCGCGGGGCGGCCGATGTTCGGCGGCGCGCTGCTGGGTTGCGCGGCGGGATGGGTAGGCGCGCGGGGCCTGGGTGGCGGTGCGGGCGAGGAAGGGGGGAATGGGGTTGCAGGTGGGGGCGGCAACAGTAGAGGTGGGGGCGGCGGTGGTGCGGTGGAAAAGGGGTCGAGGGGGTGGTGGTTGTCGGGGCAGGGGGCGGCTGGCGGGGGTGGGAGGATGATGGGTAAGGGGGTGGCGGGGGCCTGGGCCACAGGGGGGGCGAGGGGGCCGGCGTGGGCGGTAGGGGGGTGGCGCGGGTCCGTGGTAGGGCCGACAGGGCCAGGGGGGCCGCGGGGGCGATTGGGAATCGGATCGGGCCTGTTAGGGGGGGGAATGACGGCTGCGAGGGCTGGGGAGGGTAGGGACGTTACCTGGGAGGGCTGGGATGGTGCCGGGATGGTTGGAGGGGGCAGAGGCACCGATTCCGGTGGCGAAATCGGATCCGGAAGATGCTGGACAGCGGCCGAACCGTCTTCGAATTCAGATTCTTCGTCTGCACTTTCATCAAATATCGGCCTCGTATCATCTTCGTATTGTTGCACATGAGTCGTATCAAATAAATCTTCATCCGCAATGAGACTACCTTTGTCTTTAGCTTCGAAATCGGGTTGAACAGCGGCTGCAAAAATCTGATTTTTGTCGTTGACGAACAAATCTTCACTGATTAGCGTGCTCAGCCACTCTTGTACTTTGAGGCTTGATTGGAGGCAATACTTGAACTTCCTCGAGCGTGAACGTGAATGCGGATCATGAGATAGACGGCTCAAGTTGAATTGCGTCCTCCAATAGTTGACAGGACCGTCGAATAGTAGGAACGATTCGGTTTCCATGCTCTGATACCAAATGATGCAAATCAAAATTGGCGTCGACGAAAATAATAATTTTTTTATGGTGGATTTTTGGTAGAAGAAAGAGAGGGGTTGAGAAGAGAAAATAGAGGGGTTGAGAAGAGAACTCGCCAGGTATACGAGAGGTTGAAGGAGGAGAACCGCGGAGATCGCGTGGAGAGAGAGGGAGAGGAGGAAGGAGAGAGAGAGAGATAAAAATCTCAACTTTAATTCATACTTGACTGACTAATACATTGGACCCTCATCCCTTTATATAGGAGGGATGAGATTACAAAAATAGTAAATTAATTTAAATTGACAACCGACTTGTCTAAACTGACTCTAATTAATTAATTGACCCACTTTAAAATTAAAATCTACGAAATAAACGTTGAGATCACAGGCGATCTCAATTATTTAATTAGACAATTACGACCACTTAAAACGTAAATAAAATTAACGACTAATTAATTAAATAAATTCGGTCCTATAATTCGAGATCACGCTGCATCAAGACACATATGGGCATGCAAAGAATGAGAGTAAAATCCTACAGTTGCAGTTTGTTTTTTTTCGATCAAGCATATGGTCGACCTCTTCATGCACAATTCTCGCATCTTAGAGGCATGTTTGACCGTCTACACAGCTTCATGCAGATTACTACTAGCACTGAGCAGCAACAAGCATATAAGAATGCTACTATGACAGGAGTATTTATGTCATCTCTTGACTCTGAGTACGATGCAACACGTATTCAACTACTTACGGGAGAGACGATACCTCCAATGGAGGAGGTTTACGAGAGGCTTAGCAGAATTTTACTACTTTATCTACTTTTGTGGCTCCGACTCCTTCTGCCATGGCAGCTTCTCATTGCAGAGGGGATATTTCACAGTTTAGAGCCCTAGAGCTGTCAAAGGAGTGTTTGTTGGCTATTCTCGTACCCAAAAAGGGTATAGATGTTTTGATCTTGTTAGGCAAAAACATTATATTAGTGCCGATGTCACATTTTTTGAGTATGTTATGTATTTTTTTCTCCAACAGGTGACAGATTGTCGAATGTTGACTCTTGAGAGGATATATTTGTTCCTTCACCTCCACCACCATCTCCTCATGTTGAGTCTCAGTCACCTCCACCTCCACCTCCATCTAACCTGACACAGTTCCTACCTCGGTTTTACATTCGCAGGTCTTCTACTCACTCCTATGTTCTTTTGCCTTCCTCGTCATCCAGCACGCACCAGGTATGTGATGAACACATTGTTTCTACTGATGGCACCAGTTCTATGCTTGATCCACAGGATGATACACAGGAGGTGATGGTACCTGAGAACAGAGAGGCTGATGACCTTGATATACCTATTGCCTTGAGGAAACCGCATCGCAATTGTGCCACACATCCTTTGGTTGCGCATGTTTCTTTGGACCATCTTTCAGACAAGTACAATAGGTTTATTATAGGCCTCTCAGTTGTTACTATTCCGCGCACATATCAGGAAGCCATACAAGATAGCAGTGGGAGACTTGTCATGGAGGAGGAGATGATCGCATTGCAGTTTAGTGGGACTTGGAGTGTGGTTTCACCTCCTCCGTGTGCATCGATTGTGGGGTGCAAATGGATCTTTACGGTGAAGCACCGAGCTGATGGTATTGTGGATCGCTACCGCTTGTAGCATGTGGATTCACCCAGACATATGGGGTGGATAATCAGGATACCTTCTCTCCAGTAGCCAGACATTCAACAATGTGAATTCTCCTATCAGTTGTTGTTTCACGAGAATGGCCTCTTTACCAACTTGATGTGAAGAATGCATTTCCATATGGAGATCTACAAGAGGATGTTTATATACAGTAGCCACCCGGGTTTGCTGCTGAGGGGGAATCTCATAAGGTGTGTAGGCTCCACAAGGCGATTTACGGGTTGAAGCAGAGTCCGAGAGCTTGCTACCAGAAGCTTTCAGAGTTGATAGAGCATTAGGGATTTGCTCGGTCCACTACGGATCACTCACTTTTTGTTCAAAGGACACAGAGAGGTACAATTGTTATTCTTGTCCATGTTAATGATATTATTGTCACTGGTGATGATGAGCAGGGCATTCATGCAACCAAGGAGTTCCTAGGTCAGCAGTTTCTGACCAAGGATCTTGGCAATCTCGGATACTTCTTTGGATTAGAGTTCGCCAAGAACCAGCGAGGACTTGTGATGACTCAAAGGAAGTTTGTTACTGATCTTCTATTAGGGGCATGTATGACAGGGTGCAAGCATGGATCCAAGTATGAGATTATATGATGAGGATATTGAGGAGATAGATAAGAGGAGATAAAGGAGCTAGTTGGGAAGCTCCTATACGCTACCATCACCAGGCCAGATATATGCTTTGTTGTTAGCAAGGTGAGCCAGTTCATGGAGCAGCCTAGGAAGGTACATATGGATGTTGTTTATATGATTTTGAGATATCTAAAGTCTTCACCATGTACTGGTCTCTTATTCAACAGAAGTACGTCTCTTGACGTCACAGCATGTACAGACGCAGATTATGCAGGATGCCCTAGGGATAGGAAGTCCACTTCTGGGTTTGCTATATTCGTTGGCAAATCACGTGTGTCATGGAAAAGTAAGAAGCAAACAATAGTTGCTAGATCTAGTGTGGAGTCTGAGTACAGGGCCATGGCTCAGGGATGCACAAAGATGATGTGGACCAGGACAGTTCTGACTGATCTTGCTGTTGATGTACCTCTTCCTATGCAACTTCTATATGATAATTAGGCAACACTTTTTATTGCAAATAATCTTGCATTCCATGAATGTACAAAGCATATAGAAGTGGATTGCCACTATACCAGAGACATGATTCAGAAGGGTCTCATATCTACCTCACATGTTTCTACGGGAGACCAGACTGCTGATATATTCACCAAAGCCCTTTCCAAAGATGTTGTTCCAAGCCGAGCATGATAGACATATATGCTCCAGCTTGAGGGGGAGTGTTGAGATTATTATATAGCTTTGGTGTTATTTTTCTATTTCATTTCTTCATGTACTTTTCCTGCTATTTACCCAAGAGCTTTTCTCCTATATAGGAGAGTCGTGGGATCTTTTGAATAACAAGTAATTCATTTTCTCCAACAGAAATAATAAAAATGATCATCTTTTATCGTAAGATAAGTTTATTTTTTATATTTAAGGAGAAAAAAACAAAAGCGTAATAGAATTATATCAAAAGATATTGTGCAAAAACCCGCAGAATTTGAATTTTAAAATTTGTCATGATGTGTAAATATAAATTTGAGATACTTTTAACCAAATATTAGATATATGAATAAATTATAGCTTTCATTGCAATAACAATAGAAAGTTGATGTCTGTTAAAGAATGTCATTGATGCCTTGTGATGGTCTCGGCCATTTGGATGTGTAGTATCCGCTAAGGATTATAAATGGGACTCTTCGCATACATACATATATATAGACGTTGGAGAGCTTGCACCACGGTGCATGCAACTTTACATAGACTAGTACCACAAACGCTCATTTTTTTTGAAATGAAACCTCATGGGATTTACTTAGAATTATTAGTAGAATATGTGTTTCAAATTTCGTGAAAAACATACATTCCTAAATGTCAATCTGGAAGGGCTAAATTTTAACAATTCTGGGACCGTTAAAATTTCACAGTCTTATGGATGTGTTAGAAGTCTTGAATTAAGTTGATTTTTGAATGACATCACGGTGATATATGGTGATTTAAATCCTACATGATTTCAATTCAAAAAGATATCAAAAATGGATGTTTATGGCACCGGTGCATGTAAAGTTACATGCACCATGGTGCAAGCTCCCCAACCTCATATGTGTGTGTGTGTGTGTCACTGTTGCAAAAATCGGTCGACTAACCTGATTAGTCAGTACGATTAGTCAACTCGGCCATGTAATCGAGTTGACTAGGCCATATCAGGCTTTAGCCGGTTGGGGACCCGATTAGTCGGCCGAGTAATCAGGTTAGTCAGCCGACTACTCGACCGATTTCTGCTTAGGCTTTTTGTAGTTTGTTGGAACCTGGAGCCATTGGACTACACCCAAATACCCGATAGGGGTTAAGTGCTTCTTATTGTTTGATAGTAAGCCTCCACCCCCAAAGCTTCTGCTTGCATGATAGGGTTTAGCCCCCTCCCTCTCCTCTTGCGATCAAGCACCTCCTCCGGGCTTCTCTCCTCCACATACTAGTAACCGGAGCCTGCACCTCCGCATCTCCGACATCAAGGGAGGCCACAACTTACTTTGGCACACTCATCTGACCCTCTTCAACAAACACATGCGCCATCCAAGATTAGGGTTTTGCAGCATTAGCGTTTTCTTTGCCTTTTTTCTAACTTTTATTGTTGTAAAGGATACATGTATATTTCTAACGTGTTTGCTTTCCAAATTTTTTATATGATGCAGTTTCTCTGCTTTATCTTGTATATTGAAGCATATATTAATTTCATAGGATGCTTAGTAGTAGTTAGTAGGTGGGGGTTCAAATGATACGATGCAAAGCAACTTGTTTCCTTTTATTTTTATCATTGAAATGACATTGAACTTGATGTAAATAAAGGATTTCTGGGGAAATATTATTCTATTGATATTATGTCCATATCTACGCAAACCTAAATGTCTGCCAATACGAGCAAAACTGAAATGTCTGCTATCTTTTGCAAAAGCATGACTCTTGTATGTATGGATTAGTGTTTTTTTAATGATCCATGCATATATTGATGACAAAAAATACTCTAGGGGTTTTTTAAGTGCAAAAACTTGATATTCTTGCTTCTTTGCATTGTGGCTATCTTATGTGAGGTTAAGATTTGTGTTTATTCTGCTAATGTGGCACATCAAATTCATGTCAATAAAACCTAAAATTAGCTGATTATCACATCTTTTATTTATCTTTTGTAATAAAATTTAGTGTTCGTTGATTAGTAGCTTGTGAGTTTGTGATTATGTAGATAGCTACACATCCGGCGAACGTCGCTTTCGGTAGCAACTTGTCTTTTTATGTGCCATCGAGATCAAGTGATCATGCATGGCAATATGATTACCTTTCGAATCATGCAGATCCGAACACGATTACTTGCAGGTTATGCAAGAAGGTGGTCAAAGGAGGTGTGTAGATTTTCAAGCAACATCTGGCACAACAAAGAGGCAGCGTGTCTGCATGTCCCAAGGAGGACGACGAGACGAAGAAGATGATTTTGTACCTTGATGATGTTGCTAAGAAGAAGAGCTAAAAAGCTTTTGAAGTTCAGGAAATGAGAGGTGAGATTGATATAACTGGAGATGATGCATCGACAAAGATAATAAGAATATTCGACTCCTTGGAGCTGAATGTCGCAGTAAAAGGGTCATCACGTCAGATGACCATAAAGATGCATTCCCCAAAGATTATCGAGAAAGGATCGTCTCCTATATATGCAATTGGTCATATACAATGGCAAATCCCTTCAATGCATTGATGATGAAGCCCTTCATGCAGATGGTGGATGCAATTGGGAAGTATGATCCTGAACTAAAGACTCCCACGAGGCATGAGCTCAGCGGTCCATTTCTGAAGAAGGCGATGAAGAAAATTTATGATGACTTGCAATGCCATCGAGATACATGGAAGTCGACTAGGTGCTCCCTGATGATTGATGCATGGATGGACGTGCGAGGAAGGAGCATCATGAATTTTTGTCAATTAAAGCTTGGTACTTGATTTTTTAAGTTCATAGATGCCTCTGATGTGGCACACACTACGGGATACATCTTTATAGTAATGGATGAGTGTCTGAATGAAGAGGGAGTGGAAAATGTGGTCCAGATTAGGACGGATAATGCATCCGCCAATGCAGCAAAGAAGATTGCTGCTCACAAAGTATGCATAGATTTGGTGGATCATGTGTGATGTGCATTCCATCGATCTTGCTACGGATGAGATAAACAAAGAGTCGAAGGTGGGGAGTGCAATCACAAAGGCGAATAGGCTTACGGTGTTCATTTACTCTAACACCAAAACTCCGAGCTTGATGTGTAAGTTCACCAAGAAGAGGAAATTGTAAGGCCAAGCAAACGAGATTTGCAACCACTTTCCTCACTCTTGAAAGACTTAATGACATTCCTCAGAGAAGTGGAGGAACTGCAAATTGTAGAAGACCAAGAAGGGAGAAGCAACAAGTTCCATAGTCTTCAACCCTACATTCTGGAACCACACCGCACATGCAATTTGAGTTTTCACACCTTTGGCTTGTTTATTGCGTGTGGTTGATATATATCAACATCCATCCATGGGCTTTGTCTACAGAGGCTTGAAGAAGCCAAGCATGAGATAATGGAATTTTTCATTGGCATGGAGTCATCTTATAATTTTTTTGTGGATAATGTTATCTCCAATACCACAAGAAGGCTTGATACTATGTTGCATCTAGCACCTTATTATTTGAACACATTCTTCTTCTACACGGAGTCTCATGGTAATCCAAATATTGTGGTGAGGAGAGGTTTTAGGGATTGCATGGAAAGATTTTATCCAGCTTTGGATATACAAGATGCCATCATTAAGAACAAACTTCAGGCGTACAAACTTGTTCGTGGAGAGTTTGGCAAGCCAGTAGCCGCAGGGCAAAGGATGAAAAATGATGACAATTACGAAACAATATATCGGTCATTGTTTTTAATTCATGTCATTTGAATCATTTTTATTTTCTTTACTTAACTAATTTTCTATTTTAATAGCTAATTAGTAGTATAATCATGGAGATGACACGCCTCATTTGAAAGCCATAACCATCAAGATCTTCAGCTTGACGTCTTCATCCTCTGTATGTGAGCGTAACTGGAATACATTTTGACTTGGTAATGACTCCACTGACCCGTCTAATTGGATTACTAATAGCATTTAGTAATTGATATAAATTTGTGATTTTACTTGTATTTTTGCTTTCAAATCCATACCAAGAAGATAAAGAAGTTGGAAACGAAGAGGCTGAACGATCTTGTGTACGTATGTTTCAATTCCAACCTACAGGAATGTCGACTTGAGAAAGAAAGATATAATCTTTCGTCTTGTGATCATGCATACTTGGGTGAATAGACCAGAGATGTCAATGTACAAGCTCAGGATGAGGTTTTTCCATGTTCCAAATTGACTTGGGGTACCGTAGCACATGCTAGTGGTGCTTAAGAGAATTTGGAACCGAAAAGGAGCCAACGAGGTAAACACGACAAGGGAGCTTCATCTTTGAGCTCAAATGATGTGGCGATGAATGAGGAGTTACACCTTGAATACATTAAAGAATAAGACAACGATGATGAAGATGGTGAAGAAGATGATCTTGATTTGGATGATGACATTGATGAGGATGAATGACTTGCATTTGATACTTGAATTATTTCTGTTTTGGCATGTATTTGTTTTTTATCATTAGTACGTGCTACGCAGCAAATATTTTGTTCTTAACGTGCTCCTTTTTTTCTTCTTTTGCTTTAGTTGCTTCTTTTTTTAAGATCTTATACAACAACGAAGCCTTTTCCCACAATTAAGTAGGGTCGGCTACATGGATTCTTCGCCTCCATTCATATCTATCTTGGGCCAATCTCGAACTTATATCCAAAAAATTAGGATCCCTTCGTATAGTCTCTTTCCAACACTTCTTAGGCCGTCCTCGCCCTCTCTTAGCCAGCTCAATATCTCAACACTCGCATCTCCTAAACGGTGCATCAGCCGATCTTCTTTGTAAATGACCAAACCATCTTAAGCGGTTTTCTCGCATCTTATCCTCAATCGGAGCTATACCAACTTGCTTTCTGATTGCCTCATTCCGAATCCGATCTTTACGTGTGTGTCCACACATCCACCTTAGCATTTTCATTTTTGCTACAGCTATTCTTTGCACATGTCTATGGTTTACAGGCCAACATCAGATCCATAGAGCATAGCAGGTCTCACGGCTGCTTTGTAAGACTTTCCTATAAGTTTTAAAGGAATTTTTCTTATCACAGAGCACAACAGAGGCTCCTCTCCACTTTAGCCAGCCTGCATTGATTCTATTAGCAACATCTCCATCAATTTCCCCATCATGTTGAAATATAGATCCCAGATATCTAAAAGAATCTCTCATCCGAATGTTATCTTCACCTCAATTCCTTCACCATTGCTTCCATCAAAGGTGCACTCCATATATTCCGTCTTAGCCCTACTTATACGAAATCGTTTAGTCTCCAATGCATGTCTCCAAACCTCAAGCTTCTCATTTACTCCATCTATAGTCTCGTCAATCAACACACTATCATCAACAAATAACATACACCAAGGTAACTCATCCTGAATGTGACTTGTCAACTCGTCCATAATCAAAATAAAAAGAAATGGACTCAAAGCTGAACCTTCATGTAAACCAATGTTGACGTCAAAATAGTTAGTCTTCCCAAACGGGGTCCTCACACAAGATAAAACCCTATCATACACATCCTTTATGAGGTTAATGTATAGGACAGATACTTGTCTCTTCTCCAAAACTCTCCACAATATCTCTCATGGGACAGAATCATAAACTTCTCCAAATCAATAAAGATCATATAGAGGTTCTTCCTTTTAGCTTTATAAATATGTATTGTTCTCCTCAGGAAACGGATGGCTTCAAAAGTTGAGCGACCTGGCATGAATCCGAATTGTTTTTCTTTTACTTTGGAAACTTGTCTTAACCTTCTTTCGATCACACGTTCCCAAATTTTCATAGTGTGACTCATCAGGTTGATACCTCTGTAATTTGAACAATTTTTTATGTCTCCTTTATTCTTCTCTAATCTTCAGGCATTTTATTGCTTCACCAAATAACATTGAATAGATTTGTAAGCCAAGTCAAATCGCGCTCACATAAAACTCTCCATACTTCTACAAGGATGTCATCCGGTCCTACACCTTTCCCAGGTCCCATAACCTTAAAAGCCTCATCTACTTCCTTTCTTTGTATTCTTCTATAGTTTGCACGATTCAAGTAACTTTCACTACTCGCTAGATCACCCAAAGTGACCTCTCTATTTCCTCCCCTTGTGAAAAGTTTATGGAAATACTGCTCGCATCTAGCCTCTATATCCTTCTGAGTAACAAGCACGTGACCTTCCTCGTCCTTAATGCATCTCACTTGAGAAAGGTCTTTGGTCTTTCTTTCTCTTGCTTTGGCCAACCTGAATATATCCTTCTGGCCCTCAGAGTCGAGATTTTTATACAAAACTTCATAAGCTTTTGACTTAGCTTCGCTTACATCCTTCTTTGCTTCCTTCTTCGCAATTTTGTAGTTTGTGACAGTTTCCTCTATTCTATCCTTAGACATATCTTTAAAGAATGATCTTTTAATTTTTAGCTTCTCCCGCACCCCTTCACTCCACCACCAAGCCTCCTTTTGACCTGGAGCTCCTCCCTTTGACTCGCCTAGCATCTCTTTGGCTACCTTTCGAATACAAAATGCTACTGCCTCCCACATCTCGTTTGCACTTCCGCTACAATCCCAAGATAAGTCTTCTAAAACCTTCTCCATGAAGCTCGATTGCTTCAGTGGAAGATTCAACCATCTAGTTCTAGTGATCTTAGGAACCCTCCTTTTCTTTACCATTCCTTTTATTTGCACATCCAAGACTAACAAGCGATGTTGGGTTGTCAAACTCTCTCCTGGGATTTCTTTGCAGTCTTTACAACACAACCGATCTCTTCTCCTCAACGCAAAGTAATATATCTGTGTTCTAGTTGGTACATGAGTTAAAAATAATTTATTTCTTAAAATATTTAAAAAATTCAAAACCAACTAATGTCCAACTAAATCTGATTAGTCTCTTGACTGCCGATTAATCCTTAGTTAGTGACCCGACTTATCGAGTATCGACTACCAGCTTCTGCAACCTTGATATTTATTAATGGATCAATTAAGATGCAATCAAATGGAAAAAAACACTCACTAAATAAATATATTTTATCACAAAGTTCACATTGTAAATAAATTTAGTTATGTTATACAAGAATATGCGGCTTTCAATGATAAAAGTCAAGCTTAATAAACTTCATTGGAAATTGGATTTTTTTAAGCGGGTAACCAATCAAGATTCATGATATTCAAAAGACACATTACAACACCTACTTATCACCCACATCATGATCAACATGCCGCATACATACATTTGGCACTATGAACCACGTCCTTGACCATATTTTTTAACACAAAGACATTCCTTCATGGAAATTAAATTTATCATAAATTTTTACTTCATGTGACATATATCCATACGGTAGTATATCTAGCCCAACAATTAAGTTAAACTGACTTCCAAGGAAGACCAAGACCAAGACCAAGTTCAACTTTCCGCAAAAACATGGTACTCCAACTCCATCTGAAGTAAGATCATAGCCAGACCCATTGTGAGGCGTATATAATATGAGATGTGATATAGAAAGGACCAAAAAGATGAACTCTTCCAGTAATTCATTGAAATCAAAGATAGTGTGAGCTTTCTTGCTGATGATATTTGTTCCGCAGTTTTGTGAATTAACAGGTTCCTTCTCCATTGATATGGTGCATAAATAGTAGTTTAGTTGATGGGTTGAGGTTAAATGTTTGAGGGAGAAAAGAAGAAAACTGATTTGGTGCTAGTAACCAAGTAGTGCTAATTTGGTGCCAGTACTTGCCCCAATCTGGTCAAATCCCGCCATGGATCTGCCTCAATGCATGATTCAAAATATTGTGATATATCGTCAACATATTGGTATCAACGAGGAAAGGGTTTTGATTTTCACCTATATATGATTTCCAAGATATCGGCCACGAGATATCAGTGATATATCACTATATCAACCTGTATCAGTTGAAATTGAATGTTTGCGATGTATCTTTCCCCAGATATTGGTCGATATTTGACTGATACCACCTACATTTCTTTATTTTAGTGGTTGATTTGTTCAAGATTATGCATATGTAGCTACTACTCATAGAATTAAAAGTACAATATGATTTATATGTTTTATTTTGAGCAGGGGCGAACATCGGAGACAAAAGAATTATAAAGTTGATCAAAGAAAGATTGCATTTTTTCACATATTACTATATTAATATTTAATTAATTAATAGATGTTAGTATTATAGTGAAACAGAACATAAACTATGGCATACTCCAATCGACTTGATATTCTTTAGTTCAGCTAGAAAGTTTTGTTCCTAATCTATTTTAAATCATCTATCATTCGAAATTATGACTATTATGAATGATGTTCTTTCAAAATTATATATTATCATGCTCATTTGCTTGATTATTTGATTTTTGATATAGCTCATTATTTTGTTTATACATAATAAATGATGTGATAAAAAAAGGCTAAATACACGTCCATTATGTTTCTAAGTTGTTATTGTCTGAATTTTATCATTTCCTTTCCAATACCTCTCAACAGCCAACAGTCAACAACCAACATTTACAACAGTAATATGTGTGATATAATATGTATTCATGTGATAAATAAACTTCAATCGTGTGTATAAGTGTGCATTTAGATGTTATTTATTTATTTAAGAACTAGGACGATCTTGATTTGCGAAAGAAATCACTTTTTGTCACCACTTCCGAGATTTCCATTGATATAATTGATATATTCCAATAAATCCCTTTTCGGGCTGACCAATATGATATCGATATCGATTTTCAGACCTTGCATCAAAGCCAATGCCCTCAAAAGAATAAGTAACAATCTCTCCCCTCAAAGGAACCCCAAAATGGATTCGTTGCCCCCCCCCCCCCCCGAAGCCACTTCCCTACCTCCTTCCAAAAGGGGTAGGCCCCCTCTGGAGTCTACGTTGTTGACTTTGATATGCCTATCCTTGCTCCATTCATCAGATCTTGCATTTGTAGTCGTAGATCCTCCTCGTTCCACGACCCCCTTGTTGCCACCAACCACGACACCAAGGATCACCTTGGAACTATCATCCAGAATGCTAGTTGGAATACAAACTCCACCTACCTCAAGAGGACCTTGGTCGGTACTGTCATCCCTACCGCTACTGAAACCCTTAAGCCTGATCATCGACAGATTATAGCTAGAGTCCCCCACAAGATGACCCTATCAAAGATTTAAAACCCTTAATCACCAACTTGACCACCTTCCTGAAATGCAACCCAATGGGATGCTAGCAACCTCCACAACCATCACTCTCAAAGCATAACAATGAAACACCACATCCTACTCATGCTATTGACACCACTACACCCAGTATGTACCATCATGTCCTCATTCCGCAACCTTTGCAGCCTGAAGAATGATCGGTCATCAAAAACACATTCTCGCAACCCGAAGAAAGTTGTCAAAGTTGTATCAGCCTCCAACATTGATGAAAAATCTCTTACTACCTCCCCCATCAAACGAGCCATCAAAAAAGCTTTGTAACCCCTCCAACCAGAGCCCCCACCACTTGTCTACAACCGAAGCAAACCATCGGCCATGACATGAAGTTTCTTGTTGAATCCGCAGACTCCGCACTAAAAGGGCAACATGTTCATCAATGTCCCCACTTTGGCACCCCATGCAGAGCTCTAAGTTTTGGCAGTCCCTTGCCCAATGACCTCTCCCTCTGTCCTGGTAGAAGTCAGGCCTGCCCTCATTCACTCTCTCATTTCCCCCGCTCCCACCACATTAGAAAGTTGAAGTCCCACTATATCCAGATAACCTTGCAAAAATCTCCAATATTACTATAGTAGACACCTAGTCAAACATGAGGATACTCTCTCGCCAGAAACCTTAAAAATATATCGAAACAAGTTTAGTAGATCGATAATGCATCTATTATCATTCCAAACCTAACAGAAGGTAAAAATCTTAAAATAAAACAAAAAATAGAAGAAGATATCTTTCAAAGTAGGACCGGAAAAAATTGCCATGTCACAACGAGAGCCCATCAGAAATGACATTAAACAAGTTATGGGGTGATATCTTTATTCTTAAAAGATTAGATATCAGTTAAAAAGAATAACTAAAAGCTATCAGGATGGGAAAATGGAAAGAGCTCTTGGTTGAATAATAAAACTGCAAGGAAAAAACTGGTGGTTGGCAGGAAAAGATATGCTGTCATGAAATAGAAGTTATGCCTTACAAAACAACAAATCAAACAAAAAGAGTGATTCTTGTTAAAGAAAATATCCAATACCTTGTTTAAGTAATTCATCTGTGTAACCACACAAGTGCCAACAATAATGGCAAAAGCCCATGTCTGTGGATACAATAACTGATTCATCCCAGAAAATGTTAGCTTCAGAGCAATTCCTAATGCCTTGACACTCATAACCTGTCGTAAACAGTTAGTTACATAATCTCATGAATGAAAATAAAAAATAGGAAAACTGGTTCAGTAATGAGTATTTACCGATAAAGATCCAACAAGGGAACAAACACCAATATACACCATGATATGTGTCTGTCCATAGAGGGGGATATAATGGAATATAAGGATGAAAACAGCAGCTATTACGACAGCAGCATAGAGGAGAAAAGCTACAAACAAGTAGAAGACGTTTTTAGCATTCATGAAAAAACAATGGAGTGAACTAGCAAGCATTAAAAATTATAAAAACAACCAAGTTCTCTTAAATTGTTTTTTGGGGGGCCAAGTTCTCTTAAAACGCATATGGCTGTTTTTTATAGGCAATGATGGGACAATGAGATCTAGGATTTGACGGAAATAGTTTTAGATAAGCATAAATTTGTGTTTATTCATTCTCAAAAATTAATTTTGCATTTTGTTGCCCTTAGGAACGGGGAATGTGCACAATTATATTTTCTTAAGGTGTCAAACTGAACTAAGGGCGTATTTTAAAAAAATGGGATGAAATTCGCTTGGTGAGAGCAGAAACTCGCAACCAATTTGCAAAAGCTCAACTATTAGTTCTTGACTATATCTCATTTTTCAACTTCAGACGTAAGAATTTGAAATTTCCCTTGGCATATCCTCTCACAAGGCCATTGATCAAACCGATAATAAATTGATGGATGACAAGGGCGATGACCATTAGACTGGTTTTATTATGACACCGAATGCCAGCATCCACAACACATCCAAGTGATTTTAGTAGAATGGCAATCATTAGTTGGCCAATTTTTCACAGCTATAAAATATTGAGTGTAATGATATATTGCTTCAATTGTAGATTCATACAAAGAAGAGGAATAAACTTGAAATCAAGAGGTTGAATTATTTGAAATTTGTAAAATTTAGCTGAAGATTGAGGGAGCGTCAGATGGCAAAAGGAAAGGATCCATTAGTTTCCAAGGATAGTAATAATGTAAGGTGAGTGGAATGCAAAAGGAGAAGGAGAGGAAAAGATGTTTCCAGGATCAGGGTTAATATGAAACTTGATAGCTGAGGCAACTAGTGTAGAAGTTCTTGTCCAACATAGACTGAGTCAAAGAATTGTTGGTGCATCAAGGTCTACTACATTGGAAGATGATGATGAAGCTGATGAGTTTGTAACTGATGAAGATTATGATGAAGGCCTACTACATTAGAAGAAAGTGGAATTTGAAGATGAATGGCAATCAGAATGAAGCTTTTGGATGTTTTATATTTTTGGAAGTTTTATGTTTTGACATCATTTTGAATGTCCTTGTTTTGAGAGGATATTTGTATTTAGGATTTTTATCAGTTGTGCCCTTCCGAGATATTGCAATTTCAGTTATGCCCCTCCCTTTTTAGGAATATCAGTTGTGCCCCCAAACTTCTTGCCTTTCTATCACTTGTGCCCCTCAGGTTAGTTGTTGTTCATTCTCAATGCAAACGAACGTTAACTTTGGGATATAACTGGAATTAAATTAAAATAAAGACTGAAAAGGTCATTTTCCCATCCTTTTCTTCCTCCTTCCCCATCCACTTCCTCTTCTTCCCCTTCTCTTCCTCCCAGCCTCCTGCTCCTCTACCTTCTCCTCCCCCGCCCCCATGTGTGCCCTCTGTCCCGAGCTCCTTCCCCGCCTTCGCGCCGCCTCGGACATCGGAGCGTATCTGTGCCATGCCTGTAGAGCCGCTGCGATATCAGGTCACCGGAACGTATCTCAGTCGTGCATGCATGTCACTGGAACATATCTCTGTCATGCCTGGAGAAGAATCGCTGCAGAAAAAGTCCAGCGCGGGAAACCGATCGAGTCATAAAAGAAGTATATGTCCTGACGAAGACTTTGATGCTCAGTTAAGACGGATGATCAAAGAAATCTTGAGTGTGGTCTATCAGTCGTGGACGTGCAGATGCCCTAAAGAATATAGCTCTTACTCCCCCTTTCTCCCATACTTGATAGAATAAGAATCATGAATCAAGTTGGGAGAAACAAAATGTAAAGATGCATTTTTTGTGATTCTTTTTTTTGCACATTTCATTTCATTTTTTTTGCTCTCTCCCTTTTTTTAACTGACTGAGCCTCTCTTCCTTGAGCTCTTCTTAAAAAAGAACGCCCTTTTTAGGGTTCCCCCATTGGGAACCCTCTCTGGATGGGTCGCCACCCCCGAAGGGGTTTGAAGTAGCGTCGCCAGCTCTAGGGTGGCGATGGAGATGCGACACATGCGCGCAACTGGAGAGGAGAAGGATTGGGGGATTGCGGAGATGTATCAGATGGGAGGGGGATTGCGTGTATCGGATGGGAGGGGGACAACTCTGCCTCGGGCTGTTGGGGATGCCGCGAGGAGAGGAGCTATGCATGGGGCGAGATCAGGGAGGGGACGGCGCCTGCTGGAGGGAGTCGTGCGAGGAGGGTTGAGAGGGGCAGTGCCACTGAACCACTTGGAACTCGGTGCATCTCCGCCTGGGAGCCACGAGGTGCATTGCCTATGTTGATCTGCGCCGGAGGTCTTCGATTGGAAGAGGGTGTGCGCCGTCAATGGAGAAGCTCCCTGCCTGGGAGCACTATGGGAGATTGGAGCACCACGATGGGAGGGTGTTGCACCGCCTAGAAGGTTCGAGCCCAAGAAGAGGGGCTCGGGGAGGTTCCACCTATGATGGGGTTCACCTCCTACGCGAGAACCGAGAGAACGTCGCCTGTAGAGAAAGGGTTCGTGGGAACCCTAGTAGTTGTACGAACAGGGTTAAGCCCCGCCACCTTGCAGTATCCAGGGCCTCATGGGCGATGGAGAATCTCGCCTGGAGAGGAAGAGCACGCGAGATGGGGAAGCGTCGCCTCCTCCTCCTTTGTTGTTCTGTGGAGCTGAATGGAGATGCCGCCAAAGGATTAGGATTCCAAAAAACTGAAACTTGAACAGACTCCAGATGCCGAAGATCTTAAGGAATAAACTGAAACCCGAACTTGGAATAATTTTGAACAATAAAAAAATCTTCAAGAACAAACTTCAAAATCAACGAAGAACGACCCGCTCTGATACCATATTAAAATCTGAGAAGCGGAAGCGGAATCGATAAAATAAGAAAGATAAACATGAAGAATAAGGATTTAACATGGAACCCTACTCTCTAAGGAGCGGGATGAAACACAGGAGAAGCCCTCAAAGGGGTTGGATATTCTATAAGAATTCCCAATGAGTACAGGGGGTCAGGGGCTCCTTATATAGCCCCTCAGACAGACTGGAGTCCCGCCACTCATCCATGTGGAACTAACCTTTAGGGGGTAACTGGATCTTGGTGAGATCCAATTACCCACCTATTACATTCTCTAACACTTGATCATTGACTTATTGTACATCACGAATATCGAAACTTTTACAGAGAAAGAGGGCACTCATGGGACTTTGATTATTTTTCTTTCCATAGTCGCTATCACAAATGGCAATTTACTCCACAATAGGCATTGTAGGCCTCGAGCCACCAACTAATGCCACCTCTCCGACATGCGACTTTAGGAGACCCCATTGTTAATGATGCTCTCTCGATTATGTCACCTTTGAACCTCCACCATCTACGAAGACTACAAACATGTAGACGATCTTTCCCACAAAAATGAAACATGAATAGGGAAAGAAAGGGTTGAGCAACCCTCTATTTCAACAAGAACAACTAAGGAATCCCCCTGGACAGCTCATCTGCTGCCCAAGGTTTTTTAAATGCCGATGTCAATGTCGTTTCACCAATACCAGAAAAAGGCATGCCAATGAAAGTCTAGAATCATGTCAAAACTAAATAAAAATCAATTAATTTCAAAATAATAAAGTTTCTACTAATTCTCAAATGCATACTTATTGTATTTCTGTTTGGGTTTAAGAGAAGTTATATGTAAAATTGTGTACATTTATTATACCAAAAAGCCATTATATTAACATATTATATAAACTTTCATATATTAAACATATATACAACTAAATTATTACATTATTTAACAAGAAATGATTAATAATAAAAGTAGAAGGTTATATAATGGAAGTAAGGGAAAAGCTAATATTCAACTAAACAATTTTTTGAAAGGAAAAGGGCCTCCACCGTATAGGTGTTTGCCCAAAAACTTCACCATTAATCGCCTTAAGAGATTACATGCCCGAAGATTACACGCTCGAAAATTAGGCCGAAGAAAAGAAAAAATTACATGAACCAACTCTCAACAAGCGCATTTGCATGTGCCACTATATTTTCTCCATACACATGTTCCTGACAAAAGATATTATTTCTGGCACTAGATCGCCCAAATCAAAGCAATATAATTGGCCCTCTCTCCGTACCCCTCCATCCATCCCCAATACAACTCCAGAAGTCAGATAGACCTCTGAGTTCCCAGTCGAGATCTAAAAAGACGACCAAGCTGACATTGATTGCTTGCATCTGAAAAATAGGTGATTTGTAACCTCCTCCCTTTCCTGACAAAGCGAACAAGTCGAATCAGCGCCTTGCACAAACCGCACGAGTTTAGCCTGTGTCGAAATTCTGCCCCTTCTACGGATCCACAAAAACACCTTCACCCGTGTTGGAATCTTCTAATACCAGATCTTGCAGTCACGAACCCGCCTGGGTCATACGCCACAGTCCCTTCAAAGTTATCTACACCCTTTCCAATCAAGAACCTATCATTCCGCCAACACCAGCAGTCTCGTCTGTTCGTGGGTCCAGGCGCATCCTCGAGCTCTTCCAGCATCACCTCCAGCTCCCCCAGTCGCTAGTCGGAAAGCTCTGATCTGAAATAGGGTAAGTAAGTGTGGCCATCCCAAACCTCCTTAATAGTTGCATCTCGGTTAGTCTCCATCGCCATTAATCTTAGGACTCGCACTCTTAATGCTCCAGCCTTCGTCCAATCATCAGCCCAGAATTTAAAACCCCTTCCATCCCCCACCACAGAACACAAGTACGAGTAAATCTCTTGTGCCACCCCGCACACCCCCCTCCAGAAGTAAGAGGGCAATGGACCAAGCTCCTCAAATCCAAGCACGGAGCCCTCGAAGCCATAAATCTTGCAAATGACTACACACACCAAGTTGTCACAGCTCGACCGAATTTCGCTGAAATTTGAGGCCATGGTTCGACCCACTTGCCAAGGAGAGCCTTGTTCATCTCTTCCAGGTTGCACATCCCGAGCCCCCCATTCTCCTTAGCATGGGTGGCCGTTTCCTAATCCACCAACGTGAAACCTTTGGATTTGCCCGAAGAGGCCCAGAAGAGCCTTGTCATGATCCCCTCAAACCACTTCCCCACCCCTACAAGAAGCAACCTTGAGGACATGAAAAAGATTAGGATTGTTGAAAGCACAGACTTCACTAAGATCAGTCTGCCCCCTGGATAAACAAGTCGCTTTCCAGCCGACCAGTTTCTGCTCCAACTTCTCAATCACCGGAAGCCAACATGTTGCTGACAACCTCCCAGTAATCAGCGGAACGCCAAGATAACGTATCGGCAACCGACCCCTTGGCGATCTCAACCAAGTCTCGCATCTCGCAATCTCCTCCTCCAATCCAAATGTCACAAACTTCGATTTTTCTCTGTTAAATCTGAGGCCTGAAACCAGACCGAAAATCTCCATGGTCGTTGACAGACCCTTGTACTCAAGGGACTGCCTTCCATAAAAAGTACATCGTCCGTGTACTGCAGAATGGGAATAGACATCTCCTTGTTTGTGTAACCCTTGCAGAGCCCACATGTGATCGCGCACTCGACCATGATGGTCAAAGCGTCAGTAGCCAGCACAAAGAGGAGGGGTGCCAAAGGGCAAGCTTAGCAGACCCCACGGTGTGGTTGAAAGAAACCACCCCTCGAATGACCACCTACCAGCACGATGCATCATGTTATAGTGATGCATCTCTTCGTCCAAGAGATCCACCCATCCAAGAAACCTCATATGTGCTTAGACACCCAAATGAATTTCCAATCCATGCAATCATAAGCTTTAGAAAAGTCCACTTTCCACATAACACCCTTTGTTTTCCGTATACGCCAATCCGCGACAATCTCAGAAGCCAGGACAATACTATCCACGAGTTTCTTGCCCCGAAAAAAGGCGCTTTGAGCTGGAGAAACAATCCTTCCTAGGACATCCCTCAATCTATTCGTCAAAAATCTTCGCCAAAATGAGATAGGCCGCATTCAATAATGTTAGGGGAATGTAGCCATCCACCTTTATAGCTACGTCCTTCTTAGGCAGTAGGAAAAGAAACGATCGATTCAATCTCTCAAAATCGAAGTTTCCTTCTCTGAATTCAGCCACCGCTCCCATCAAATCTTCTTCAATCACCTCCAAGATCTCCCTGCAAATGACACTAGAAACCCATCTGGACCTAGGCACCTCTCCTGGTTAAGGGCAAATAGGGCCTCCCGGACCTCCTGCGTATTGAAAGGTCTCATCAACACCTCTTCTCCTCAGCCGAAATACTGCTCACACCTAGGCCTAACCACCTTGCCCTACTGTGCTCCGTCCGCCTGCCCATTCCTTTGAAATGATGTGTTACCGCTCTTGATATCTCCACCTCCCCTCTCACTTCCGATCCCTGGATCTCTACCGAGTGAATTGTGTTCCACCTTCTTCTGTCATTGGCAACATTATGAAAAAATCTGGTGTTTGCACCCCCCCCCCTTTCAGTCATTCTGTCTAGATCTTTGCCTCCATTCAATATCCTTCTTTTTATCCTCCTCCATAATCCTCTGGACCACACATTTGTTCATGATCTCCTCCTCATTCAGCTCCTGAGTATCTTCCACCCAATCAATACGTAGCAGCTCTTCTTGCGCCAAATTTCACGTGAGGTTGCGTTCCTCTCTGGTAGCCTTTTTGTACTCCATCAGCCTGCGTCACAGGGCATCTACCTTCCTTGCCATCTTTATGGTGGTTGATCAGTCCACCTCTAGGTTCGCCCAGAAAGATGTTACGAAGTCCTGAAAACCTTCCTCCAACATCTAGCACCTTTCAAATTTAGATAGGATGAAGTGCACTGGCTACTGCTCGTGTCTAAACATAGCGGCGTGTGATCCGACCTAGATCCGGGCAGCGCTAACACCTTCGCTAAGTTAAATCGCTCTAAGGCCTCCACCGATAGCAGAAATTTGAAAATGCGCAATCTCAATGCAGAGTTCCTCCAAGTATATTTGCAGTTTGAAGTGTCGATGGCCTCCAGATAGAGGTTTTCCACCACCTCCGCAAAGAGCTCGAAGCATGGATCCGGTGCTCCTCTCTCGACAGGTCTGTCATCCGAGTACATAGTAACATTGAGATCTCCCCCCACAACCAGAACCTCATCCTGGAACATCCCCCTGATGGGGCATAGCTCAGCCCACAGCTCCACATTTGTTGAGGACCCATAGATGCCATAAATCGAGGAAACAAGGAGTCGAGTTTGATCCATCTTGTTTAGCAGAAGCACCGAGATTGAGCGCAGTAGTTTCACCTCTTCTACCAGTTCGAAGATGCTTCCATTCCAAGCTACCACCATTCCTCTCGAGCTTTCGACCGCCTCAACCGCACAGAAATCCATGAGGGGCTAGACACAGAACTCCACTTCACCTAATCCCACGAGCCAATCTTTATTTCCTGAAGACAAGACACATCAATTTTCTAAGTCGCCAAAAGGGTGTCGATCACCAACATCTTATCATGATGCCCCAGCCCCTCACGTTCCACATTAGGATCCTCATTGAGAAGAGAAGGGGATATTCCCCACCAAAATGACGCATATCGTGTGAGCTATGCTTTTCTTGAAAATCCCTTCGGAGTCCTTAGATGATTTCGAACCACCAGAACAACTCCTTTCTTCCTCCACCTGCGGAACGGAGCCATGGGTTCTCTCCTCCACGGCAAGCGCTGCCTCATGTTCCCAGTAATAGCGGCCCCTGTAACACTCCCATGCTAGCCAGGGCATAGACATCTCCGTCTTCTCACACGCTTTCTAATCTTGAGGTCTCCTAATGGTGCAAATCCACATGCCGACATTTCCTCGAGAAACATTTTATTTGTGGATTGGTCTCCCTTCAGATATTTGATGCACGCCCGACCCTTTCTAGGGCCTCTCTAATCTGTTTCTCTCAACTCCACCTTTGATCTTGGCATGGCGAGGGAGCCCAGGCATGTACGTAAGCCTTACACCGATCAAGAGTCTTCCAATAATCTTGTCTCGCCTCCCATCCTTCTGGTCGTCTGCCCCATATCGGTGGGGGCCCTCAACAGAAGCTGCCCTTCCCCCACCCTTACGGCGCAGGCCTCGTTGCTTTGCTCCAGCACGAGGCGAGGGTCCATCGCAAGTACTTGTGCCTCGTCGTTTTGCTCCCCACTAAAAATTCCCTCCATGGGATTGAAGAATTCGTCCGCATCGGAAATCGCCGACTCGAGGCATGACCTTCCGCGCACTGCAACTTCAGAAAACCCAGAATGAATGTTCGAAAGAGGGGCTCCATGCTTCCCGATGGGTATAGCTGTGCTTTCCCATAGATCAACTGAAGTGGGTCAGTCGAAAAGGCCATCGCTATCGAGCAAGCGTAGTCATCAGATTTTGGGTCGAGAGCAGAGGCTTCAGCTTTCTTTCGGTTGTGGAGATCCGAATCCGTCCAGCGCATTCAATTCTGGAATGCAGCCATAGTTGGGTCGACATCATTTGTCGTCCTTATCGGGTCCCACCAAGGGTCACTGCTAAACAGGGAAGAGCCAATAGCAACAATAAACAATCTTATGAAGGTGCATCAGCTCTCTACAAGGCTTAGGCATGTCGATAATAATGGCATGTCCTCTCATACCACCCATATTAGTCGATATTTTAGAGTATATAAGAAGATACCCTCTAATTTTGCCCGTATCATCAAAGTAACCGGCATAATACTAGCTATGTTTCCTACATTTGGGAAATTGGGAATGAGAGCATTCCAACCGTATCAATGCCGAAAAAGCTAAGGAAACAACACGTGTACTTGACATGTTGCGGCATATGAAGCTATGCTTCCACCATTGCCTTCACCCCCCTAGGATAGACCTCTAGCATCTTCAAAAGGACTATGCAACCATCGAAGGATCCCTACATCAAAGCGAAACCATTAATACCCTTAAGCGTTGACGATAAAAGGAACCATCATCTCGTTACACCAAAGAAGGCGTATCCACATAGCACCAAGTGTATCCTTCTTTTCTGTTTCATGCCGACAAATGTTCATCCCCAAGGTCTCATAAACAAACTAGTGGCCCTACCGGGAGCATAATCCCCTCCGAATGGATGTCCCAAGACTTCCCCCACCATGGCTGTCACCTTTCATGAGTAATCTACCCCTAAGGAAACCGCCCAATCGATTCCCACTGAGAGCATACTAATATGAAGAGGTCGATGCATATCCCAAGGCACAAACCTTCCATATTTTAAGACAAACACCTAGGTTGTCAAGATCAAATGTGCCCATCACACCAAAGACCGGGGTTCAATCCTCCCCTACCCTCCTCGAGGAGAGTTGCATTGGGTAGCGACACTTAGAGTAGAAAAAGTCGGATCTTTTGACATGTGGATTTGATAAGAATCTAAGTAGCCTTTGGGCACAAACCTACACGATGCATGCATTTTTCCTTTCAAAAAAAAGAATCCAAGTAGCCGACCCTGCTTAAAGTGGGAGAAGGCTTCGCCATTTTTTATCTAGGTTGACGGGATCATGTTTTCGTACATTGAAAGCATATAAGTGGATAGAAATAAATTGACGCAAAATGACTACTACTTATGCTGTGGAAACAACTACTAGCCTCAAGCACATTGAACCCCACTTGAACCTCCACTCGGTGTTATCACCTAATCTTCCTCCCTTGCACCTCCACCCACCTGCCATCATCACGCTTACTATAGGCATGGCTCTCGCTACCCTCTCCCTTAACAGTTAACACTCAACTCGTACTCGTACATAATCTTTTGTCTTTTTAACGTGTATAATTCTTTGATTATTATCGATTGACATCACATTTATAAACATTATTTCACCAGTTGAAATTGGGCTAATCAACTTCCAGTAAATATAATTTGTTAAAGAGTAATATGTTGCTTTCAAAAAATGAAAAGTATGTTAAAATTTTACTTCGTGTATCTTTCTAGTTTTATTTCAATTTATTTCTTGTTGAATAATGTGATACTTTAAGTAACATGTATTTTTCAAAAGGGTAAAATGGAACCACCCCTGGGGGTAGCCAAATAGCTAGCCCAACACCTTTTTCTACTTTTTTTGGTATGTTTTAATAAATCATTCGAGATTAAATAAGAATAATAAGAGGAATATGTGCATTTAAATTTCTTGTAACACAAACATTCCTAAAATGTCCGTCTAGGTGGGGTCATTTTCAACATTTTTGAGACTTAATTTCATAGGCTTCATGAATGGGGTGTGCGTCTCGAATTTAGTTAAATTTTGAATGAGAACATGTTATTAAGTGATCAAAATCGCCAAAAATTAAAAAAATAAAAGGAGGTAAGGGTGGGGACAACCCCATTTTACCTATTTATAACATGCAAATATATGAGATATGTTATATAATGACTTCCTATATGACAGAGATGCACGATTACACACGATTTTTTACATTCCAGATTCCATATATAAGATGATGATAACAAAGTCGCACTATTTACATATTTATGAACTAGTCAAAACTTCAAATGTTTAAAGTAATTGATTTTGAAATGTTTTGACATGATTTTGAGATTTCATCGGCATGTCTTTTTCGACCTTGGTGAAACGACATAGATATCAACACTTTAAATAAGTGTGTCATCGATCCATAAACCTGTACGAACCTAGAGTCCAGTTCAATGAAACGTATTCCTATCAACTCACCGTTCTTGTGTGTATGATTGCATAACTTTAGGAAAACATCACGCTTGGATCTTGTAAATTAAATCAGAAGAGTACACATTTTATTTTGAGTGCTTGCCGCATCAAAAAGATGCACCAAAGGAGGAAAGTGAGTTGTACTCGAATTAACATGTGACATCTCCTCAACGAGGCTTCTAAATTATGTGCAGTTCATATTATGTAGAATGACCATGAGATTTGTGTGCATCTAGGTGAAAGGCTATGAACATGAGTTCCTTCACAAGGTTTCTACATAGAATCCACTCACCTCATTCACAACTATGTACATTTCTTATGTCTTTGATATTTATATGGATGGATCCAAAAATATGCCATTGATGAAATATGCCTTAATAGTTGTTAACTTGCAGCAAAGTTTGAAAGATTTCGTTTTACAAATATCAAATGTTTCACATGACGTTCTTTTTCCTTCATTTTATCATCATATCCATATTCCCCTGAACAATGGTTGTAACACCGCCACATCTCTACCCCTAACCTACCTCCACCATCCCATTGCCTCATTCCTACAATTGTTGTCATGCCAACGCTGCTACCTCTCCCCACATCCCATTTCACCTCAATATGCTGCCCCACTACATTGGGATCGAAGTCATTGGCACTGCCCATGTGCGTCCATGCTCGTAGACCGTGTTCTTGCATTGCGGATGGATGGTGGAATTGCCATGGAGATCTAATTCAGTTGGGGGAGGAGAAAGAGGTAAAGATGAGTCTAGTTAAAAAGGGTGGAAGCCAAGAAAAAAATGTTGGAAAATCTGTAAGAATTATAGTAATAGAATGATAATATACTTTTGAATTCAATCTGTCAACTTCAACAGAAAAAGTTTACTGAAGTCAGACAAGTATACCATGTGACGTAATAGAGAAAACGTACAATTGCATTTATTTCTATATAATAAAATCATACAAATATAGATGTGGCTGCGGAAGGAGAGCCATATATAAATTCTAAAAAAGGTAAAAACTGGCATAAAATTCTTAACATTTATAGGAATGGTTCAGGTGATGCAATTACATGTTAAATTCTAATAAAGAGTGAGAAGGCAGTGAGGTATGAAAATAATGGAACTTTGAAATAACTTGTCACACAGCATATGTTGTTTAGGAAATACTTCTTAAACAGCATGTATCCATGAATCATGATAATGGTGTTTGTTCGTATTTGTCCAGTGAACATAACAAAGATGGCCCTTACATATGAGTCTATGCATAGAAGAAATGGCACTTGCAGGATAATAAAAGGAAAGGTTTTTTAATCATTGTTCCAATTTTAGTGACTTGATTTTTATTCAGAAAAATCGTGATATTAGGTCCATTTTTATATTAGAAACATAAAAATGTGATGGCATGGTCATGGAGAGAATTTATTTCCATTTCTGTAAGTGACCTGTTATGCTAAGAAAATACCCGAAGTAGGAAAGCACCTGATATCTCTTCCCTATCTCAAAATAGGCATATACCTAAATATTGTACAATAAAAGAGGACTTTTTTCCCTCTTATTTTGTTTAAAAGTAATATCAGTTTTATTTCTAAGGACCATTTATACCCCCATAAGAGAACACAACTATGTATTGTTATTACTTCAAATAAAATAAAAATACCTGGTTCAGTGGCGAGGTCCCAAACTTCCGCTACAGATTCAATTTCGCGTTCTTGAGGAGCATGTAATACTATTGTCGTCGAACCAACGACGCATAGAATGCATCCAAGAATGCCAAACAAGTGTAGTCTTTCTCTGAGAATAACGTGTGCCAATGCAGCACTGAGAAAAGAAGATATCAACTCAATTAGAAATAAGCGCCATAATATATACATAATAAGGATGCAAAATTGACATACCTGATGATTATGCTAAGGGCACCAAGAGGTGTAACGAGAATGGCAGGAGCAAAAGCGTAAGCTGCGAAATTGGCGACTTCCCCAACAATCACTGTTCAGTCAGCATGTACACATCCATAAATCTCTCTAACATTTGATAATTCTTATCCAAAGAAATGCAAAAATGGGGGTGGGGGTGGAGGGGTGGGGACGTTCAAAGATGATGCAGACAAAAAATAGAAAACGGAATACCCTTGACAACAAGCAATAAGAGCTGTTCAAATAAGGAAATAAGGCCCGCGTTACCGAGTAACACATTGTTCACCAATAATCATTTAAGACCATTAGTCTTATATGATTTCGCCTTGTAAACCTCTTCTGAGAAGTTTCTCAAGCAAAATGTTCCCTCATCTCTTTGGCTTCCGTTCATCTTTACTGGAGAATAGGGCATGCAATTATTTAAAAAAAATATAAAATGCACTTGCCGAATCGAAATATTGAATGAGATATCATGGTTCTCTTATAGAGCTTAACTCATTTAATTAAGCTGTCTATAAATCAATCAAAAGGAAAGGAAAAAAATACTAAGCTCTTTATAAACCAAAACCATGGTTGGTCTTCAATGGACAGGGATTTCAGTTGTGTTTTCCAACTCAACTTAGAATGTGTCGGTAGACCAGTTAACCTATCTCTCACCTACTCTATTAAGGTTTCATTTGTGTTATTTGTGACCTATTTCAAAAGGGATGGGGGGGGGGGGGGGTGTTACAGCTGTTAGATGCTTTGGCAAATCACATAATTGGGCATACAATAATTTTAAGAAATTATAAAGGCATTGTATCCATCATAAAGTATTAAGGCATTCTACCTAATTGAACTATTAGTCGGACAAACAGCATCAAGGCATCTTCTTGCCTCACTCATATTTTAAGCTCTGTCTATAAATCAAAGAATAGGAAGAGGAAAAAACAACAAAGCATTTCTGTAAACATTCCCAGTGGTCTTCAATGGCCAAGGAATCCGGTTCTGCTTTCCAACTCAACTTGGAATGTATTAGTAGACCAACTAATCTCTCTCTCTCTATGATGGTTTCTTCCGTGTTAGCAAGATTTAAAAAAGCGTGAGGCGGTCCGAGGCGTTTTCTCTGAAATTGAGGGGAGGCGTAAGCCTCAATTTTTGGAAAAAAATAAAATTAAAGCAAAATACATTGAAAAAAGTATAAAATAATATTAAGCTTTGCCAAAACACATTCAAGAATAACTTAAAACTAGATACAATACATAAGCAATGAAAGCATTGAAGTTCAAAAAAAACTAATACTAAGCCGATATTATACGGAATATCAAGTTCCAACTCCAACTTCAATGATTCTATAATATGAGTGTTGAAATATGAGAAGCGGAAGCGGAATCGATAAATCAAGGAAATGTAAACATGAAGAACGAGGATTAACGTGGAACCCTACTCCATGAGGAGCGAGATGAAAGCACGGGAGAAGCTCTCAAAGGGGCGGATATTCTATTGGAATTTATCAATGAGTACAGGGGGTGTGAGGCTCCTTATATAGGACAATAACCTAGAGTGCTCAAAGGAGAATATTCTATAGAATATTCTCTATAGAATATTCTCTTAACAAATAGCCACATAGAATATTTTCTTAACAAATAGCCACAGAATATTTTCTAACACTCCCCCTCAAGCTGGAGCTGAGAAAGCTGCAGGTTGCAACAAAAAGAAAATATACAACACATATTCACACGATACATCACAAGAAGAACACATGTCCACTACTGGGTAGAGGACCACGCACGAGGACGGGTCTGCGGCTTTCAGGTCATCGGAACGTATCTCTGTCATGCCTGTAGAACCGCTGCGATATCAGGTCACCGGAACGTATCTCTGGTCGTGCCTGGAAAAGAATCGCTTGCAGAAGAAGTCCAGCGCGGGAAACTGATCGGGTCGTAAAAGAAGAAGTATACGCCTCGACAAAGAAGTTGATGCTCGGTGAAGACGGATGATCTGTAGAAATCTGGAGTGATGGTTTGTCAGTCGTGGACGTACAGGTGTCCTGAAGAATTTAGCTCTGACTCCCCCTTTCTCCCATACTTGATAGAATAGCATCAAGTTGGGAGAAATAAATGAATAACATGTATTTTTTAATCATCCTTTTCTTGTGCTTCATCATTTTTTTTGCACAATTCACAATTTTATTTTTCATACAATTCATTTTTTGGGGCTTTTCATCTTTTTTTTAATTGCGTACGGCTTTTTTTTATTGTACGCGCCTTTTTTTTAACATAGCTTTAAAAAAAAACATGGCTTGGGCCCAAAACTTTGCACCCTCTAAATCTCTTTCTCCTTCTTCTTCTTCTTCTTTTTAAAGCAAATCACCCCCCTTCCTTTTTTTTAATATTCCTATGGACTCTCGCTCTCCCTATTCTCTTGGCCTAATTGGGCCCCATTTTTTTAAATTTAAGGGCCGCCTTAGGGTTCCCTGCCTAGGAACCCTCGACACAAAGGCACGTCGCCCCCATGAGGGGACTCTACTGCTCGAAGGTTGCGCCGTATGCCGGGAAGGAGGATATGCACGCCTATGTGCATCTGCTGGAGCCAGTGTTGTAAAAGTTGTCCTACTGGCCCGACTAGTAGGTCCTACTAGTCTAGTCAGTGGGGTGGCCGACCGAGTACCGAATAATTCCGACTATGGACATTAGTCGACCAATTTTTGCTTGTAGATACCATATTTTTTTATGTTTTGCTTTTTTTATAAGCAAACTTATTATAATATGCTTAATGTTTTATTTAAATTCAATTACTTCATTTAATTTATTATGATAGTATAAAAATGTACAAAATCTATGTAAATATATGTATAAAATTGAGTTATATATTTAAAATAATCATAAAATTCAAAGCCGATTAAAGTCCAACTACATCCGATTAGTCGCCCGACTGCCGATTAATCCTTAGTCAGTGACCCGGCCGACCGAGTACCGACTACCGATTTTTGCAACCTTGGCTGGAGCATCGAGGTCGCCGCTTGAGCGCGGCATCGCGCTGCCAGCACGTGTTAGGGGAGGTAAGGGCTTGGAATTTAAGAGCTGGTGCATCGCGATGTACTGCCTGGAGGCGGAGTTGTAGCCCTAAGCGGTGGTGCCGCCTAGATCGGATAGGAGGAGGTCGCGCGATGGGAGGCGGTTGTGCGGCTCGCACCGCCTGCGCGCGGAGCTGGAGAAGGGAGATGGGAACTCTGCCTGCGGAAGATGGCACGGGGGCGCGAGATCGAGGAAGGGTTATCATGCGCGCCGCCTGGAGATGGGATTGCGGCCTGGGGCAGAACGTCGTCGCCTGAGGTGTTCCTGGGACTGCGTATGGAGTATTTGTGGTTGGGGAAGCCACCACTTAGAGTCTTGGAGTATCGCATTGATGGAGGCCATTGCTGGTGGAGCGATCAGGAGAGGAGGGCGACTGTTGTGCCGCAGGGACTGTGGGGCCATGGAAAAACTTATCCCACGAGAATCGAACCCGCTCTGATACCATGTTGAAATCTGAGAAGCGGAAGCGGAATCGATAAATCAAGGAAATGTAAACATGAAGAACGAGGACTAACGTAGAACCCTACTCCCTGAGGAGCTGGATGAAACCATGGGAGAAGCCCTCCAAGGGGCGGATATTCTATTGGAATTTCTCAATGAGTGCAGGGGGTGTGGGGCTCCTTATATAGGACAAAAACCTAGAGTGCTCAAAGGAGAATATTCTATAATATTCTCTATAGAATATTCTCTTAACAAATAGCCACATAGAATATTCTCTATAGAATATTCTTTTAATAAATAGCCACAGGATATTCTCTAACAATGAGTATTGAACTTAAGTCTATACTTAATACTAAAGTACAATAGAAATCATGATTTTAGTGTTTGAAGTAAAAAAATTTAATATGCATTGAATCCCAACCATTTGTCTTGTTGGACGTAGTTGGAGAACCATCATATGCATCCCCTCATGCCATATCATACCCCAACAAGACAGGGCTCTCGTTGCCCGATCAGCGAGCCTATGGGGGCGTCTAGGGGGAGCAGGTGCGCTCTCCCCCGTGGGGGTGTGGGGGCAGCGCCCCAACGATTTTTTTAACTAACAAGTCTAATTCTATTTGGTTATTCACAATGGAAATGTTATAATCATTTTACTTCACGTTTTATTTTTCAACCTTGCTTCTTCATATATGTATTCCAAGATTTACAACGCATACAACCAAATAACAACATTAAGTTGCAAACTTGAACTAATTTATGTGCAATAGAACTAGTATGTGTAGATGCAGTGTTGTAAAAATCGACCGACTAATCCGATTAGTCGGTCCGATTAGTCGACTTGGCAGGGTATCCGAGTCGACTAGCCAAAGTCGGTCTATAATCGGGTCTACCCGATTACTCGGCTGAGTAATCAGTTTAGTCGACCACTTAATCGGCCGTTTTTTGCATAGAGTTTTTTAGCAATCGGGTCCCAAAACCAAATACCCGATTACATTCAATAGAGTAGCTTATTGTTCGAAGGTAAACTCCCCCCTGCTCCAGACCCTCAAATACCTAAACCCCTAAACCCCGATGGCAACCTCCATCGGCGCCCCGCCACTCCTCCGCCAAACCGCATCGCCGCCCGAAGGAAGCTCCGCCTCAGCATCACCCACCTCCAGGCTGCTTCCAGTTGCAGCCAAAGCAATCGTTCGAGCTACTCCAACTCCCTAACCTTGCCGCCCAGGTTAGGGTTTTCATTTTGTTTTTTTATTTTTGCTTTTTTGAAGTTTATTATATGATTAGGACAGTGTTTGTTGGCATTTGGGTTTACGTATGATTAGAATATTTAGACTTTTGGTTGAAACTTGTGAGTTAAGAATCTTTATTAACTCATATATGATTTGTTCATGGTTGGCATTTGGATTTGTTGTATATCGAGGCTGGAAAGTATCTTAATGATGGTTTTCTGTATATCATGGCTTAGGGTTTGCTATATATCTTGGCACCATGCCATTATTGATGGTTAAGATCTCAAATAATGGTTGTATATCCTTGGGTTTGTTGTATATCACGACCGATTTTTGTTATATCTTGACTATATAATGGTTGATATTGAATATTGAACATTTACAATTCTCTTACTCACCAATTTTGTTATACGACTATTTTTGTGTGTATTGCTATAATTTTTAAGCTCTTAAAAATATTAAAATTGTTAAATATATGAATATAAATGAGAGTATATGTTATAAAAATTGATTTATATATTTAAATAATTAAAAAAATTCCAAACCGACTAATGTCCGACTAAATCCGATCAGTGTTCAGGAAAACGGCCGAGTATACCGCATACTCGGCCGCATACTCGGCATCGGATCCTTTGGCGCACCGTGTTTGAGGTAATCGGGTATTAGGCGCTCAGACCGCATAAGCGGCCGAGTATACGCTATATTCGGCCGAGTAGGCGGCCGTTTTTCTAATAGAAAAAATCCCCAGACTTAATGCCCTCATCTAACTTAAAGAAATCCGCGACTCGAAATTACAACCCTAACTCCATCGCGACTCCATTCTCGCCTCCACCGCGACTCTCGACCTCGCCACCGCGATCCTGCATCGCCTCCGCCTCTGTGCTCCTCCCGCCAACATCGCCTCGCCACCGCGATCAGCCCTAAGTCCAGCCTAAGGCCAGCCTCGCCACCGCGATCAGCCACCCCCTTCCTGATCGCCTCCGCCTCTGTGCTCCTCCCGCCAACATCGCCTCGCCACCGCGATCAGCCCTAAGTCCAGCCTAAGGCCAGCCTCGCCACCGCGATCAGCCACCCCCTTCCTGATCGCCTCCGCCTCTGTGCTCCTCCCGCCAACATCGCCTCCACCGCAGCTCCGAGTTCTCGCCTCCACGCAGCCTTGCCAACATCGCCTTCCGCCGCAGCTCCGAGTTCTCATCGCACAAAAGCTCCTTTGCTCCTTGTGCGGTCGCCGGAATTCCGCCACAGCAGCCTCCACGGCCTCAACCTTCACGACTGCACCAAAGGTATAAAATCTTTGGTGAGTCCCCCTTGCTCCCCTATCCAGTTGCTTGTCAACGTTGGTTAGTTGTTATATAATCTGATTTTTAATGGCATATTTAGCTAGGTAAGATTATGTGGTTAGTTTATAGTTTTCTCGACTAAGATTATATGATTATTTGCTAACTGGTGGGTAAGATTATGTTATAAAATCAGCACCAAGTTATCAACCTTTGCATTAGTTTGTTAGCCTCAATCTCACTTTATAAGTTTGTCATTTAATATGTTTTTAATATGTGATCATTATGGCAGCAATGGCCTCTCAACCAATTCATGAAGTTGTTGGAGATGCATCATCGACCCGTCATGTCCCGTCGGGATCTAGTGATCCCGGTTGGAAATACGCATTCCTCGCTTCAAAGACTGATCCAAATACAGTCACATGTGCACTTTGTGGCAAGATTGTAAAGGGTGGTATAAATAGAATGAAGCAACATCTAGCACATGTCAAAGGAAATGTAGCGTCCTGTCCAAAGGCTGACTTTGAAATAAGAAAGGAAGTGAAGGAATACCTGGACAATACACAAAAAAAGAAGTGCGATAAATCGAAAGATTTGCAAGAAATGAGGGATGAAGTTGCCAATGTATTCATGGGTTCAAGTGCAACTCCATATGAAAGAGAAGATAAAAGACAAAAAGTGTCAGAAGCAAGTGAAGAATGCAAAATGCATCAAAGTTCAATCAAAGATGCATTTTGTAAGGAACAACGTGCACGGGTCAATAAGTATGTGGCCAAGTTCTTTTATGACTGTCAAATTTCATTCAATGTGGTCACCCACAAGTCCTTTATTCGTATGTGTGAGGCAATTGGTCAATATGGACCGGGATACAAGCCTCCCTCTTATTACGAGATCTCAGAGACATTGTTGAATGATGAAGTTGAGGAGACTAAGGAGTTCATAAGCAGTCATAAGCAATCTTGGAAGAAGGGTGGTTGTTCCATTATGACGGATGCTTGGACAGATATGCGGGGTAGGAGCATCATGAATTTTTGTGTGAATTCCGAGTCGGGCACATGTTTTTTAAAGTCTGTTGATTCATCATCTGAGTCTCACACTGCAGAGTATATTTTCAACTTGGTGGATGAAATTGTTCAAGAGGTTGGAGTTGATGATGTTGTTCAGGTCGTCACTGATAATGCATCGGCCAATTTAGCTGCTGGAAGGATACTTAGGACTAAGTATCCAAGGATTTTTTGGTCTTCATGCGCAGCTCATTGCATAGACCTTATGTTGGAAGAATTTGGTAAAGAACCCAAGGTAAAAAATGCAATTACAAAGGCAAGATCTCTCACTACATTCATCTATAGCCATGCAAGGACCTTGAGCTTGATGAGGCAATTCACACAAAAGGGAGAAATTGTACGGCCAGGACAAACAAGGTTTGCTACCACATTTCTCACTCTACAGAGCGTGATGGACAAAAAGGAGAAGTTGAGATTGATGTTCTCGTCTGATGAATGGAGGCAATGCAAGTGGTCAAGGACAAAGAAAGGAGAAATGTCTTCATCTATTGTTTTCAGTGCTGCATTTTGGAACCAAGTGTCTATGACCTTGAAGATCTTCTCTCCCTTGGTTTATGTTTTGCGCATTGTTGATGGGGATCAAAGACCCTCCATGGGATTCATATATGGTTCATTATTGGATGCTAGAAAGGAAATAATGTCAGTGTTCAAAGACAATGAAGCACAATACAAACCTTTTATCGATGGCATTGACTCAAAATCAAAGGGTAGGTTGGATAGCCCTCTTCATCTTGCTGCTTATTTTCTTAATCCATATTACTACTATAGAGATAGTAGTGTCATTGAAAGGGGGGGCTGTGTCGTGGAGGGCTTCGTGCAATGCATGGAAATTTTTTATCCTGATTTGGAAATTCAAGATGTAATCACATCAAAGGAGCTGTTCTTGTACAAAAATGCACAAGGATCTTTTGGCAAGCCGTTAGCTGTGAAACAAAGATCGACACCCGACGACCAATTTAGGCCGGGTATTGTAATTATTTCATATTAATTAGCATCATCAATTTAGTTTTTTATAGGATAGCTTATTCATAAAATTTCTCATATGTAGATAATTGGTGGATGTTATATGGTGGAGAGTGTCCTCATCTAACGGCTATGGCAATGAGGATTTTGAAGTTGACATCCTCCTCTTCTGGATGTGAAAGGAATTGGAGCATTTTCTCATCGGTAATTCAAAGTCTATTGCCAATACTTGTCATTTATAAGTAGTGAATGTAATGACATATTGTTTCAATTGTAGATTCATACAAAGAAGAGGAATAAACTTGAAATCAAGAGGTTGAATGATTTGGTATTTGTTAAATCTAACTCAAGATTGAGAGAGCGTCAGATGACAAAAGGCAAGGATCCATTAGTTTCCAAGGATCGTAATAATGTAAGTGAGTGGATTGCAGAAGGAGAAGGAGAGGAAGAGGTATTTCCAGGATCAGGATTAACATGGAACCTTGTAGCTGAGGCAACTGGTGCAGAAGATCTTGTGCAACATAGACGAAGTCAAAGAATTGTTGATGCATCAAGGCCTACTACATTGGAAGATGATGATGAAGCCGATGAGTTTGCAACCGATGAAGAGAGTGACGATGACCCTATTCCTCAAGTTGAATTTGCAGATGAATGGCAATCAGAATGAAGCTTTGGATGCTTCATGTTTTTGGATGCTATTTTTTTGACATCATTTTGAATGCCCTTATTTTGAGAACATATTTGTATTTGTTGAAAACACTTGGAGGAAGACATGTTGCCATATGCGCTTTCAATTGATGCTTTTGCTCATTTGCTCTAAATTACTTTTTATCACAATAGTTTTGTTCCTAGTACCTTCAATTCCTTATTATTATACTCAAGAGATATAATATTTAGAGGATATTAACATAATATTAAATATTTATTTATACTTTTAATAATAAAAAATACCAAACCGCATAAAACCGCATACTCCCCGCATACTCTCCCGCATACCGCATACTCTCTATTCAGTGACCCCTCCGACTGAATATCGCATACCGCCTTCCTGAACATTGAATCCGATTACTCTCCCGACTGTCGATTAATCCTTAGTCAGTGACCCTACCGACCGAGTACCGACTGCCGACTTCTGCAACCTTGATGTAGACATCTCTTCTCATGATCGAAAAGCAAAAGCTCTTGGAAGTCTCCGACGACATCTTAAAGATGAATTTCCTGCCTTAAAAGCAGATATATAATATACAATCAAAGTACTTATTTACAAATGAGCACAAGTCCACGTCTTTATACTTGATGTCAGCGACACACTTAACCTTGTGCAACCTTTTTAATCTCGATCTTCTTGTAAGCCCAAGGATCAACATAATTGCTAATTTGAATGGTAATATTGTTGACAACCCAATGGATTGCCACCAGTGTTAAATATCAGCAATGGTCTTTCACAGACCGCTATGAGTCAATCATTCCGATCACCTACGCTTGCACATGGAATGGATCATGCTTAGTCATGTAGGAAATGCTAATGGCCGTCAACCACCACTCATGTCGGCATCTCACCTTCCTCATTTGATACCATTACCATTGACCTCCAACACCAACCCAACAATGCTTGTTGCCCATCCTATCATCCGAATGCCCGTCAACAACTCAACAACGACTCACACACCTTTTCCAGACGTGGTCTTGCATTATGTCATCTCCATCTCTCATTTCCTTTGTTACTAGTTGTCTTTGCCCTTTGACAGTAGGTGCTTCCAGGTTTCGCTTCACAACCACTGGGACCATTGAAGGCACCAATTACATGTCAGCATGCGGTTCTTGCTGCTGCCAAAAGCCTTGCCTTTGGCTCCTTTTGCCTTCATTGCCACGGCCCTCTGCTTGTAGAACTGCCATTGGCAACCATCCTTCATCATTTTCATCTTCTTGACGAGCGAACAACCCTAGCGATATTTCCTTCATCTCACCCAAGGCGTGCAGTGATAAATGACCCCAATTTCTCAACTCCTAGTGTTGAGAAATCACAAATTTCTCCATCTACAATTGATATTCAATATGAAGTTTTGAAAAGAAGAATTCGTACACATACTCAAGGTTCATAAAAGTAGTGAAGGGTTCCTTAGCAAGCGGAAATTGTGGAAAGATGCAAAGAAAACAAATTTCCAGAAGAGTGCAAGAATTTTCAGTTTATGCAATTGCATAGCAGTCTTCCATGTTTCAGATTCACATGGTATGCATACAAAAAATTTCACTTGCCCCAATTATTCTGAAGTTTCTTACCAGGGAATTCAACAAGTTAAAAATTTAACAGATGCTTTTTGTTAGGAGACAAGTTTTAGAGGCAGTGAAGAACTGATCATTCATCAAATACAACAACAAAGCCTTTTCCCACATTAAGTATGGTCGGCTACATGGATTCTTTGCTCCATTCAGATCTATCTTGGGTCATTCTCGGGCTTATATCCAAAAAACTAAGATCTCTTCGAATAGTCTCATTCCAATACTTCTTGGACCTTCCTCTCCCACTCTTAATCGGCTCAACATTCCAAACCTCGCATCTTCTAGTTGGTGCATCAATCGATCTCCTTTGCAAATGGCCAAACCATCTTAAGCGATATTCTCACATCTTATCCACTACCAGAGCTACACCAACTTTCCTTCTGATCGCATCATTCCGAATCCGATCTTTATGTGCACTTGTCTATGATTCATAAGACAACATTCAGATCCATAGAGCATAGTAGGTCTCACAGTTGCTTTGTAAAATTTTCCTTTGATTTCCAAAGGAATTTTTTATCACATAAAACAGTAGAGGCTCCTCTCTACTTTAGTCAACCTGCATTTATTCAATGAGTAACTTCTCCATCGATTTCCCCATCATGTTGCAAAATAGATCCCAAATATCTAAAAGAATCTTTTTTCTGAATGTTATCGTCACCAATCTTAAATGGTCTGGTGGTAGTGCAGTGTGCCTACCACCCAAATGACCAGGGTTCAATTCCCACCATTGTGTGGGTTGTGTTAGGTAGTCGACAACCAGCGTAAAAAAATAGTCGGATCTTTCAACATGGATTTGAGCAAGAATCCATGTAGCCGACCCTACTTATAGTGGGAGAAGGTTTCACCATTTTTAGCCGACCCTACTTAATTGTGGGAAAAGGCTTTGTTGTTGTTTGTTGTTGTTGTTATCGCCACCAATCTTCACCTCGATTCCTTCATCACTGCTTCTATCAAATGCACACTCCATATATTCAGTCTTAGCCATTATTCATCAAATGGTTAAAAAAATAGCTAAAGTAGATTTGATTAATTAAGAGTGACTTTGAGTCTGTTTCCTGCATTAGTGTCTGAAGACCTTTTATTTAATTTTTGTGTTTTTTTACAAGTGCATCTTTGCAAAAAATTTAAGTCTCATATAAAATGGGATACAGTGATTAAAAAGGAATCGGAGTTTTGAAAATCTTAATCCCGTGTCCCCTCCATCTCCCGTTCCTTAGGCATCTCCACATGTCTCTTCCCAAAGCCCTGCATAACATGTATGCTCTCCTTTTTCCTCACTCTAACTCACTTTGTCAACCTTTATTTTTGTTTTGCATCATGCACCTGATCATTTTACGATTCAATTTAAAAAAGAAAAAAAATACAAAGTCTAAGGGAGTAGGCTATTATTATTATTTAGTCCTTTACGATTTCATTTTAATAATTTTTTGAGGCAAAATCAGAAAAGGGATAAATATTACAAATGCCATAACTCTCAATAATTAATTCAAGATCAATTATAGATCTTTCAATATGGTGTAACTAAGTTATATATAATTAATTAGAAGTTATTTTAGGAGTCAATAAATATGGATTAGTTTTCATTGTTATTTCTTTTTGTAATTTCACCCCTATTCATATAAATGGGTTATTGGGTTTTGCAATAAAATGGTTATATAGAAAGGTTGAATGCCTCCCTCTATCCCCTCCCCATTTTCTTGTGGAATCCAACCCCATCATCCTTGCTCTTTTCTTGATCTATGAATTGCCATGTTTTTCCTCCATCCCCAAATCCCATTCGCATCATTTTTATTTTTATTTGATGGCCACACCACACCCTCTTTTTATTTTTAAAGCCGATCATGATTTATTCAACTTAAAGAATACTGGCCATATGCAGAGCAATTAGAGTTTATTACAAATAAGGCACCACCCGGTAACTGTCACCGACAAGAAGTGCCACAAAGAAAAAACATATCAGGCCTAAGATAAGGGGATGACACCGCTTTTCCAGGTCTGCAAAGGGACATTAAAAATAAACTGCATATACATATTCATCTAGTCAAATTAAAGTAACACAACATGAACAAAGTCAGAATATTTTATCAGAATCCAAGCTCCTAGATTCTGCAGAAAGGAAGACATTTATTTTCCTTGCCAGCTGAGAAAGAGTCCACTGTCTATCTTGATACACCCTCTTGCAATGATCCTTCCAAATCCACCACCAAATAGACTCCAATATCTTTTAGATATGCAAGGATGAGTCATTTAGGTCTTCCGTCTGTGATATCAAATGAAATTTTTTTGTAAGGGGACACAGGTTCTGAATGCCATAAGCATCAAGTGTTTCATTCGAGAATCTGCGTTCACAAAAATATGTTCCACCAATTCTGAGTTTTCTTCACAAATATCATCTATTTGTCAATGAAATATTGATTCTCGAGAATTTTATATTGATTATTTATTGTTCGAGATTCGATTTTGATGTTCTTGTTCTAGAAGATCATTCTGAAGAGTATTTGATATTCATCGATTATTCAAAGTTCTGTTCATATTTGTACGTGTCCTGGAGCATCTCCACCTGTTTGATGGTTTTATTCTTCAAGATCCGTTCTTTGATTTATATTCGGGATTGCTCAAGTTCTAGATCCAAGAAAGATCTAGGGTTCTTGATCTCCAGATGGTGATCCTCGCACGGACTCACACTTCCAGACTCAGATCTTGGGTTCACTAGAACCTTCGTTTGCAAGTAGCATATGCATCCAGGTGCTCCAGGGGGAGCTCCATCCGCATCCAAATCCTTGTCCTCGGCCTCGATAGAGCAGCAGGTCCTGGCGAACTTGTTGGGTTCCCAAAGAAGCAGGTCCAGGTAGTAACCCTAGGTGGAGGTTCCTTGCGCTGCTCCTCCAAGCGCCATCCGCACTTCATCTCCTCGCGCGCAGTAGCAGATCTCCGCCTCCATCTCAGGTTGGGCATCGTGCCCCATCAGCGAGAGCCCTAGCCCTCCAGATCAACGCAGTTCAAAAGTCACCAAGCGACGAAGCGCCACCTCCAGTGGCACTGCTCAGAACTGCGCTCCTCCTAGACTGCAAGACACCTCTTCTCACGCCCCCAGGCGCTCCTAGCGTCGGCGATCCAAGTCCCAGAACAGGAGGCGGCGATGCCCCTCCAAGCTCCAGGCGGAGCTCCATCGCCGCTCCAGGCGCAGCGAAAGCAGGCGGGCCCCCCAGCCCTGTAACCTCCTCTCTCATGCGAGCAGCTCCAGGCCGCGATCTCGCGCATACAGCACGCGATGACTGCCCCTCTCCAGATTTCGCGCCACCATCAGCATCAGAAGGCGACGATGACAGAAGAAGTTCCCCCATCGGGGGGCGATGCAACGAAAAGAGGGGTTCCCAATCGTGGAAACCCTAAGTGTTCGTTTGGTTGCAGGGTTAGGCAGGGTTGGGTACTATTCACAGGGCTAGGTGAATAGTAAACTGTGAGGAGGGGTACCCCTGTGAATAGTACCCAACCCAACCCAACCCTGCAACCAAACAAACCCTAATAGCGCGCATGAAACAAGGGCTCAATGGTCCTTCGTTTATTTAAAAAAATGTGTGTTGCAGTTCGGCCTTTTGGTCCGTGCTTTACAAAAAAACATATTCAAAAAAAGGGAAGGAGAGATTTCTTTGAAAAGGCATGTACAAAAGAAAAAGTCGTACGCATATTTCCAAAAAAGGGGTGTGAGAAGGAAAAATCGAAAAAAAGAGAGAAAACAACTTAAAAATTTGTTTAAAAAAATTAATTTGAAAAGTCAAAAAAATGAAATGAGGATCGGCTTATTGGTTTCATGTTTTCCCCCATTTTTTACTGTCTTCTCCTAACTTGGTCGATGTTTGTCATTTTGACCAGTATGGGAGAAAATGGGAGTATTGTGTAGAGTTCTACATGTCAGATTGTCAGATGATTTAGATGGAGATTCTCCAGTCTAGATTGCATGGCCAGCCAGATGTTCCAGACTCTATAGTTTCTCAGATATTTAGACTCGACGTCAGATGTTTCCGAGTCCTCAATTTCAGACACGCACGTGTATGCGATCTTTTCGATGTGCACTTGTTTGTCATCATTGACTGTGGTCCCCATCATTCTTGTTTTGTCGGCCAGAGTTTTCAACTTTTCATGTGATCCATTGGAGCTCCAGAGTAGAGTATCATTCCTTATGTCATGTGGGCTAGGGTTTTCATGTGGTTTCATAGGGACTCCAGAGTAGAGTACCATTCTCTATGCCAGATGGGAGAGACCTAGTTCTCCGACGAGGAGACTTCTTCAGACTCCATTCTCCAGCGACCGTGGACTCCGATGAGAATTGCACTTCACAGACTTTCAATTCGGCCCCTTTCAGAGATGGAGCAGGTGCCCCCATGTTGTGGCGGGCCATAGTTCTCCAATTGGAGACTCATTTTCAGTTGGTGACTCTGACAGGCGCAGTACGGAGTACACCTAATTTGATTCGCACTCCAGCCCGTTCGTCCTCCTCACATGCACGACATGAGAAGCAACGTCCTCGACAACATCCGACAGTTGTGCGCGTTGAATTGATATTGTCTGTAGTGTCTTGTTTTGTGAGTTGGGATTTCTTTCTGTTTGTCCAAGCTGAGCATTGCATGCTCCATCTTGAGTGGGAGTGTTGGAGTATTTGGTTGTGCATCACTTATGTGGGAGATAGGTAAATGGATCTCTCCAGGACCCCATCCAGAGTTTAGTCCCACATCTTCCGTCTGTGGGATGCGGAGACTCAGTGGGGGCTATACTCCATTGTATCCAAGTGAGACAAGTAATAGACTATCAGGCCTTTGAGACGTTCTCCCGTGGTTTCATCCCGCTCCTTAGGGAGTAGAGTTCCACGTTAAATCTCATGTTCTTTATTTTCTTTATCATTTTATTCTGATACGCTTCCGCATTCCTATTTTCTAGCAGTTTTTGCGTTAGGCGCCCTTTTCACATGTTTACGACAACCTGTAATATTTGGCCCAAGTAACATATACGGAATCTTACAATTGCTTTGCAATATTTACATTTCATATTCAGTGGTCGTTGTAACACATAGGAGAGATGGAAATCCTCTCTATTTTACCAGTTTACTCATATTATATATGTGTTGCATTTGTATAAAAAAAATATGTTGCATCACCTTATGCTTGTGTCAAAAATCTGTTATAGATATTTGTTTTTTAGTAAAATTTCTACCAACTTGCACATGTCTATTGTTTGCAGTCTGGCACTGTCATTTAACATGGGAGGTCTTGTAATTTCATGAATTCTATTACAGATTTTCCTCCATCTTATTGAAAAACTGATCGAAGTACTTGAAGACATTCTTATCTTTAGCATAACATGTTCTTTTTTCTTTTTCAATGGTTTGAGGATGGCTACTCTACTGCTCAAGATTTTGCAGTCATCCTGAATACAACAACAACTCAAGTCCGTTGTTAAAGCTTGGTGAAGAGGTTTTTCTCAAGATACTCTTATGATTGAAACTAATAACAAAAAGCACTTGAAAAGTCAAAAATAATTCATGCATAATAGGAGATTAATATCAGTACGATAAAGTTGATGCACTGCCGATATTGGGAACAAGTACGCAATGAAGCGGATACTAAAGTTTCATTCTGAATTGTTATAATAAAAAGCTGGGCCTTTTGCTTCACCAAGTTGATGTGATCCTCAAAACATGGTACTAGGTCTACTGCTGTAAGTTCTCCCCCAATTTTTTGTGATAGGTCATAGTAGAGAAGGTGACTAACACGCATTGTTTTAAAAAGCGGTGCTTCGAGGCGCAAAGGCGTATGCCTCAAGGTGAGGCATGCCAAAATCGCTCCGAGGCGCACGCCTCAGGTCCTTGGGTTGGGGCGTATGCCTTGACCTGGCTTGAGGTGTTCGAGGCACGAGGCGTTCGAGGCGAGGCGGAGGCGTAAGCCTCGAGCTGGAGGCTTTTTTTACTTTTTGATTATTTGCTTTGCACTCGATCCTATTTTTACCTAAGCATTATTTTTTTTATGTTTGTGTTTATGTTATCATGTTAAACCTTGCATAGTTGCATATTTCTATAAATAGATCCATGCAAAAAAGAAAAGATCGCCTGAAACAAAAGAAGCTCAATGATCTTGTATACATCATGTTCTATTTATCATACATCTACTGGAGAACTGTGACAAGCAAATGGTGCATTCAAACGGTGGAACCGTTCTCTACTTTTCCTTCTTCCCAAGTAGGAGGTGACGAGGCACGTGGAGGATTTGTGTGCTATTGCTTTGTCCAATATCATTTATTTGATTGTGGCAAAGTTGTTGGCCAACAGACTTCGTGAAGTGCTTGGTTCTATTTTAGATCCCTCCTAGATTGTGTCCATTCAGGTCGTCAGATGATGGATGGGGTTGTATTTGCTTCTGAGATTGTCGTAGAGTGGCATAGGGAAAAAAACAAAGTGGCCCCTTTGGGAGGTGGATTTTTCGAACGCATATGACTGTATTGACCGGTGGTTCTTTATGGCATCTTTGCATCTTAGGGGATTCCGGAGTAAGTGGATTGTATGGATGAAGAGATGCGTGACTACCACATCTTATACAGTGTTGGTGAATGGTAGGCAGGAGGGAGGTTTCTTTCAGCCGTAGCATGGAGTCAAACAGGGGTGCCCTTTGGAGCCTTTACTTTTTGTGTTCGTGGCAGATGTGTTAGCCAGGATGGCCGTGAAGGCCGATGAGGGTGGTTTTCTGGTAGGTTTCCGCACAAGGGTGATTTCGGTCCCCATTCTCCAATACGCTGACAATACTATTTTCTTTCTGAAGGGGGGAGCTACGGCTACAGAAGGTGTGGCAACTGCTTTGGAGCTTTTCGGGTTGGTATCGAGCATGAAGGTGTGCCTTTTGGCATGGGCGTGGAGGAGGTGGTGTCATGTAAGAGGGCTTTGCAGACGCAGCGGGGGTGCTCCTAGTTACGAATCTTAGATTGCCGCTAGTGAGCAGCGGGTTGCGACAGTCAGACTGGATTTCTATTATTGAAAAGTTAGAGAAAAAGTTGGCAAGTTGACGTGTTAAATGTCTGTCGAGAGGTGGTCGCCTCGTGCTTTTAAAGGCATTTCTATCGGCAACTTCCTTTCTACTCGCCTTTTGTCTGTTGAGGTGAGTGAGATTAGAGGCAATCATGAGGCAATTCTTCTGGGCATCTTCAGAGGCAGGGGATGCATTTGGTGAGGTGGAAAACTTTGACGTTGACAAAGGAGGATGGTGGGCCAGAGATACGCAGCATGGAGGCGATGAATAGTGCTCTTCTAGCAAAGTAGGTGACTCAAATTTGGAGAGGTGGGTTCGATCTGCTATGTAGGTATTTACGCTCAATCTATGAGATATCCCTAGATCCCTCAGTACATATGGTACTATACCTCTCCCTTCAAATTTTTGGATGTGGTAGTTCTCTGACCAAAGTGGGGGTAGCAGCTATCTTGCGGTCTATTTGTCTTGATCAGAATGGGACTATCTTTAGGGGAAACAAATGTACATGGAAATATGTTTAGGCGTGTTAAGAGCTTAATGAATTTTTTATCTTTGTAATCCTTTTCATAATATTGTATAATATATAAGTTACAGTGTAGGCGTCTTCTCGGTGTGATACCCCTTTTTCCTCAAAAAAATCGTACAAGATGAGATCACCAAGAAAATAACTTGTGTTTGATGTAGTCATAAAAAATATATGATAAGGAGAGAGAAAGAAAATAAGAATGAGGCTCGTGGGATGAGAGAGGAATTGGGATGAAAAGTGGAGGAGCACTACAAAATCGATAACTCAATTCTTAATGTCATAATTTCCCTTAAACAATAGCTTACTAATCTCTTTATTTATGGGGAGTGGATTACAAAAATAAATAAAGAAAAATAAAAAATTACCACCTAACAAAACTTAATTGACTCCTAAAAATATTTCCTATAAACTTATCTATCATAAATGTTGAGAATCTAATCAATCTCAATTTAATTAACGAAAATAAAATTTGACAACTGGCTTAAAATAACTTGAAACCCATAATTGGTCGAAATCCTTAATCCTTGTTTGCATCAATTCTCCTTCGCTTTGAAAAACTCATCGCTTAAGAGTTGCTTCAGCATTGATCATAGGACATTTTTGTAGTCAAAAGATGGGGAAACACCCTTGCAAGGAATTTAAAGGACAAGAGTCAAGGAGACTCTAAGAACGAAGATTGACCCCTTCTACGATCGCACAACACAAAAACCCCACTAAAACTATCAACCCCGATCCTCCCTACAACCAAAAACTGTGCAAAGAATGCCATGATCAGGCACCAAACAAGATAAGACTAATCATAGATTGACAACCCAGATCAAACCACACAACTCATCCCACCTATTATAGGGCCCACCCACACCCTGACATGCCAGATATTACCTTCTCATTTGAGAGCTTTCTTCCCTAAGGCTAGGACTAACCCCATCATTTGTGCTCGGTCACAACATGAAAGCTCGATTTCAATATCTCCAAGTCTATGCTGGAAGAACAAATGTGGAGCATAAAGTGGAATCTATGCTTTAGCATTGAATGTAGGGCTTGATTGCTTAAATTTGGTGCACTGGATTTCAGGACAGATGAACAAATGTGGAGCAGACAATGAAGTCCATATTGATGTTGCAATCCTCCTGGAATTATCGTTGTCCATGAAATTATGGTTTGATGAATTGATGGTCCATCTCCAACAAGTGCGCTGCAGAACTTGAAGGAACCATGGGGAGCAAAGGCCAGGACAGTGAGTATGGGATACATCTTTGGCCTTAGCATCCTTTTATAAGATGATCATAAGCCATCAGTTCTAATAGGAATAGGTTTGGTTCTCCTCTTCCTATTTCCGCACTCCTCTTATAAAGTTTCTGCAATGGAGGGTGAAACGCAAGTCTTCTACCCCTTCTATGTTTCTCCTCTCTCTCCACTTCTCAAATTTAATCCCCCATAAATAACTTGTAAGTGAGGGGTATCTTTAATCTTTCCCCTTAACAAGCCACAATCACCCTTTTATGGGATACCTTTCTCTGTTGAGAGAAATCCTCAACTCCCTCTAGGGTTTCTTTTCCTCAATAACCACGATGGTGGATGGCGAGTTGGAGCTAGCGTTGCCCACTTGGGTACTCCAATACCAGCGGAGGACTCAGAGAAGGCAATAATGGGTGACCTCAAAGACGATGACGGTGGCAACAGATGGGACAATGATGACAGCATTGGTGAGGGTGGTAGCAATCTTGCTCGAGAGAAGAGCAGCAATGCCAACAACCTTCTTTGGGAGGCAACGAAGCCAACTTCAGGGAGCCCGAACGACAAAGCCCCAAGAGACGAGCATGGTGGTGGACTCGAAGAAGCAGCTGGCAGCGTTGATCCCTATATCCAGAAGGTCAATGATGATGATATTGGATAATGCGGGTGCAACAATATTGAGAGGGCATTCGTAGTGGTTACGATAATGATCTACCCCGATTTGGGCAAGATAGCGCCCAATTCCTTCTACTATCCTACAAGTGTATGGCCAAAATTGAGGGTCATTCGGTAGAAGCGAGAGATGATGGTGATGCCATGGGTTGCATGTAGCAGCATAAACCCTCATGTGCCAGCGACAGCCTTGAAAGGGTGGTGACGCCAACGACACCCACCTTGGCACCCGGTTCCAACCAGCAACATCAACATGGTGGTCATTGTGGTGATGTGAGGTGATTGCCTTGCTCTCAAGGCAACAGTCGATTGCATCGAGATCTACATACTGGACGAGAGCAGTAATGCAGTTTGGGGATTGCATCCATTTCACATGTTATGCGTAGCTGGTGTATTCGGCGGCTCCCTATTTAGTGCTATACATGGCTCCTTGGTCACTTCTAGTTTGATCAGGGAAATCACTGAAAATGAGTCTGCTAATGCATACATCCTCCATTGTTGCTCAAAGTTCAGAAAGTCGATATGAGGTATTCGTTCGGTCAGGCAGTTTGGAGCGAGTAAGCGAGTAACCGGAAGTATATGCTGAAGTATATGAGATTATGCTATTTCTATTATTTTAATTAAAAATTGATTAAAATATAATAAATTCAAACATTAGATATTTATGTTTCAAAAAATATAACATGGAAGAAATATGAAGTGAAGACTTTTTGTACAATGTGATTTCAACCAAAGCATTTTCAGAAGTCATCCATTTGAAAGTGTAACCTGGTTAGTAAACACAACCATGAACTTTCATACTTTAGTAAATGGTGTATTTGTCTACTCAAAGTTAAATATTAAAAAAATCAACCATTTAAATTAAATGTATGTATTTGTTATCTGCGATTATAAAATTCCATGCAAAGCCGATATCTATATTCATTTTATCCAAAAACTGAGATAAACGTGTGTAATTTTTTATATACTCATGCAATTCTGCGATAATCTAAAACAATAGAGAGTTGTTGTTGCAGGATATTAAAAATAGAGAGATTTAGGCTAAATAGAACAATCAACAAACCTTGGCGGAGGAGAAGAAGATGATGGAGGAGCGGCTCAGGTGGAAGTAAAGAAGGTGGCGAAGGAGCAGAGAGTTACTGATGCAGCAACCCAGGTGGAGGAGCAGAGAGTTGCTGATGCAACAACCCAAGCAGAGGAGGAGAAAGTTGTTGAGGTGATGATGATGATGCAAGGTGGAGCATCGGAGACCGGACGGAAGGGTTGTTGCTGCAAGGAGAAGAATCGGAGATGATGGGGGGAAACTAGGGATCGCGAGGGAGGCGATGGAGTTGGGAGTCGAGTGGTTATCAGGTGAGTATTTGGGAAAATAAAAGGGGATGCTTTCTCTATTGGGTATTTGGGAATTTGAAGTTGCAAGGCACATTACCTCTATTACATATGCGACCACATATGAGGATTACTTGGACCGAATATGATCAAATAGCGCATATCTAGCGCATAGTGTATATATGATGCGTTAAGGTGTCCGAATCTGTATATGCGGCCACATATGTGGCCACCTGGTCCGATTTTCTGAACATTGTTGTTGCTAGTGGCTTACATGTTTGTACATCATCAATGAGCACTAGCAGTAGTGTGTTGCTGACTACGAAACCCAAGAGGAAGTGTCCATGCTCTGATACGACTTTGATACAATCGGAAAAAATGAGGATGAGATTAGAGAAAGAAAATAGAGACGAATCTCGCAGGACAAGAGCGGAACATGATGAGGAGTGGAACCCTAGTAAAATATAAGAGATAGGGACAATGATGGAGTACTCTAAAATCAATGTCAGATCATAATTTCATAATTTCTCCAATAGCCTACTGATCTCTTTGTATATAGGGCACGTTGGATTAGTAAAATAAATAAAGGAAATAAAAAATGACCATCTAACAATCCCTAATTGACTCCTAAAAATTTTCTAACCAACTTATCTATCATAAATATGGCGATTCTTATAAATCCCAATCTATTTAAAGAAAATAAGATTTGGCAAAACCAACTTTAAAAAAACAAGTTATGGATGGAAACTCCTAATTTGTCAAAATCTTTAATCCATGATTGCATCTGCGTTACATCATTCAAAGATAAAATAAGAAATTTAGAGACTTGGAAATCTGCAAATAATGCATGACCCCAATGGTGTGAAAAGTTGGAGGAAAAGCACTTTAAAGGAGGATCCGTGAAATACTGGAATACGTTGAAAGAAAATCACTAACATGATAGTGTGCATTTGATAATTCGGGTGATCAAGATCATGGTTCAAAAAAACGCGCCTCGAGGCGCACGAGGCGTACGCCTCGAGGCGAGGCGGCCTAAAACCGCCCCAGAACGGCCGCCTCAGGGGGGCTCTGAGAGGCGAACGCCTCAGTTGGTCGAGGCGGTCGAGGCGGTCGAGGCGGTCGAGGCGGAGGCGAGGCGGTCCCTGAGGCGTTTTTTTATTTTCAAAATATTTGTTATGTTAATCATTTATCCTATTAGTAATTTCATATGTTTATAAAAGTCTAGTTGTTTAGGATATAAATATACAAGATGAATGCTTAAATTTGGCCACTTTCATGTTCATATTTACCATTAAACATGTCCAATTATGTCAAAAACTCTTAATTTAAGGCAACATACAAATCCGCAAATCCGCAAATATCATTTAAAGCATTACTTGTAAACTTAATTTAAGGAGTTGTTACACAATAAGCTATGCAATATACTGAGAAGGACAAACAAGATAGAATTCAAGGGGAGGGCATGTACATTCTCATACAAACAAATCCATATATCTGAATAGAAATAAAATCTCTAATAAAAAAATTTCGCCGGGGGCGCTGCCCCCACACCCCCGCAGGGGGGGAGCGCACCTGCTCCCCCCCTAGACCCCCCCCCAGGCTCGCTGACCGGGCAGCGAGACCCCCGTCTTGTTGGGGTATGTTATGGCAGGAGGGGTGCATACACTAGTTCTTCAACTTGGGTTAGAGAGTTAGAATTCTGATGAATACTAACATATGCATTCTCATACATTTGTATATCTTTCTATTTTGGGGTTCTTATCTTTATTATTTCATCATATCTTGTAGTGTAAATTATTATATATTGGGCAGAGAACATATAATTACATAAAGAGACATATAATTGTAGTTTTATACATATTTTTCTATATATAACTGAGGCTTACGCCTCGACCGCCTCGAGGCTACGCCTCGCCTCGATTCCAAGGAGACCGCCTCGTTCCGCCTTTCGTTTTTTCAAACCTTGATCAAGATACATACAAAGTTAGGCAATGCATATCCACCTAAAGAAGAAAAAAAGGCTTGGTTTTTTATTTGATATAAAATGAAAAATAAATTTGTTAACTTCACCTTCACTCATTTTGCAAGTTACATTTTTTTTTGGAAAACATCAGTTTTGGGAAACTAAGAAGTTAAAATTGGTGTGATCATGTGAGCAACTTAATTGAGAAAGAAGTTAACTGAATAAGTAATAGAGTGACTTACGATGTCCTTCGGTTTTCAAGCCAATCTAAAGTGCACTAGAAAAAAGGTAGGATTTATTTTACCTCGTGATGCAAATCGAAAATTGCAATGGATAAAAAAATTATTTTGATGGTGGAAATTTCGGTGGAGAAGAAAACGGAGGGGTTGAGAGGAGAAAACTCGTCGGAAAATGAGGGATTTTGGAAAAGAATCATGGAGATCACGTACAAGGAGGAGAGAGAAGGAGAGGGATAATTGAGATAAACTCAAAAATTGATTGATTCTAAAATGCTTCAAATGTTGGACTCCCATCCCCCTTTATATAGGAGGGTGGATTAGAAAAATAGAAAGAGAATGAAATTTAAATCCTAACCGATTCTAATTTTAAATTCAAAATTCAAATCTACTTATCCTAATAAACTCTAACCGATCAACTACCTAATTTGACCACTAAATGAGATCACATGTAGGGATGAGCATTGGGCTGGGCTAGCCCGGCCCAGCCCGAAGCCCGGCCCAAAAAGCCCGGCCCGGCCCAAGCCCAAACTAACATTGGGCCGGGCTCGGGCCCAACATTTAAGCCCAAAATATTTTTGGGCCGGGCTCGGGCTTGGCTCGGCCCAGCCCGACCCGGCCCAAGGGCCCGGCCCAAAGAGGGCCCGAAACCCTTCCGATATCCTACACACCTTGAAACTCTCATCTATTGCATGCACACTCTGTTCATATATCCTGTCTTCATACAGTGATTATAAATCAAGAAAGTTAGGTATGAGACATATGAGTTGATGGTCATTGGTCATAGTATTCAATTCGGAATTAATTTTCCTTAATTAGTCTATAGTTTAGATTATACTGGTTACTCTTGAATTTGTTAGTGTTTGTTTTTTCCTGCAGAGTATTTTCTATTCATCGAAACTTTACCTAATATGGGCATTATGCTCATTTTTTTAACATGCAGTGCCTGGTGCACCTGTTGTTGTTAATTGTGTAAGTTTGGTCCACTCTTTCAATTTCTGTATTGAGAAATGTTTACGGTATAACATTGAGTTCACGTATATAAAATGAGAAATCATCTCCGGTAGAATTGAGTTTTAGTTGTTTCACAATTATTATGGCATATGTTTTAAGCAATTTTGACGCGTCTAACTTGAATTGAGATTGACTTTAAACAAAAACTCAAAGTTAATAATATATAATGGGTGGAGATGGGCCGGCCCGGCCCAAGCCCGGCCCATAGGAATCGGGTCGGGCCTGGGCTTGGGCCGAACCAAAGAAAGATTTGCGGGCCTAGGCCCGACCCAAGTTCCGAAGTTTTTAAATGGGCTTGGGCCTAGGGCCTTCAGGACCCGGCCCAGCCCGGCCCATGCTCATCCCTAATCACATGCAATCTCTTTTATTTAAATAAAAATTGCAACAACTCGATAATAAAATGAGACTCTAATTAACGACGAACATAGATAAATTAAGCTTTGATTATCCGCTTCACGTTGCATCAATTCTCCTCCGCTTGAAAAATTCATCTTCCTATGAATTGCTTAATCTTTTCGTTGTCGGCATGGTTCGAAAAACGTGCCTCGAGGCACACGAGGCGTACGCCTCAAGGCGAGGTAGCCTGAAATCGCCTCTGAACGACCGCCTCGACAGGGTCCTCAGAGGTAATCGCCTCAGTTGGTCGAGGCGGTCGAAGCGGAGGCGAGGTGCTCGTCGAGGTGTTTTTTTTCAAATTATTTTTTATGTTAATTCATTTATCCTATTAGCAATTTCAGATGTTTATAAAGCTGTAGTTGTTAGGATATAATTATATAAGATCAATGCTTAAATTTGGTCGCTTTCATGTTCATATTTACTATTAAACATGTTCAATCATGTCAAAAAACTCTTAAATTATGCCCTTAAACATACGAATCCACAAGTATCATAGAAAAAAATATCCGTAAACTTATTTTGAAGGAGTTGTCACATAATGAGCTATGTAGTATACCGAAAAGATTCAAACAAGATATAATTCAAGGGGAGTTTATGTACTACTCCCATTCATACAGATCAATATATCCGAATAGAAATAAAATCTTTAATAAAAAAAATTCGCCGGGGGCACTGCCCCCACACTCCCGCAGGGGGGAGCGCACCTGCTCCCCCCCAGACCCCCCCTGGCTCGCTGACCGGGCAACAAGACCCCCGTCTTGTTGGGGCATGGTATGACAGGAAGGGGCGCACACAACGGTTCTTCAACTTAAGTTAGATGGTTAGAATTCTGGGGAATATCAACAGATTCAATCTCTGATAGGATGGAAAATTAGTAAAAAGGCATATATAGTTGTATATCTTTTCTTTAGGTGTTCCTATCTTTGTAATTCCATCATATATTATAGTGGTTTGTATCATATGTTAGTTAGAATATATATAATTTCATTAGTTCATATTTTGTTGTAGTTTTTATAGGTTTTTTCCTTGTAAACTGAGGCTTACGTCTCGACCGCCTCGAGGCTACGCCTCGCCTCGATTGCAGGGAAACCGCCTCGTTCCGTTTTTAGTTTTTTCAAACATTGGCTGTCGGTGGAGAATTCAGCATGGATTGGTTGATCGGATCTCCCCAATTTCGTTCTTTTTCCATGTTACGTTTATATTTTTTCCCACCGAGGGGTATGGCTGCAAAAGTTCTGCCCCTTCACTTAAAATATCTCTTCTTAAGTTCCCACCAAGTTTTCCCTTAAAATAAATTATGCTTAAATGAGGACCTCCTTTGAAAATTTGTCAACTATATCTCATAGTCTTAAATTGGAAGGAAGCCGAATCTCCTTGCACATAGAACCTGCGTTAGGGTTTTTCTTTTCTCCACGATGTGGCGGCGGCGGGAGAAAAATGGGAGCAGGAGGCGATGGCGGCTGTGAGGAAGTCGGCGGGTGGTGACGTGGCTCCACCAGAAGCAGAAGTTGGCGGCGATGGGCGGGTGGCATCGGGGCGGTGGCGCTAGGATGGCAGAAGGGGGTCTGGACAAGGTAGCTAGTGTGGCGGAGGGGAGGCACACTGACATGGACTGGGGTAGGAGTCCCTGTGACGGCGAGGTCGAAGCGGGAGATTATTGGATGGGGAGGTGGGGCTGAAGAGAGGGTGGATGGATTGTTTTGGTTGTGTAGGGGACCGGAATCAGGACGTTTGGAAGGGGATTTTGTGATGTTGTGGGTGGATATGACATGGTTAATGGGTTTGTGGATTGCGGGGTAGATAAGAGGGATACCTGGGTGGTCGTTGGAGGCGCAAGGGCGGCAAAGGGAGGCTGCGGAGGGACTGTCGAGGCTGTTTGGTTGGCAGAGGAGACCGGTAGCGGGGCTGGAGAGGTTGGGGAAGGTGTTGGGGCAGCCAGAGGTGGTAGTGTGGCTGGTAGGGTTTTTGTTTTTTGCTGAAAATATCTTTGAAAATGGTGGTTTCAGGTCTGAATATACCTGGACAGCGGTTTCGGAGTTGGTTTTGGGGATGGAAAGGTGTTGCAGCGGTATTGGAAAGGTTGTCAATGGTGTGGGGGTGGTGGAGGGGACACGTGCGAGGGTTGCAGATAGTGCTGGAGTTGATTTCTCCGGCAGCTGCAGGTCTGAAATGACCTGGACAGCAAGCAGACTGTCGATGACGGCAATTTTTTCTCGTTTTTCTTCGTCGAAAATCTTGACAACGGCTTCGGTGATGGAAGACTTCGATTCGACAGCTTTCTTGGAATCGATTTCGGCGACGCTTAGGATCTCAAAATTAGCAACCAAAACCCGTAGTTTTGATTGAAAGTCGAACAATATGCCCATCATCTCCTTGTTGTAGGCTTCGTCGGCTCGTTGTTTACGTTCCGACGAATGATAGTCTTTCGTCGCATGTCGGCGCAAACGTCTGAACGAATCGTCAGATCGTGAGGACATCTGTAGGCCATGCTCTGATACCAATTGATGCAAATCGAAAATTGCAACGAATAAAAAATTTATTTTGATGGTGGAAATTTCATTGGAGATCGCGTGCAAGGAGGAGAGAGATAATTGAGATAAACTCAAAAATTGATTGATTCTAAACTGCTTCAAATGTTGTACTCTCATCCCCTTTATATAAAAGGGGTGGATTACAAAAATAGAAAGAGATTGAAATTTAAATCCTAACCGACTCTAATTTTAAATTCAAAATTCAAATCTACTTATCCTAATTGACTCTAACCGATTAACTACCTAATTTGACCACTAAATGAGATCATATGCAATCTCTTTATTTAAATAAAAATTACAACAACTCGATAATAAAATGGAACTCTAATTAACAACAAACATAAATAAAGTAAATCATATTTATCTGCTTCACGTTGCATCACCTCGTCACCCTAAAAGCACCAAAGGTTGGTCATAGGAATATTGGTAGATGACATGAAAAGTTCACTTTTTTAGGTTACATAACATGGAAACTTGAGATATGCTCGTAATACAAAAGAAACTCAAAAAATTTGTTGAAGTCTTGCTTGAATTACATATAGTACAAAATATTTAATGAGGAAAATTTCATTTCATGAGCACGAACAACATATAATGAAGGATATTAAAGAGCTTACTAGTTATCATGCCAGCCCACCAGAGTGGTTCATGTAGGTAAGAATATCCGCCAACTCCTGTATCATAGAAAATGCCCTATAAATACAGTTAGCAGAAAAAAAATAAAATAAAATAAAAGTATAACTGGAAAGTAGAATAAATTGCAATGTAAATCAAGCAATCGCATTAGATACATTTTTTTCCCGCTTACCCCATTAGTTAAGTATGATCTCGAATCACATGGCAAACCTTAGGAATAACTAGTACAAGATAAACAACATAGGAATAACTAGTACAAGATAAACAACCATCACATGAAGACAATCCCACCACTAAAAAAACTAAAAGACATGACAAGCATCAAGTTGTATGCATTTTGGAAGGCCTCGTTGTATGCTTACAAGATAAATTAAATTTTAAAGAAAGTTTCTACACACAGTCAGAGTCGGGTGCATGTCACCTTCATTGCGAAAGGATGTAACTTATTCCTACCAAAGTCATCATCAAGCAAAGAGATAAAACATATCATGTCACCTAAAATGGTACAACATTGGCAACCTTGCCTCTTTCTAATAGATGTCAAAATCTCCAATGAAGTTGAATGGTTCTCAAAATACGTGAATTTCCCTCCGAAAATTCATTAGCAAATGAATACCCTGCCTCATATAATTCCAAAAGCATTTTCCTTATCCAACAAAAAGGATGACATAGAGCCCAATCAAGTAGAGCTTTAAGAATCTTAACATTGCTGGCATCAAGAAGACGACATCAGATTCCAATACTGCAGGCATCTAGATGCCCACGTACATAGCTACCCATACCACGAAAGAGTAATGGGAGTCAGCATACATGTAATTCCATGGAACCTGGTATGGAAAGCCTGCAGCTCATCCTTTGCATACCCTTCTCGGGCACACATTTTCTTCTAGGTCGCCAATGGATCCAAATTCAGGAAAACAACAAGCGCTGTTTATATTTTAGGGTCCATCTAGCACATTCGTGGATCAATTCAAATCTTTCATGTTTACAGCTACTGCTTCGCGTTCATGGATTAATATAAAATCTCTCATGTTAGCGGCTACTGATTCACCACCGCTGCACACAGTGAAGCCCAACTGACATCCAACACCAAGCAACTCGTCCCAAACTCAGCATCCACTTACACTAACGAAATCAACATCGGTTCGAGGCCCAAAAAGATCCCAACTTTCCAACAGATCCACTCGCATTCGCGCAGCTCCCCACCATAATCAAAACAAACACGCTCCCATTCTCCTGAATCTCGACGGCAAACAACATGCAGCATAAAAAAGAACGCATTTTTCCCTCAGCAACAACTCCTAAACCGAGACCCTTCACCAATTCGAACCGTTTACACCCAGAAACGCGAAGATCTATTTACCTGCCCTGACGCCGGAGGCCCCGGCCTTCTTGAGGCCCTTCTTCTTGACGATGAAACTCGCGCCGATGAAGAAGCTCGAGGAGAGCGCCAGGACGAGACCCTTAATGTTGTCCGCGGACATCCCCTTGTAGCCAACCCACCCTCCCCCAGGCTCCGCACCCGGGGCCATACTCGCCACCGCCCAATGCGATCGGGCGAAGCCCTAGAGGCGTTCCCCCAGGAGATCGAGGCGCGTCGGCGTCATCTCCATCCCCATCGGAGGCGGATCCCTCCGACGCCTCGCCGCATCAATGCGGATCGAAATGCCAGAGCTGTCTGCGCGTTGTCGCCTGCCCGTATGCGTACTGTGAAGGTGTGGAGTGTGGTGGTGCTCCTTCTTCTTCTTCTTTCTAATGGAGATCTGTCGGTGAGAGGGGGGAGGAAAGGGGGAGAAGGCGCGCGCTGCCAGAGGGGTTGATAGGTCCGGTCCGGATATGAACGGAGGGACGAAGGGAGGGCGGAAGCGGAACCCAGCGAGTCCAATTGGAGTCGTTAGCGGAAAAGCGGCTGAATTACACTTTTATCCAATTGTTGGTGTTTTTCAGCAAGGTAAATTGTATTAAGGGATTTTTACTGAGCAGACCCTATAATCTTTTCCAATTACCTCTACGACATTCAAAACATCGTAATTCCTCCTCCGTCCTCGTAAACTTGTTAACTCTTACCCTACAGACCCTTTGTTAACCCCCGTTCATTTAACCGTTTAAATTAACCGGATTCTGTTATGTTCTTTTATATTATACACATTTTGTTTATCAAATTTACATTGAGTGCCACTCCAGGAGCAGATCCCCCCCTCCCTCATCGCCGCCCAGCTCGCCTGTTCAAGCCCCCCTCGTCCCCTCCATCCCCCCCCCCGCGTCCCCTGCGCGCGCGCTGCTCCCTGCTCCCCCAACTGCTGATGGAGCCCCCCCCCCCCCCCCCCGTGCGGGCTCCAATCCCTGGTCGCTGGCGTCCGACAACCCCCCCCCCCCCCCCCCCGCAACCCCGCCAGTCCTCGCCCGTCCCGACACCCCCCCCCCCCCCGCACCGTGTCTCCGTCGACACCCGTACCCCGCATGACCGAGCCCCCCGCCTCTGCCTATTACTCCCCCGCCGACACCCCACCCAACCAACCAGCAGAGACCCCCCCTGCGGAGCCCCCGCCATCACCTCTGTCGATGGAGTCCCCCGCCCCCTCCTCGCCTCCGCCGATGGAGCTTCCCTCCCCCCACCCCCGATGCTGATCTCTCCTCCCCCTACATGATGTTGCTGCCTGCCCCCCATCCCCCCCCACCCCATCGCCGCCGCCGCTCAGCCGATGGAGTCTCCTCCCACCGATGGAGACCCCCCCCCCACGCTTCTCTCTGCTCCCCCTCCCTCCTCCCGATGATGATCCCCCATCCCGCCGCCGCCGCTCCCTACCCTCCCCCCCCCCCCCCCGCCCGCCCGCCGTCGCCGCTGCTTCCTGTGTTGCACAGCCTCCCAAGCTCCGTGTTTTTGTTCTATTTTTTATTTTAGCTAATCAAAACCGTTGGATGGTAAACTCAAGACTAACCCAAGTTATTGACTCAAATATAGTTAAAATTGACGGTAGGGTTTGTTGGGTAAGACGGAGCAAGTTTACAAGGTAAGGGGAGGAATTAGGATGTTTCAAAGGTCGTAGAGGTAATTGGAAAAGATTTTAGGATCTGTCGGGTAAAAATCCCTTGTATTAATTGTATTAAAATTTTAAGGGTTTTTATCATTTGTACCCCTCTTAACTTATGCAATTTCAGTTATGTACCTTGTTTTTTATCAGTTGTGCTCCGGTTAAAGTAAACTATGGTTTATTCAACCCGAGGTATGGTTAAGAAGGGCATAATAGTAAGATATGTAGGCTTCGTCATTCACAATTTTCATAGATTGTCGAGGATATATGTGGATTCAATGATGATCGGAGAGTGTGCGTGTGTGTGTTATGATGAGATGTTTCCATGGAAGTTTCTTCCGATCTGACGTTGAGAGTCTGATCGTCGCTCTGTTATGTTTGGAATTTAGCAATGCGGTGATCGAGAGCAGGAATCTCTGCTCTGGAGTATGCTCTGTTAGATTCAGAACTGATCGATTTCTTATGTTAGTTTTAGCTTTGCTTCAAATTGAGAGCGTGAAAATATTTGGGAATCACGATCTGGTAATCCGACGATATCGGATTTAAATGGAGTTCATGGTCCGTTATGGATCGAGGATCATCGAAATTAGCTTGTGTGTATGAATGGAGTAGTAGACGTGCCTGCTTTCATTAAATGTGACAACGAAAATGTGAGATGTGATCCGGTTGCGGCGATTGCACCGATCATCTGCTGGAGGAGCTGGAAGTGGTGCTTGTTTTGGTCGACTTCGACAGCGTGACAATCGGGATATGTGATCTCTACATCGGAGTGCTCTGTGTTAGACTTTGAATCGATCGTTTCTCATGTTAGTTGCGGCTTCGATGATGAGTCGTCTAGATCGAGAGTGTGGAAATTTGTTGGTTAGGAATCGCGATCTACTTAGACATTTTGATCTCATATAGATCCAATTTGAGGAGACTCGAGACAGAATTTAACTTGCAGGTGTTTCATTGTCATGGGAGCTCGGATCTCAATCTTCAACCTCCAACACCATCAGCAACTGGCAATCCATCTTCAGCGGGTGCATCGAGGGGCTTCATCCAACTGCCCCATCCCGATTCGAACAGCTGGAATCGCCATCATCCTCATCCGAAGCTGCATCTTTTTCACCGGGAAACCAAGAGAAAAATGAACAGCCCTCGATCTCAGCATTTCTCAATCCACCTCATCCTTGAAAAGTGTCGTTGCCTGAGAGAGTCGAGGAAGGTTAGGAAACAGAGGTGCTTGGCAGCCGTCGATTCAGCACCACCATGGGGAAGGGTAGCTTTAGGTTCCATTTTTACATGTATTCAATTTAGAAGAAAAAACAATATTTGTCGTAATGGAGCCTTGTAGAATCAAAAACAAGTCATCAAAAAATGAACATTTATGGAATCGAATTTTTCTATGAAACAACTCACTAAAAAATGGACCTTATGGAATCTATTTTTATATGAAAAACTCGTTGAAAAATGAACCCTTACAGAATCGAATTTTCAGTGAACAACTCAATGCTAAAATCCAAAATTTAATGGACACATATAAGAGCACATTGTTCACCGGAATTATTTATAAGGGCTAATTTTTCCCTTTTTCCTAGGGCCCACAAAATATCAAGAACAGCACTGCCCACTCCAGTCCAACACTGCCCTCACGACCTTGCAACTCCTTAGTTGATCTCTCCTCTTTCTGTCTCTCTCTTGATCGATCGAAGGGAGGAGGAAGGTGATGGGGGAGGAAGAGAGAGGGGAAGAGGAGGAAGGACAATGGTACTCTTATAAATATAACAAATAATACGGGGAAATTTAAGAGTTTTTGATGGATTTCGGTCCCTTTTAACGCTCAAATGCATGCGAGTTAATCAGAGTTTGTAGTGTAAGAGTTAGTTAATTCGCAGGATTTATGTGATAATTACACAGAATGAACGGTCGAAAAGATAATTTATAATTTTTTTAAGGTTTGTGATGTAAAAATCTCATATAACTTTAGAAGTGTTGAGCAATTAAATATCTACTCTGCCTTCCTCGTTAGATCACATTAATTGCTAGTTGCATCTTATAGTTATTACAATGCTCATGTACTCTTTAATTTATAGAGTTTACTGACTTGTATCATCCATATTTGTTCATCAAATGTTCATGTCCAATAACTATTCATTTTGCATATGTACACATTACTTGTTGAGGATATATGATTATTCGATCTGTGTGGTTTTTGAAATCCATATGCGTGTGTGTGTATATGTAAGTTTAAAAAGAATAAAGATTTGAGGATGTGCAGACAACATAGAAAGACAAATGAGTAAAATGAAGATAAAAATCAAGATCTATCTACATTCGTATATGTATTTTCATCCCTAAACTATTTCATCAAGAAGATCGATACTTCTAAGAATAAGAACTAAACCCGTAGCTCCATAAATCCCATAATTCAACGATCCAAGTATAGATAGACGCATCTATATAAATTTATTTTCACGAATTTCATGCTTTTTGTATCTATGCAAATCATCGTCATCTCACTAGTATTCATACCTTTCTCATATTTCCATTAGAGTAAATTACACAAAAGTTCTTAAACTATACACTCAATTTCAATGTCAAACCTGAAGTTTTAAAAGTAACAATGTGATAGCTAGTATCTTTTTTAATCACAATATGGTATTTTGCTAACAGGAACTGGTAACGAAGGTTAACTCTTTTGTTGTGCTGACAAAAATGCCCTTAGTAAAGTGAATCCAAAATCTCCATGCTCTCTGAGTGTATCGTCTCCCTCGCCACCTTCACCTCCATCTTCTCCTCCTACCTCACCACCTACAACCCCGAGGACACGTGACATTATATACAATAACTATTACACGTACTCACTTGTTGAATGCATACCATTATGGATCATAACGATTCAACGCATATTCTATCAGTTGTTGTTAAGGACTGTGCTTTGCATATCATGCTTGTGAGTGAACTGGAGGACTTGCCTCTGCAATGAGGCTCTCTGTTATTGAAGCATGTGGGGCTGTGGCGTTGAAGCCTATGGGGATGTATCATCGAATGTTTGTTTCTTCATGCCGTGGGAATATTCATATCTAGATCTTTGAATGCGGGTCGTTCTCATTGGGATCTCGAGTGGATTCTCTCTTTTAGGAACCTCGAAAGGATCTCGTACTGGAGTTCACGGTCATTGGAGTCTTCATCGATTGTATTGAGTTAGAGAATTTCTAAGAAAATGGATGACACTTGTGAGGGTGTGAAATAAGCGTCTCCTAAAGTTTGTGAGGGTTGGTACTTTTCACTCTCGCATTCCCTCTTTCTCTCATACTTGTAAGAAATTGGAAGAACAAATATATAGGGAATAAACAAAAAAAACTTCATTTTTTTTTCTTTTTGGTGGCTCTCTTTTTTACACAAATCATCCTCTTTTTTTGGTATCTCCATTTTTCTGACTTTTCTTCCTCTTTTTTCAATAATCCATTCTCCTCTCTTTTCTTGACTTTCCTTTTTTTCAATCAGTATCTTTTACGTACTGCAACAACCCAACAAAATTGAGCCAAATGCATCTTTTTTATAACCAATCTCTCTCTCTCTACCTACTTCCTCCGACAGCCCAACTTTAGGCATATCAACCATTTTTTTCTCCTTCTGCAAGTAGGGTTCCATCGATGATAAACCCATCCAACTCATCTCTGGATGCCGCCATGGGAGAACCCGTCTGCGCTGCCTGGGAGGAGGCCCTAGAGCGGTGGACGGCACAAGAAAGTGGTGTCATACGTGGAAGGACTGACAGGGGCTGATTGAATATGAGGACCCCATCAGTGGGGTTGTTGTGCATGAGAAGGTAGTACAACCCTTGGAGGATCGTCGCAGGGCTGCTGCTTTGGTTGGAGGAGAGCGTACTGGAATGTGGGGTAGGGGTGGGGGGTGCCGCTGAGGAGTTGATCGTAAAGATGCAGCGCCGCCGGGATCTGCACTGCTTGGGGTGGTCGTGCTCTTCTAGAGACTGAAGGCACTCGTCAGGATGGTATTGCATGATGACGCCATGATGGAACCCTAGAATTGAAACTAGGGATGGATATTGTGTTACAACTCGATCTCGGGCTCGTCTCGATAAGGGTTCATGAGTCTGGCTCATTAAGTCATTGAGCTGAGTTTAAGTCGGAATTTTGGATTCAATTGCTTAACGAGTCGAGTCCGAGTTGAGCACGGCTCAGCTCGATAACTCAATAAGGAGCTCGATAAGGGGTTAGGCTCAAAACTCGAGAAGGGCTTGGCTCGATAACTCGAGAAGGGGTTTTACTTTAATCCCCCATCAGGTAAAACTGAACTCTGAGAGAGTGGTGAGCTTATATAAGCAGAGGGAGTGACTTGCCTACATGCATACTTGCATTAACTCGACTCGAGCCCAAGTTGGCTCAATATGAGGCTCGAGCTCACTGAGCCCGAGCTCGAGCCCGAACCTCGTTGAGCGTATCGAGCCTGGGCCCAAGCCAGGGCTTGGCTCAGCTCGTTGGGCTCAATAGCCAACCCTAATTAGGACTCTAAAATCATGGCTTTTCTATATTAATAATAATCTAACTAGAAATTGAATCTCCGTCAAAATCGAATGGTTATGATATTGCATGATCTTCCAAGAACAAATCTCACATTTAGAATAATACAATTAATAATTGAATTTGACTTGCTCTCATACTATGTGAAAAAAATATAATGTGGAACCTATAATTAGATAAAAAAAGTTATAAAGAACACAGAGATTTTACGTAGGTGGGATCCTACTCCGTGAGGAGCAGAGTGAAACAACGGGAGAATGTCTCAAAAGTTGAATTATTCTATTATTGAATACAAGGGTGTGGAGCTCTTTATATTTAGCTTCATTGACTCTCCAAAGTCACACTGAAGAGTCACACTGATAGATGATGTTGGACTAATCCTGATGGTGTAATAATTCAATCTTGGAGATGTCCAGTTACCTCGCCTAAGTCATTCTCAAACATAAGCTATTATTTTTCAATATTTTTCTTTGAAAAATTGCAGCTTTAAAGTTTTGGCTAATAATTTTGAGTTAAATGATCTTAATTTAGATCTCGATATGAACTAATAAACTTTGAGATTATTATTCCTATGAATATTCAATATTATAGAAATACACTTGTTCTACATGATCGCACATACCTTGAATATAAATACCGCTTTGTTTACATGTATATCCCTTCTTTATTGATGTTAATTAATTGATGTAAATAATCAATAACTTGATTTATTCAAGTCTTAGGATATTATGTATCCAAAGGTATACGGAAGAATCTAATAACACTCAATAATCAAAACTATAATAATTATTAGATAATCAAAATTATAATAATTATTAAATATTTATTTTCCATTTTTTCTTTATAAATTATCGAAGGGTCTGTAGTGTAAAATTTAACAAGTTTACGAGATGGAGATGATAATAATGATGTTTACTTGATCGAGCAGGTAATTTAGAAGATTCTAGGGTTTGTGGAGTAAAAATTCCTAAATTATAATTTATCTTTTTTTTTTATAAATATGTTATTTATGCATACATAATCGTCCCTCTGATAGAATAACTTCAACTGTTAGCATCATCTCCTAAGATTCACTTTCGAATGAGAAAACTCTCTTATCAAATAATACATAGATCATTTGACATTTATTTAGCTTTTTTTCCTTTTGATTGACAGTTTTTAAGCTAATTGACCTAAATCTTAATTTTGATATGAAATGATAAACTATGAAATTATTAGGCGGGCATCCCTATAAACGTTCAAGATTATACAAATGCCATATTACTCTTCTGATCACACATATATCCAACAAACATTGCTTTATTTACATATATGTCCCTCCTTTATTGACATCAATTATTAAGAATGGCATGAGTTAAACTTTCAAGTCTTCTCGAAATATCACGTGCCTTCAAATATAGGAAAGAATTAAACCGTTGCATGGATAAAACATTCAATATTAAACAAATGTTCTTCTATGTACATAATTCCAAGTGTACTTTGACATATTGATTCGGTTACTATACTTATATGCCACTACTTTATTTGATACAAATTTGGTGCTAGATCTAACTGGGAGATTTCTAGCCTCAAAATCAACTATGACAAGTCAGTGTTTATTTTCTTTGGTTTAACAGATGAGGAGGTGATGGCATGTGGAATCTTGCTCATATCCCAGAGGGACGTCCTTTCAATCAACTATCTAGGACTACCATTGGTTAGTAGATGCCTTCGGTAGACAGGTTGGATGCCAGTGGTGGAGCGAATTGAATGAAGACTTGTAGGTTGGCGTGCTTCTTACCTTTCACGAGGGAAGCACTTGATCCTTCTGAAGACAATGTTATCTACCATTCGATCTTTTCGTGTCGTCAATGCTTCTCTTATAGGCGTCAATAGACGTTTGGTGAACCTAATGCGACGATTCTTTTGGTCAAGGACATGGGACTCCCCGAGAGTTCCCTTAGTTGGATGGAGGATGATTACGCTCTCTAAGGATGATTGTGGTCTAGGTATCCTAGACCTAGATATGATTAACAAAGCACTTCCGACAAAGTCGGTGATGTACATTGGGGGTAGTGGTTCAGATCTTTTGTGCACATTATTGCGAAAGATCTACGGGATTTCAGATACTCTCCTAGAGATCAGACCAGGTGCATGTGCCCTCTAATTACTGGAGGGGATCTGCTCCATCCTTCCTCGGATCTCATCATCCATGCGACATTGTCTTGGTGTTGGCGATGCCTTTCGTGGATGACTGATATGGGCATGGGGCACTTTGTGGTAGCTTTCCGAATTAGTTTTCTTCGACGGTGAACCAACATGCGCGAGTAGGTGAGACATGGGTTAATGGTGCTTGGTTACCTCAGTTTTATGCAGAGCTATCAGAGCAACAAATGGTGGACCTCTTGAGAATGAGGGAGGTACTTGTTACGGTGGGGGTTCCCTCAGTCGGAGGGGACCATTGGACTTGGAGGGATGTACAATTTCAACGGAGAAGGCATATAAGGTTCGTTATGCTTCATTTGTTTTTGATCCTGGTATTGCTATGCCAACCTTGGGGCAGATTTGGACCTGGAAGATTCCTCGTCGAGTCAAGTATTCATGTGGGCTACTGGGTAGGGAGCGGATCATGACAGGTGCACAAAGGACCAGGTTGTTCGTCAGGGCTAATGATTCATGCCAACGTTGTGTGAAAGGTGTTGAGGACATTGATCACCTATTTTTTTATCTGTTCAACATCAAGAGAAATCTCGATGGAGCTTGCTCTCATCGGGGTCGACGTGGAGAAATTCTAGATCCTTTTGGGAATCAATGCGAGCTTCGTGAAAATAGCAGTCTTCCGTGACATCCATGTAATGGCCACATTGTGGCCAATTTGGTTTGCAAAGAATGGTGTAGCCTTTCGAAGAGAGAGAGAGAGAGAGTGTGTGTGCATATGTAGAGAATGTTCTCAAGTATGCCAAGATCCTTCGAGACACTTGGTCCTTATACTTTTGATACATAACTTGTGAATATAAAGTTTTTGGGTGCTCATCTTTACGGCTTTGCACCTTTTTTCTTTTAAAATAAAGATGCATAATATGGAAATACTGTGATCAAATCATAAATAGTTTGAAAAAGATAATAACAGTTCAATTTCTATGATGTCGCATGCATAAGTATGTTAAATTTCTATAACGTCCCATGCATGTCTTGGGACTGTTATTGATGAAAAATAGTCAGTATAACTCGTGTTGTATATACCAAAACCAAGCGATTGACAATCACCCAAGGTGCTTAAACTCTGATTGTCAAGTAGTATTTCACTCTTATAACGCATTCTAACATTTTGTGAGTTCAGCTCATCATTTTAGGGTAGCTTTTTCCTTCCACCTCTTAGAGGGGTGGCTCTACCTCATGGGCAGTCTTTTCCAGTAGTAGAGGAAACCTGCTCGATACCATTTGTAACGTCCCAGAAGTTCTCGGATCTTTATCGGGAAAAACTGACCTTTAACAACTTCTTAAGTTAGGACCCATTAAACCATTTTTTTTAAAACCACCCAAAAAGCTCAAGCCTAAGTTGCCAACCAGCAATCCCCCGCTCATATAACTCACCATCAAACTTCTATGAGACTTAGATGTGGAATTATATTTGGAGTGTTACACTTTCCATGACAAAATGATTGTGTTTCTATATAAATACCAAACATTTACTTCTGTGTTAAGGATTTTTTGAAGTATGTGAATAAACATTCCATCTTCTAATGTCAAAATTTGTATAGATTAAGTATTTTTTACGGAACTTCAAACATATAGAAGCCTGCAGCAATATACAGTTATTCAATTAGTTAATCAGTAACAAGGTCTCACTAGATGGGTGATCATGCAATTAGAATGAGAAAATTCACCACCATATATCTCCGATGGCAGCATCAATTTCACTGGAAAAAGCCAAAAAGGACATCTTTTTTGTGGAAAATGGGAAACATAGTATGCCATTTACCAAGGACACTGCAACATCTCTCTCAATCTTGGATCTAAGGCAGCTGGAATCGAAGAAAACGGTCCACGTGATGGGGCTCAGCCAATAATGTCCAACTCACCAAGGGATTATGTCTTCTCAATGAGAATAAAGACACTAGAAAACGATAAGAGACAGCTGCATATATTCACAAAGCTTCCCCTTATTTCCCTTCTTCACAGATAAAATCAAGACAATGAATTGGCTCTTTTGGCAAATGGGTCAAAATCGGTTTGTCTAATTCGCAATAATGCTAATAAAAGACAGTTAAAATCATAAAAAAAAAAAACAACAGCTAATTTTTTTCATATATATTAAGTGGGGTCAGCTATATGTATTCCTTGCCTCCAAACATGTGCGGCCTTCGATCTAAAATGGACAGTTCTGATGTTCTCTATCTCTCTTACAATTCCAACCTCTCACAACTAGCCTAAAATCAAAGATACAGCAACTGTTCTTTGCATTTTTCCAGATCTTGCTCCACTATTTTCCAATGGTAGATGAGATGTCACAGCCACAGGAAACCGATTTCCTGTAATGGGAGGACCACATTTCATACTGATGTTGAAACCCGTTGTCCCTCAGTAGTACATATTGATGTTGAGAGTGTGCTGAGAGGAGAAAGCAGTAGTATGGGTGACTTTGGTTTTCCTGCCATTTCTGTGCATAAGCGACTCTGCCAATCGCCATTCTCCTACACCAGGGGATTCCCACAGTGGTTCATTACCTCGGCTGCCTCTGGTGGGAAGGATGCCTGGAATCGAAGAAGCTTTTCTTTGATGGAGCCTGGCGACATCGACGTCAAAGACTACACAAATGAAAAAAGTGTTTTTTCTGGGACGCACTTGATTCATTCAGCAAAATGTGACGATGGGATTGCTTGGGTTGTAAAGAATGAAGACACGATGGACATGCTCTGGGAAAGTTTCAATGAAGAGCAGATCCAGTACACCTGCGAGAAAGGAGATGCAATGAAGGCACAAGATGGACTGACAGAAAAGGCCAAGATGCAAGAAAAGGATAATATGATAGCATGTCATGTCCCCGATATTGAGCTAGGGAGAGGAACGATTGCCAACCAAAGTAAGCAGAATTTTCTGGCAATGGTGAAGTCACTGAAGAAGATTCTGTCGATACAGAGGTCTCGTAGAGCTAATAAGGAGGCTGTAAAAGGTAATGGTCTTTGTCCCAAGCCAAAAAATGTTAAACTATAAGCAAGAGCACACAATGTATTTACTGTTGGGTTTTATGTTGCATAGAAAGTGTATTCAAAAGCTGCGAAAAGAGCTAGGAAAATAAATGTCAGGAAAGGATAGGCATCACAAATTACCGAATGTCAGTTTTAAACGCGTTCCTAAGAACACACTAGACTTAAATTGTTCCATATATGTGCATAATCAAGTTTTAGATTATATGCAGGATTAGCGCAAATGACAGCTTTACAATATATAAGCTAAATGTAAGTAGTGAAGATTCAAATCTTCAAATGAACACGCTCTAGTTGTAAATTACATATCCAAAACTTGTGTATTCTATTTATTTACTTGATCTCTGTGCGATGTTTTGTATTTTAAGTATGAGATTGGCTTCTGTCTCTGAGAGTGGATGAAACATCAGCTACATCAGATGAACATGCTGACATAAAGACCAAGTTCCATTATCTGAGCTGTGGGCTAAAAGTAAAGGAAAAGTTTTTATATTTACTACAACCCGTATCTCAAATTTCTCTCCAATGTGAGATTAGCCAAGTCCTACTTAAACTCAACTCTACTTATTTTGCAGCTCATCTGTACTTATTTCACAAAAACTTACAATTTCCTAGTTTCCTATCATTGTTGTTGTGATTTAAACGCTGGTTACAAAGATTTTCCTTGTAGAATCGTGTTCCACGCAGTTAGCCCTTAAGTTTAGATGCTTAGGATCATCTTCCGTGTACTAGAAGTAAAAAAAAAATTCCTTCTATGTACTAGAAGTAAAAAAATGCATATCAAAGCTGTGGCAAAATGTTTAATACGGAGTGCACTAAAAAATGCCTTCCATGTACTAGATGTAAAAAAAAACATTGACAGTGTCACACTGATCAGAGCTGTGGCAAAGGGTGTAACACAGATTGCACCCCATCCCCATCTCCAGGCCTCCCTGATCATGGCCAAAACTTAGCCACAAACATTAGTTCATAACCCTTTTTGCCTTCTTAAATTCAGAATATCCTTTAGCATCAAGTCTATTCAATGGACTGCACATGGAAATGTAATTATGTTCTTTTCTTCATTAACAAATTATCTAGTTGCCTAGTAATTTGATTAATATTATGTGGTAACATGTATGACATTGCCTTCACCTCCTTGCTCCACAGCTTCACATAATAGCTTTGAAAAGTAATTGTGCATCTGCATCCTCAACTTTTCATTCACATCTGAGGACTTTAATGTATGTCCATTTTCATATTCATCTAAGAACCAAATCCACTTCAGATTGTTTATCAAAATCTTGGTTAATCTATGGCCCTTTATGTCTATCAAATCATCAGACAAGAGACAACAACCTGTATATTCCCATGAAGCCCTTACCTAGTTTCATCATATTCCATGTATATTTATTTATCCATTCAATATCAGGCTCCTCAACGTATATGATGTGCAACCCCCACCCAAAAGTGCCAAAATCATGAAGAAAGTTTGAAATGGACTTTTCTATAGTTGAATGATAGCCCATTTCTAAAGATGAATACCGTGATGCTCTGATACACACAATTCATGCCATACCTTACAAGTTGCATCCAAGGTGGTTCGGTCTTGCTGCTTTACAGTTGTTAAATTGCCTATTTCCAGTACCACTAACTCCATCCGGCCCATCTTTAGCTGCATTGGAAACACAATAGCCCACGTTTGGAGAAAACAAATTTTCAGATAGCCGTGAGAATTCCCACTTGATTCACATTGCTAGATTCTCTTGGAGCCAAATATTGATAGCATGACCTTATATTCCATAAGGACCCACTCAACGAACTCTTATATTCTATGTCAGCCCACTCCAAAGGTAATATAGGATATTCTCGCCACCACATATTCCTAGGTAAAGAATGAGACAAAGATCCTTCAACTCCAATACGACGTCTTCACTATGAAACAGGATGGTCGCCATCTCCAAGCATTCTACTCAAGGTTGAGAGGCATCTTCGAGAAGCTTTATAGCTACATACCCTTGAGTGCTACTCCAAGCAGCTAATTACCTTCAAGAACATCATCATATTGAATGTTTTTTCTTGTGGTTCTTCATCTCCAGCATGATACCGCATATAGCGAGCTCCTTACAAGTGCCTCTGTCTCTCCCATGGAGGAGGCTTACACTCGTCTGAGCAGGATTACAGTCCCTCATGCTTCTACTATTCAGACATCCTCTACTATGGCAACATCTCATGGCAGATGGGGTTGGTGCAATTTAGATGGCATGGTATTCGAAACAGAGGAAGTGGTCGTCCTCGCCTATAATGCACATACTGCAACGATTATAGGATACTCCAAGGATATATTCTATTAGAAGCATGGTCGTCATGCATCTGCTCGTATTGTTGAGCAGTTTGAGCCCACTACTAGGCTTGTCGATCAGAAGTACAATGATCTTGTCTCCCATCTTAGGGATATTATGAGCCCTTCAACTGGTAGTACTAGTGCTTCTCCAACCTTATTTCAGATTGCCACCTCTGCGAACACCTCAGGTACTAATTATGCTCTTACCACTGTCGCAGTGTTGATATTTCAAAATGGATAATGGACTCTGAAGCATCTCATCATCTCTGAGGTGATAGGGGCAGGCTCATATCCTACAATGTTGTTCCTTCTAACTGATATGTAGTCATTGCGATAAGAGACATTCTCTTATTACAATACAAGGAGAGATTATGTTGGTGCCTTTTATGCATCTGCAAAATGCGTTGCATAAGCATGAATTTTCTATGAATACATTGTCAATTAATCGGATTACCATGGATCTGAATTGTCATGTTATTTTTACCATTCTTCTCTTGTGCTTCAGGATATACTCACGGGGCATGGTAATTGGATGTAGCTGTGAGCAAGGGGATCTCTACAGATTTCGTTATTGTCGTATTCTGTGTTAGAAGAAAAGGCTCCTTGTTGTGTTTCCTAAAAAGGGCTTTTTCTCTTTAACACCTCATGTTTTTAATTGTGTCGCCTTTGTCCATAACCTTACTTCTAGCCGATCTCTCCCAGATCTGTCAAATGTTTTTTTGTTGACTATTCCCGAACCCAAAAAGAGTACTGACGCTTTGATATTGTCAGGCGAAAGTATTGTGACAGTGCTGACATCACACTCTTTATGTTTGCCATGTATTTTTCTCCAACATATTACAGGAAGATGCCTTTTGAGTATGACGAAGAGGTTTACTTCTACTTCCACCTCTTGCTCCTAGTACGCAGTGGTACAAACTTTGCCTCGTGTGTATGTTTGCAGACCCATTACCACTCGACCCCCGCTCCTATGTCTTCCCCAAAATCCAGCACGCCCCATGAAAATTATGAACACTTGGTTTCCACTGATGGCACTGTTGATATTTTGTACAACAGGAGATTATATAGAATAAGAGTGCATCTACTCATGCGATTATCATATAGGAGGTTGAACCTTCAGAGAATCTAAACCAGCCCATTGCACTTTGGAAGAGGAGGCTTACATGTGCTATGTACCCTCTCTCAAGACATGTTTCTTCAGGAAGTTTGTGGTGGGATTGTCAGCTGTTCCAATCCATGCAAATATCAAAAGTCTATGCAAGACAACCAATGGCAGCTGGTTATGGAGGAAGAAATGGCTACACTCTAGTCACGACTCACGAGGTACAAAGAGCTTGGTTATTGTCCCAACAAAGAGCTTCTACGGTTAAATGCAAGTGGGTCTTTATAGTGAAGCGTAGAGCAGAAGGCATTGTTTACTTCTACAACTTGTGGCATGTGGATTCACTCATACATAGAGGGTGGACTACTAGGACACTTTCTCTCCTTTGGAACGTCATTCCACCCTACGAATCCACCTTTCTATTGTAGTTGTGAAAGACTCGATGCTCTCCCAACCTGTGTCAAGAATGTCTTTTTGTATGGAGACATGCAACATGAAGTGTATATACAACAACCACCTGGTTATGCTGTTGAGGGGAGTGCTAGAAGATATCGAGATTCCATAAGACTATTTATGGCCTTAATCAAAGCCCGAGAGCATGATTCCAAAAGCTCCCATACCAGATAGAAAAGCAAGACTTTAAAAATCAAATGCAGATCAATCGCTCTTTGTCAACATGGCATCACGAGGTATTGCCGTTACTTTGATCTATATTGACGACATCATCGTTACAAGAGATGATTTACAGCGAAACAGCGAGGTAAGGTGTTCCTTGGACAACAATTTGTCGCCAAGGTCCTCGGAGAGCTGCGATACTTTCTTGGACTTAAATTTTTCCAAGCATCGGAGAGGATCAGTGATGAGTCAGATGAAGTATGTTATCGGTCTCCTTATAAAGACTGGGATGGCAGACTACATACGTACTACTACTACTATGGATCATACCATGAAGCTCTATGATAATGATACATATGAGGTGAACAAGAGGAGATATATGGAGCTCCTTGAGAAGCTCCTATATATGACTATCATCAAGCCAGACATCTCCCTTGTTGTGAGAAAACTCGGTCAATTTATGAAGCAGCCATGTCATGCACATATGGATATAGATTCCATGATCCTAAGATATCTGAAGTCTTTTCCAGGTACATGGTTACTCTTCAGCAAAGAGACATCCCTTGAGATAACAACTTGTGCATATGTTGATTATGTAGGATGCCCTAAAGTCAGGAAGTCAACATCTAGATTTGTAATATTGATTAGAAGCTCTCTTTTCTTATGGAAAAAGCAAGAAATAAATCGTGGTTAATGTTAGCCATGTGAGCCACGAGCAAACCATTTCTACAATAAATATTATTGTAATCTTTGATATATCAATAAAAAATATTAATTTATTTCACTCCTTGTCTGAGATTAAATGGATGAATGCACTTATAAGGTCCCTTAATACAAATAGGGATGCGTACCGCTACAATCTTAATAATCATACAATTGTTGATTCAATGGTTGAATCATAGAGACTGGTGCTTGGATGATAAGAGTTAGATTGAGGACTCATCAAGCAGCGTCAAGTGATTGTTAATAGATGATCTCTAACCTGAGAAGGAGATGGCAATCCTTCTCTAAAGGTTGAAGTCTGATCGACATCTTGATGCAGATCCTCTGCACAGAAATAGAGATTAGGAGGTGTCGGATAAGTTCGGTCAAAAAGTTGACTTCATGAGATCAAGATAACCAAGACCTATGTCGTATGCTGTCACGATATAGGCATGCATCCTCTGACCAGAGATAGATGTATTACTATATGTCTAAGTATGTACATTAGGTAGAACATTATGTTAATGACCTAATCAAGGTCTATACACCAGCGAGCTGGTGTGCATACAAGGGCATATGAGTGATACGATCTCACAAAGGGATCATACAATTTCACTATTGAGCCGGAAGACATGAGCTCACTCAAGAGGTGTTGGGACCGATCAAATTCCATGCATGGTCGTCTTGCTTTGGAAGCATGACAAGAATTTGGATGTATGATATATATTTTGGAAAGTATATGATCTATACCAACTCCCAAGTGATCGAATAAGAAACTTAATGATAAAATCCTGAAGAAGATAGTCCAAATATGATCTAAAACTTCAGGTTTATTCTAGATCTTGCAGTATGTAGGATGTACGGGTATTAGGAATAGTCGAGAGTGATGTGATTGTAAACGATTGTATAACCATGACACTTCCACTCCGAGAGAGTGGTGAAACATGTTTGGATTTTGGTGACTCATCTCAGTAGATTAGTGATATGATCCTAGTCCAAATGTTGGATATTGATCTGAATGTGATTCAGATGCAATGAGAAAATAGATTTATAGTTTGATTTAATCAACGAGATTTGAGAGGACCTTGAGATCTGGATATGATATATGATTTCGATATCCAAGTCACTATACATGGAATGTACAATCGCCATGTCCTAATATCCAAATATCCGCAAAGAAAACGCATTATTCTTGAAAGAGTTCAAGAATGATTTTATTATCGATAATGTATCTAAGCACTGGAAAATTGGTGATTAAATGTGATTTAATTATTATGAATAATATGAATGTGATTCATATTATTTGGACACATGAGAAGAATTATATGAGATAATTAATATGATGTAATTATCAAAGATATGACTAATGTGGATATATAAATGTGATTTATAATATATTGGATAGATTTAAGTGCAAATAGTATTTACGAATTAAATATTGATGTAAATTGGATTCACATTGTGCAATTAATTGTACATTTTCTATTGGATTGTTGATGCTTCATAACTGTCAATGACATGATTAAAATTATCATAAAATAATTGAAATTATTTTGATGAATAATTTAGCAACAAAAGTTGTTGCACATGTGGAATATTTGGTGAGATATGAAATCTCATAAAATTGGAAAAAGAAAGCCACCTTCCCATTAAAGAGGGTGGACGACCACCATTTAGTCCTAATTCAATGTGGTCGTCCACTCTATGTTAGGAAGGAGGCTTGTTCTCTTTTCAATTATTTCCACATTAATTGATTTGATTCAAAGTAAATTATATTGATGAGTATTCGATATATTTAATTTATTTTAAATTAATTATTTATTGTTGAAAATTTATGCAACAAAATCATGGTCACTGATTATGAAAGCACGAAATAATCTACACCGTTGATTATGTATGCACATGGATTTGGATCCATAAACATCCAATTTCTTATAAAAGAATGGCTAGACCTAACCCTTTCTCTTACAACAAAAAGCAACCAACAAATCTCTCTCTCTTCTCATACATGCCCAAGCTCTCTCTCTCTCTCTCGATATTGTGGCCATCCACTATATTGACCTAGAGAACCTCGCAGTCGTCACATCGTCGTTATGATGTTGGATCGACTGCTTGTGGATCTCCGCCTTCTTCGATGCTTCTTGCTCGTGAGGAAGGCTTTGCATTCCATGAGATGAAATCAAGAAACTTCACGTTCGGATCATCAACTCGGATTGCGGGATCTACACGTCACATCCACGCGCTCGCAAGTACATCTTTCGTTGGATCCACGCGATCGAAAACACGCTTCAAGAGGTAATCCCACTACTTGTTTGTGATCTTGATGAAACGATATGAGAATGGTTCTCAAACCATGTGGTTTCATCTAATTATAAAGTTTGATTCCCACTGCCTTGAGCAACTAGTGTGACTAGTCACTCTTGATCGCATGTGATGTGATCTTTACACTTTCGTGATACGCTAAGGCCTAAACTCTAGCCTTCAAGTGGCTTCAGAGCCTTGGTCAAAGGTTTTGGATCTAATCCAAACCTTAAAGGAACAAGGTTACGTACAACGGATGCACGGGGACTCGTAATTTATGCATGAAATGCATGTTTCGTATCGTTTTTCGTCAAAATGAAAAGCTATTGTTTATGCATTGTTTGGTAAGAACTTTTTGGATAATAAAATGTATTTAGAACGTCTAAATATGTCTCGAAATCAGTAGCCAATAGTTTGCACCAAAGGTGCATAAATTAAAATTTGAAAAGTTCCCATAACGACGTTGTTTTTGCATGTATTCACGAATCTATAACAAATTAATTTTTGATTACTGCTTTCCCTCCATGAAACATGAAATAAACACTTTAGCAACCCACTCAAATTTATTTCGCATGATTTTGACTCTGCTTGCCCTAAATATTTCATATTTAATGGAGATGGATCGGATGATGATTGGATCATAACAATTACTTTCTTTAAGTGTTTAACATTCAATGTAAATGAAGTAAATTATGAATTTGCCATGATTAATTGATGACTAATATTTATGGAAATATTTAACTAAACATCAATCACCACTGAATGATTGTTTCATGACAAAATCCTAGTTTAACCTAAAATAGTCGTAGGTCAACTTTTACATGCAAAAACATGTTTGCTTAATAAGATTAGAAATTTAGGATCTCAAGACTATTTTAAGATACCTAAGATTTCTGATTGATTACTATATAGTATAATGTTGGTCATCAAAGGAACGATCGATAAAACCTCTAGTACATTGATCCAGCGATTAGTGTTCTTGAATCATTATGGTGATGGTGTCTAGGTCGTGGATATGCTAATGAGTTACTTAATTGGCACCCTCCGTAGCATTTGGAGTGGAAGTGCTCCCTGTTAGCATTATCTGTCCAACCTGACTTGATCCATTTCGATGAAAGGTTAATATGAGTAAATCAAATTGTGCTCTAATTATTAAAACTCAAGAATAATACGTACTTATGAGAGCTAATATTATATGGTAATATCAAGCAAACCCTATTTATTTATTTATTGGATTGGATTGATAATTGATTTAATATGATTAAATTAATTAGATCCAATTAAATATAAACACTGTATTATAAATAGAGATGTAATCCCCTTAGAAGAATTAATTATGTGAATACGATTCATAATAATTAATTAAAATTTAAATGGGATATGGAGGATCATATAAGTGACATACATGGTTTCCCGTCAAGGCGAAGGGTTCTATCGTCATGCATTGTATGCTGGAGACGCCTATCCAAAGTGATAGCTTTGATGTACAAACGCACATTGATCAGGCTCTTTGCTTTTCGAAAGAGTAAGGCCGTATGCGTAGTGACCCTAATATTGTTCATCATATAACTGAGGCGATATTGGATTAAGCATAGCGAGTTTTATTCCTGTAAACATTTGATTCAATTAACAATGGGTCAATATCATATTAAGCGTGGTAGGTCCGGGTGTTAAAGACCGAATTGGGAAATGCAAGTTGGACTTGTAAGATGGAATGAGTTCCCGCTTCTTTTTACCCAGGTTGCAATTTCTCATATAATTGGGATGTAACAAATGTATAAAGGTGATCCAACATTTTGCTAGAGATATAGCAATAAGTATATCTTTTGCTTTGAAAGTTTAATAAGGGAATGAATTTTCAAAGTTTAAAATGCAAGACTAATTTGATTAAAAATCCCTAACCACAGAATTTAAATTTGAATATATAATTATTTATATGTTCTAATATAATGCATTCTTAATCTCAGATATGAAATCCATGAACTCGTTCAGCAGGCTTCTGGAAGTCAACCAGTTGACCTGACCCAACTATTCAGATTGGATTCGAAACTTGGAGATTGTTCTCTGTACGAAGCGCATCGGTTATGTGCTCACTAAGAACAAGCACATAAACTCTACAACATTGGAAGAACTTAAGTACAAAAAATATGATGAAGATCAATCATTGGCTAGGTGTTATATTCTGTGATTTTTGTCCAATGTGCTTCAGAAGCAACATGTGGACATAGACACAACCCAAAATATAATGTTGAATCTAAAAGAGATGTGCAGCGATGTGAATCCCACTCGGCATTACAATATCATGAAAAAACTTATTCACTGCAAAAACGCGGGAGGGGACTTCGGTTCGAGAGCACGTAACCAAAATGTCTGGTTATCTCTGGAACTGGACAACCTTGGGGCACAGATGGATGCAGATATGCAGTCTGACTTCATTCTGATGTCTTTGCCCAAGTATTTCAACAAATTTGTGGTATCATACAACATGAACAAGTTGAGCTTGACTAACGCTGAGTTGATGTCTTCATTGAAGTCCGCTGAGGTTGTCATGAAGAAAGAAAATCCCACTGGCAATACAATGGTTACACAGGTTAAAGGGAAGCGTAGTTGGAAGCATGAAGTTCAGAAGAGTCTAGCCCAGAAGAAAAAGAAAAAGAGTCAAGTTGTTTGGCGCATCCTCTCATACTTCTACACCGATAGCATCGAAGAAGATTGATCTTTGTCATCACTGCAAAAAGCCGGGGCACTGGAAGTGTAACTGCCCAGAATACCTAAAAACTGTTGACAAAGGTAAAGCCCCAGCAGGTATAAAATCTACTTTCATCATTGAAATCAATTTTTTCGTAGGACGAGACGGTAGTTGGATCATTGATTATGGTGCTTCTATTCATGTATGCAATTTGTTGCATCTGTTTCAGGAACAAGAAGTCTTAATGAAGGAGATAGTCATCCAGATGGGATTAGATGCAACTGTTGCAGTAATCGATGTCGAGACATGTAGACGATCACTATCTAATGGGAGAGTCATGTACTTAAAGAATGTCTTTATGTTCCAGATGTTAGAAGGAACTTGATATATGTATCTAAGTTAATTAGTAATGGGTTTTCGTTCTTATTCTGTGAAAAACTTGTCATAAGTCATTATGATAAATATTGCAAATGATATTCTAACTTATGGTGGACCCTATGAATTGTATATTGATGAATATGTCATGAATGTAACACCCACTAATAAAAATCCTAAAAGAACCAGAGAGGATGGAAATCATTCGAACAGGATTTGGCATCACAGACTTAGTCATTTATCTATTGATAGGATCAACAGATTGATAAATGTTAGACCTTTAGATTTTCTACAGGTCCAAACTTTACCCTACTTGTGAACATTTCATTCAAGGTAAAATGACCAGGGCACCCTTTCGTAACGAGATTAAACGATGCGAGGGTATCCTTGATCTAATACATATTGATGTATGTGATCCCTTCAGTACCATGATCCGAAATGGATATCGATATTATTTGACGTTTATTGATGACCATTCACGATACGATTTTATCTTCCTATTACGTCATAAGTCTGAAACCTTTGAAAAATTCAAAGAATGCATGGCTTTGGTTGAGAACCAAACCGACAAGAAGATTAAACAGATTCGATCTGACCGAGGTGGCGAGTACCTCTCAGATGAATTCAAGGAATACCTCAAAGAGGAGAATTGTAACCAATCTCACTCCTCCTGGAACTCCCCACCTAAATTGCGTTGCTGAAAACGCAACAGGACCATCATGGACATGGTCCGTTCAATGATGAGTAAAGCACATTTACCTCTTAGTTTCTGAGGATATACAGTAAAGATTGTAATATATATCCTTAATAAGATTCCTAACAAATATGTATGTAAAACCCCTCATGAGATTTGGTTTGGAACCAAGCCCAATGTTGAACACTTAAAATTTGGGGGTTGCTTGGTTCATGCGAAAAATATGAACGCAAGTAAGCTAGAATCTCGCACTAAAGAATGCTACTTCATTGGGTATGTAAAATGATGCGGATTGATAATCGGCGTCGCGCGGGAAATAATTTGAACGGTGGAAAATATTTGGTAGAAGAAATTAGAAGGGTTGAGAAGAAGAAATCTCATCGGTAACGAGGGATTGAAGAAGAACGCGGAGATCGCGGGAGGAGAGGGGAGAGATAGGGAGATAATGAGATAAACTCAATTTTTCATTGATACTTGACTGACTAAAAACATTGGACTACCATCTCTTTATATAGGAGAGATGGGGTTACAAAAATAGTAAACTAATTAAAATTGACAACCAACTTATCCTAATTGGACTCTGACAAATTTTAAAATTCAATTGACCTCTAATTACCCTAATTAGACTCTTGACCAAAATTGACTCTACGAATAAACGTTGAGATCACAGGCGATCTCAATTATTTAATTAGACAATTACGACAACTTAAAAACGTAAATAAAATTGATAATTAAAAATAAATAAATATTTGGCCCTATGTTTGGGGCCCACGCTGCATCAACTCTCCTCCGCTTTAAAAATTCGTCTCCCGACGAATTGCTTGACGTAGATGCGCGTTGGAGAATTCATCCTTGAATTGTGGCTTCAATTTCCTCCAATTTGATCATTTTCAACGTTACGTTTGTAGTTTTTTCCAATTGGGGGGCATCTCTGCAATTTTTCGTAACCCTTCAATCTTCTTGGTTGTCCTACTCCTTTTGGCCCTTCTGCAAATATGGGGGTTTTGGGATTTTTTCTTGCAATTTTCCCCAATCAGCCTCAACTCCCGATAGTTGAGGGATTTGGTTCCCTTAACCCCCGATAGGGTTTCTCCCTTTCGTATTAAGTGGCGCCCTTCGTTAGGGCGGTGCTTCCTATGGCGGCGCGGAAGGGAGGCGTCGGCGATATGGTGAACTGCGGCCCCGGAATCGCGGGGGGCTGGTGAACGGCGCGGAAGGGGAAAGAGGCGGTTGATGCTGGGGAAGGCGGCGAGGTCGGGGATGGTAATAGGGGCTGGGTGCGGCGGCAACAGCTGAGGTAGTCGGTGGTAGTAGGGGTTCCGGGAGGGGAGGGGCGAGAGGGTACATGGACGCGAGGGGCCTGCGCGTGGAAGAGGCGCGGGTTGAGCGGGGCACCACCGGGGTGATCGCTGGGAGGCCGGGGCGAGCGGGCGACGCTGGGGTGGGGGCGGCAACAGCAGGAGTGGGGGCGGCGGTTGTGCGGTGGGAAAGGGAGGGGTCGGGGGTATGGGGGAGTAACGGGGAAAGGGAGGTCGGTGGCGCGTAGGGGGGTTGCGGGATAACGTGCGCTGGGAGGGGAGGAAGGGCCGGGGTGTTGGATTCTGGGCTGCTGGGGTTGTGGGAGAGGGTCGGGGGGATGCGGCGAGGGGAAGAGGCGGCGGCCGGGATGACGGAGGGGCTGTTAGGGTGGGGATGACGACCGCGAGGGCTGGGGAGGGTAGGGGAGTTACCTGGGGTGGTTGGGGTCGTGCCGGGACGGTCGAAGGGACCTACGGGACCGATTCCGGTGGCGCTGAAGGTTGATATCTGACCGACCTCTTGATACAGATCATCTGCATAGGAATAGAAATTCAGAGGTGTCTGATAAGTTAGGTTAAAGAGTTGACTTAACGAGATTGAGATGACCAAGACCTATGTCGTATGTTGTTACGATATAGGCACGCATCCTCTGACTAGATACGGATGTATTACTATATGTCTAAGTATTTACATTAGACAAACCATTAGGTTAATGACCTAACCAAGGTCTATACACCGACGAACTAGCGCGCATACAAGGACATATGAGTGATATGATCTCTCAAAGGGATCATATAGGTTCATTACTGAACCGAAAGACACGAGCTCACTCATGAGGTATTGGGACCGATCAAATTCCATGCATGGTCGTCTTTCTTTAGAAGCATGACAAGAATTGGTATGTATGATATATGATTTTGGAAAGCATATGATCAATATCAACTCCTAAATGATCGAATGAGAAACTTCATGATAAAACCCTGAATAAGATTGTCCAAATATGATCTAAAACTTCGGGTATATTCTAAGTCTTCCAGTATGCAGAATGTACAGGTATTAGGAATACTCGAGGGTGTTGTGATCGTAAACAATTGTATAACCATGACATTTTCATTCTGAGGGAGTGACGAAACATTTTGGATTTTAGTGACTCCTCTCAGTAGATTAGTGATATGATCTTAGTCCAAATGTTGGACATTGACCTGAATGTAATTCAGATGCAATGAGAAGATTAGATTTACAGTTTGATTTAATCAAACATCTTTGAGAGGTCCCCAAGATCTGAATATGTGATATAATATCAATATCCAAGTCACTATACATGGAATGTACAATCACCATGTCCTTACCTCCAAGTATCCACGAAGAAAGCACATTATTCTTGAAAGAGTTCAAGAAAAATTCTATTGTTGATAATGTATCTGAGCACTGGGAAATTGGCGACTAAATGTGATTTAATTATCATGAATAATATGAATGTGGCTCATATTATTTAGACACATGAAAATAGTTATCTAAGATATTTAAATATCATTTAATTATCAATGATATGATTAATGTGGATGTCACTAATAATCATTAATATTATAAATGTGATTTATAATATATTGGAGAGATTTAACTGTAAATAGTATTTACGAATTAAATGTTGATATGAATTGAATTCACATTGTACAATTAATTGTAAAGTGCAATTTATATTTTCTATTGGATGGTTGAATATGATCCATAATTATCAATACCATGATTGAAATTATCACAAAATAATTTGGAATTATTTCAGTGAATAATTTAGTAGCAAAAGTTGTTGCACATGTGGAATATTTCTGATATATGAGATCTCACAAAATTGGAAAAAGGAAGCCGCATTCCCATTATAGATGGTGGATGGCCACCATTAAGTCCTAATTTAATGTGGTCGTCTATTCTATGTTAGGAAGGAGACTTGTCCTCTTTTTAATTATTTCCACATTAATTGATTTAATTCAAACTAAATTATAATGATGAATATTCAATATCTTTAATTTATTTTAAAGTAATTATTTGTTGTTGCAAATTTATGCAACAAAATCATGGCCATTGATTTTGAAAGCACGAATTAGTCTACATCGTTGATTATGTGTGCACATAGGTTGGGATCCATGGACATCCAATTTGTTATAAAAGAAAGGTTAGACCTAGCTCTTTCTCTTACACAAATTTCTCTCTCTCTTCTCATACACGGCCAAGCTCTCTCTGTCTCTCTTCTCATATATGCCCAATCTCTCTCTCTCTCTTCTCGTATCAAGTTCTCTCTCTCTCTCTCAATATTGTGGTTGTCCACTACATTGACCTAAAGAACCTCGCAGTCGTCGCATCGTTGTTGCGCTGCAGAATCGACTGCTCGTGGATCTCTACTTTCTTCAGTGTTTCTTGCTCGTGAGGAAGGCTTTGCATTACCTGAGATGAAATCAGGATACTTCATGCTCGGATCATCAACTCAGATTGTGGGATCTACGTGTCTCCACCACATGCCCGCAAGTGTGTCCTTCGTTGGATCGGACTTGAGACAGGAGGTCTCTTCATTTAGAGACAAGCAATCGCAAATACGCTTCAAGAGGTAACCATATTACTTGTTTGTGATTTTGATGAAACGATGTGAGAATGGTTCTCGTATCATGTGGTTTCATCTAATTAAAAAATTTAATTTCCGATGCCCCGAGCAACTAGTGCGACTAGTAGCTCTTGATCGCATGTGATGTGATCTTCACGCTTCTATGATGTGCTAAGGCATAAACCCTAGCCTTCAGTTGTTAGGTCAAGTACAGAATATGAATACAGAGCCATTATGGAAGGTAGTACTGAGATGATGTGGACCAGATCTATCCTAACTGACCTCGTTATTGATACGCCTCTTCCCAAGTAGTTTTTATGTGACAATTAGGCCGCATTTTTTATTATGAACAATCCGACCTTCCATGAAGGGACCGAATACATCAAGATAGATTACAACTACACTAGAGGCATGATATAGAAGGGTTTCATCTCTACATCACATGTCAGATCAGCGAAGAAAACTGCAAACTTATTCACCAAGGCTTTAGCCAGGGAATCATTCCAAAAGTGTTCTTCCAAGTTGAGGATGATAGATATCTACTATCCAGTGTACGGAGTGTTATAGGAAATAATATTTATGTTATTTCCTTTTTATGTAATTTTCTCTTTGGTTATTCACCCTCTAGGGCTTCTCCTCTATATAAAGTAGTTTGATGGCCTCAGAATAAATAAGTTACTTATTTTCTTTTCGCATATATTAATTATAACAGCCAATTTCAGTTTATTAATATCTTAATGACATTGTACCCACTTAAATGGTTTGGTGGTAGTGCAATGTGCCTGCCACCAAAAAGACCATGGTTCAAATCCCCCTTGTGGGGATTGTGTTAGGTAGTCGACAACCATCGTAAAAAAATAGTCGAATCTTTCAACATGGATTTGAGCAAGAATCCATGTAGTCGGCCCAATTTATAGCGGGAGAAGGCTTCGTCATAAGTTATTTAATATCTTAATGATATTAAATCAAATCTAATGATCTAATCAGATACCCTTTAAGGATTACATGGAATTCAACTCTACAATATTAGGATTTTAATTTGCTCAAAAAGAGAAATCGTGAATCTGATAATCTCCCCCTAAGTTGAGTTCCATCATGATTTCCATGTCACCTTGATTATCATTGGACCATCCTCATTATTTGTAAACTCATCTCGCAAGTTGTCACCGCCTCTATATATTGCACCTTCGTTGAGTGCTCTCAACGAACCTCCTATTCGACACACCTACACAATCAGTGTTGTGTTTCTTGATGCAGCACTCCACATCTCTCATGATTAAAGAGTACATCATCATCTTCTAGCAAAACGAGCCACACTTGCTTCCTTTTCTTGCATGTTCCTGCAACAAAGATGCCGACAACCCTCTACCCTCTTCTAATACTACTCGTCGTGGGAAAAACAGAAACTCCATACATGTCATGATCTTTCACTCGAGTATGTACGCCATGTTCAACATCAGCATTCCTCGCATCACTGCACATGCTCGTGTACTTCCTTTGAGAATTCCCCCCTCCAATTGTAAGTTGGTAGCTCGAAGTTATCGTAAGTCGTAACTCGATCTTATCTAGTGAAAGCATATTCTTTTTAGTTTAGGCGCATATTTAACACCCCCTAAGTGTGCATTGTCCCATCAAATATGTGAAATTGCCAGAATCCAGCTCCCTTGATATGGTGAACCTTTCAACATGCCATCTTGATGGAGTCATCATCGCATACTTGGTATGTATTGATTGCTCCTTAAGCAAGCACACATAGTCGAAACAAACCAAATCTAGAAGCCATTCTATATCGATCGTCATCTCTCTTGAGCAAGCTAACAAATCTGAAATCTCCCTCACAGGCTATGGCGGATTCCTCTCGATCTCAGTCTGAATCACAAATCTTCTTTCTTTTCTCTTTATCACGTCTTAGAAAATCATTAATCTTATGACCTTCATTGTCACATTGGAAGCATACAATGATATAGTATGCCTTGGATCGACCATTACACGTCACATTCTATTGATCTAGAAGTTCTCTTAGTCGCAAGAACATGGCATTCATTATTTGATCATCGAGACTTATTCATATGTAGTAAAGTAATAATCTCATCCAATGTGATTTTCTCCTTACAAGCATACCATCATAACAATATGATCGTAAGAAAATAGAAGATAATTCAATAAGATTAGTAATTTATCTTCTTCCATGAAGAGAGGCCCTCTTTTATCGATTTTCTCCTTAAGTTTAAGCATGTCGGTCAGACTCTTGTTAAATTCATTTAAGTGCATCTACAACTTTGTCATGTTGATTATCTTTAAACCATAAAGCTTCTTCTTCATTAATAGCACATTTGTTAGAAATTTGGACTTGTATAGTCCCTTGAACATCTTCTAGACCTATACCAGATTTTTCAGAACGTATACTATTCCCGAGATCCTTCATCTCCTTCAATTCTTCCTCTCCCACCTTCTTCTCTATTGTCTAGCGAGTTTCCAGAATCCCTTCTCACATGAGTATATTCTTCATCCAATGTTGCCATAAACATGGCCTTAAATGTCGATATCGATGTTGTTTCGTCAATTATGAAAGGAGATCTTTTGGCGACGTATCACTGTTGTCACTAGAAAATCGTAAAAAGGACTATACATATTGTTTTTCATAAAATTATGAGTTTTAATATTTTTTAATCAATAATGAGATGGAAATACACACTTATTTGCTAAAATATAGGCCCAAATACAAGTTTTGTAGTAGTAAAAATATCATAATCACTACATGTAGGTTGATATGCAGTATTATGTAGGGCATACAATTAGAAGTTCAGCCATTAAGAATGCATAAATAAGTTGAAATAACAAATAAAATCCAAAATTCATAACGTATACAAATACAATACTTACGTGTAAATATATATATTCAACACTCATCAAAACTAAAGTTTGGTTAGATCCATTTGCCATGTTTGTTGTCCTCCCTACATCTTCTCGTGATCCGGTCTCCATATTACACACAATTTTTCATGTCATAAATGATGCATGGCTTGCAGTCCATTAAATACTGCATATATTCATGGTCAACCACATCTACGAGGAAGCCAATTTGATATTATTCATGGACTCAAAATCAAGTACTCACCGAGGGGCAAATATCGATATTGCCTATACTATTGGCCTTCGCAAATGATGATCGTCAGAACAAGGTGAAATGGGAGAAACATGTGAGTAACATTGTCCATATCGGGCAAAATATATAGAAAAATTATGATATTTCGACAATTTATCAATGGCATCAATAATATACTGCCGACATGTAGTCAATACCTTGGAAAATAGATAATACCCTTATCGATATCGCCGACTCAGCAACGCCAACTTCCAACATGCTAATGATATTTAAGACCATGGCCATAAGATGAAGTTGTTCTTTCCATTAGAAAGTTCCATATATAATGATATAGCCTTCGATGTGAATTATACCATCATATCTTTCTTGTGTTTCCTTCCACGATCTCGTTATCGACCATCGCTAATAGAATCCTTTGATGACTCTCGACGTCGCTGACTCAGCGATATCGACATATTTCCAACATGATGCCAATGTTGAAGACCATGATCATAAGATGAAGATGTTCTTTCCATTGAAAAGTTTCATAGAGAATGACATAGCCTTCGATGTGAACTAAACCATTAGATCTTTGTTGCGTTTCTTTCCACGATATCATTGTCAACCGTCGCTAATAGAATCCTTCAGTAACTCTCACTGATTTTTCCAAACGATTGTCATCGTTACTTCTCCACGGCTTCTGAGGAATGCGCATCTGCTACATCATATCCTCTCGTCAACATCGAACCTTGCTTGGATATCAATTGTTGGGAATGAAAACAAATGCACAAGCAATCACAACGTATGTATGTGAAGAAAAAGAAGACAATATAATAGTCATCGGTCACCTCTCGCAACTACTAGAAAAGAAAATTCACTAGAAAAAGAACAAGTACAGCTCTCTCTATTCACTCACTTTAATCCTCTTCTCTCCCTCTCTCTTGTTGTCTAGTGTTGTGGTGAATAACTCCGCCCATCCTTTATGTCAACAAGCTCAAATACAAGCTTAGATTGATTGTAACAGTTAATGTCAATCAGCCAACATCAAAGAGAGATTTGTTCAAATCTAATCAATCTCCTTCTAGACTTGCATGGAATCCAATTGTACTATAATTTTAATTTTCACACGAGAGAAATCCTAATAGAAGACGCATAAAGTACTCTACATTTACAAATTTAGTCACTAAGAAATTGCGCTGTCCTGAGAAATTCATAGTAAATTTTATAGTCACCCAACTAACCCATGCTGCAAATCTAAGAACGTTGAGCCTATTATATTTGTATTTATTTCTATAACATTTTTATTTATTTATCAATAAACAGATTCTTCTTAGGTAAGCTGTACGGTAAATCTTACAGCATTCGCCCAGATAACTCATCCTCGAAACAATAGGACTGGCTAAAAATCTCAGAAGAAGCATGTCCAATCTCTGTAAAACATAATTGTATACTTACACAAAGTCCCTGTTTGCAGAAAATCACAATTTTGATATTCCAGTTACTTCTCCGTGGCAAATATGGATGCCAGACATACTGCAAGCAAACCCAAATAATATATATAGTTCAACTTGCCACAGGAAGATGATTTCACATTTTCTTCTTGCAGTCGTATTCAAATTGAAGAACAAAAAGAAAAGCAACATGTGAGTGAGAAGTAAGAAACATCATATTGGAAATTGGTTCCAATAGAGACATTATTTAAGATTGGATACAATAGCTTTTACAAAATCACTTTGTTATATTTTTCAACAAATCAGACACAGAAGCACAATGAGTTGATTTATACTCACAGCTCTTGCAACATGACTGCAACAATTCTATGACTCTAAGGCATCTGCAAGATTATTTCCAAACCACAAATAAAATAAATTTAGATATTTGTCATCCCAAAAGAAATTTCCCAACTCACACAAACTGTTTAACCAAATGTTACAGACAGAAAAGCTTTTCAATCAATATTACGAGCAGAAAAATGCAAAAAGCTTGTCAGTTAGGTCAGGATCATAAATGTTTACAATATGTGAGAACATTCCACGGGTTTTTTTTTTTTGAAAGAAAAAATGGCTTCTACCGTTTAGCCGTGTGCCCTAAAACTTCACCATTTATCACCAAAAAAAAGTATTACAAGGCTAAAGATGTACATTATATTTATGATTTACAGGTGTGTGCCCAAAAGCTTTCACTACCACATTTTCCACGTAAAAACACTCTTGCCGAAAAACCACCCCTCCTAGTCAACCACAGATCCCAGACCATTGCCAAGCACCCCGATCTTTCATTCTCCATGCCAGTCCTATTCGCCCCACAAGAATTTCAGAACTCTGAGAGTCGGGACACTGCTAGTATGAATCCAACAACACCCAAAAAGGCTCCAAGCCGCCACGGAACTCCCACAACCGAAAAAAAGATGGTCGACATCCTCAACACTCAACAAGCATCGGGGGTACGCCGAGTCCGTTGTCGGCACGAATCGTGAGAATCTATCCTTGATCAACAGTCTTTCCCTCTTGAGAAGCCAAAAAAACACATTCACACGAGCTGGAACCTTCCACTTCCATATTCGTCCGCAGTCCGCCACACACCCCTAATGATCAAAGGTCAAGGGTCCCTTCAAAGCTCGGTATGCCTTCCCAACCGAAAATGAACCGTCGCACCAGATCCAACAGTCATGGCCATAAGTGGGTCCAGCCACGCTCTCAAGCTCCCCAAGCAAAACCATGAGTTCCTCCAGACGTGGATCAGAGAGCTTCATTCTAAACAGCGGAAAGAAATAAAGCCCATCCAAGCCTCCGCCACCGAGCCATCTGGTTTCATCGCCAATATCTTTAGTCGTGGAAATCTCTCCTGCAGGGCCCCGCCCTCACTCCAATCATCCACCCAGAGAACATTCCATGGTGGTCATAAATGATATCTATAATATGCGAATGGACATTGATGATCATATATTGAGAACTGGAACACGGTGGCTCTGCCATCCACAACTCAAATAACTCCATTTCCACCCATAATAGTTTGTGTTGGTAAATTAGTTCGATCCACATCTTAAGGAAAAAGGACGTCGACCAAAATGAGATTCAAAGTGGTTGTTGAAAAATTCAAATTGCAAATGTATGTGGGATTAGAATAGTATCAATGATGCCGTTATAAAAATAAGGATTTGATAGTCACTTGCCAAATTTACAAGGCCATCTTCATATAATGACAATGTATTTTGGTTTACATAAAATCCTTCTTCATATAATCTAACTTCTGGGAACATAATTTCAAGGGTATTAGGTACAGTCTAATGGTGAAAACATCTTCCTAATCTAATATTAAGTACAATCTAATGGTGGAAACATCTTCCTAATCTAACTTTCAGAGAAGTTTGGTGAAAGCAAATAGATTTTAGAACAATCTAAAATTACATCGAACACAAAAACAAGGGATTCAGTGTGGAAAAGAATTCCTTTCACACCTAGGAACTCCGAATGTAGTCTAAAGATTTCCTTGCACACCTAGGTTCAAAATAGAAAGCATCAGCTAAACAATAAAAATTGTGCATGACCAAAACTTTCTTCTGGTTTCAACAAATTCAGCTTTCTTTTTTCAGCTAAATAATAACAGTTGTGCATGACCAAAAACTCTCTTCTGCTTTCAACAAATTCAGCTTAGCTTTCTGATGCAGCGTGATCTCAAATTACAGGGCCGAATTTATTTAATTAATTAGTCGTCAATTTTATTTACGTTTTTAAGTTGTCGTAATTGTCTAATTAAATAATTGAGATCGTCTGTGATCTCAACGTTTATTTCGTAGATTTTAATTTAAAAGTGGGTCAATTAATTAGTTAGAGTCAGTTTAGGCAATTTGGTTGTCAATTTAAATTAATTTACTATTTATGTAACCCCATCTCTCCTATATAAAGAGATGGTAGTCCAATGTTTTAGGGGTGAAGTATTGATAATCAATTGAGATTTTTTTATCTCTCTCTCCTTCCTCCTCTCCCTCCCTCTCCACGCGATCTCCGCGGTTCTCCTCCTTCAACCTCTCGTGCGAGTTCTCTTCTCAACCCCTCTATTTTCTCTTCTCAATCTCTCTATCTTCTTCTCCACCAAAATCCACCGTTGAATATTTATTTATCAACACCAACGCCGAATTTCATTTTGCATCAATTGGTATCAGAGCATGGATATCGAATCGTTCCTACGATTCAACGATCCAGTTGCATATTGGCGTTTGAAGCGTGATCTCAACCGCATATCTCATGGGTCGCATGCGCGTTCGCGTCAACGGAAGTTCCAGAAACGTCTCTTGTCAAGTCTCAAGGTGCAAGGATGGTTGGACGCGCTAACCGATGAAGATCTCACCACCCACGATGAAAAAACCGTTGCCGCAAAGTTTGACGAAGAAAACATCGCTGTGGAAGACAAAACGGTTGCTGTCCAGACCATTTTAGAAGAAAAAATCAATGAAAAGACTGCTGTCCAGGAGGTTTCAGACCTACCGTCGCCGCCGAAATCAACCCCGGTGAGCCCCACCCCTCCAACAACTCCGTCGCAGGGCTCCCCAGGCCATTCCCCAACCGCAGCGGCCCCGATCCAGACCCCAGCCCGCTGGTGACCCCTCCCGCAGCGCCACACGCCCTCCCGCGCGTGATTCTACCCACCCCCGCCGCCTCCCAACTCTCCTCAGCGCCGCCACTCCCAGCGCCCTCTCCAACCCGCGCTCTCCAGGTCTCCGCCGCCCAGTACCCTCGCCCACCCGCGCTCCTGCCCAGCGATCCCACCACCCGGTCACGCCTCCCCCTCGTGCGACTCGGTGCGCCACCAGTCCTGCTAACCCCTGGTTTCCCCCCGCTCCACAGCACCCGCCCCCGCGCCGCCTGATGCCGCATTCCCCAGGAACCCCCCTCCTCCTTCCGCTCGCCCTGGCCTCCCCTCCCTTCCCGCCTCTTCTGCCCAGCCCAACTTGCCCCGCCGCCACCTTCCAGGTCCTACCCTCCCGCGCGCCCAGCGCCATTCACTTGACCTTCCCTCGCACCCGCCGACGCCTCCGAGCCTTCTTCTCACCACCCTCCCTGCCTCAGCACCCCATCGCCTCGCGAAACCGCCTCCGCCGCCGTTACTATTACCGCGGGGAACCCCGCCAACGATGCCGCATGGACCCACGGCCCCGCCACCTTTTGTTGAGGAAAAACGAAACCCTTTCGGGGTCTCAAGGAACCAAATCCCTGGGATTGTGGGATTGGACGGTTAGTGGGGAAAATTGCAAAAATAAATTCCCTAAAACCCCTATTTACAGAAAGAACAAAGCTAAGAAGATTGAAAGGGTACGAAAATTGCACCCACACCCCTGACGGCCGAAATATTTAAAAAAAAAGGCTGGAAATCAGAGATTTGGGGATCCTCCTTATCCCAATAGGACTAGGGCCTTGGGCTTCCCTTATAAAAGGACCCCATGGCTTCATTCCTTAGCCACATCTCCTCTTTTCCTCTCCTTGTGCCATTGCTTCACTATGGATTCTCCAAGGGCCATATTCTCCATGCCGCATCAATTTTTTGAGCATCACGGGGAGGAGTCAACAATCAAGACAACGTCGCCGTTCGCGCCGCACATGTTCTTCAACCACGACGGCCGCATCATCCCCGCCCGCGTATGGATTCCGCCGTTCGCTCCACATCAGTTCTTCCAGAAGACGACGGAATGCGCCGAATCATCCTCCAAGCCTGCAAATCCAGCAATTCGTCGGGAGACGAATTTTTAAAAGCGGAGGAGAGTTGATGCAGCGTGATCTCAAATTACAGGGCCGAATTTATTTAATTAATTAGTCGTCAATTTTATTTACGTTTTTAAGTTGTCGTAATTGTCTAATTAAATAATTGAGATCGTCTGTGATCTCAACGTTTATTTCGTAGATTTTAATTTAAAAGTGGGTCAATTAATTAGTTAGAGTCAGTTTAGGCAATTTGGTTGTCAATTTAAATTAATTTACTATTTATGTAACCCCATCTCTCCTATATAAAGAGATGGTAGTCCAATGTTTTAGGGGGTGAAGTATTGATAATCAATTGAGATTTTTTTATTTCTCTCTCCTTCCTCCTCTCCCTCCCTCTCCACGCGATCTCCGCGGTTCTCCTCCTTCAACCTCTCGTATTCCCGGCGAGTTCTCTTCTCAACCCCTCTATTTTCTCTTCTCAATCTCTCTATCTTCTTCTCCACCAAAATCCACCGTCGAATATTTATTTATCAACACCAACGCCGAATTCCATTTTGCATCACTTTCTCTGAAAAAAATACAGAGCCTTACATGCAATATCCTTGGCCTTACTAAGAAAAGGAAAGATATTTGGGATAGTTCTATGATAGACAACAAAGCTTTCCAATCATTTGAAAAAATATGTCTTATTAAGAGAAAAGAATGCAATATGCAACAACGGAAGTCTATTCCAGGTCCATAAGGTATACATTAACCGATAACTAATAAGGTCCACCTTCAACTAAAAGAAAATGCTATGAAACTGGTCGTATTCGCCAATGTCTTGACCAGATTCAAAGGCCGATTGTCCTAATGGAATCTCTAAGCACATTGCATGAGATACAGAAAGCGGCAAGCACTTGATGCAATCAATCATCCCTTTCCTTGAAAGCCGAGTCGATTCCGGGTCAAGAGGAAAATCCATAGCATATTAGACTTTTACTACCAACAGCTGCTTTGCTTTCATTACACCACCATCAATAAGGTATTCAACGCAGCCTCTTCCTGAACCCCTCTTCTAAAAAGAAGTGTCAGACTGATAAAAGCGGACATGGGGACTCGGGTCAGGGCGTGCTGGACAAGCCTGGCTTGCGAGGTGCCACTCTCACACTTGGGAATCTCCTTGTTTCGTTCTTGTTACATGTTATTTCTCCTTTGACATGAATGTGAGTCCGATGATGTTCAAGCCATGGATGGATTGGCACTTCCACGAGGGAAAAACCCAATCCCGCGCTTGGATTGTTCATGGAAGTACTCAAGCCAGAGGGAAGCTGTGATCAAGTCATGAGAAGCAAGTGGTTAGCCCTCCGATATTTATTAATAGGATGAATTGTGGCCTACTCAAATAAAGGACTCCTACCGGTTAGTTGACAAAGTAATCCTTAGGTTCTGATGGATAGTAGAAGGGGTTCAAATTGTGCTATACTTTATGAGAAGTTGCTAGGTATGATTACCAAAAAAACTTTCACTCTTGTTGATCATCATTCCATTCCCTTCTTTTTGATCCTTCTTTCTTTTGGTGCTGATTCATAGATCATATGCATCCAAAATTCCGCATACTATTAATTTAAGAATCTTCTTCTCTATTTCTATATACTTTCCATTTACCAAGCATCCCTTGTTTTGTGTTTCAGACCGTCAATATAGTTGGATTATTAATTATTCAAACTTCCTATGAACTGGAAAAAAATATATCGGTTGCTACAATTACAAGACCCATACAACATATCACGATAATCCATGGGATCGGCACAAATCTCTTTTCCAGTTATTAGTCCACAGTTCGATATAGCAAATGTCACTTCATCTATCCAATATCACAAATTGATCTTTCAATTACTTTCAGATCTCCTACTCACTTTAAAGCTCTGATTTACAATAAAAAAGCGTTTAGATCCTGACCAAATGGGGGTGAAAAGAATATCAGTTCATATGAAATCGAACTTCAAAAACAGCACTTAGCGGACTCAATATACACTATTGGAGTTCCTCCCAGGTGCTATGTAATAATGCCAAAACTAAGCTCAGGGAGACTTTGATAAACATAACCTAACTACGAACAAAGACTCCAATGCACGGAAAAAGACTTGCAAACTCGAAATTCCCATATCAGCATGTTACAAACAAAAAACCCTCCCCTTTTATGTGAATAAGATCGATTCTAGGGACTGCAAGATGCGAGCTTGAGTGATTCGAAGGATACCTCCGAGGATCGAAGTTGTTCTTGGTGAGGCACGCCTGGATGTCGCAAGCTTCCTTCTTGCACGGTTCCTTGCTCATCTCGCGCGCCATTTTGATCACAAGGATCTTCCTCTTCGTCTCGAGGTCGTTGGACGCTATGACGTCGGCGTGCAGGTTGGGTCAGGAAGCCTTGCGATTGATACGCGACTAGTTTAATTGGACCTGTCTAGCTTTGCCATTTTAAAGATTTTGAAGGGTAGATTCTTACCTCTACCACCTTTTAAACAGCGTAATTCTTCTATCGATCCGGTAAATTTGTTAACTCTTACCCCATGAACCTTTCAGTTAATATGTTTGAAGTCTGTGGAGGGTTGTTGGGATAATTTACAGGTCGATAAGGTAATTACGTTGTGTAAAAAATCATAAATGTAATTTAAAAAGTTTATAGGGTCTGCCAGGTAAAATTCCCATTCTTATTCGATATGAGAAAGTAAATTGTAGATGATTGTATGTACCACCAAGGTCATGCCTTGTATAAAGATGGAGACATAATGGTACGCTTGGATAGGACTTTATAAGTATAAGAACATGAATATTATTGCTTATATGTAGGAATTCGAAATGCACAAAGACAATATTATGTCAACAAGCAAAGGGGGATTTGAATTAGCACACATATAATTATGCTACTTACATGCGGATGATAAGTATTTCGATGTGCGCATGTAAATTTCAAGTTTTTACCAGTGTAAATGTTGGTGTAAATCTCAATACTCGATCAATTTCACTTATGAAATAAGTGCATGGTTGGTAGTTTTTTTACACATGCTCTTTTGAACTCAATAGTGTGTGTATTCCTACTTATTTCATAATATTGCATTGACCCTTATAAAATGTTATGCCCGTGTCAGTAACCTTTGTTGGTCACACCATTGAAGATGATCTCAAAGTACTAAAATGAAGCAAAAAAATATAAATCGATCCTTAAACTAAACTTCCTCGTTTTTTCATTTTTCTTCTTCGTCTCTTTACAACTTCTCTCCTCCTTTTCTTCATCACTCTTTCATGAAAGCTCTAAGTAGAGTAAGAAACTTGAAGGAGTACCAAAGTGACATATATAATGGGGAGGACGGAAAACCCATGGCTACACTACACCACCCACATCTTCCCTCCTCACAACGACAACTTAATAGTGTAAATTAGAGAAATCCACCCTAATAACCACACACCTCGATCAGAAAGCTATTAGACATTTAAGCATTTGGTGAGTCGCTGATGTAATAGCTGTGATTAAACTTATATCACTCCATATCTACAACAAAATGTGTTTGTGTTTTGATTTAGTGATAAGTTCCCTTCATACAGATAGGGATATGTACCATGACCAGCTTTGGATATCACAATCGATGGCTTGAAGAGTTAGATCATATAAACTGATGTGGAATTGTCGATCTAAGGAGTTATACTGAGGATAGACAACATATAATGTTATCCACGAGGGATCTCCGGTCTGAGAAGAGATGACAATCTTCTCCATTTATTTGATGCCTGATTAGCACTCTTGATGTAGGTCATTTGTGTCACGACCACAAATTCTAGATCGTCGGTTCCTCCCATATCTGGATCTGGTTACTCCACAATAATTTATTCAACAATCACAATTAACATTTAGAAACAGACTGCAATTTAAAAACTCAGAAAAAGTATTTAATATTTTTCCATTCACAAAATAAAGTTTACATGATATACTGTCTCACTATAACCATTTACATGTACATCAGCTGGAAAGGAAATATATAAAAAGATTACCAACTACCATATAGAATAAATCTATTGTGGCTAGTTGGATGGCTATTATGTTAGCTAGTTGGATTATTAAAGCCCTTACGATGGCTCACCGACACATGTTGGGATTTCATAAATCATAGGATGAAGATTAGTGAGTGTTAAGTAACAAAGAAGAGAAATATAAACAAGTAGTGTAATTTAGCAAAACTTATTAACCAGAAAGGTTCGTTTCTTCTTATTAGTTTAAGTCTTATTCCTTCTATTCTACGTCATGGATTAGTCTCAGAAAAATCTTACCATTTATGGACTCCGAAGCTGTGGACATTTCGGATTGCGTTGATCCGGTGAGCTTATGTCACCGCACGTCACCTCAACCAATCCTCCAATGCTGCCTTGACAATTTCCTTTTCTTTTGTTATCCAAAGTTTCAAACCCCCAGCCTGACAAACAAAAGAAGCACGCCGTCCTTAAGGACACGGTAGCTTAAACCACATGTTAACCTTTAATCACATAAACTAGCGGATTTGAATACATGTTATCGTGACCCAATCGTTATCCAACCACTCGTGCCTCCACATGGCACGACCACATCTTCAGCCAGTTAATCCGTCTAATAGCAATCGAGTACCATGCGTTACAAATAATTTATTTTGCGCAATCAACATATCCAGGCAACTATGTACCACCTAGGTTTGGCATGCCAATACGGATGTTCTTCTGACAAATCTATAGGTTATATGTCTGACTTGTAATATATATTCCAAGTCATTCTTAACGTAACACACGATCCTTTTCAGGATCCATCTCAAAACACATCAAATCTCATGATGTAATTCTTCTGTTGAGCCTTCAATTTTCATATTCAACAATACTAAGTGTAGACTTACATATATATCAATTCATATGTATATATACTCATATTTGTGCTTATTTTAACTCTCAACTCCTAACTTTCCATACCAGTGCATCTATTCAATAGTTAGACTTTATTTTAGTGGGAATTACAAAGCAACTTTTCATATTTTCTCAAAAATAGCCAAATTAAAGTTCTTCGTAGTGAAGAACATGAAATCAGGAATTTCAATGATATCGTATGAAAATCCAACAGCAAAAGGAATGATTTTGTTACTAATTGAGCTCTCTCTGGTATGTTGTGCTCTATTGTGACTCATTTTCAGAAAGGATGATTTATGGACCCGGAAACGGTTGATTTTTATTTTCTTATCAAGAACACTGAGAACGTGCCAAGAACACGGAGAACAAAGGAAGAACACGAAGAATGTATTTTATCTCAAAATTTTGATAGAGTTTCCCCTTATATCGGGATATATTTCTATGAAAATTTCGGTAAAGTTTCCCTTTATATCGGGACATATTTCTGTGAAAATTTCGGCAAAATTTCTCCTTATAAAAACACTGAGAGGAAAATAACATCGAAATCGAAAGAATGTAATTAAACTACAAGCAATGGAGAATTGGTAGGCACCATGCGTCCTAGGTGAGTGAAGGTGCGACGAATCACATAGTTCACTGACGTGCATAGCCGCTCGTACCTAAGTAGGTTGTTACACAGACTCCCTCAAAACAAGTATAAAAGCGAAGGTGAAAGGATGTAATAGAACTATAAGCGATGGAGAATCGGTAGACACCACGCGTCTTAGGTGGGTGAAAGTATGATGAATCAAAGGGTTTACTAACGTGCATAGTCGTCCGCACCTAAGTAGGGTGTTACACAGATTCCTCCTCGAACCATAAAAGAAAATGAATTAGAAAAGATGGTGAATCGAAAACCAAGTTGGAAAGAAAATGAATCAAAACCTAGCTCAAGTTAGAGCTAACTTACGAAGCCAACTAGGAGAGGATTGTACCGTCATCCTCCTCCTCGTTCTCCCGACAGCACTTCGCTAGTGCTCCTTCCCCGCCTCACTCTCCTCCTCCTGACCTCTCGACCCTAGCCTTGGGGGTAGTGGTGGTAGTGGAAATTGTAGAGAATGAATGGGTGGGGGTATTTATAAGCTTCAGAACCGTTAAACATGGTTTAACCCTTAACTATGGTGGTTAGAGCCTACAGTTTTGGCCAAAGCTTATCTGAAACTTAAGGCTTAAATTAGAATTTTCCATAAGATTCTAGAATCGCCAATAACGCTTAATTAATGCTAATCACGATTAAATTTCACTAATCGTGATTTAATTTTTGTGACTTGCGCTTAACTTTCACTAACCTCTGACTAGTGTTTGCTGATGGTCATTAGTAGTTCTCAATCCATCAATAGTTTCTTTAATCGTATTTAGTTAGTCTTGATGACAATCATTATTAGTTAATGACATCTTAAGCTTCCATACTTATCCTTCTTCCGAAAATCATAACAATTCCAAAAAAAGTATGATTCATACGAAACAACTTCCGTTGGTTTCCTCTTAACGAGCCGTATCTTATGATATATGATCTGAGAGGTCAAGTTCAAGACTTTACAATTATAATAACCTTAAAGGAAGTCTCATCCTCAAGACTTGAAATGCAGGCATAACAACCTTAAAGAGGATTTAACCATAACAACTTTAAATAGAATGAACGTCATTTCATTTATAATAAAGATATACACAATACATAGTGTTATCATTCAAACAAGTAGGGGTATTTTTATCGCATATCTACCTCAGGTTCTCATGTGACTTCTTCAAACTCTTGGTTCCGTCACAATACTTTAACTAGGGGTACCTCTTTATTCCTCAACTTCTTAATAACCATGTCTAGTATTTGTACAGGTATTTCTAGGTATGCCAAGTATGGTTCAACATGCAGATCATCATAGCTTATCTTATGCTTAAGATCCTTGATATACGTTCTCAGATTTTATACATGAAAATCATCATGTATTATCGAAAGACGTGGATGAAGTGCAAGTCTATATATAACTTTTCCAATCTGTTGAATGATTTCAAAGGGACCCATGAATCTGGGTGCCAGCTTCCCACACAAGCCAAACCTCTGGACTCTCTTCATAGACGATACTTTGATAAATACAAAGTCCCCTACTTCAAACTCAAGATCTTTTCGCCTGGCATCACTATAGCTTTTCTGGCGACTCTAAGAAATTAGTAGTCTTTTTCGAGCAAGCTCTATAGCTTCCCGTGTCTCATGGAGTCTATCTGGATCATAAAGGTTCTTTTATCCCGGCCTCTTGCCAACATAGATGAGTAGTACACCTACGTCCATATAGTGCTTCAAATAGTGCCATGACAATACTTGCATGATAACTATTATTGTAGGTAAATTCTAAAGAGGCAAATGTTTAATCCATGATCCCTTCCATTCTAAGGCACATGCTCGTAGCATATCTTCTAGCGTTTGAATCATACGTTCTGATTGACCATCTGTTTGTGGATGATATGAAGTGCTCAAGCATAACTGTGTGCCTGAGGCTTTCATGAAGTTCTCCCGGTTGTGTGAGGAGAATCGTGAATCTCGATCAGAAACTACCTCCTTTGGGATAGTATGGAGACGGATCACATGTATAATATACAACTCGGCAAGCTGATCTAGAGTGGAAGATAAGCTTATTGGAATAAAGTGTACTACCTTAGTCAGACAATCTATTATAATCCATATACTTTCTTTACTACCAGTCGTCTAAGGTAAACCAGTAACAAAGTCCATGAAAATGCTTTCTCATTTCCATTCAGGGATAGGGAGAGTTTACAACAATCCTGGTGGTTTTTGATGTGAAGCATTTATCTATTGGCAAGTGAAAAATGAATTCACAAACTCAGTAACATCTTTCTTCATTCTCGGCCATCAAAAGTCTGAACGAATATCCTTATACATCTTCATAATTCCTGGACGAATAGATAATCTATAGCAATGCGCTTCACGTAAGATGTCTTTCCTCAGTTCAGGTGTGTTTGGTACACAAACTTTGTGATGGTTATATAGTAACCCATCTTGTATCTGGAATCCCTCTATCTCATTCTTCTCAAGTTGTTGTCTCAAGTCTTTAAGGATTGAATCATCCCTCTATCCTTTCTTTATTCTATCCTATATCTTTGGTTTGTATCAGTGAGAAATAGTTATAGTATCATCACTACTATCAAATGGTTTCCATTCAGTCAATGTTGATAGTAAACCCAAAAAGTGGATAGCACTCACCAACCCAGGTGAATAAGTTTTTCTGCTAAGAGCATCTGCTACGACATTCCCCTTACTTGGGTGGTAGGAGATGGTCCAATCATAAATCCTTCAACAGTTCTAGCCACTGTCTCTGTCTCATATTAAGCTCTTTCTGATCAAAAAGATATTTCAAGCTTTTATGCTTGGTGAGTATTTCAAAAGTAATACCATGGAGGTAGTACCTCCATATTTTTAAAGCGAATACTACGGTATCTAGTTCAAGGTCATGTGTCGGGTATTTCCTCTCATGTGTCCTGAGTTGTCGTGATGCATAGGAAACTACCTTGCCATGTTGCATAAGAACTGCCCCAAGTCCTTCTTTAGATGCATCAGTGTACAATGTAAATCCTTCAATCCCAAAGGGTAGAGTAAGGATAGGTGCAGATGTTAGACATTCTTTCAGTGTCTGAAAACTAATTTCAAATGCATCAGACCATATGAATGGGACTTCCTTTTGAATCATCCTAATCATTGACAATGTTATTTGTGAAAAATCCTTTACAAATCTTCTATAATACCCAGCTAGACCCGAAAAAGATCGTATTTCTGTGACAGTCTTCAGGCGTTCCCAACTCGTCACCGCACTAACCTTCGCATAATCAACTGATATACCTTCTCCAGAAATAACATGGCCTAAGAAGGATACTTCAGCTAGCCAGAAGTCACATTTGTTATATTTAACATACAATTTGTTCTTCCTTTAAGTTTCAAGTACCTGTTGGAGATGGTGTTCATGCTGGTACTTATCGTTGGAGTAAATAAGTACGTCATCAATAAAGACTACTGTAAAGTGATATAAGAACTCCCTTAATACTCTATTCATAAGATCCATGAAGGTTGTTGAGGCATTTGTCAGTTCAAAAGGCATATATAAAAATTCATAATGTCCATATCTAGTTAGAAAGGTTGTCTTCGGGATATTTGCATCTTTAATTTTCAACTGATGGCATCCAAAACTTAAGTTAATCTTTGGATACACAGTTGAATCCTGCAACTGATCAAAGAGATCGCCTATTCTTGGCAGAGGATACTTGTTTTTATTGTCCTCTTGTTTAGTTGTCTATAGTCAATGCACAACCACATCAATCCATCCTTCTTCCTTACAAACAAAACATGTGCACCCCATGGTGAAGTACTAAGACGAATGAAGCTTTTGTCTAACAATTCCTGTAATTGTATATTTAAATCCTGTAACTCAGCTGGTTACATCCTATATGGAGAGATAGAGATAGGATGAGTATCAGGTGAGAGAGAGAGATTTCAAATTCAAAATCTCTTGCTCAAGTGTAATCCGAGTAGTTCATCTAGAAACACATCAGGAAACTCGCACACTATAGGTACATCTTCTATCATTCTATCCGACCCTGATGTAGTGGTTACATAATCTAAATAACCTTGTCATTCTTTCTCAAACAATTGTTGTGCATTCATAATAGAGATGTTTTTGACATCGTCACCGGATGTCTTTCCAATAAATTGAAACTCTATCGAGTTAGGAATGTGAAAAGTTACTGCCTTCTGAAAATAGTCAAGACATGCACGATGCCTTTCTAGTCAGTCCATCCCTAGGATGAGATCAAAGTGATCCATTTCAATAAGTAGTAGGGAAATAGGTAACTGATGTCCTACTATCGGTACTACACAATTATCCAGGATTTCTCGGATTATAAATACTTGTCCTCCTGGTCCATTGATTAGATAGGACTGTTCTACTCTACTGGTATCTTACCTAAAGTGGATACTAACCTTCGAGCAATAATGAACGTGAAGCATAAGAATCAAACAAGGCATGCACTGAAAAGCCATGAATAGTAATGGTACCTCGTACAACTGTGCCTGAATTGTAGGCTTGTTCTTCAGTGATTGCATTGAGCCGACTATTAGGAATAGGCAAGGTAGAACCTGCAACGCTTTTGTGGTCGTTGCTGCATAGGAGACGGTCCTTGTGAGCCCTGACCTCCACCCTGTCTTCCTCTGTGTGGTGCTCCATTGCTTGAGATGGAAGTTATACTGTTAATTGTGATTGGTTTAAACCCCGAACCTCTCAACTTTGGATAGACGTTCTTGATGTAGCCTTATTAATGATAGTAATAACACACACGTGTTCCTGTCTGAGATGATGACCCAACCACAGAGGTACTAGCTCATGCTGTTGAGTCATAAGAGTATAGTTGAGGTGTAGAGAAACCCCATCTTCCTGATAATTCCAGGCCCAAAGTCTATGGCGAGCTTATACAGGAACCAACTGGATGATAGTGATAATCTCTACGGTTATCTCATCTTACTTTTGGATGGTCCACCAACACAGCATAAGCTTCTTTTTTAACGATTTTCATCCCTTTCCATCTCAATATGAGAGGCGATGTCTATGGCTTCATCTATAGTGGTGGCTCTAAAATCTGCAAGCTTCTTTCTAAGATCTCCCTGAAGTCTGCTAACAAATTTGGTAACACACTCTTATGGTGAAGCTTCTATAGCTGGGGAATAATGTAGTAGTTCAGTGAAATGAATACGATAATCTCATACATTTTTGTAACCTTAGGTCAGAGAAGCCAGCTCCCTCCTCTTCGGTTCTTCCCAATGGGAGGGACAGAAGTGAGCACAAAACCTTTCTTCAAAGATATCCCATGGAACATGATCTACTAATTTCTTGGAAATTGCTCTCCACCATCATCTTGCGTAGTCTATTAGGAAGTAATCAACAAAGTGCACCCAAGTGCCTGCTGGTGCATGTATTATTCTCAACATCCTGATGACATCATCAAGCCATAGTTCTACCTTAACAGGTGTCTCTATGCCTTTGAATTATTCTCAACATCTCTAGTAATTTTTGGTGTCTAAGAAGGGTCTTCTCCATTCCTCCTTCATCTGGAGTAAGAGCAGACTCAATGGAAGGATGATAACTCGATTCTTCCTCGGAAAGGTGGATAGAACCCTCAACTCTAGCATATGCAAGTCTGGATGCCTCGGGTCTCTCAGTTTTTGCATTGAGCCTCTCCTCTAATGCATGCTACTTTTGCTCCATCTCTTGGAGCATTGTCATCATAGTTGCTAATTGTCTGGACACGTCTTTGTCTGCCATGATCCTAGGATGATTCAATTCCAAAGGTTAGGTCCTATATGTTTTATCATGATGTACATAAGAGATAATGACTTGTAAATGGTATTACAGTCACTTATTAAGATCAAAGGATCTTAAGGAAAACTTAGTTTCTGAATACCGCTCATAGTTGTCAATTTATTGAGTAAATTACTAGAGTAACCGAGCTCTGATATCAAACTATCACGACCCCCAAATTTCGGATCGTCGGATCCTCCCATATCCGGAGCTGGTTACTCGGTAATAATTTATTCAACAATCACAACTAACATTCAGAAACCGACTACAATTAAAAATAGCCGGAAAGAAGTATTTAATACTTTTCCATTCACAAAATAAAATTTACATGATATATTGTCCCGCTATAATCATTTACATGTACATCAGCTGGAAAGGAAATACATAAAAAGATTACCAACTACCTTATAGAGTAAATCTACTATGGATGGCTAGATGGCTATTATGTTAGCTGGCTGGATTATTAAAAACCTTGCGATGACTCACTGACACCCGTTGGGGTTTCATAAATCATAGGATAAAGATTTACTAGTGCCAAGTAACAAAGAAGAGAAACATAAACAAGTAATGTAGTTTAGCAAAATTTATTATACTAGAAAGTTTCATTTCTTCTTATTAGTTTAAGTCACATTCCTTCTATTCAGGGATTAGTCCCAAGAAAACTCACCATTTATGGACTCCGAAGATGTGGACACTTTGAGATTGGAGATTATGTTAATATGGTGAGCTTATGTCGTCACATGTCGCCTCAACCAATCCTCCAATACTATCCTAACAATTTCCTATCTATTATTATTCAGGGTTTTAACCCCTCAGCCTGACAAACAAAGAAGCACACCATTCTTGAGGATCCAGTAGACTAAAACTATAGGCTAACAATTAATCACATAAACTAGCGGCTTTGAATACATGTTATCGTGATCCAACCGCTATCCAGGCAACGACCACTTCTTCAATCAGTCAATCCTCCTAATGACAATAGAGTACCACACTTTGCAAATAATTTATTTCGCACGCTCAACATATCCAGGCAACCGTGTACCACCTAGGATTGGCCTTCCTACGGATGTTCTTCTGACAAACCTACAGGTTACATGCCTGACCTGTAATATCTATTCCAAGTCATTCTTAATGTAACACATGACCCTTTTCAATACACATCAATTCCTATGATTTAATTTTTCCGTTAAGCCTTCAATTTTTGTATTCATCAATGCTGAGTGTAGACTTACATATATATATTTATTCATATGTATATACACACACTCATATTTATGCTTATTTTAACTCCCAACCCATATCTTTCCAAACCAGTGCATCTATTCGATGCTTAGACATTATTTTAGCGGGAATTAAAAAGCAACTTTTCATATTTTCTCAAAAATAGACAAATTAGGGTTTTTCATAGTTAAGAACATGAAATCGAGAATTTCAATGATATCATATGAAAATCCAACAACAAAAGGAAGGATTTCGTTACCTAATTGAGCTCTCTCTCTCTCTCTCTCGTATGTTATGCTTTACTGTGACTCATTTTCAGAAATGATGATTTATGGACCCTGAAACAGTCGAATTTTATTTCATATCAAGAACACTAAGAACGTGCCAAGAACGTGAACAATGAACGAAGAACACGAAGAATGCGAAAAACACGCATAAAACACGAAGAACGTGAAGAATATATTCTATCTCAAGATTTCAATAGAGTTTCCCCTTATACTGGGACATATTTCTATGAAAATTTTGATAGGGTTTCCCTATATATCGGGACATATTTCTATTAAAATTTTGACAGAGTTTCCTCTTCTATCAGGATATATTTTTATGAAAATTTCGGCAGAGTTTCTCCATATATTGGGATATATTTCAAAAAAAAACGGAAAGAGTTTCCTCTATAAAATCACTGAGAGGAAAACAACAACGATCCGAAAGAATATAATCAAACTGCAAGCGATGGAGAATCTGTCGACACCACGTGTCTTAGGTGAGTGAAGATGTGGCGAATCACATGGTTCACTAACGTGCATAGTCGTCCGCATCTAAGTAGGGTGTTACACAGATTCTCCCTCAAAATAAGTATAGAAGCGAAATTGAAAGGATATAATAGAACTATAAGTGATGGAGAATCGGTAGACACCACACGTCTCTGGTGAGTGAAGGTGTGACAAATCACAGGTTTTACTGATGTGCATAGCTGCCCGCACCTAAGTAGGGTGTTACATAGATTCCTCCTCGAACCATAATAGAAAATGGGTTGGAAAAGATGATGAATCGAAAACCAAGCTGGAAAGAAAATGAATTGAAAACCTAGCTCAAGTTAGAGCTAACTTACGAAGCCAACTAGGAGAGGATCGTACCGTCGTCCTCCTCCTTGTTCTCCCGACAACGCTTCACTAGTTCTCCTTCCCCACCTCCCTCTCCTCCTCCTCCCGACCTCTCAACCCTAACCCTCGGTGTAGTGGTGGTAGTGGAAATTTTAGAGAATGCATGGGTGGGGGAGGGGTATTTATATGCTTCAAAAAACTGCTAACCATGGTTAATAAACCATGGTTTAACCCTTAACCACAGTTAACAGTCCATGATTTTGGCCAAAGCTTATCTGAAACTTAAGACTTAAGTTAGAATTTTCCAGAAGGTTCTAGAATTGCTAATGATGCTTAATTAGCGCTAATCATGATTAAATTTCACTAATCGTGATTTAACTTTCACGACTTACGCTTAACAATCACTAACCTCTTATTACTGTTCGCTAATGGTCATTAGCAGTTCTCAATTCATCATTAATTTCTTTAATCGTATTTAATTAGTCTTAATGACGGTCATTATGAGTTAATGTCATCTTAAGCCTCCATACTTATCTTTCTTTTCAAAATCATAACAATTCCAAACAAAGTCCGATTCTTACGAAACACATTTCGTTGGTTTCCTCTTGACGAGCCGGATCTTATGGTATATGATCTAAGAGTCGAAGTTCAAGGTTTTAAAATTTAAATGAGAATAAAGATTTAAAGTTGTTAGAAAAGGTAAATTAAAGAGTTAATTTGACGTAATCAAGATATCAAGATCTGTATCATAGTTTGTCATGAGACAGGTACTCATCCTTTGACCGAAGACAGATATACATCTTTGTATCATAGTGTGTACATTTGGTTGACTAATACGTTAATGATTGGATAAGGTCCATATATCAGCTAGCCAATGTGCATGTAAAGGTGTACGAGGTGTGTGTTCTCTCAAAGGAATCATACATGTTTATACTCAATAAATCAATAGTCAAAAGCTCATTCATTAGACATTGGAGTCATAGTGATTTCCATGAATGGTCATCTTGTTTAAGAAACATGATACGAATTTAAGAATATTAAATATTATGTTGGAAAGCATATGATTCATGTTGTCTCCCAATGGTCAATTGAGGAGTCTTCTACTTAATTATGGAAGGAGATAAACAAATATGAGAACACATACTTTGGGTTATACAGGTCTTCCAATATGAAGGATGCATGAGTATTAATAATACCCGAGGTTGATGTGATGATAATAAATTGTATACTATGAATCTTCCATTTTGATGAAATGATAAAATCTGATGGATTTTAATAACCAACTTAGAAATAAATTGAATGAGACTTAATGGGAGTGAGTCTTAGTTCATTAAACCAAATCAAGGTCCAAAGATTGGAGGTTAATTCAAAAGATTTAGCGCCAATCAGCAATGTTATTTGGTATCTGAATTTATCAAATATCTTCAGTAATCTTTATTCTAATATTTTAGTTACCTGAAATTTATTTAGGGAAATCTTCTTTGTTTTATTAAATTATTTCTAGAAAAATATGGACCTAGATTTTTTAATACGACTTGATGTATTTCAACATTCAATTGTATTTTAGCTATTGATCAAAGGACCTAGAATGATATTGTAATTGGTACCATGAATTAAGTTTACAATTTTAGAATTTTCAATTAATCGGGATATATTTTACATCATTTTAAAAATAAAAAATGCTTTGGGTAGGATATAGTAAGGGGCACATTTGGGATCTTTTGAACTTCATTTATTATTTTCTAAAAATCAAAATCTCATTTTAGTTTATTTCAGGAGAAAATTCATATAAAAACAAAACACCTTAAAAATTACCAAAACTAAAGTATCTATATTTTATCGTGGTTTACAACTTATCAAAAAACATCAAAAATATTTTGTTTAGGTTCCAAAATTTTATAAATTTCACAAAACTTCCAGAAATCTCTACAATTCGTATAATCTCAATAACTCAATAACAAAGTTGAATTTTATTTCCCTTTTTTCCTCTATCTAGAAACAAAATATTGACCTAATTTTATGATCCCATTTGGAGTTTAAATTCACATTTTTAAGCCCATAGTTTTTCTTATTTTCATATTTGTAGAATTGGTTGTTTTTATTTATTTCACATGCTTTCTCATTCTCAAAAATACCCAAAACACTTGCATATATTTAAAAAAATGAATTCATTATCTTCACTTTATTTATTTATTTGTGTTTTTTATTTCCACTATTGTTTCTATCTCATGTATTCTTTGTCTCTTTATGTTATTCTCAGCCACTGTGAACATGTATATATGTATGTGTTGTATGTTTATTTATTTGTATGGTATGTGTTGTTGAGTGAATTGAATACTTGGATTGGAAATCGATTTGAAAAGAAATCTTCTTAGATAGTGCTTGAGTTCGACACATGTGCACTTGCTTAATAAAATTAAAATATTGAAATACATTCGTTCATTAATTGTTTTAAGCGATTTTTATAATTAGATATTCTTAATATCTCGTTCAAAATAGTTATCAATGCTCCTCATGCATGTGGTGGAGATATGGAGTTCATGAGAGGATCTTCTTTGACCACCAATGCATGGTAAATAAGCCCACCCCAAGATGAGTGCTCTCTTATTCTGACTTCCTCGGAGCCTCTGGTTGCACAACAGAGACAACGACGGGTTCTCTGCCCTCATGGGGATGAAGTGACAGATGTATTGAGAATCCATAAGGTTACGACGAGACATGTCATTACGATAGGTGTCAAGTGGAAGTGCAGTGATGTATGCAGTTGAGGCATACTAACTTACCGAGAGATTTGAACCTTGTTCCTATATGACATGATCAATTCGATCAACATCTCTTAATTTCGAGGGAGATAGCCGTTTCACCATGGCACTCACGAGTGTAGCGTCCGTCAAATTAAACTAACTAAAGGAGGTCTATCATCCTAGATACTCGACACATCAAAGGTATAATTCCCTTTCTCATGTGTTTCACAAAATGACATAGAAGTTGTTTCCATCGCCATAAAAATTCCTAGTAGAAAAAGGTTTTGTTGCTTTATGCCATACGTTAGGATCTTTTTTCGGGTTTTCTCCATTTATTCTGCGTGTTTGTGTTGTTTGAGGTTAAACCTCCCTTCAAAACTTATTTCTACTCCTTGCATCAAATAACATTTTATATATTTTTTACTCATACCTAAACATTCTTAAGTTTAAAAGTATTCGAATTGAAAATATATATTTTAACTTAAAAGCTAGGTATAAACTAGGTTGCATAGTTTTTAAGTAATATATTTTTATGTATTTATTTTTAATGTATAATATATTAAAAATTAAAGGAAAGTTTTACAAGCAGCCATAAGATCTATTATGCTCTATGGATCTGAATGTTGGCCTGTGAACCATAGACATGTGCAGAGAATGGTTGTAGCAGAAATGAAAATGCTAAGGTGGATGTGTAAACACACACACACACACACACACACACACACACGTAAAGATCGGATTCGGAATGATGCAATCAGAAAGAAAGTTGGTGTAGCTCCAATCAAGGATAAGATGCGAGAAAATCGTTTAAGATGGTTTGGTCATTTGCAAAGAAGATCAACGGATGCACCCGTTGGGAGATGCGAGGGGATGTTGAGCCGGCTAAGAGAGGGCGAGGACGACCCAATAAGTGTTGGAAAAGGGATTATACGAAGGGATCTTAGTTTTTTGGATATAAACCCGGGATTGACCCAAGATAGATCTGAATGGAGGCGAAGAATCCATGTAGCCGACCCTACTTAATTATGGGAAAAAGGCTTTTTTGTTGTTGTTGTATAATATATTATATGAGGTATTACATATTGATGAATCGTCAATCGGTTAAAATAATATGCCCTCGTTATAGCATGGGCCAATTAACAATCACTCAGAACCATGATTATCTCCACGAAGAGTTCTCAGCTTAAATTAATACCTGGGAAAGTCTAAGGTCGAACATATGGATACGAAAAATTATATAATTGAATTTAGAAGTCAACTATTTAATTTAGCAATTTATAGACTCTATTAGACTTAACCAATTTGTCATTTGATATTGCCCAGGGTTATATGCTGCATCCATTGGTGCATCTAATCCCAGGTTTAGCCGGTCAATCTGCGCTCTCAATAATAGTGCATTCTACTTCGAGGCAGCTAGCCTAGCTAGTACCATTTACATTGGATCTTCACGCTCTTCCTCCTCTCTATCTCTTCGGAGGCATCGTGAATGAATCTTCTAAACCTTCATCAAAAAGAGGATTGGAATGATATCTTAACAAAGACATTAAAATCAAGTCAATCTCACCAAGGCAATGGTCTTCCTCAATGAGAAGAGAAGAAAGAAAATAATTGATTGTAATGCAACCGCTCCCTAAGAATGAATCATGATATACCATATTGAAGCAAGGGTTATTTCGAATCTGGGAAGGTCTGGGAGAAGAAGGTGGTTGGACCTTGGAAGACGTGATATTTAGACAGTTCAAGGAAAGGTTCATGAACTCTGAACAAATTTCCGACCAACTATCCATCTTTGATTTCAAGGAGAGTATAAGAAACCAATACACTCGATTAAGAAAGAACTAGTACTACGGTGCGCGTAAATGTGTGGGATCAACTCACACAATACAATGCAAAGCCACCCCTTTAAATAGATCCACCAACTCAACACGTGAAAACTGTAAGAGTTTGGCCTTATTTATCTTGGCCATTTTAATTGGTGATTCAAACAATCTTATACAAGCATATAGGGAGTCTCCTACTACACTCAGTTGAAGTCTTATAAGCCATCAACCAATGGAGTGATCTTCCCATGCTGTCAGGTTCAATATCACACCCCAAAAGAAATTTATAGGCGTAGACAATCAAAATATATTTCTAAGGTCGGAGGCAACCACTTGCAACTATCAAAATCCGTGAAAGTCAGACCTGGAGACTTAGGGTAGAAGTCTAGGATTTTGGGCTCTAACCTTAGGGATCCATCCCCACCCACTTTGTATGGGGGTAAGTGATAACTGTGTCTGACCAAGCAGGTAAAAATCGTCGGTTATAAAATCCACCAAGGAGGGAGAGAGAGTTAATCAAATAAAAATAACAAACACCAAATCATAGTTTGTTTTACTACTTATTTATCCAGGTAAGTGTGCCTGGGTCGAACACAAGGAGGCAGAAAATTGCACTCATGATTTTCGAGTGAAGAAAATAATTTTTATGATATTTTTTATCTTTCTTTTCTTCTTTAGTGACAAACCTCTTTTTCTTTTTAATTTTTATTCTTTTTATTTTATTTATAATTTATTTTTTATTTAAGTTTTACAAAGGATATTTTTCAGTCGTTTTATTTACGATATAATATGTGAAATAATATGGAATATAGATGATACTATAGAGTAGATAATACGCTCGAGCAACGAGTTCAAGAAAAGACTACTAAAAGAAATCAAAACATATCAAAAATCGAGGAAGAATATCCAAGCAAAAAACACGAAGAAATACTCGAAATTCGATGCAAAATTAAAGTGTAAGAAATACAATGATGCTATAATATGGTCCACATTGTCCACGAATAGTCCAGAAATATAAGTAAAAATGTAGAATAGAAATACAACAAAAGGATGAAGGTTTCTTACAATTAGGTCCCCGGTTAGGGACCTAATTGCAAGAAATCTCTAGAAAACCTTACAATTGGGTCCCTGATAGGGGCCTAATTATAATTACTGAATCTTCTGGAGGCGGTAATTAAAACTCTAGAAATGCAGCGACCACTTATGTAAATTGTCCACCCCTTCGCAACGAACGTCTGAGATTAAATCAGGTTCCTATGATCTGGACCGTCCCTAAGGAGAGATAGAAAGGGGGGCAAGCAGGGCAAATGCCCCCCCTCGAGTTTTGAAAAAATCAATACATTTTATATAATTGAAAAAAAATCTCACTCCAAATATAGCATCCTTATTCTTCCCCTTCCCATAACTCCCTCATGTACTCCCCTTTCTAATTCTCCCTGTTGCACACACTCCCTTCCTCCCTCCCTCTCGTCATCTCTCTCTCCCTCCCGTCGTATCTCCCTCCCTCCCTCTCTCTCTCTCTCTCTCCAAATATAGCATCTCTAATTATCTCCCCTCTCTATCTCTCGTAAAATTAAAATTCCTTTTTTCTCTCTTGAACGCACTCCTCTCCCTTTCGCTCTCTTGCAGACTCGCGCAATCTCTCAACTGCTCTCTCTCAACTCTCTCTCTCTCTCTCTCTCTCTCTCTCTCTCGTAATCTCTCTCCAACATCCCTCCCTTAACTTCAATGATAGTCATAGATCAAATTGGACAAATTTTGCTGCTATAAGATTCAAATTCAAAGGACAAGTATTTTCTATCACATAGTTTTTCTACTACCATTGAATTTTTTATTGTAATCTTTTTTGATATATTAGAAAATGTCTAATATTGAAAATAATTTTTGATGAAACAAACTTGATTGAATTGGGTATATTGTATAAACTTTCTGTTTAGAATTATCTTAGATAAAGTTAGAATTTTGGAGTGATTACATATGAGAATCATCAAAATTAAAATACATCTAGATTCTTTTTTATAAGATATTTAGCAATTCATACATTTTTTCCAATTTTACTGCAGAGATATTAATACAAATGAAGAAAATATTGAATTAACAAATAGTGAATCATTGTTTGGTACTTTGGACACATTTAGATTTTTTAATAATGAAATATATGTAGTCTATATTGATAGGATATACAAACTTTACCTATCTTTTATTCCCAATTAAATTGCCCAATTGACCCATACATTTTTAAGAATGTATGAAACATCTATCATATTTGTATAGAAAATTTACGTTTTTGTTAAGTTTGTATTAAAATATACGAGTTTAGCTATTAATTAATATATGATTTTAGCAATGAAAAAATTATTCAACGATTTCAAAATATGAAATCTCATCGAGGACAACTCTAACAAGATAATTTTCTAAAGAGAACAATCAGTTTTATAATTACAGAAAGCATACAATTATATTTTCTATTCGTATTGTAGATATTCAGTATGTCAGTTAATTTCATTAGATAAATACATTTTTATATTGCTATTTTTGCCCCTCCTAAATACCATCTGGCTCTGTCCCGGCCATCCCTTATTGACACGTATCCAATGCCTGTAGCTCGTCCATTCTTGCACGTTCTTCCCCTTTTTTGGATGTCGACGATGGCAGTCTCGATCCTCCGATGAAGGCTGGTCGGAGGTGGGGCTGGAGAGGGTGCTCCTCACCCTCTCAAGCTCGCCCACTACAAAAGGAGACAAGGAAGAAGGCATAGCTCTAACGGCGACAGAATCTGGAGGATGAACGAAGTTCTAGGGTTCGAACCCTAGAACTGGAAGTCAATGAAGATGCATCTCATCCAATCGATTCGAGATGATTTATGGATCTACGCGCTCTAGATGAAAAGACATGCTCCAGTGATCATAAGACACCTACATTGTATGTGGAATTGCTCGATTCCCAAAGGAATTGGCCAAATGCATGAAGATTAGCATGCTCAAAGGTTTTCCTGAAAGAGGTTTTGCAAAATGAAAATATAGCGAAATCGATTCGAGATTGATGTGGATTGGTGACGAATACTAAGGATTGAATGATTAAGGTATCCTAATGAATGATTAATATCTCTAATTTAGGCACGAGGATCAAGAAGTAGAAGAAAAGAAATGGGGGAATGGATGATGCACTTGGGAAGATGAGAGTGTAGGGCTCTCTGGTTGTTGCTTCACGACCGATGTTTACTGGAGCTCAACGTTGCACATGCGACGGTGCAAGGCCAAGTGAGCTTTGAAACCTCCTCTCCGGTCACCCTAATTCTACACAGAGGCCACAATATGTGTTGTCACCACTAGGGTTGTCTGTAATCGGGGGAAGAAAGTAGGTAGTCGGCAAGTTGATTCTGGTAGCAGGGGAGTTTCTAACTGTCGAGGTTTGGATTGATAAATAGGTTGAGTGATGAAGGATAGGTGATGATCTAATGACGGTCGAGAATCTCGGTAGTTAGGAGTAGGGATTGGATTGTTAAGATCAGGTTTAGGTAGTAAGGGAACACATGGAAAAATTCGTGAAGTGAAGGCGTTGGAACAGACTCCATCCACTGCTTCTTGAGGAAGAAGCTCCATGTGCTGACACGTATCAACACCTGGTAGGCTAAATGTAATTACTTTATAAACTAGCTAATAAATAGTAAATAATGTTATTTAAATTAGGTATAAAAATAAAACATATGTATAATTAAATTATCTAAATTATTATATAATATATTTTTATAAATAATAGATATTTTATGAAATATAAATATAATATTAGTAAATATGTATATAATATACTTAATAAATATGGGTTTGATTTTTACTTTTATAAATTAATAAATAGCATGAATTTTTCATATTTTTATTAATTAATAGAATAATAAATAATATGTATGTGAATTTTTATGGATTTTTAATAAATTGATTTATGTATATAAATAAATACAGATATAAGTGACACAGTTCAAATTTTACCTATAAATTAAGGTTTTTGGTTTATTTAAATGTTAAATAGTTGTTTAAAAATACCGAAATAATTTATACACAATCTAAAAGAATAAGAATATAATAAAATAATATAAAATCACTAAAATAATAAATATTATACTCTAAATATAATAAATAACCCCAAACCCAGTTGTCATTAGGCCCAAAACTAACCTTTTGCAAACGGACTCCAATGGTGAAATCACTTTCTTAATTAAAGAATATTATTTTTTGAACTTTAAAGTGAGTAGAGTAAAATTGGAGTTCCTATGAAGAAGTTATGATGTTTAGAAGTTGAGAAATCGACAATTTAAAAGTTGGATTTCTTGGCATATATACAAGCTAGATTTTTAATGATTTTTATACTTTTATATACATTTTTAAAAATAAATAAGAGAAGAGTTTGACAATATATATATATATATATAAATGAATTAATTAAAAATCATTGAAGTTTGATAGTTATTGGGTAAATAATGAATAAGTTGTAGAGTGCATAACTACTTCTTTTTGTGATTTTTCCTTATCTCCCCCTACTTGTTTGGTTGTCGGCCAATCCATGTTGACTTGGTCTCGAGGGTAAGGTTATATAAATATACCTTTCAGCTATATTTATTTTTATTTAGTCATTCTGTACACATATACATATTTACAATATGCCTTCTTTTTAGTTTCATTCCTTTTATTCTTTTATTTTTTTACATGTTTTTAATGCATAAAAATGAATTTTTATTTATGACTGATATTTTTTATAAAAAAGGGAATTAATGGATATTTACATGTATTTGTTAAGTATTTTAAGATAAAATCTAATAGAAAAGTTAATGAATCATGGATTCATCAGTAAGTACCTGCATAAAAGGAGGGTTTTATTTCCCGTAATATAAGATTAATTTTATTCCATATTATTTGAAGTCAACTTGCATTAATTCAATCCCAATTTTAATTTGTTGGTTATCACTTGAATTAGGTGGCCACACAATAATCTCCTAACATACAATCCCTTTTTCCTCTATCCTTAGGTTGGTAAAAATCGAGGGAGAAGATGGAAAATAGAATGCAGTCATTTAGGAATACTTACAGTGATTCCCAACACTCTCCATGCGGATGCAAGACTGAATATATAAATGTTACACTAAATGATGTAAGTCGAAAAAGCTGCACCTAGCAGGAGTTCTATTAGCGATAAAGAAGTCCAATTATTTTGACTAGATTGAACGTCATGTAAGTGCATCTCAATGAATCCCTAAGATCATAGTGAATCTTATAAGATAAAATTGTGTGGTCTAATTTACGATAAAGATCAAGCAAATAAGACATTTCTATTTGAAGCATAGTGCCTTGAACTAAATCACCACTCAAGTTAAGAATCACTCTCAAAGAATAAATAAAGGCCTTCTTTACACATGCGAGAACTCAATCGAGAACCATTGTAAATTTGACAATTAATTACAAATTAGTTACAACAATAATTACAATAACTAATATAACAAGTACAAAACAAAATCCTATTTAATTGAAATAAAATTTCTCCTAATAAAAATTGCTCTTCAGCTGAAGCTCCAAGCTCCTCATTTTCGCAGTCCTCCGGGCTTCGTCGGCTTCGCAGTCCCTACCATAAAACAATAAAAATGTCAAAGTTATTCTCGTAAGAAATTTAGTGAATCAAATAGCTACAAACCACAAAGAAAATCAAGACATAAATAACAAAACAACACACACCAAGAACTTAACCTAAGAAGCTCTAGAAATAACAAAAATAAATAATTAACACTAAAAAATCAAATAATGTGTTGCATCCTCGGCAATGACGTCGTCTGATGAATCATCAATTGGCTAAAATAATATGCTCATGGGCCAACCAATAATCACTCAGAACCGAGAGAAGATCCCAGTGAAGAGTTTTCATCTTAAATTTATACATGGACAAGTCCAAGGTCGAGCACAAGGACATGGACAATTATCTAATTGAATTTAGAAGTTAACTATTTAATTTAGCAATTTATAGGCTCTCTAGGTCAAGTAATATGAAAAGAAACACAAAATGTATGTATTTTTTAAAACATTTTTAGCAATTATTTTATATGATAAACCATGATGCAATGCAATCACACACTCAACAAACTAATTACAAATAAGCTCCAGATTAAATAAAATAATTACCTACAAAATAATTTATTAAGTAATGATAAATCAATGTCAAGAAGAGAACAATTCAACCTAAATATAATTTAATTTTGAGTAATAAGAATGAATAGACACAAATAACACTCTAAAATTAATGCATGAATTTATAGATCAAAATAATGATTTAAATGCACTAACTTAAAGAGCCCAAAAATAGTTTTCCAACAACATAAATTTCATTAAATTTAGATAAATGGTTCACAAGTTATTAGGAGAACAATACAAGGGCATAATTGAAATAAAACACGATTTATTTCGTTACAAATAGGTTTAAATTGGACTAAATAGCAATTACAGAAACCACTAGGCTATAATGCAAATTTTCCACATGCGGGACTTATATGCAATTTCGAATCTTTCATGGATTGGTCTACAAGTGGCCTAGACTCACATGCGTTACACATGTGACTGGGTCTAGGATTGGTTGGCACGGTTTGAGCCAGGTGTCGACTGTTGAAGCTTCATTGCTGGATCGGGTGATCCGGGCCTCCGGAGTGAATCATTACTTTAGAGTGAGGATTGAAAATGATAGTGACCGTTTGATCTGATGTTAAGAATCAGATCTAACGGTATTTGTACTTTCTGTTCTTCCCTTTCCTTCAAGCAAGGCGGCGATCAACCGGAGCTCTGATGAAGTGGACCGTGCTCCTCCTTGCTCTGATGAGCTGCTTGAGGACCCATGCACCTCCACAAGGATGCCGTGGGGATTCCCGAGGTCGGGAGAAGCTCGTGTGTGGTCTGAAGAAGTGAATAAATGACAGATCGTCGGAGGCATCGAGCGAGATCGATGAAGGTTCGTGGAATCCATCCAATCAAGTGCAAATCAGGTACCTGCATGGGTTACCAGATAGTCGAAGCAAATGGAAATCTACAGAGATGCTTAGGAGGTGGAATGGAAACTCAGCGGTGGATGGAATTGTTGGAGCCTTGATGGGTTCCAGACCTTTGCAAGTTCTAGAATGGAGCAAGGTGGAGGAGTTGATAGAGAAACGGATGAGGAGCTGTGAGATGTGCACGGAGATGGTCAAAGAGCGGCGATGCTAGGTGTATGATCTGGATACTAAGATGGTGTGCATGTGTGTGAAAATAAAAATGATAAACAAGAGCAAAATGAAGAAATAAAAGAGGAATGGAGGTTAGCTGAGGAAGAAGACAATGCACGGGGAAGAACTGGAAGGTGGAACGAACCTGGAGGTTGGACCTATCAAAGCTCTGATCTTCGCTTGATGGGTCTGAGGTCACAGACTCGAAGCTCAAGCAGCTAGGGAGCTGCAACTCGTCGGTGAAGATGAGGATCATGCTGACATTGGAGGCTCAGTCTTCGCTCGATTTCTCATAACCTAACTGTCACCAGAGGTGGAGGGATGACTAGGAGGTAACACGTGGGAGGTCGTATCATGGTTTATGGAGGAGGAGATGGAATTTTGTGGAGGAGGAAGTTGGAGTTGGGCGGTTGGAAGCGGTGGTTTCAACCGCTCCGGATCAATGAGGGAATTAGGGTTATATAGGGATAAAGTGTTGGTGTGGAAGAGGGAGGTTGGAGGAAGAAGCTGGAAGAGGAAGTTGGGTGAGAGGTTAACAAAGGTTGTCGGGAGAAAAGGTTGAAGTTGGTGAGACACGAAGGGTCGCGTCGTTGGGAGGGGTGGTTGAAGATTGAAGACACACGCCAGATGTTGGATCATGCGATCCAACGACTGTTAAGTGCAATAGAAAACAAAGAAGAGATGGGGACACACGGTGCGCTGAGATGCACCACGTGGCCCAATGAGAATTTTAGAAAATAAAATAAATAGAATAAAATAAAAAAATAATTAGTTAGAGGTTGAATTAGATAAAGTAATAAACATAAAAGTTGTAGTTCTCGATGAGATATACAACTTTCATGTAGAAATCAAAGAGAGGAAAATCATCTATATAGAGAAAATATTTTTTTTCAAGTAATTTAAAGTATTAAATTACTTGTTTTTTCAATTTCTTTTCTTCTTATTTTTTTTTGGATTTTTACTTTATAAATTAGGTTAAATTAATTATGCACAATATTAATCTAATTTTATTGGATTTTTACTAAATAAATAAACACATAAAATATATGCACAATAATAGGAGTAAAATATACAATAATTATAGGTTATTATTTTACAATACAATGTTAGTTAATTAATGTTAATTGTATAAGAATTTTATTGATTTTCTTAAGCTAGAGAGATAATATAAGGAACTAATGTAGATGAATATGGAATTCATCACATATATGTAAGTGTATACATAATAAACACATATCTTAGTTTTCTTTTTATGCTGAAATTTGCCGCAAATGCATGAAAGTATACAATAATACCACATTCTTGTAAATGCACTCATGTTAATAAGATCATGATATTTTTAAAAACATAAAAATAAGAAAGAGAAAAAGAAAAAAAGAAAGCGAAATAACACAATAAGTAGATAAGCACATATGTAAAAAATGGTCCAAGAACACATAGTAAATAGAGTTGCAGGCTATGTTTATGATCTAATTGAGAAACCGACAAACTAGAAAGTAGGAAAAGATAAGAGAATATCGAAAATAACTAACTCTTATATATACTAGTCTATGAGCCCGCGCTTCGCGGCGGATTGAAGAAAATACATATATTTTCCGTATTTACAAAAATATGTAAATTAAGCAAAGCAAATTAAAATTATTTTATTACCATTTAGAAATATAGAATGATATATCTTATTTTATTAATCATTAGTACATCAACATTACATGATTAAATTAATTAATTACAAAACAATATTTTGGGTTGAAAAATAAATAAGTGATGCACTCCTTCGTGCATTACATAGGTTGGACATAGAATGGATTGATAATACTGGAAAATATACTACAGAAGACAATAACATTATTATTATATACACCACCTTTAATATAATATTGGAAGCACGTGGAGCATATCATAAAAATGAAGAAAAATCCAATAAAAACGATTAAATATCTCAATGTTGTATTGATATTTTTCAATTTATAAAGATATATACACATTTTATGATAAATTTTAGTGTATAATATATGTTTATATTTATGTTTGATATTAATATTTGAGTATTTTTATTAATTGATTGGATCCATTTGATTACTACACAATTAAACATCTACAAACATACTTACATCATAAAATTTCCAATGTAAACAAACTCGGACATGTGCCTATGTTCCACAAGACTCAAATTAGATGCTCGTAACCATCAAACCATCACATGATCTGATCATCAAAGCAGCTCAATCTAGGACAATGAAATTCTTCTTCTTCTTCTAATAATAATAATAATAATAATGGAAGTTAACTCACGTATGTCTTAATTGTAACATGTATATTTCAAACAAAAGACAATAACATTGTTATTATTATATACACCACCTTTAATATAATATTGGAAGCATGTGGAGCATATCTTAAAAATGAAGAAAAATCCAATAAAAACATTTAAATATCTCAAGGTCATGATTAAGAATCATTGTAGTCATTAACTGTTTGTATTGCTATTTTTCAATTTATAAAGATATATACATATTTTATAATAATTTTTAGTTTATAATATATATTTATATTTATGTTTGATATTAATATTTGAGTGTTTTTATTAATTGATTGGATCTATTTGATTACTGCACAATTACACATCTACAAACATACTTACATCATAAAATTTCCAATGTAAACAAACCCGGACATGTGCCTATGTTCCAAAAGACTCAAATTAGATGCCCGCAACCATCAAACCATCACATGATCTGATCATCAAAGCAGCTCAATCTTGGACAATGAAATTCTAATAATAATAATAATAATAATAATAATAATAATGGAAGTTAACTCACGTATGTCTTAATTGTAACATGTATATTTTAAACAAAATTAATCAAATATACCTAAATAATTAACTTATGTCTCCAATTATTGCTTTAATACGTGATCATAATTCTCTTTTATTATGGTCTTCTTTTTATTTTTATTAATAGTTCTCCTATTTATAAACATGTGAGAAATTACAACTTATTTAAAAATCTTACGATGATGTTTCACATATCTGTATTTTCACTTTTATCTTTGGCTTTAATGCATGTAACCTTTCGGATCCTTTTGTCTCCCTGACTTGGAAAATGACGAATCTCACTCTTCTCCTTAATATAGGGTTGCAAAGCCATACTTCTTAAATAAATTTATTATATATATTTAATATTTTTTCTTAGTGTCCAAAAAAGTTGTCAAAATATATTTATATTATGTATAATGTTTGCCTTAAAACATATGTTTTTAAAAAATCTAAAATATTTTTATCTTCTTTTCTGTAAAATGAATTGAATTCTTAAATACAGACCTAATCATTATAATTATGTAGAGTGGTATTTTCTTAAATATTAAAAAGCATTTTCGAATGATTTTGCATTTTAAAATATATGAAAAAATACATATGAATTGAAAGTGTATTATTAAAATATAAATGTATAAAAGTGAGAGAGAAAATAAGCATAGAAAATGTTATGTATTTCTTATTTTTTATTCTCATTTATCACTAATAATATTTTTTGGTATAATACTACTATTCAAATTCTTGGTTATATAGAATGAAAAAGATCTAAATCAAACATATACGAACATTAATTTTTTATTACGTAATAAATGTATATTTTTATTTGCCAATTAAACCTTTACTTGCAATATATTATACATCTTTATATTGTTCAAACATATTTTGAAACTTCAATCTTATGGGTCGGTCTTTTTAAAATATTTGATAATTAGTATGAACATCATGTTATTCTAGTATGTATTATAACTTTGATTTTTACTTGGATGAGATAGAGAGTGTAAAGAGAAAGGGTTTTAAATATGAAAGTACATGGCACAAAGAAAAGAATATGTAAGATGAGGGGGATACAAAGATATATGCAAAAGGATCCTTAAAAAACAAATCAAAATCTTGATGTTGAGTATAGATTACATGACTTGCCTCATCGAGCTAAAAAATATTATCATTAAGAAAAGTTGCACTGAGATACTATTCCAATTAAAAAAAGTTATGATATACTTTATGACTTAAATTCAAGTAACACACACCTTTTTCCATGATATTCCATTTTTAATTGAAATGACGACATCTATTGTTTGATATGAGACATGTACTCCAAAATTTTGATAAGCAATTTATGATTATCATATAACATTTTTTGTTAGTATTATCATCTAAATCTTAAAGATGTGATAAATATATTTTAGAATGACAATATTGATGGCATATATATAACCACTACATCAAACTCGGCTAACCACAATAAATTATTTGAATATCCATAATATGTATGTTGATGTTATATTTATTTTCTACGAAGATGTAAAGAAATATAATGTATGAATTGAGGTATAATTCATTTTTATGGAGTCTATTTATATTTTTATATTTTTAAAGTTCAAAATGGATCTTTTTTTTATTTTCAAAAACAAAAAAGATACGGTTAATAATAAAAACTACAATCACAACTATATTTCTATATTTCAAAAATCTTAATATTATCAAAAAACTTTAATTTACATAGAGTTCTCATTTTAAAGTGTATAAAAAATATTGAGAAAGAAATTTATTATCTCGATACATGATATTTTAAAATAATAAAATCAATTAATTGTCTTTTATACATATATATATCTATAGAGCAATAAAACTTTGAATTGAATCTTTTATGAACTATTGTATCGTGAACACTAAAATTATCAAAACCCATATAGATTATTGGATATAAATATTATATGCATAACATTTTATGTAATCTTATGCATTGATTCTTATTATTATTACAATGTATATTTGAATTACTTATCAAAATATATATTAATTTAAATAACATGTGAAGGGTGGGAAGAATAATTTTTGAACTTTACATTCTAGATTTTCAAAAGTAGTAGGTCTAAAAGAAAAATTCTAATCTATATTTTCTAAAATTTATAAATTACAATATCAATATACATTTTGCTTTTAAATTAATATTATTATAAATCTAATTTTAGAAACATAAAGGAATGTGAGAAAGAGAGAATATGAATTAGTGGGGAGAGAGAGAGAAAGGAGAGGAACGTTGGGGCTTAGAGAGTTGGAGGGAGAGGGATCGAGCGCGGGTAGAGAGGGAAACAGGGAAAGAAAGATGGGGAAGACGCGCTGGGAGTTTATCTCTCCAAAGAGTGCCATGTGTCATTGCATGGAATGAAGATGGTAGAAAAAAGAGAAAAAAGTGGCGATAGGAGTGCTATTTTTGGGAGAGGGAATTTGGGAGGAGCACCACGTGTCACATATAGGGCTAAAGCTGGGAGAAACCCAGCTTTAGTATAGTTATAGATAAGCACATTCATACACATGTAAATACTGTATATACAACTTGAAATAATTCCACATTTTTATTTTAGAATCTTTTTAGGAAATTATTTTCCCATTATATTCGTAACTGTGTACATAAAAATTATCAAATATGCTAACCTTGGAAACCAAAAAGAAATAAAGCTAATTACACTATATATCATGTTCCTGGGTGATAACTATTTACAGAAGATTCTAAAAGACCCAAACTCACCTTTAAACTTCATCTCACACTAACTACTTATTTATAAAAATATAAAAAAATGGAGTTAAAGAGTTAAATACCTTCATAAATAAATACAAGTTATAAAAATCCATCAAAACTATCCATTATATTACCTATTCCTTACACAACCCATTATTGAAAGTTTGCCTTCTTGAGTTTGACCCTAACTGACAATCAAATAAAAAAATTAAATCTAAAACTTATTTTGAATACAATTTTATTATCACAATAATAACAAATTAACCAAATTATGAGAACCGTGCACTGAAAATGATACTCTTGCCGTGGAGGCGCAATTAGGTTTAGGGTTTATCTTGTTTAATATTTAGATTCCTACTTGTGTGTTCTTTGCAATAGGACAGTTTTCTAATGCATTGGATATTATACATTATTTTTTTAATGCATTGTTTTGGTGGAAGGAGATTGTGGATACTTAGTGGTATTTCTTTACGGCTTGTCAACGCTTTCTTTCATGTATGCTCAATTTATTCCCTTTCCAATTTTTGTATTATATACTAAGGTTGTTTATTGCTAATGTAGCCATAAAGTTTTCTAAAATCTAACCCTTTTTCAAAATCCATGTAAGAGTTGATTAGGTAAACATCATAACAATTCATTCATGCCCACTAGAGTCGTCTACCAGAGTTCAAATTTTCTTTCATCTGCATTCATGTAGTGTAAAATCTAATGATCAGTTTTGCATGTTACATAATTAGATATGGAGCAAGGTACGTCTTCTCACTTTGCGTGCATGATAGTTTTCTGACTGCATCTCCTTTGTTCCCTCATCATCTGGACTTTCATTTTTTTCAAAATAATTGATTCATGAGTACATTGTTTAAAATTGAAAATTTGAAAGTGAAAACAAGCTGCTTTTACAACTTAAATGAAGTGTCTTTAGAACCAATGATTCCTCTCATTTACTGATAGATGAGACATTTTTCTGGCAAAGACATAGAGTCCTTTACTAGAGTTGGCCTCGAAAATATGCATTGAAGTATCTATTGAGCCATTTGCTTTTGTCCTCCAACCTTCAACATATGGTATAAAATGAGGATACTAGAATATTCCTCCTAAGACACACACCTCCTCCAGATGCAATATAACCCTTCATGTAAAAAGAATGAATCTTCCAAATGGTAATTCCTTAGTTCAAACCAAAGTTTATCTATTTTATTTTTTGGTCAACCTTGTGGGATTTTCTTAGAGACAAGAAAATTTTATATGATCAGCATACCACACGAGTAAAGTAACTGCAAGAATTGTTTCATATGTAAACATTTCAGTGATACTGATGTAATTGTAGAGTCTCAGTTTGCTCAAGTTTGGAAAGATGGTCTGCCACATTCCCTACTACATGTTTGTCCTTAATCTTCAAATTAAATTCTCTAAGTAACATAATCTAACATAAAAGGCATGCCTTCTCATCCTTCTTTTCGATAAAAAAATCAATAAGCACAACGATCCGTGTAGACAAAAAATGAGACATGATTGTAACTAAGGCAAAAATGAAGCCATCGTTTCTTTTTAGTAATAGTATGGTTCCTTTATACATCATACAATATTTTGTTAAAATAATGTAATGCAAATGAGAGTCCATCCCTCCTCTTTCCTAGTGTAACCCTATTGCAAAATCTAAAGCATTCATCATGATCTCAAATGCAAGAAACCAATTAGGTGAATATTCTATTTGATGAAATGTTTGAGCGTTTATTTATTGAGAACATATGCATGTTTGAAGTTACTACAATAAAGTATAGTTATTAAGTTCCAATATATCATTCAGAGTTCACTTACCAAGCTTAGAATATATAAAGCAAAACAATTGGACATTTTGATGGCTAACAAAATTGAAGGAAACTCCCATAGTTAAGGTAGAAAATATCTCAGTACAAAATTTTTATATATTATACATTTTAAATGTTTATGGCATTTGATCATTTAAGGATCAAATCAATATATTTTTGGCTCAAAATTTGTGTGTATTATAGATAGTAGTATAGTATTTTTGCAAATTTTTGTAATTTTTGAAAATATTTTAATATTTTAAAAGTAATTTTTCTCTATTTTATGTTTTTTTATGATTTTGGATTTTTTTAAATATGAAACAATTAATCATTTGGGAAGCTAATTGTATTATATTATCATTAATCAATAAGTTGATATGCATATTTTTATTTTTTTTAAAAAGTATCGTTTTAGTGAAATTTGTAATTTTTAGTGTGTGTAGTCTACCGAAAATAATACATTGATCATCATTCCATTGTGCTTGTTGGTAAAAACACTGATATTTCTTCTAAGGAAAATATCTCGTCTCTAAACCAACTAGATAGAAGCTTTGTTGCGGGGTGAATTAAGTAGGTTTTTGGAGGTAAAATATGAGTAACAAGGTCAAATTAAACATCAACTAGAAATTTTTTAAATAATTATTTTTGGGGTAAAAAGACTATTTTTTTAGAAGTAAACGTCCCTGGTGCTGTGCAATAATAAAATGGACCTAATGTGAATATTTGGCACAAATATATAATAACATTCAAATTTTATAAGTTAAAAATCACCACAATGAGTGAGATTAGAAAATTGGTATAAAAGGCAAAGTTATTGTGAAAAATATCCATAATCACCAAAAACCACTGGGGTCAAGAGTAATTGACCCTAAAAATATCATCCAAAAATAACAAGAACATAGTCCTCAAGAGTTCGTTAGATTTTAGGGACAAAAATATAATAAAATCTTACTAATGTTCTATTATAAGCCATGTTAAGAACTACTTCGCAAAACTCCAGGGTCAACAGGGATCCTTTGCAAACTATCAACAGTAGCAGATGTGGAGCTTTACTGGTGATATAAAAAACCCTTGGGGCTTTTCAGCACAAATGTATTTACTGTATATAGTGGTGTAAACGAGCTGAACCTGAGCAAACCAACCCAGGCTCGGTTCGGTTCGTTTAGCATACTTTTGGGCTCGGTTCGGTTCGGTTCGATAAAATGAAAACTGTAATCAGATTCGGATCGGCTTGGGTAAGGTTCGTAAAGGTTTGGTTTGTCTCGTTAAAGGTTCGTTTAAGAATAAATGTTGTGCAGACATTTCTGTTCAAAGGGAAAAACCGCAGCCACATGGGAGGGTTTTATGGGGTTTCGGGAATAGGGAATATGGACTTAGGGAGTGGATGACTGGACGGGTTTGAGAAAATAAGTGAATAGCCCTTATGTTAATATAGAATGTATTTTTTCCTTATATATAAATATGTATGTATATATATGTTTATGTATGTATAATCAAACTTTTAACGAACCGAACCTGAGCGGACCTATGTTTTTGACATTCAATTCATTTATTTAATCGAGCCCAAGCTTGTATTCAGGTTCAGTTCGTTTATTTTTCGAATCGAATCCGAATCGAATTTTTAGCGAGCCAAATCTGAGTGAATGCCGAATCTGAGAATTTTCTGACAGCCCTAACCGTATAGAACCCCCTCTAATGGTCTGATGGCAGAAACAGTGACTCCCACTCCAAAAGAGCCATGGTTCATGAGGAAAGTGCTCAAATGAACTCTTTAAACATATGGTGTCTTAAAATCTAATCCAAAGGTTTCATGGGCCCTGAAATCATGGAGATAACTTCCTGTGACTTCATTCGCAAAAAGGGTTAACTCCCAAAATATAATGATTATGAAAGATATAAGAACTGTGAATATTGAATATAAACTGAATCAATTAAACAAACATTACCAAAGAATCTCAAGCATTTTGGATCTTATCCACTACTTTCAAGAAAATGGTAAAGGAAATGAAAAATAAACTCAATTTGGATTTGAATAAACTTTTAACTCAACATGTTGTGAATGGGTGTATAGATCCAAATAACCATGGAAGGAAGGACTTAAGACTTAATTGCACAAAACAATCCATGTGGAAAGGTTGTGTAAAGATATGCTAAGAACTGGATATAAGTGATCAATAGAGACAGATTAAAAATACAAATCGAATTCACTATTAAAAATAAAAACAGAGGTATAGAAAAAAAATGAAGAAATGGAGTAGTAAAAAAACTTAAGCAAAACATAACTAAAAGAAAAAGGAAAGAATGGAAGAAGATGGATACCTGGTAAGGATGTAAGAATTGAAAGCTTGCACGTGCATTGTGTTTGTGCCAAACGCGGATCATTACTTTGACCGGTGGACGGGCAGCTAGAGGCTGAGCGACGATCTTTAATGAGGGCACAAAAAAGAATGAACTTTCATGATACTGACCAATTCTCTCCCTCTCTCTCTCTCAACACTCAACCTAGAGTCTAAGAAACTATCATTCTCAAAGACCCTTGGGAATGGAAGGAGTCTAGCTCTAAAGGCAAGGGCAGTTGAGGTTTACTTCGGGTGATAGGTCTTCTTTATATGATATGAGGAAGCATGATAGGCATAGACATGTAGTTGGAGGGTGGTTAAAAATCTTGGGGTTGGCATGAAGTTGAGAAGAGGTTGTTAGGGGTGATCGTAGATCGCGTGTTCTCAAGCCAAATGAACAAAGTGGAATATTTTGGGTTCAACATCAAAGAGAAACATTATACCGAGTCTCCCGATGCAGGCATAAGTAGGACCATTGCGGTCTTTAATTCCATGAACTTTGACTTTGATGTTGCGCTGCATTCTTTTGAACGTGTATGGATTCTCTACACCCCCCCCCCATTTTTGCAGTTACATGCTATAGACTTTTTCCATACCACCCAAATTGCTTTCATTCTTCTTATTCTTGTGCCAGCAGACTTTCTCATCCAAAGCATTATTTCAACCCTGCAACTCTAATCTTCATACATCCATGCCATCAGATATTGGGGATGTACTAGTATTAACAATCCTCGTATCCGGATTGTGCACCTGCATGATGAAGCAACCATATAATTAACAAAACTTTAACTGAGATGATCTTTAGCATAATATAATTAACAAAACTTTAACTGAGATGATCTTTAGCACAATATAATTAACAAAACTTTAACTGAGATGATCTTTAGCATATCTTATTTAAGTTGAGCTAAGTGTAGAATGCATGAATTCACAATGATTGAATGTTAAAGAGTTTACAGATGACGTGAAATGTTCTAAATGGCGAAGCCTTCTCTCACTTTAAGTAGGGTCAGCTACATGGATTCTTGCTCAAATCCATGATGAATGTTCTATTTAGATAAATTAAGTTGACACCTGAACATGGTCTTGTAAAACCGAACGAATTAAATCAGTCTACTTGAAAAGTCCTGGTTCTAGTTTCTAAGAAGTCCCTGCGAAATTAAGTGAATGAAGGTCCTAACTGAGCTCTATCCTTCCCACTTTGTTCCCTTTGCTTCAGAAATCAAAATTATTTTAAAAAAATGCTAATGCAATGCAATAACGTTTTTGTGAAGTTGCAGCGAGTGTTCAAAAATAATTATTTAAGCATCCATGGAAACATAATAGGATGACTTTTATTTCATTATATGTCAAACAGATTCCTAATCAAGCTTATCATGAATGACCACATTGTCCTGACAAACCTATCCAACAAAACATAAGAAGTATATTGCGAATTTAAGAATCCATTAAAGTAAGCTCAACCATTTACTGTTTAGTTCTGCACAGTACAAATTTATGGGGTAAAATAGGTGTAGATTACAGATCCATCCAAATCCCTTTTCTATTCATCAGTGATTTTATAAATATGAGCCTGAGGCAATGTGGTCTTGCTGTGAAATAAATATCACATATTCTGCTCTTACAACCTATTTACAGAAAAAAATCATTGAATTTAGCTACTCATGGATATAATTGCATCATTTCTATTGCATGTAACTGACAAATGTGTCTACAAGGATGAACAGAAATAAAAAGTGACTTTCACTTGTGTCCTTCCTCTAATTTTATTTACAAATTTGTTGTCAAAGGATCCTTCCTACGAAAAATGTATCTAAATTAGGAATCTCATTCCAAGGATTCAACAATTCACTGATAGACTCAACTGTTCTCAATCAGATTTCAAGTCGCACGCCTGCTTTTACAGGCCATATCTGGACGACCATGAATCAGAGGATCCACAGTGAATTCTCCGTGGGTGTTCCCATCTCTTGTTTTTTTTATACAGTTCTCTCAGCAAGTGAAGATCTAAGAAGCTCACTTCTACAATGGAAAACAAGGCAGAGAAGATCCGACAGTTTTTTCCCTTTTGTATCATCATTCATCAAGCTCCTGATAAGCGTTTTGTAAAAAGCTGGACAGGTGTGTGGCGTTATTTCTCTGCAACTACAAATCAAAACATTTAGGGCCAAAGTTAAAGACACAATTAACTGGTTACATCCCAAGCCAGAGGATTAAATAACTGGTGGTTGCTTTCAACTATTAATATATCTTGCAGCCTGATCTTGAAGCCTGGGGTGCTCATATTCGCGAGAATAATCAAATATTCTCATCCACATATGTATGTTTGGTTCAAATGGCATCGAGTTGATGAACTCCTCGAGTTCAACCAAGCGACCATGCTTGCCAAAAAGATCAATCATGCAGTCATAATGTTCAACTAGAGGAAGCACCCCAAACTTTTCAGACATCGTTCTGAAAAATTCTTGGCCCAAATCAACAAATCCCTCGCTTATACATGCACGAAATATGCCGAGGAAGGTGACATTATCAGCCCTTATTCCTTTCTGTCCCATTTCTTCAAATAAACTGAGTGCATTCCTTCCGCAATTATTATAAGCAAAACTCAGGATCATAGAGTTCCAGAGGAATGGATCCATGGATCTCTCTCCCACAAATACTTCGCTGGCCATCTCCAACGACCGACATTTGGAATACATATTGATCATTGAAGTGCATAACATGGCATCCATCCTATAGCCATTAGTGATAATGTGCCCATGAATTTGCTTCCCACAATCAAGCAATGACAAATTAGCACATGCGGTAAGAACAGGGCCAAAAGTGGAATAATTCGGGTTTGTCTCCCCCTGCATATCTTGGAAAGCAGCAAGAGCAGACTCGCTGAGTCTGTGACATGCAAAGATTCTGATCAAAATATTCCAAGAAACAGCATCCCGATTGCTACCCATCTCATTGAACCAGGTCTGTGCAGACTTCAAGCTCCCACATTTCCCATACGTATCTAAAAGAGAATTCCCAACATCACAAACAGCGGTGAAGCCATGCCGATATGCGAATCCATGAACTTGCTTTCCCTTTTCAAGATCTGAGAGCCCTGCGCACACATTCAAAATCAGACTAACAGTGATCTGGTCAATATATTCAATCCCTGTCAGCATCCAGTGGATGAAATTCAGGGCTTTCTCCAAACAAAGGGATTGCACATACCCTGCCAACATTGCATTCCATGAGACCACATTCCGATGTGGCATCTCATAGAAAAGATCTTCTGCCTCATCCACTCGACCATTTGTTGCATACAACGATATCATTGACGTCCACGAGGCCACGTCCCTCCAGCAATTCAAATCAAAGGACTGGCGTGCCTCATCAAGCAAACCACACTTTCCATACATTTCAACAAGAGAAGTTCCTACCACATTATCCCGTTCAAACCCCATCCTAACGACAATCCCATGGATCTGCCGGCCTTCCTCGAGGGCCAGAATGACCGAGCAGGCTTTAAGCGTGCTAGAGATCGTATAATTCAATGGACTAACATCCCCTCTCACCATCTGAAAGAACATAAAGATCGTTTCTTCCATCCTACCCACCTCGAGATATCGCCTCACGATCGCATTCCACACGATGCTATTTCGAATCAACATGTCATCAAATACCACCTGTGCATTATCCACAAGCCCACACTTGCCATACGAATCGACCAACGAGCAACCAACTATCAACTCCTCATGACAACCCAACTTCAAAGAAATTCCATGTATCTGCAAGACAAGGCACAAGGCACACAGATCACCGCACGCTCCAAGAACGCTCGCGAGAGTGACATGGTTAGCGCGAACACAAGACGAATTCATGTGCGAGAACAACTCAATGACCTCCTCTGCGTGGCCAATCCGGGCATACGCGACGATCAAAGCGTTCCAAGTGCCCCCGTCGCGATCAGGCATTTCGTCGAACAGTTCGCGGGCATCGTCGACGCAGCCGCAGTTGCCAAAGGCCTCGATGGCGCGGTTAAGCAGAAAGGTTGGGGGGTGGGGGCGGCAGACGAGGAGGTGGGATTGGATCCTGCGGGCCTCGACAAGGGCGCGACGGGAGGAGCAGAGGCGGAAGAGGAGGGCGTAGGTGGAGTCCGGGATGGGGTTGGGAGCTGTGTGGTCGCCGAGGAGGGAGATGGCTCCGAGGAGGTCGCCCGACTGGGCGCGGAGGAGGATGGAGGAAGCGATGGATTGAGAGGAGGGGAGAGGGCGGCGGGCGGCGGTGGCTCGGCGGGTGGAGGCGGAGGCCCGCTGGAGGAGGAGGTTGAGGAGGGAGGAGGCCGTTACTCGACCCATGCAAATTTACACTAACTAACATCCACTTCGGGGTCCATGTCAATCAGGTCCTTTGGGCCTCGTTTGGATTTTCGCAGATCAACAAGTAATAATAACAAATTATGAATTGATATTTATCCACTGTTTTTTTGGAAAATGGGGCTACCCGATGGGGAGCTAACTTGGCTAATTCATTTCATTTTCTTCATATTTTTTTTTGAAAAATAAATTTGTGAAAATTCATTATTATATCCTCATATTATGATGTCATTAAAGTTTCGTGAGAAACAGAGACTCCTACGACGTCTATCTAGACAACTATTTTTTAACGGTCGCAGAATTGTTGAAATCGACCCCATCTGGATGGAAGCCACAATAATCTCTATTTCACATGAAACTTGGATGACATAATACATTAATATAGTGATGAATTTCCACGAATTCAGTTTTTAAAAGAAATAAAAAAATATGGAGAAAATGGAGCGGGGAGGGTTTTCTCAAGCTCAAAATCAAAAGTTAAATCATAAACTAGGCAATAGGTAAATTGACAATGGTAAAAAATAAATGAGCGATAAAGCAATGCGTATGACTATTAAGGTAGAAAAATCTCTTATTATTTAGTAGAGACTAACACCAGGAATGCGACCTTGGCCGACTAAGCGCTACTTGTTTCCTTTCTATTATGTATTTTTTTAGAAAAAAAGACTTTTTATTCTACATTAATAGGCACAAAAAGCAAATTATGAACATTAAGGAAATGAATATGTTAATTATTAAAGCAAGAAATGCGAGTTTCTCCTTTGCAGGATTCAATCACCCAACAGATGTAAGGAAAAAAAGATATACGTTGAGTGATTTTAGGCATCAATTAAGAAATACCTTCAAACAACCTCCTGCATCGCTCCTTCCAGAATAACCATCGTCTTGATGCCATCCTCGATTTCATCAATCAATATGAATTAAAGAAAAAAATCTAAGAGATTTGTTGGAACTTGAAAGTTCAAGAGATTGAATATTTATGGAGTATAAGGGCAAGTTAGTAGTATATGATACATAGTTTTTGACTCTCCCATATAAAGGTGACATATGTTAACCAAGCCAAAATTGAAAAATAAAAAGCTCATGGCATTATTATTTTGTTTTAGGCCATCAATGAGAAGAATAGCATCCTTTGGTGGAATAATTTAGACCAAGAATAATTTAGACCAAAAGATTTTGTTGAGTTATGCGATGAAGGTTAAATGGGAAGAATAGCAGTAGAAGCTCCCCCAACTATACGATTGAAGGTTTTTATGACATCAGAAATATTGAACACACATATTCTTGAATTCTTTAATAAAGATAAAACGTTTCAGGTTAACTATACACCACCTATCATTATCTTTTGGGCAATACATAGGATCCCACTAACAAAAGTGTTGACATTTAGTTTAAGCATATATTTTTGCCATAAGAAATCTCTAGAACTCTAATCAAATGCCTTGACAATGTTGGATGAGAGTTTTAACTATCTTAATGAATGTATTATAAGAGGTAAAGTTTAATAGGGACATCTTAGATGAAAGTAATAATATTTTAGTTTCTAGCCTTGCAGTTTATTTGCAGAAAAATTTTAAATGCAAAAAGGGCACAAAGCCACAAAGGGTAAGCACCCAAAAACTTATTATTCACAAGTTAAGTATCGAAACTACAAAGACTATGAATCCTGAAGGATTCTGACATGTTTCAGAACATTCTCAACATAAAATATCACTCCTCTGGAAACAACTCTATTCCTCGCCAACCAATTTGCACAACGAACGATTATTTCTAGGACCTTCATAGAAGCATGCATATTACATGAAGTCCCAACACTACAACAAATTGGACCTGAGGCAACGAATAATTTGAATATTCGTTGCCTTATCTTCCGATGTTAAAGATATAACAACGAATATTATTCGTTGCCAAATCATCTTTCGTACTTGTAATTAGCAACGAATGTCATACTCATTGTTAAAGGTCCATATAACAATAATTTTTCGTTGAATTATTCGTTAAAATTTACCCTAATCATTGCCAAATTTAGCAACGATTAGAAGAAAATGGCAACGAATAATCGTTGTTATATGATTTGTTGCGAGGAATATTCGCAACGAATATCATCATTCGTTGTGAATTTAAAGAAGTAAGCAACGAATAATATTCATTGTTATATATTTAACTACTGAAGATATGGCAACGAATATTAAGTTATTTGTTGCCTTAGGTCACTTTTCTTGTAGTGCGATTGAATCCCAAAAGAATCAGAAACTCTTTGTAGCAATCTCGACAAGAGCAACCTCCACCCAAATTTCTCTCGACATTGGGTTGGCAAAAACAATTGATTAGTATCCTCCATACCTTTCTTGTAATATCGATATGAGTCACCAGTACTGATAAATAGCCTAGCCCTCCGTGCTCTAGACATAATATGCTCTCTACCCAACAACTGCATGAAAACCTTAATCCTTCATGGGATTCTCCAAGTCCAAACCTATACCACGATGGCCATGATGATTCCAGTATAAAAAATAAAATAAAGCTTAAAGAACCTCACATGCCTTATTCACCAAGAATTGACCATCTGTCAAAGTCCAATTTTCACGCCCAATTGAGGGAACCCTCACCCAAGAGTCTCCCTATGACCCAATATTTCCACCATATGTTTATCCTTAATCTCCAATCGAGACTGAGATGACCAAGCAACATCATCCCAAGCCTCACCCACCCATAAACGACAGTCCACAACCATAGTAAACAACTTGGGAAACTAGTCATGATCAAAGCAGTCGTCTACCCGATATTTAAAGATTTCCATAGTTCCTAGTCAAAGTCACAACAAAGATGAGACCCGAGTGAGTATAGAGCAGATCCCCCTCTAAAAGTTAGAGGGAGTATAGAGCAGATCCCCCAGTAGAGAGCCTCGAAATGTCATATATCTTCCACAACAAAGAAAAAAGACGATCCGAGCTACTGATCCAGATGTGTGCTACCCATTATGCCAAATATCTTTGTTCATCGTATCCAAGTTCAAGGAAACCAACCATCCATCATCCTCGTATAGCACAATCATCCTCCACCCAACCAAGGGAACCCCCTGGGGAGTCTCTGGTACTTGACCAAAAAAAGATGTTGCAACAGAGTTTCATATGCCTTTAGAACCTCACCTAAAGAAGCCTAGACGAAGAAATGAAGATCAGGACGGCTAATGACTCTAACTTCAGGAGGACCAATCCCCTCGTGAGAGGAAAGATGCACATCAATCTGAAAGTCTTTGCTCGCGATCCTCTCCACTACCAATATCTAACATGCCTTTGAAATACACCTATTATTCAAAGATAAGCCTAGATAGTTGATCAAAAGTGTGATACACTAGAACCACAATAAGATTCCATACTCTATCTCCACAGGTATGACAAAAGAGACAAAAAATGATTTGTTGCTATTAAGTTTAAGGCCCAAGATCTCCCCCAATAGGTCCAGCACTGTAGCAATTTCTGATGCCTCTCAACCCCTCCAAAAAAATTTATACTCTAAATACCACATGATGGAAACTGACAAGATGCCCAATCGATATACCACACAAAAATCCCCATCCACAACCTAGGAGACCATTTTGTGACAACATGCAACCACCAAAATAAAAAACAATAGACCCAGAGGACATCCTCTTCTGCCCCCCTGTACATTTTGGAAAAAAATAGTTTTTCTAGTCCTTGTTCACAACATCGAGTATGAAGTCATAATCACACAGCTATCCATCCATGATATCCATGCATCTGGAAAGTTATGTCGGGAAATAGATGCCTACATGAAACTTAAATTACACAATTAGAAGCTTTGAAAAATTCAACTTTACAAGGCATCCTCTTGGCAGATGTGCTCTCACAGATGGTTACTCGAGCATTGGATGGGAATTTCTGCTCGGGTTATCGCCTCGACACGATCTCTGTACCAATTTTGTAACATATAGATGACACCATTTTATTTATGGAAGGCAATGCTCGTGAGGCACAAGGAATAGCAATAGTCTTAGGCATTTGGGGTGATGGGTCGGGCCTCGGGATCACTGGTGCGAAGGCGGTTTTTATACCCTTTGGACTTACAGAATTGGATATAGAGGCTTGTGGGGCTTCCCTAGGTATCACTGGGGCAAAGCCTAACTGATCAATTATTTGGGATTATTGTTGGCGGATGGTCAGCTTTGACTGGTTGTTCGTAGTGGATAGTCTGGAGGTCAAACTTGTGAGTTGATGTGCTCTATGCTTGTCGGGAGGAGGTCATCTAGTGGTCTTAAAGATGTGTTTAATCGACTAAATAGAGGTGCCTCACGTCTGGTCTTGGAGGAGCCCGCAGTGTCCGACAAATCAGATCCAACAATCGATGTATCGACCCTCTCTCGGCACTCAATACGTGAACAATCAATTAAGACAACAATCAACCCATGATTTAGATTAAACAATGAATAAAATACGTGGTGAAATTTATTAGACCCTACAAATAAATGTGTATAACAAGCAAGTGTAGAGGTCGAACCACTAAGAGCACGGGCGATAGGTATAATTATAATTAATTCATACTAACCGATAATAATTATTTTTGTATTTTTCTGCTTTTTTTAATTTTTTGTAGGTTTTAAATTATATTAAATTTTTATGTATTTTTAATTGTTTTATATTTTACATGTTTTAAATTTTAAATTTTATTTTCTTTTTAATTTTGCACATTTTTAATTTCTTTTTATTTTAAAGATATAATATGTATTTATATAATAATGATAATATAGATGATATAATAATATATAGGATATATAATAAATATATAAAAGGAACAATCCTTTCTATTTTTTAAAGATTTTAATTATAATATAAAGTAAGTAATAATAATATTAATTATTATATACGTATTATAACATATATAGCATATATATAGGTATCTATAGTTTTAATAGATAAAAATAAACTCAAAATTTAGAAAATAAAATGTGTTCGTAATTTTGATACTTTTCTCTATTTCATGATTTTTTTATAGAATTTTGCTATTTTTTAATGTATTTTAAGGTCTTTAAATATACAAAATAGTGGTTATAATAAATGGGCCGAATTATTTTGGGTATTAGAAATAGATAATAGTATCAAAATTTTCCAAAATTATTTTTAATATATGTTATATATAATAAATAAAAATAAGAAATAGAAAACTATTTTTTAGATCTTTAATGAATTTTGCTAATTTTTATAGCTTTTTAGGGTTTTGTATTTTTTGTGTTTTCTTTATATAATTTTTATAATTTTGATCTAAAGGTATAATATATAGTAATGTATATATATATATATAATTTTTGGAATTTTTAAAAATGGTTTTCTATTTTTTGGACTTTTATAAGTAATCAGAGAATAAATAGATCCTATTTGATTTTTAATAAATAGAAAAATGCAATATATACATAACTAAAAATATGGTCTTACATCAACATGATTTAAGGCATCTACTATATTTTTCCCAACTTTTGAAGGAACTTGAGCTATTTAGTAAAAAAAATAAAAATGCATCAAATAAAAATATGGGCATGATAGGGCTATTTTTACGATAAAAATAAACTACAATATGTTGCTTGCAGATATCCCCAAAAGTTCACTTAATTTTAGAAATTATAGAACTAAAATTAAATTAACTAAAAGTCGAGAGGGATTTTGTGCAAAATTAACAACACCTCATGTGGTGCAACACGTGAGGCGCAAGGACATGGATGTAAATATTAAGAAGTTTGGGGAGTCCTTGCAAATATTTATAAAGTTGATTAAACTAAACTTAATATTTACAGGGTTAGATAGCAAATACAAAAGGTGGTAAGACTTCTTTGAAATTTACCTAATGGACACGGTATCCAACGACCATAAAGGGTCCATGTATGCTTCACTTAAATGATATAACAACTGGAGGTGGACGTCGCTTCGATTTAATTCATGGCCCAGATTAGATCTGGGCTGGAGATCCTACGGTCACGAAGCTAATTAGAAGAACCGCCAAGAACAACGTCGTGGTGTTGCTTTGATCATGGAATGCTTCTGCCTCCAGCCACCATTTTCTCCTTCGATGGGTGCTATAGGCTCATGGGCTCCTTTCGCATATGTTGGACGTCTTCAATATGGTTCAGGTCCCATCGATGGGGACCTGGGGTCCGTTCTAGCTCAAGGGCCTAGAGGAGGAGTACCTCCTTTTATCTTAACTCCTAATGCTTCCTCAGGCCTGAACTCCTGCACCAAAATACTCCGAGCTCAAGATAAAGTGTCTTGACCCAATTTGAAGCTAGGACAATAGGGGAATGAAGGAGGGCGGAGATCTCTGGCAAAGGGGTGACGTGAGGAGCTCGATGGACCTTGATTCTTGTGGAATCAAGGGGGAAGATTGGTCGAAAAATGGATAAGATGAAGGGGAACAAAGATGAGGTGGAAATGGGTCGGATAACATGATGTATTACAGTGAAACAACTAGTGCTCGAAGCTCCAGCAAATTAAAATTCCTAAAATTATGCTAACCTACTGATTGATTAACTAAACTAAAATCTAAACTAGAATGTAGAAGTAAAAGCGATAAGAAAACCTATTCTAATCAGCTCATACTTGACGGGCAGGGAACATAGAGTCCCTTGCCGGAGGTGCTCCGACGATGGCCTAGAATGTTGGAAGTAAAGCCACCTTTTAGGGCACCATAATATTTGTACAAGTGTACATTATTCCTTATTATTTTATTCTTTATATTATTTCCATTATCTATATTTTTTACTATTTTATTTATATTTTATAATAATTATATAAAATAAAAATAAAAAATATTAAAGTTTAAAATAACCAGAAATAAATATTATATACTTATTATATAGGTAAAATGTACGAAAAATTAAATAATCTTATTAAAATAAAACTAAAAATAAATTTATGATCCTTATAAAATATATTAAATTGATAAAATATAAAATAAATAAGTTTTATGTAAAATTATTCAATTAAAAATAATAAATTATTGTATATAGGTAATTTATACCTATAAATTATAGTATTTATATTAATTAACAAATTAAATTAAAATATTTATTTAATTAAAATTTATAATTAAATTATTTATTAAATTATGTATACCTTATATTTATGTAATTTATTTATTTAAAGTAATTTATTATTTAATTTTGAATTTATAAGGTGATTTATATAAGGTATATAGGTTCTTTATCTTCTTTCTTATTTTGTCTTTTCTTTTTTGTTTCCTTCTCTCTGTCACTTGGCACCATGCTATTGAAACCCCTCCCTTTGAATTTTCCCCTTCTTCTTCTTCCTACTCCTCCTCCTCCTCTTCTCCCTCTTACGCCTCCTCTCCTCCTCCTTCTTCCTCCTTTTCCCCTTCTTCCTCAACCGAATTCCAACAACCTCCGGGACCACCTCCATCACTCTAATCCCATTTCCATCCAGGTTCAGTGAACATAGACCTTCTCCAACCTCCTTCCTCTTTGCTATAAAGCTTCGCCCTCCTCCTTCCTCCTCTCGTATCCGCCATTCTACCTTACTCTCCAGCTCTGTGTGTGTGACAACTCTTACTCTTACTTCGTTGAGCATTCGAGGGAGAGATTTGGTATGATCTCGATGGCGTCGCAGCCTCAGCTTTGCCATGCCCAGCCTTCCTATTTAATTCTTATGTATTTGAATATGAATCATTATTTTGTTTTCTCCGTAGACATTCCTCTTATTTACTATCAATGTCTTTTGGAGACTTTATTGAGCAAACACATTTTTTGGAAAAACAGAGCATCTTGTAGTAGTTTGTAGTAATGATTTTCAGAAAATCTTACAGTTGTTCGAGGATCCTTGCATGCATTATGTTAGATATCAAGGAAAATCAATTCTCGCTTCAAAAGGAACCCATCTTAGGATGAAGAAATGGAAATGTTACCTTGTCCATTTTTGGCAATGTCATTTTTATTTTTGGTCTCAACCATATAGGATTCATATAAACCAATTATCAAATAATTCTTTCGATTTTTTGGGCACCGTCGCGCATCGAGGCCGTCACCATCAGAGCTCTGCCAAGATTCGATTCCACATGTAACACATCCATAGTAGTCCAGGTCAGATTCAATTTCTTCTTCTTCTCCTTTAGTTCATTTACTCCTCTCGAGGAAAATTCACCTAGGGGATCCCTGTGGAAACTTATTCAACAGGACCCCCAGGAGAACATATATTTTATTACGTACCATAAGGAAGCTGTGACTTGAGATCACGAATTCCTTTAAAAGGGAGCCGTCATTCACGTCTCCTACTGAAGGAAGCTATGATCTCAAGTCACAATTTTTCTGCTCCTTAAACCAGGCAGCTCCCCATTCCAAGGAGCTGCAACTCTTCCAACTCTCAGACATGAAAAGTTCTAATTTATATCAGACCATGATTAATATAATAATTTGATAACCCTCATAATCTCGGATCTTCTTCGTATCAGTTAATAAATTTAAATTCTTGTTGGGATTATTTCAATTTATGGCCTATACTTTGTGGAGTTTCTATTGTGAGGAGTGATCATTTACACAAGAAAATTGATAGCCGAAAGACTCGTAAATAAAAGTTTTCTCCATGATTCGATTTGGATTTAAAGAACTACATAGGGTCATAATATAACAACAAACTGCTCATTTAATGTACATTATCATACATATCAGTGTATAACATAGGTTCACCACATTTCCTTCTACGAAAGAATCTAAGTTTTGGTGGCCTTTCCTCAGGTTCTTACAGTATCACCGCGGGCTGCAGTTGGGTTGCAAGCACGATTTAGCTAGCTTGGTCAATCTCTGAAATCCTAGATCCATCGATAACCGCAACATCATCCATATGAAATGCCGGTGAAGTGTCGGAATGGGGAGCAACGCAAAGGACCGATGTCAGTAGGACTATTCTCCTTCACCGGGGCTACTGGTGTGGACGGGCTACTAGGGGTGCAACGGACCTGAAAAGGAGTCTGAAAATCACCACCACTGTAACGTCCCGCCTCGCCAGGAGTGCATCTCAATACCCATCCACAAGATTACCCAACAACAGTTATAAAGAGCCTGCATGATATACCGTTCATACAAATAAAAAGGCATATTGAAAAATTTAAACTTCCATTGATAAACAGATGTACATATAAAGATAATCATAAAATCTCAAAGTCTCTTTATTACATCATATATAATTGGAAAGGAGGGGAATAAAAATAACTACAAAACTAGGCTTCAACCTCAACAATATCTTGCAGAAGCATCACCGAAAATGCGAGCCTCCATCTCCTGCTCTACACGTTCTGTTGGATTTCCAATGAATGTAACTAGTGAGTCAACTAACCCAGTACAGATAAAATGAAATTATAATTACGAGATTATATGTAGGCAATGCAAATGCAGTAGCTGAACATGTTTAAAAGAGAATGTTTTTAATAGAACATCTAGTAATATACAACATTTATTTTACAGGCCTTTAACAATTATAAAATTTAAAACTAATTCCTTGACACATTTTAATCTGTATTCCCATACTTATCCCGGACTGGCCCGCTCAAAGGAGGACTGCACTAGGAGTGAAGCCTGCAACACTTCATTCAGAATGCAGCCTAAAACCTGTGCACAAGGGTGATCCTTCAGCTAGTCTGGTTGGTAGTACTCTGACACTTGATATTGAGCATACGATCTCGTGGAGTCGCGATTTTATCAATCGAGTCTGCCGGAAGAATCTCACTCTCTCCAAAACAAGTGAAACAAAAATGGATCTGTATGATGCGATGCACGCGTGCATCCACCTCAATTCTTCCAGATTACTTATCACCACCCCACTCTATGATGCCCCTCGAGTGGGAGTAACTCACTGTCGGCTCAACCGAACCACAAGGGTGTTCACCCACCTTGTAGTATCTATATTTCATGCATGCATACTTATCTCTTTCTTAGAAGTGTTTAGTCCGGAGACTTGATAACGAATTAAAAAAACTCCCAATCCATGGTGCAACCCATACGTTTAATTTAAAAACATTTTACTTGTAGCTTTATAACCAACAGCAAGGCATACCCACGTGTATCATAAATAACATTCTAACTCGAGTTCATCACCATACTCAGATGTTACGGAAGATTCATGTCCCGTACATGAGAGCAAGATCAAGGATAATGTAATATAAGTCAAAATAGGCTAGTGTACTATTCATGACTTAGCGTTTTACTCCAACAAATACGAAATGGATATATGTGATTATTTATATTATGAAACGTTACCCAACAGTAATTACAGATCGCATATATATTAGGATGCATGACTAGGAACTGTAATCTCAGCATGTCCTGTGAGTAATATTATACATATATAAAACCTAATCTAGGTTGAGAGAGAGAGCATACCGGATATAAACATACGTCTATGCAACAATAGTGGTATAAATATTTACATAAATCCATGAACTGGAGAAATTAGGTTTACAAATTAAAAGATTATTATTTGTATAACATGTACTACCCGTTTATGTCACATTGCATTTGTACAATGACTATAACAATTGCCATCAAGAAAACTTAAGTCGTATAACTTTATATAAGTGTTTATATTATTGCGCGTTTCTACGTTGCACACGATATTACCCCTCATTGGTAATATTAAAAAAAGAAGTAGAAAAAAGGTTAAAATAATACACAGGTGACACTTCTATCTGATAACAACTTTCTATATATAGACCCACGCTTCTAACAAGTGGTTGAGGGTTTCCTAAAAATAGAAAGAAAAAGAACTTCCTCAATGATAATGTTTCAAGTTTAATATAACTAAAATAAAACCTCCGATGAATTTAACCAGTACCACATGACATGTAATAATGAAACAAAATTTTAATCAATCATACTTTGTACACTTATATGACATTGCGATCGTGAGAAAAGCAACCCACACGTCTATCCATAACACAAGAAGAAAACCTATGGTAATATTGATGAACTATTTTAACTAAAAAAATATTTTAATCACCTTTACATCGTTACAAAGTAATGGATATCCTACACTAATATCGATCAAAAGCCTTCTTCCTTGTTCGAACCTTAACATCAACAGATAACAATCATATGTGTAGAAAGTATTCTCATAATTATTTGTGTAGTTACAATGGACTCATACTCTTTAGGATTTAATATTTCGTTAAAAAAAGAAAGAAAAGAAAACTCTACACGTCACATTGATCCAATAATATCCGTTGTATCATGCCAATTTAATGAGGGCAACGATGATTACCAACAGCAAAAGAGAGATCCGAGGTAGGATCGAAACTAACATACACCTCACAAAATGACAATCTCCATGTATTGCGAACAATACGAAAAAAAGAAGAAAGCCAAGGATTTGTTACCTATACTTGTACACATCTTTGATCCACATGTTTGATCGCCTGATCAAGAATCATATGAGAGAGGTGACTTTCCCTTACGATGACACCCCTCCTTTTCCTATTGCCGCGAAGCTACAAAGCTTGCACCATCCTCCCTTTGGTTCTCTGGAGAAGAGAGGGAAAATGAGATAAAGGGAAAGACTTGGAGAGGGAGAAAAGGATGGAATAGGGTTTGGAAAGGAGTGAGAATGGTGGGAGATGAAGGGTGGGGGTATTAATATGGTTTAGTGTCAAACTCTAGTTTAAGAAACCCTAAAACTACCCTAACCTACAAGTAATTAATCAAAATTTCGTAGCTATTAAACCATATCAATATCCATGACCCCTCTTCACTGAAACATGCATATCTCCCACTTCCGAACTCAGAATTACGCGTTTTTGGACTCATTGGAAAACTTACGACGAGATGCTTCTTTTGAGTATGTATTGAATAGGTTTTAAGAATTTGGACAAACCAAAATTTACAGTGTGTTACAACCACTATATGCTTGAACATGCCACCGCTGACCTCCTCCAACTCTTGCACCTTGACGCCCTCGCCATGTCCCCATCCTCGACCCCGCTCAGTAGGAGTTGGTTCCATAGAATCCCCTTCTTCATTTCCTTCAGCCTCCTCCTTATCATCTGCCTCATCTCTAAACCGTCTCTCGATGGCTTCTACTAGTCGACGCTCAGAATCAATCGCCAAAAATACCACATGATTTGGGTGATCCCTTGTCAGATGGATCTCCCTAAACCTTGATACCTGAAAAGAAGAAAGCCTTGAATCATATTCTATATATGTTGACAATTCAAGGATATTATAATTGTTACTTACAACAAAGTCCATTATACACCCGTGTCTACCAATGAATCGTCGGGTGATACGGTTATACCAACTCATGTAGTCGTCTGTTACCCCATCTCCTACTAGCAATATAGAGATCGTCTTCACAATATAATCCCTCCTATTCTCCCACATCCCTAAGAAGTTGGCATGGAATTGGATTCAATCAATGTTGATCTTCCCTTGAAGATTTATCAAGTGGAGCATTGTGCACGTGTTGCATGGATCTGGGATCCCCTACACTGCTCCAAACTGCCGTAAGACACTTATATAACTCAACTAAATAGAAATGGATGAGCGGTACTCTTACAACATGAAGATCTTGTGCTTCTAAGAAGTACGGAGGAAGCATCTGCATCACATCTGGCGTGTAAGGCATCCAAACAATCTAAGAAAATAGACAGAATTTTATTAGAATCATGGATAACTACTCGTAGTGTAACAGCATGTTAGATTTACTTTTATACATGTGACGTTGTTTGAAGGTCAAATGCATCATGGTATGGCCGTACCACGTGTATTGGCTCAGTAGTGACCTTAAAATCTTCTCGCCAACATCATCCTAAGGGGCTCCCCTGCCAATCGGGCCTTCAGTGTACAATGGGTGCAATATGGGGAAAATATTCCCATGCCCACACCTATAGTAAGACCCGAGGGCCACGAATATCTATTGCTTCTGCTTTAGATGCGATGCACAACTGCCTGCAAAAGGAAATCCAGACAAGTAGATCCCTAAGATAACTGTCCATAAACCTCCATGTCTTCGAGCATCAGAAGGTAAATCAGAGATACCTCATTGCCAGACTTATCTGAAAAGACAACCCTTCCTAAGAGCTGTAGTATATATGCACGAGTGTGCTGTAGAATGATCTCCTCATCAGCATACTCTGGAAGTACAGAGAAATGCTCTACAAGCCACGTCATGCAGATACTGTACGATCGATGTTAGGCTTCTCAGACCTCACTCCGAAAAGCCTCTCGCAAAGTCCAGGCCAGCTAGGGGAAAATGTGTATCCAATCACATGATGTCCATTGATCTTCAGTCCAAATATGTAAGCCACATCCTGCAAAGTGATCGTTATCTCCCCATGGCGCATGCGAAAAGTATGAGTCTTTGAGTGTCATCTATCCACCAATGCAGTAATCAAATGCCGATCGAGTGAGATCAAGTCCAGTTTCATCACTCCAGCAAAACCGACAATATATACATGTGCCACAATCCGCTCATCAATGTGGTCATGTCGCAATATGCCCTCTCTACGTCGACACCGCGACCATCTCGCCACCTAATGTACATTCATGAAAGGAATTACATCAGATAATAAAATGAAACAACATGGTAGATACTTACAATAGAATTTTAATAACCACGCATATCTCCCTACCAAATAATCTTGGATATATGAGAACGATGTAGATGTAGATGTAGAACAAATCGATCAATGGGCCTCGGCTCTATCTGCAATATTTAAAAAATTGAATGGTTAAATAGTAGATGAGAGGAAAAGTAAACTAAAGATCACAGATAACAATAAATAAACAGCATCCACTTGTACAGTTTGGACATTTTCTCCTATTATGGCCACATTTCCGACACAAATCACATTTGTTTGTATTTGGTGGAGCATAATTACTATACCGACGATTATGACCAAGTTGACGACAAGCCCCATACCGTTGTTGGATATGATCCTCACATATATCTATTTCATTATGAATCTGTTTTGATTTGGGTCGACCCTTGGATCGTAATATTGTTGGATCTGGAATTATTTTTTCTGTTGTAAATTTTGACTAAGTTTCTAAATCACCAATAGGGTAGAAGACCCCTTCATAGATGCTAAGTTGGCACTGCCATGTGTACTACGGACTAATGTACTCATCCACATCAATATTTAGATGTGCTAAAACAACACATGCATGAGAGCATGTGGATTTTGTGAACCTGCCACTTCTTACAGGTGCAACACAAGTCAGTAATTAAAATCGAATGTTTCCTTCCACCTTTTAGGCCAAATTGTGCCATCCATTGCCATGTGATCACCTCATATAAATGCAAAGGAGCACCCCTGATTCGAGTGATTCGATGGCTATTGCTCCTATCCATCCACCTCTTTAGCATATCAACCATGTATTTGCACTACAAAAAAAGACGAGATTGGCATGCACATGATGGCTCGTAATGTGCATGCCATGTGCACGCCATGTGCACATCCGTTTACTGGGCGAGCACATATGCTCGTTCCATACGTGGTCGTTGATACGAGAGTCTCCTGGGCAGGTGGGCGAGCACATGAGGACGCTATGTCCTCGCGCGCCTGTAGGTGTGCACATATGTGCTCACCCACATAGTCACCCCTGCAAAATATAGCGATCATATACGGAGCCCCTGGCGAGCACATGTGCTCACCCATACTGAAGTGCAGGAAAAAAATAACAGGTTCGGCGGAGTTTAGATGCCCCGTTGAACCTGTATAGCCTGCCAAGAAACCACTGAAAGTGCTTAATAGAGTCGATAAGAGTACCTATAGTCAACTAAATGTCTAACTTGCACAATATACATGAACTTAGAAATTAAACATTCATATTTAAGAGCTAAACACTACAAATATATGTTCGAAAGGATCCACAAGTAAAATTACAACAAATTATACTATCAAAGTTCATACAAATTGAAAGACGTACTTAAAGTTCAACAACAAAACAAGCCAATATCAACAAAAATCACTTCTTCTTTGATCTAAATTTTTTTGATATTAACCCCTGCTTTGATTTCTTTTTTTCATTCTCCTTCTCTTTGAACCTAGCATACATGCGTGCCTCTTTTTCAGGGTCATTCTCCTCCTCCTTTTCGTCATCCGATTCAATTTCCTGAGGTTGAGATGCATGCCATTGTGACCTATATTATATATGGAGGATATATACACGTTATTTGCATTTTTAAGATATAAAAATATAAAATCATTACTCATTCTTGGTAGAATACTTACATGTACGCCGTAAAATCTTCTCGAAGCTTCATCACATGCTCCACTATCATCGTCATCTGCGAATCCATTAACAATGATGGTTGGGACGACTGTGGTGTGTGTACCTGGGAGTACGCAGAATAAGAATGATGATGTTCCTCCACATAATATGGAGGAAGACCACCAAGCGTCTGCTTCCTGTTTGCCATAACGTCCCTCTCCTCCAACACCTTATTATTTTCATTGTTTAATATGCATTTATATATAAAAAATGAATATAGTAAATTAATATTTATTTATACCTGCTTCCAAATTGCTTTATCAAATAGTGGTTGCTCTCCAGTTGGATCATCACCCCATTTTTCTACAGATAGTGCCAAATAACAATCCTGAAATGTAAAGTGAAATAGAGAAGAATAAGTTATAATATATCTTTCAATTGCAAATAAATTAAAAGACTAACCAACAATTCTCCTGCTTCAGGAGTGGACCATTGCGACTCTCCTTCTTTCCTACTCATGTGAGACCTAGACCACCACTTTCGAAATGAGGGTTCTCTTTCCCACCTAGCTACCTGAAATATAATTTTAAAATGTAATAACAACATGGCATTATATTAAAGTAGATTTGAAAAATTAATTTTTATATTATATTACTATCTCCGCTCTAATCTGATTGTGGCTTTTAGATCCACTTGTCGATTTAATCCTTTGTTTTTGATGATTTGTCCTTCCCGCCGTAGATCTCCTTCCAAACTCCGCATCTACAACAAATGCATCACAGAAACCCACACATCTGCAAAGGATATGTTTTGAATATTGATTACTTTAAAATTACATCATAATTATACAAGAAATACAATACCTATCCTCCATGCACCATGTCAGCGGGAACATCTTCATCTCCTCGCATCCCGTCTTCGCATGCGAGTCTCTCCTTATCTTGAAAAATGTATCACTCATTATCTTCTCCATCAAACGAATAAAAGGCTCGATGATAAGCCTCCTTCCCCAAATCTGGAACAAGGCGATACCTGCTCTGAAAATTACTGCAAAATATCAGAAGAAATTGTGACAAAAAATTCTATATCATTTCTTAGAAATTAATCTTACCAGAAACATCTCAAACAGACTCTCATGTTCGGTAGCAGTGATGTGATACCATCTAAATTGCATGATAGTCAACTGTGTCTTGATTATACTGGTTATCTCCATTGCCACCATGTTGTTATTCAAAAAATCCCTGTATTTAGTAAAATTTGTAAACATTATACAATTTATTTGGTAGTATTAAAATAAGAAAAAGTTTATTAAAATCATACCTCCCATCCAGCGTAACCTCCAACAAAAGGTAGGATGCCGAAGTATGTCTAGCTCCAATAGGTAAAGGCATGGAGGTGCTCAAACGTCCAGAAGAAGGAGAATCAGAACCCATCGATATCCGTGCATGTATCAGGACCGGGATCGGGAATGCAGCAGGAGCGGTTGAGGTAGATGACCCTCCATAGTTGCGTACATAAAAAGGTGGAGGAGGATAACTAAGGGACTCGTAGTAGGCTATGCTCCGTTAGACCTCGTCGGACTATGAATCTAAAACAACATCCGGGGTTGGTTGCCTACTGAACGAAGGTGTGTCTGAGGAGGATGGACGATTAGATTGATGAGATCCATGAGACCCACCACGTCCAAAACCTTCCAAGACTGTAAGGATGATGTAATAGTTAATTATATAGTTATTAATGAATATTTTAGCTGATTCGATCATAATAATGTAATAAAACTTACAGCTAATCTTCATCATTTATTTCTATAGGATTAAAGGATATCTCTTCGATTTTCTGAGTTTTCTGAATCATCATTTGTGGAGTCGAAATCATCTTGTAGGTCAACACATAACACCTCATTGTCAGCCATTCGAATCAATTCGATGATTGGGACTTCTTCTGTTACGTTTATTCGTTCATGTGTCAGTGTGAGTGCTTCATCTTTATCATCTTTGTGATGAATGCATTCATTAGAAATATAACCTTGAGAATTTATCTTCACAACATATAAAGTTTCAACGCTCTTTATCTTCTTTGACACTTGTGGGAGTCAACAAACTTGTTCTGGTTGAGAAGCTAAAACGAAGGGTTCAAATCTGTGTATAAATTTTCTTAGTATCTTGTCGACAATGTTATTTCTCCTATCGAGTACTACACCTCCATTGGGTTCGTACCAATCACACAAAAAGAGAACTACTTTATTAAAGTCTGGAATACTATATTCTACTTCTAGTATCTCCTTTAAAATTCCATAATAATTCATATGATCTTCCTCATAACAAGATCCACGAACCATCACTCAGTGATTCTGAGTTGTTAAATATTTACTCGAATTGAAGGTACGAAAACGATAATCATTACTGCAACAAGAGTTGTAAGACCAGACCTTATAAACAGGTCATTCTCCAAAATATTTTAAAATATGTGTATAATGTTCACCACCATCTAATTGTTTTGAGCGGTCCTTAAACCAAGCTGGAAATTGATTCCTATAGATGCTCAGAACTTCATCATCTGAATACATAGGATTTTCCTCGATAATTTTCTTCCTAAATTCTCTAAAATAAGTAGAAGAAACATTAATATTATTTGAAATTGAATTTGCATATAAACATAAAGTGATACAAATACGTACTGAACATATGATGTTATTTCCTCGCAATTATCTAATACAGATAACTCTACTGCATCCTTCTCCTGTTTCGATAAGAAACGTTCAGTTGCCTTTCCTATGAACTGAGTGGATTGACGAAAGATACTGATACAAGGTTCTTCCTCCGAATAAATTATCTCATTTCTCCTAAATCTGTTGTGGATTATCTCCACATCTTCTGGAAGATATTTAGAGCAAAATGTTGCGACTTCCTCATATATATACTGCGAACTTATTAATCCTTCAACTTTACTTTTATTTCGGACCTTTCTTTTGAGAAAGAACATAAACCTATATGGAAATAAGTAAATATTTTATTCAAATATTAAAGAATGTAAGGAGATTATAATATTTATAAATACCTTTCAAATGAATACATCCAACGATATTTTACCGACCCTCCAACTTTTACTTCATATGGAATATGAATCATCAGATGCTCCATTGAATCAAAAAATGACGGCGGAAACATCTTCTCCAAATTACATATAATCACTTGAATATTCTTCTGAAGATATTCCATCTCCGTGCGATATACGAGTGTCGAGCATATAACCTGAAAAAAATCTGCTAACATCTGATACAACATCGACAATATTTTTTGGTAGCAATCCTCTGAACACTAACGGTAGCAATCTTTCCATGAAAAAATGACAGTCATGACTTTTCATTCCCTTAAATGATAACTTCTTTAAATCGATTAAATTGGAAAATTTTGATGCATATCTGTCTGGAAACTTCAATTTACTTGTCCATTCGCAAACAAGCTTAACTTTATTTCTGTCTAATGTATACTTTGCTTTAGGAAGTTCAACCCTTCCATTATCATGTTCCTTTATATGCAACTCTGATCGATTGCATATGATTTGTAAATCACGGTGAGGCTTCACTGTATCTTTTGAGCGACCGGTTACATTTATAACAGTATAGAATATGTTATCGAAGACATTTTTCTCTACATGCATAACATCTAAGTTGTGTCGTATGAGTATCTTGCTCCAATATGGTAATTTTCAAAATATACTCTTTTTAATCCAATTATGACTGTCACCAAACCAGGAAGATTTTTTGTTTTATCCCCATTCTCTAAGGCTGATTTCTCCAATTCTTCTAAGCTGAAGGATATGGGATAATCTTCAAGTGCATCACGGAAACGTGAGCGTTGTATCGAATACGACGAGGAACGACTAGTCGCACTAGTTGTTCTATGCAGCGGAAATTAAAAATTTTTCATGTGACGAAACCACATGATCCAAGAACACTTCTCGGATCGTTTCATCTAAACCACAAACAAGTAATAGGATTACCTCTTGAAGAGTGGTTGCGATCGAGTCTCTAAACGAAGAGACCTCCTGTCTCAAGTCCGATCCGACGGAGGGGACGCTTGCGAGCGTGTTGATGAAACACGTGCTTCTCGCAATCCATGTTGATGATCCAAGAGGTGAATCTCCTGATCTCGACACACGAGATCCGACGTCTTCTTCATGAGCGAGGCGCACCGAAGGAGACGGAGATCCACGAGCAAACACCGGGCAACATAACGACGATGCTGCGGCGATGGAGAACCTCTTTAGGGCATCCATGGTGGACGACCACATGAGAGGGAGAGAGAGATAGAGTAGGCGTGTAGAGAGAGAAAGAGAGAGAGACTTATTTTCTCATTGTATATAAAAGAGCAAAGGGGTGCTCTTCTATTTATAATATTTTGATATCCATGGATCTCAATCCATGGGCAACACAAATCCAATAGCTCTCATTGCTTTGTGTTTCTTTTAATGGCTAAGATTTGTGTTGGTAAAACCAACAACAATTAATTTAATTGAGATTAAATATATATAGATAAATCAACATAATTTAATCCTCAAATTAAATCAACTAATATTGGAGATAATGGAAAGGTGAATCTCTCCTTCCATATAGGAGGGGTGGACGACCACCCTTTCCTTGTAGGAATTGGTGGACGTCCCTTCTCCTATTAGGAAAGGGAGATTCCAATGCAATCTCCAAGATTGCATATATCTCCAATATTTACAACAACAATTGTTGTAAATTATTCTACAAAATAATTCATAATTATTTTGTGAATATTGCAATCTTGCCATTGAAAAATTGTGAATCACATTCAAAACCCAAAATAAAATGTGAATTGCATTTTCAATTTAATGTTCATTGTGAATCCAATTCACATTAGCATTTAATTAACAAATGTGAATTACAAATAGCTCTCTCATATATATTATAAATGGCATTTATAATATATATGATTAATATAGATATTTCTATCCACGTTATTCATATCCATGATAGTTAAATCACATTTAATCATCCGGGATCTCTTATTCTCATGTGCCCAAATCACATTCACACTATTCACATCTTTGATAATTAAATCACATTTAATTATCTTAGATAACTCTCTTTATAATATGAATCAAATTCATATTATTCATGATAATTAAATCACATTTAATTATCCATTTTCTCAATGCTTGGATACTTATATCAACAATGAAATTATCTTGAACTCTTTCAAGGATAATGTGCTTTCTCCGCGAATACTTGGAAATAAGGACATGGCGATTGTATTGTTCCACGTGCAGTGACTTGGATATTGAGATCACATCTCAAATCCAGATCTCGGACCTCCCATAGATGCTTGATCAAGACCGCAAATCTAATCTTCTCATTGCATCTGAATCACATTCTGATCAATGTCCAACATTTGGACTAAGATTAGATTACTTCTCTATGAGAGGAGTCACTAAAATCCAGACCCGTTTCATCACTCCCTAGGAATGGAAGCGTCATGGTTATACAATAGTTTATGATCACATCACCCTCAGGTATTCCCAATACCTGTACATCCTTCATACTGGAAGACTCAGAATAAACCTGAAGTATAAGATCAATTTTGCACTGTCTACTTCAGAGTTTTATCATTAAGTTTCTCATTCGATCATTGGGAATCGGTATCGATCATATAATTTGCAAAAGCATATATCATACCTAGGTCTTGATCATATACTTTCCAAAAGTATATATCAAACCTACAAATTCAGTCAAGCTTCCAAAGCGAGACGACCGTGCACGGAATTTGATTCTTCCCAATATCTCATGAGTGAGCTCATGTCTTCCGGTTATGAACCTGTATGATCCCTTTGAGAGATCGTATTACTCATATGCCCTTGCATGCACACCAGCGCGCCAGCGTACAAACCTTGATTAGGTCATCAACCTATTGGTCTGCCAATGTACATACTCAAACATATAGTAACACATCTGTCTCCGGCCAGAGGATGCGTGCCTATATCATGACAATATACGATATAGGACTTTGGTTATCTCGATCTTGTTAAGTCGACTCTTTGACCTAACTAATCTGACACCTCCGAATCTCTATTCCTATGTAGAGGACTGATAACCGGATATTTGCGAGGGTCAAAATGATGTTGTCGCTGAGGCGACCACTCACAAAACATCGGTTAGTCAGCAATTAACCCACAATAAAAGAATTAATGGATTAAGTCCCAAAAATGTGAATTAATATTGATTACTCTACCACAAAATGCATAGTGAACAAGCATGTAGAGGTCGAACCACCGAGAGCAATACAAAAGTGCAGTAGCCTAAGGTGTGCATGTACCACAGAGTCATCCTTGTGTGAAGCATATTTTTGTGGGTTTTATTTTTTTTATTTTTTTTATTTTTATTTTAATAATAAAGTTATATAATATATATCTATATAACTTATAGAATATAAATATATAAAGGTATATATCCCTAGAGGGTAGGTATAAAGCATAGAATACATACATTAGAAATATATATATATATAATTTTAATTTAATTTTAGAATTTTATATATTAATAATTATGTATATACATACATACATATATATATATATATATATTTTATTTCTCTTTTTCAATAGGGGAATATATATATAAAGGGGTGAGAGGAGTGATACAATATTTATAAAATATATAAAAACACTCAAAAATATATAAATAAAATCTTTTTGGTATTTTCCTAATTTTTTACTGTTTTTGTGATTTTTGGGCATTTTCAACAGATTTTTGGTATTTTTAATTAGCAAAATAAGGAAAACAGGGATTAAGCTACTGACTGGGAATAAAATGGAAATTAAAAATATAAAACATCCACAAAATGTTTCCCAACTATTTTTAAAAGAAATAGGATAAAATATAGAAATTACAGGAGTTGAGTTTGCAATTTTTGGGGTTTTCTAGATTTTTTATATTTTTTAGAAGTTTTTGAGTATTTTTGAATTTTTAAGGTTCTTCTTTTGAGATTTTTAGTGATTTTTGGACTGACACTAAAAGATGATAAAATAGACCATAGGTAATTTTTTTTGGAATTTTTCGAGGTGTTTTACTATTTTTTGGTATTTTATAAACTAGACAGTAAATAAAATGCATGTTTTTTATTTTTAATAAATGCAAATGCAACAAAATTAAAAACTAAAAACATGGCGTGCAAGAGCAAGCTAACATGAGCTTATATCCATTTTTGCAAAATTTTTCAAGTTAATATAAGGCATGGAATAAATGGATAAATCATACAAAAATTTATAGCATAGCAGGGGCATTTTTGCAAATAAAAATAAAGTCAGGGGCTTCTGTGCAATATTACCAAAGTTATAACACATGTTCTGCAATTTTAAGGGTTAAAACAAAATACAAAACCCGCTAGGGGTACTTACGCAAAATATCCAGCACGTGGGACTACACGTGCTCCACACCCACAGGGACCAAAATGTAATTTCTAAAAGTCCAGGGTCCTTAATACAAATTTTCACAAAAATATCACTGGAAATTTTATTTTATGGACTCAAAGCAAATTTACAAATGTACAGGGGTGCTAGTGCAATTTAGCCATCTCACGTGGGGGTACACGTGAGGTGACATGGACTGGACCTCAAAGCAATTTCATGAAAATACAGGGGGGTCCATGCAAATTTTTTATGCTAAAATAAACTTCAACTTTTATTTACAGGGGTGAATAATAAATACAAAAAGGACTGGGGTAAAATAAGAAATTTACCCCTTATTTAGGCGCTGACAGACGGCGATAAGGGCTTCACTTGGACACGCGTCGCTCGTCCGACGGCGGATACCGGTTCGCCGATGAAGGGTTCGGATTAGATGCTCCTCGCGGATCTGACGGTCAGTGCGTGTCTTCATCGGACGGCTCCCATGCGATCTGGGCCGGGCCTCCTGATCTGACGACGCTGGAGCCCCCTGGAAGAACAGGGAAGAAGCTCGCGTACGACGAGCTTCGATCGAGAAGCTTGGGCTCCTCCAGGCATCTCCCGCGCATCTGAGATGGTCTAAACGTAGCTGGAAGCCTTCCGCGTCTACTGATGGTCTCGCCATGGCTCCTGGAGGTCCGAAGGGCTCGGACGAGGTCGATGAAGGTCAGAACCTCCAGGAACCTCTTCCTGGTTTGAATCGAGCCCAGATGGGCTCCTTTCTTCGCTAAACCTGCATAAGAAGAACCGGGGGAGCGAGGGCTACCTCCTCGACCCCGGGTTTTGAAGCTCTGCAGCAAGACGGAGTGAGGCAGAGGAGCTCCGGCGAGAGGCGGAGGTGGAGCTCCGATTCGCAAGGACTGGGGGTCCTTGGTTGAACGAAGATGAGTGATCGATGGAGAATACGATGGGGAATGAAGTGGGATGAACGTGGCGGTCGGATACAGTTGATGTCACAGTGAAGAAGTCGCCGGAGCGGAGCTCCGGCGAACTTCGATTTTTGGATTTTAAGCTACACTACTGATCTAAAAGCTAAACTAACAACTTGAACGAAAAGCTAGAATCAAAATCTACCTAGAATGCATAAAAAGGATAGCTCTTATACCTGGGGGCCACGAGGGAGCAGGACGGACGCCGGAGCTCCGCCGCGTCAAAATCTTCCCTCCTCCGGCCGATTCGAGGTGATGGAATACTCCCCCTGTCATGAGCAACCTCCCAGGATTGAAATCAGGGCTTTTAGGTGGATTAAATTGGCCAAATTTGAGAAGGGGGGTGAAACTTCTTATTTATAGACATTGGCCTGGAGCCTTATTGACCGGCGTTTATTGGTTAATCCAATGAGTATCAAATTGATCTAAGATATCGGCGGGTATCAGTGATCATCAGAGATCATTTCTTATGAAGAAAGCGAGCTCGATCGATGGACGAGATGGCCGTAAAAAAGGGAAGAAATCCAGGGAAAAGATGGTTCAGAGACGCCAGGTCTCGGATGGGACAGTTGACCAGGCGGTCAACAAGGGCTGGCGCCCCATTGGTCCAGATCGGCCGCTAGAAGACAAAATAGGAACCCTTATTCGAAATTGATTTATTTACCTAGTAAATGATTTTATTATTTTTTTCCTATAAAATAAAAAGTGTGTATTATTTCATGTAGTATTTATTTATGATTTTTATTGAATTTTTTGAAGTGTTTTATTGTAGTTTTATTTTAATAATGTGTATATGCATATATTTACATGTATTTTGTGTATTTTATTTTTAATTTGTTTATTTTATTTTATTATTTTATTGTTTTATTTTATAAATTTATAATTTATTTTTGTGAGTGTGAGGGTATTTTTATTTAATTTTTACGAGTTTATTTTCATTTTTAAATAAATAGGGATATGTATATGTAGGTATACTTGTAGGTCTTTTACCTATATATTATATATACTTTATTTATTTAATTTATTTTCTTGGTTTTTATTTTAGATTTGTATTTTTGATATATTGTATAATATGTACACCATTATAAAAATATGAGAAAAGAAAATAATTAAAGAATGTTTTCCCTTTTTATTTATGTACATATTGGATCATAGGTATTTTGCCTACTATCTTGCATTTACTTATTTTATTTTAGAAGTCCTTTTTAGTTTTATTCTAATTTCAATATGTACATGTATTATATACATTCTTTACAAAATTCTAAAAATATAATTTGTTAGAAATAATGGACAATGAATATATTGAATATTTTAATTAGGCAGGCTGCACAATGAAGGCCAAAAACCTAACTTTTGCAGATGGACTCCAAAAATTATGAAATCAATTGTATTAAATAGTTCTTGGAAAGCTATGTACAATTAAAGGTGAGTTTGGTGATTTGGAGTTTTTATTTGCAAGATATGGGTATGTGAAGTTGAGGTTTTAGCTTTTTATTCTGGGTATAAAATATACACTGAGTATTATTTTTACACAAACTCAATTTTGTATTTTTATTTACATTATTATCTACAACTTTCATGAACAAAGTTTCTTTTTTTGATGAATGAATAATTATATACAAAATAGGTGTCAAAAATGCATAAATAAATGCATGAATAAATGAGGTATTTATTGTACACTGGCCCCTTATCTCCCCCTACTTTATTCCTTGTCGATCAATTCCATGCTAGCCTTGGTCTCGGGGTTAGGGTCATAAAATATTTGCAATATTTTACTCCTTTTTCTTTTCTTCTCTTTATTCTATAATTTTGGCATTAAACACCTTATTTAATGTATAATTAATACAATGAATGATGAATGCTATTATGTACAATTTGATGCTATTTACATGCATTTGTTGGGGTTTTGAGGCCAAAATGATAGAATAAAGGTGATGAAATGGAAATTCATCACCCCCCTTTACTTGCCTTTGCTAGTCCCTAGCAAACACTTATACAAATAAGTACAAAAAGAATAAAGAAAAGAAAAAGGAGAATTAAAGAAGGATAGAGTGAATAGGGATGCTTTCAGTGCAATGCATGTCTTTATAAAATCTGAATTTGGAGCTCCTGTCAGACCTTGGGTGTAGATGTGTGTGGAACCTAGTCGAGAACCAGCTCTAAAATACAACAGCCTTCGATAGTCACAGAACTCGGTTCAACCCACCTCAATAGCCTGGTCAGAACCGGTCTACATCATACGCAAACCCTTATAACTATGAAGCTGACTTGTACAGTGTAAGTGATGGTGGCTCTCCCCAACTGAAATGACAAAGGAACTGACTTCTCCAGAATGACAACCCAATGATTCCCCAATCCAACAGCTCTTTCCTCAAGGAGCAGGGTATTCCCTTCTAAGTTCAAGTGGCAACCAGCTCAAGAGGAGGGGTGAAGAGAAGAATGGACGGTAGCCAGTGTAGCTACCTATCCTAGGATGCAAGACCAGTGTAGTCAAGTCATCCAGCTGCAGGCTTACATATTTGACTTTGGAACTCAAGCTTGCTTATTGGCTTTACAACATATGTACATACTTTGCAGGCATTTTATTTTTGTACAGGCCTGACCATTTTTTTTTCAACATACTATTCACAACAGCATTTACATAAGGAGTTTTTCCTCTTGAGCCAGTAGACTATCCCTCTTTTGAAGCTTTATTGCAACCCACAATCTCCTGTCTTTAGACCTCATGGCTATTAGACCAGGTTGGGGTGCACTTCCCTCCCTAGACGAGGACGAATGTTTCCACCCGTGTGCGTCTCAGACTGGCAAATCCAACCCCCTCACCACTCCAACTGAGTTGAGCCAAGTGAAAGATGCAAGTGTCCAAGTTAGGCCACGGTCGGCAAGAGTCATGCGTGTGTCTCAAAAAGTTCTAGTTAGTCCACTGAGGTGACTTGAACCCAGCCCTGATTTCTCAAAGAATTAAGTCTGCATAGACCTGAGGTACCTTAAACCTAGTTCCCATAAGGTTCCAGTGCAGTTAGGTGCGGTAAGGTCTAACCAAGCTCCAATTTGAGACTTTATTATACTGATTCAATCATCAAGCTCACTCAAAAAGAATATGAATGGTATGCTCATGCTATGCACAATGAATGATGCATTTTTTTCACAAAGAGTTTAAAAGAATCAAAGAATCTGTTTACACAAAGAATTTTTGCAAATAAAAAGCTTGACACATACACAGGTATACACAATTATTTATACGGGCGTACCGCCTTATTTACAAAAGGTCTAGATTTTTAAAGACTTTACAGGTTTTAATGAAGTACTTTCTTTAGCTTGTACAGAAAGAATTTTATGTATATTATTCATAATTTACAAGTATTTGTAATGATGTTTTTATTCCTTAGGTCTAGTTTGAAAATAATTTTGCGAACTATAGTACACAATAATTTTTGCAATCATTTACACACATTTGAAAACTATTTTTGCAAGGATTTTTTCACACTATATACATTTACATTTTCCACAATAATGTTGACAAACAATTTTCAAAACATGTGCAATAGGTTTTTCAAATCCTTTATTCCACACAAAGAAAAATTTTGCAAACCAAACAATTTTACACAGGTTGAAAATATTTCACAGCAAATTTTTCAAACAGTTCACACTATTGTTCAAATCCTATTGTATAGGTATCTAACCTGATTTATTAATCACTATATACAAAAGAAGAAAATTGTATTTGATGTATAATATGGTTTTGGCTCTTATAAGCTTTATTTGGGATTATGCTTATTTTTGTATGAGAGATTTTCGTGCAGACTCCTCAGACTTATTCAAGAATCATTTTCACAAGAGTTTTGAAAACTATAGTCCAAACTAATTTGACAAACATGTTCACACATTTGAAAATTATTTTTGCAATAGATTTTACACAACATAGATAGGTTTTTCAAAACAATTTGACAATCCATTTTTATAATCATTTGCACACTGATTTTCACACATTTTGATTTCACTCAAAGAAAATAAATTTTACACACAAAACTGATTTTTCAAAGGTTGAATACTTGTACACACTATTTTTCAATCAATTTTCAAAAGATTTTTCAAAGAGAATGTTTTGTACAAAATGCTTTTCCTGACTTATCAATCAGTACAAGTACAAAGAGTCCGAGGAGCTCATAATCATCATCTTTTATTATTGTAGAGTTACTTATTACTTTTTGTATTGAACTGATGTTTTATTTCTCAGTATGAGTTATGGCTTATAGTATATACATGGTATATACGACCCCCCTATACTTAGCTTGAGCTATGTCCTCATAGATCGAAGATAAAAGAGAAGACATAACTCGTACTCAGTATAGACAGATCTAAAGAATAGATGTGAATGAATGAATGAATGAATGAGAAGTTGGCCGTCCCCCCTATACTTAGGATCAAATAATCCTAAGTATAGCAGACTGTACACAAAGCAGGGAGGGTCAAGGGTGGGAATACACAGATCGTACTCAGATTGTCTCCCCCTATACTTAAGGTAAGATACTCCTAAGTATAGAAAAGAAGAGGAGACAATGGAGAGGATCGGAATGAAATGAAAAACTCGGGGTGCACATCCCCCCTATACTTAGGACAAAGTACGTCCTAAGTCTAGAAAACTGTCTTCAAGGGCGGCACCTTTTTGATACAAAGAGAAAATAGAAAAGGAAAAGAAGGAAAGAAGAAAAGAAGAAAATCAGATAAACAGTGGTTGGAGTACATCGCCTGAATCTTCTGATGCTGCAGCAGTTGTGGAAATGTCTTCGTGGTGCACGAGCTGAATGGAGTCTACAACGGCCAGGAATGCATCTGGTTCTAGGTAAGGCTTCAGGAGTTGGCCGTTGATGACGAAGGGCTGTGCGTCAAGGGACAATTCTGATATGGCAATACTTCCATTGTCACGCACTTCACAAACTCGAAATGGCCCTGTCCACTTACTCTTCAATTTGCTTGGGAATATCCACAACTTTGCATCAAATAACCACACTTTCTGTCCGATATCAAAGGTCTTTCGTCTGATGTGCCGGTCATGCCAGCGTTTCACCTTCTATTTGTACATCAAGGTATTATCGTATGCATTCTCGGAACTCCAAGAGTCTGTTCAGATCATCCTTTCTTTTCTGACCACTTTTGCGTTAGTCCAAATTGCAATTGTTAACTGCCCATAAAGATTTGTGAATTAGTTCAACTGGCATATGGTACGGCTTCCCATATACAAGACGATAGGGCGACATGCCCAAGGGAGACTTGTAGGCGGTTCGGTAAGCCCATAGGACTGAGTTCAAGAGTTGAGACCAGTCTTTTCTGTTTGGCCTAACAAGTTTCTGCAGTATAGTCTTGATTTCTCTGTTTGATAACTCCGCCATGCCATTGGTCTGAGGATGGTAAGGAGACGCGACACGATGATCGATGCCATACTCCTTCGTTAACTTCTTGACCTCTTTGTTAATGAAGTGGCTACCCCTGTCTGATATGAGAATTTTCGGTATCCCGAACCGCGAAATGATGTTCTTCTTCAGGAACTGGCATACTGTTCGGCTGTCGGCGGCTCGAGCGGGGATAGCTTCAACCCAACGACTCACGTAATCGACGGCAAGAAGGATGTGCTCAAAACCTTGACTGTTAGGGAACGGTCCCATGAAGTCAATGCCCCATGCATCGAAAACATCTGCTATTTGAATGATGTTCAGGGGCATTGAATCTTTGGCAGTAAGTGTACCTTTCAATCTCTGACAGTCAATACATATTTTGACAAATTCTCCAGTATCCTTAAATAATGTAGGCCACCAGAAGCCACACTGAATTACTTTGGCTGCCGTACGATCTCCATAGTGATGTCCACCCGATTCGAGCGAGTGACAATGCTCGAGGACACTAGATTGCTCCGTATGAGGGATGCACCTACGCCAAATGCAATCCGCTCCTTCCCTAAATAAAAGAGGATCCTCACATTGGTAGAAACGGATCGTCGACATGAATTTGTTCTTCTGATTTTTCGTCCAATCCGTTGGTGTTACCCCAGAGGCGAGGTAGTTGACTATATCTGCATACCAAGGAAGAGAATCCACTGCTAAGATGGCTTCGTCAGGAAAGGTTTCTGTGATGGGTGCACTATTCAGAGGAGACTCGTGCTGCTCAATTCTGGAGAGATGATCTGCTACCACATTCTGGACTCCAGGCTTGTCCTTGATTTCCAAATCGAATTCTTGGAGGAGAAGGATCCAACGAATCAATCTTGGCTTGACATCCTTCTTCTGATGTAGGTACCGGATAGCAGAGTGGTCTGTAAAAATTGTGACTTTCGATCCAAGCAAATAAGATCTGAACTTCTCAAGGGCGAAATCCACAGCCAGCAATTCTTTCTCTGTCACTGTATAATTTCTTTGTGCTTCATCTAATGTTCTGCTGGCATAGTGAATGGCATAGGGTGCTCTCTCTTTCCTTTGCCCAAGAACAGCTCCGACTGCAAAGTCTGACGTATCGGTCATGATCGGTCATGATCTCAAAGGGAAGAGTCCAAACTGGTGGCTGTAAGATCAGAGCCTGAGTAATAAGCTCCTTCAGCTGATTGAAAGCAAGGAGAACCTGTTGATCTACATTGAACTCCGTTTCCTTGTTTATACTTATTTATTTAAAAATGTAAATAAACTCATAAAAATTAAATAAAAATATATTTATACTCACAAAAATAAGTTATAAATTTATAAAACAAGAAAATAAAATAATAAAATAAAAATAAACAAAATAAAAATAAATACATATAAATATACTTAAAATACATTATTAAAATAAAACCATAATAAAATATATCAAAAAAATAAATAAAAATCAGAAATAAATACTACATTAATTTATAAACATTTTGTATTTTATAAGTAAAATCTAATTAATTCATTTATTATGTTAAATAAAATAGGTCAAGATATTCTGACGTGGACCAATTAGAAGCCAGGGACTGTTGACCTCCGGTCAACTCCCCCTGCGCTTCTGACTCCCGTCAGAACCATCTTGTCCCCCGTTTTCCTCCCTTTTTCATGGGTGTCCCTTTCATCCTTCGCCCTCGAATCCTTTGTGAAAAATACTCTCTGATCATCCGAGATTCTCGCCGAGATTCTGGAGCCCTTGTACAATCGTCGATCCGCCGCTATGGCCTGGTCAAATAAGGGTGCTACTTTGGTTATAAATAAAGAACCACTGCCATTTCTCCAAGTTTGGTCAGCCTCTACCCATTTTCTTCCTTGCATTCGGTCCCAAATGTGCTCCTCGTGATAGGAGGATGCCGTCGGCACCTTGAATCGGCTGGAGATGGTGGTGGTTGCGCCCACGGCGGCGCTCCGGCAGCCGTCCTGCTCCTTGACCCTCCGGTCAAGTCGAGACTGCGCATTTATGATTTTTAGGTAGGTTTTCGTTCCTGCATTTTATTTCTGTCTTTTATTTTGCATTTAGATGATCAAAGTAGCGTAGATTAGGTAAATCGAAGTTCGCCGGAGCTCAGCTCCGGCGACTTCGCCACCGTGTTTCTGATTGTTTTTCGACCACCATTCCACCGTCATTTCATTCCTCACCGTGTTCTCTACCTCCCAGCCACCCTATCCAACCAGATCTGCTCCAGATCTACGAATCGAAGCCTCAACTCCGCCGCTCGCCGGAGGCTTCGCCACCTCACCCCATTTGAGTGCTAACATCTTCAATCTCAGGTCGAGGGTGAAGCCCTCGAGCCGTGCTTTCTTCCTGTGCAGGTCTAGTGCACCAAGAAGCGCCAGGAGACGGAATCCAAGCTGGCGGAGGCACTTGGAGCCCCGATCCTTCTCCGAGCTCGTGGCGGCGCTCCAGCGTGCCTCCAGCCGATCCAAACCCTCCAGAAAATAGAGCAACCCTCCAGGAAGCTTTTAGGACCTTCAGATGCGGCGAAGACCGGCGGAGGAGCGAGATCTGGCCGGAACAAGCTCGCCCCGGCGAGTTTGCTTCCCTGTTCTTGCACGTGAGCTCCCCATCGTTGGATGAAGACGAAGGCCCAGATTGAATCACAGTCGTTCGATCCCCCCGTGCTCAAACCGTCAGATCCCTTTGGAGGTCTAATCCTAGCCGTGGATCGCAAACCATCATCGGCCCACGTGGAGGCGACACGTGGATTAGTGGACGAAGATCAGCCGTCGGATGAAGCGCTTGTAGGGGTAAATTGCAAAACCAGCCCCCGTTCTTTTTGTATTTAATTTTTAATTCTGTAAATAATTTTTAACGTTGTAAATAAAATGTGATTTTTGCTGAAAGGACCCTGAGGTTTACAGAATTACAAATAGGTCCTTCCGCACCTCACGTACAGTCCCACGTGAGGCGCGTGAAATTTGCACTTTAACCCTGGCGGTTTTTGTTAATTGTAAATTAGCCCCAAAACTTTAAATCAATGTTTATTTCTGTAGGTATTTTTGCACCGATGCCCCTGGTACTTATTTTATTTGCAAAAATGCCCTTGCCAGGCTGTTTAAATTTTGTGTCTTTTATCTATTTATTAAAAATACCTCCGAGGCTTCTAAAAATTCAGAAAAATTAGGATAGATGTTTCATGTGATGTTCTTACACGCCCATATTTTATTTCACATTTTTTGCATTTTTCCTAATTATTAAAAATGAAAAAGAAGCCCTTTTTGTATTGTTCAAATTAGAAAATACACAAAAAATACAAAATGTTTTTGAAAAATTACAAAAAATTATATATGGCATATTTATATACATATTGAGTCCAGAAATTAAAAAAACCTGAAAATATGAAAAAGAAAAATAAAAAATAAAAAAGCTCCAAAATCTAACAAAAAATAGAAAAATCCTTAAAAAACCCTAAAAATATGTTTTTCTCTTTTATAATTATCTATATATTATTATTAATGTATTAAAATTAATTTGGGTAATTTTGGAGTTTATTTTATATTTTAAAACCCAATTTATATTTGGCTATGTAATTAGTCCTACATTAAGGATATTTTTGAAATTTAAAATACATAAAAATTAGAAATATTCCAGAAAATAACAAAAAAATGAGAAAAATAACAAAAGCTAAAAAAATATATTATATCTATATATTTTCAGCATTTATATCTAAATATATATATGTCCATATATTGTACTACTTCTCTCTCTCCTCTTATATATACCTCTTTATATACATAAATATATATATTACATAATTAAAAACATTAAAAGAAAATAAAAAAAATATAAAATATAAAAACAAAATAAAAATTATAAAAAAAATAATAAAAAAATTATAAAATCCAAAACCCACAAAAACAATGAATGGACATGAACAATGAATTGAATAAATTATACATCACATACATTTCCTTCGCCTCCCAGTGTTCGACCTCTACCTGTACTTACACCTATACACATTTACATGTAGAGTTATAATAAATTTTAACTCCACATTTTTGGAAATTTATTGCATATATTTATTGTGGGTTAATTGTTGATTGATCGAGGTCTTTTGTCGGTCGCCTCAGCGACTGCGTTCCCGCTTTGTGTGGAATGCAAGACCGATAGAAAATCTCAGTCATCAAATGGCGCCGTTGCTGGGGAGGCAACTGATTTTGTATGGATTTTGTGTGATTGTTTGTTCATTCATTTAATTCTTTGCTCATGTCCATCATGCACTTATTTATTTGTTTGGTTTTTATTTCTATTTGACATTATCTGATTGACTGCTCTGACCATCTCTTTTCTTTGTCTTTGATGCGAGGGACCGCCAAGCGAAGGAGGATCTCCTAGGAGGACCTATGCACCCAAGCAAGGCGGAGTTGGCTCCTCTATGCCAGCCAACAGGAGAGAGCATCCAGGACAGAAGAAAGAGAATTTTTTAAGACAATCTTTATTTTTATGCATTTTAATTTTATTTTAATATGTATATTTATGTGAGAGAGTGACACTTGGAATTTTGTAATAATACAGGACTCTCACAGGTACACTTTGACTCCCGAGGTCCAGTGCCCGAGGGATTGTTCCTTTGGGGACCTCGATGATTCTGACGCTTTTTCGTTCTTTATTTTATTTATATTATTTTGTGTGAATGAGCCTTAGCTTAGGAGTTTCTTGCTCGTAGAGTTAGGTCCAAACACCCTAATTTATTTGCATGTACCTATAGTTCGCTTTGGACCTAGGTCAAACTCTAAACAACCGTTCATTTATCTCTTAGTATTTGTGCCACAGCGAGCCCCACAAAGCGCTTTCTCCTAAACTCAAGTGTGTTGAGCAGAGGATGGGTGAGCCAAGACCGGACTTTTTGAGGCTAAAGATGAATGAGCGACTTGTGGTGCTTCACGATAATAGCAATTTCTGAACCTAGGGCGATTTCTTCGGCTTGCATTTGCATTTAGCATAGGTTTCAATTTCTGTTCTGCATCCCGCATGGAGAGAGCTGGGAGGCACTGTAAGTCTTCTTACTTAGCATGCATCATCGATTTCCGACTTGCATGGCTTTTCCGATCTTCTCCCTCTGATTTTGCCAACCTAGGATGCTTAATAGAAATTGGAACCTCGATAGGCACGTGCATTGAAAATACCCAAAAAAGTGATAACTTAAATAAAATCGGGACTGCTAACTTTATTGGACCTAAAGATAAAACATAATGGACTTCCTTGTTTTGGGGAGAGGAACCCCCTCATTGTATGCGTTTTAAATTGCTCACGTACACACTAAGGAGTAGAGCCCAAAACCCATCAAGCCTCCTAGTGTCTGTACAATTTTTGTGATTCTCGCCTAACTCTAAAATCGAAAAGATAAATGACCGTCACCTGACGGTCTTCACTGTGTTGAGTAGGTGAATTGGGGTTTTGCCTCGTGCCTTGATTGTGACTTGGAGTCCGTTAGGTTTCCATTCATCATAGAGTAGTCGGTCCCGCCCGTGTGAGTCATGCATTTTTTATCTTTGAGTCTCTCTACCTCTCTTATACATATATCTCTTCATCTGCATTGAGTCATGATATTGGCGCTTGAGCTCAATCATTTCTTCGCCAAGTCCTTTGTTTCCTTCTTCTTCATCACTTTCTTCGTATTCTCCGTATCATCTTCATCTTCTCAGGTTCGAGGAGAGTATGCTCTTCGGACCACCATTTGGACGGTGTTCCCGCCTTGTGTGGAACTCCCAATTTTGTCTATATCCCGATCTTCTCGCCCGCCCTCCTCGTACCCTCTGTATCACCTTTCTACTCCCCATGATATTGGCATGCACACTCAATCAGCTTCTCCACCCCATTGTTACCCTTCTTATCCACCTTTCTTGTGTACCCCGTATCACCTCTCCCTTTACCCGGGAATACTGTGCATATTGATAAGACCCGCATCAAGGATTATTCATACAGATTATTTGTGTAAGCCAGGTCCACGATGTTGAGGATGCTGAGATTGATTCGGTGGATCTGACTGTGGATACATGCATATGGGCTTCTTGAGGATTTTTGCTGATGCATAGAGCATAGGTGTGATGCATTATTGAGGGATTTTAGTTCTCACACACCGGATCGAGGATGTGATATGATGCGATGATTCGATGAGGATTTCATGAGTATTGATTGATCTATCTATCTTGAGGTTCCACCCATGAATGATTTATTACTTTTGAGGACCTGAGATGACTTGCCAGCATTCCCATGACCTACATTGATCTAGCTCGCATTCCTTCCGAGGACTATCGGCGGGAGAATGTGACAATTTCTAGGACTGCGGTTTCGTTCACTGCTTGGGTCGCCATTGTGATGGGACATGGAACCGAGTCAGATGATATGCTTGATTGGCCTCCTCCTGTGATTGTGTACCTGACCTGTCAGTACACGAGGCCAATGTTCTAGACTCCTCTGAGTCCGCTCTCCTTGACGGTCCTCGCAAGGCAGAGCTCCACTTTTCTGATTATTCCATGCCTAGATCATAGCGCTCTCCGAGGGTTATCTGCGAGAGGCTATGACCCATTATAGCTATGATGGTCTCCTCTGCTTGTAGGCTGTCTGCTGCCTACCATGACCATATTCTCTGTGGATCTGTCTGATGGATCCGGCGCCTTTGAGCCTTCTCTCTCCTTGACGACCCTCGCAAGGATGAGATGTACTCTGATTATTCACTATGTAGCTCACATCACTTCCCGAGGACTATCTGCGGAAGAATGTGACACTTTCTTTACGATCGACTTCACTCACTTCTGGTGCCTCCATCTGTTGGGGCACAAAGTCGATTCGTCTGATATAGGCAGTAGGTCTCCCTTTCTGATTATGCGCTCGATCTGTTGGGGCATGAGACCGACTTGGCTAGGGTCCTTTGACTCCGCTCTCCTTGATGGTCCTCGCAAGGATGAGCTCTTTTCTGATTATTCCTTGATTAGATCGTAGCTCCCCGAGGGTTATCTGCGGGAGACTATGACATATTTCTGATCTGATTGGTCTCTGCTGCTGATAGATGGTCTGCCGTCTTTCGAGACCACATTATCTGTGGGTCCGTCTGATGGATCCGGCTCCTTTGAGCCCTCGTCTCTCCTTGACGACCCTCGCAAGGTAGAGGCACTTTCTGACTATTCCTTGCCTAGCTTACAATACTCTCCGAGGACTATCTGTGAGAGACTGCGACACTCTCTTTACGCTCGGTTCCCCCTTCTGATTGTGTCTCCGTTCTGCGGAGCACGGAACCGAGTCGTTTGATATATATGATTTTGGTCCCATCCGGAGTTGCCTATCTGAACTGCGGATCATGGGACCCATCTGTTTAGTCAGATATTTCACTCCTTTGAGTCTGATTGCCTTGACGCTCCTCGTAAGATTAAGCTTCTGATATCTGCTATTTTCATGCCTAGCTGACAGTACGTTCCCCGAGGGTTATCTGCGGGACGCTGCCATACTTTCTTGATTTGTTGGTCTCTTCTGCTGGTAGCCGATCTGTCGCCTACCGAGACCGTCTCTATGATCCGTCTGATGGATCAAGCTCCTTTGAGCCAGCTCTCCTTGACGACCCTCGCAAGGGTGAGCTTCTGTTCTGATTATTCATGGCCTAGCATGTACTACTCCCCGAGGGTTAGCTGTGGGAGAGTACATCATTTTCTAGGTACTCGGTTTCATTTATGGTGTCTCCTATTTATTGGAGCACGGAGCCGAGTCTTCTGATTATCCTCTAATTCTGCTCACCTTGAGCACCCTCGCAGGAGTGAGCCACATATTGTGTTGTTCGGTGTATTCTTGTAACTTTCATATTATATCACCACCATGCATCACATAGTCTCATATGCTTTACTTCCGATCTATCTGAGACCATGATTGACTAGGAGGAGTCTATACTGCTCTTTCTTCCTCCCGGTCTTACGGTATCGGCTCCGTCCCCTCATGTTGACCCTATGAGCCGATTGACTGCTTCATGCTACCAAACCCGATATCTATCCTTTCGACTTGTTGTCCCCTGTAGCTTACACCCACTTGATTGCAGATTCGGGTGTCTTTTCACCTTCTGACTGCGTCCTCATTCTTACAGGGAGACGACGACGAGAGCACGGTACTCGCTTACCAGATACAGTCCTGTACTCCATCAGTTTTTCACCCCTTGTATATATGTGTGCCTTGTTTATTCTTTCTCCCGCATGTTATGAGTGCCCCAGATCTATCTCCATATCTCTGTGACTAAACTTAGGACATACCTTGTCCTAAGTATAGGGGGGCACACACTGATTTGTTCTTTCCTTGTGCAGTTTCGTCATTCCTGTCATTGCCTATACTTAGGGATATCTCACCCTAAGTATAGGGCGAGTAATGCGTATATTCTACACAATCTTTTCATCAATCTGTATATATCTCTCTTTACCCACCCTTGATTTGTTCATTCAATGATCTGTTTATACCCACCCTTGACCCTCCCGGCATTGTGTACAGTCTGCTATACTTAGGATTACTTGATCCTAAGTATAGGGGGGACGGTCAATTTCACATTCGTTCATCTCTTACGTGTATATTTTTGAGACTTTTCTATACTTAGTACGAGCCATGTCTTCATTTTTTCTTTTCCGATCTATGAGGACATAGCTCAAGCTAAGTATAGGGGGTCGTATATACTATGTATATACGTTAGCCATAACTCGTACTTTCGTATTCTCTTAATAATATGGCTAATAATTCTTTAAATTCGTTAAAACCCTAAATAAAAAGATGTGATTATTCCTCAAATTCTTTTTGTATTTACTAATGAATAAATCAGGTGAAAACATTTTTTGCAAAATGTTTGAAAATCTTTGTGAACATTTATTAAAAACTATTTTGAAAGCATTTTGTTACATGTTTTCAACATTTGTAAAAATGTGTGGTTTGTAAAAATTCATTTTCTTGTGTGAAATAAAATGTTTGAAAAATGATTTGCAGATGGTTTAAAAAATGGTTGCAAAAATATTTTGAAGAATCTATATATACTGTTTTGAAAAACCTTTGCAAAATGATTTTCAAATGTGTGTACATGTTTGTAAAAATGTTTGTAAAAATTATTTTGGACTATAGTTTTCAAAAATTGTTTGAAAAATGTGTATCAAATAAGTTTGAGGAATAGATACATCTAATAAATAAAAAATAATAAAAAAATTATTATTATTATAAATAAAAAAATAAAAATGAACAAAATTCTTTAATAAGTGTACATATATACCTATAAATAAAAACTAAATTGTAAATTTTTAATTCTTGTAAAATAAAGCGGCACGCCTGTGTAAATAGTTGTACATATTTTATGCTTTGAGTGCCAAAATTATTTTATTTGCAAAAATTCTTTGTGTAAAAATTCTTCTCTTTGTTTTCAAATTCTTTGAAAAATTGCATATTTGTAAATAGCATTTGCATAGCATTCTTATATTCCTTGATTGATCTTGATGATTGAACTAGTCCAATAAAGTCGAAGATTGGAGCTTGGTTGGACCTTATCGCACCTAATTACACTGGAACCTTATGGGAACTAGGTTTAGGGCACTTCAGGTCTATTCAGACTTAATTCTTTGAGAAATCAGGGCTAGGTTCAAGTCACCTCAGTGGACTAACTAGAACTTTTCGAAACACACGTATGACTCTTGTTGGCCGTGACCTAACTTGGACACTTTCACCTTTCACTTGGCTCAACTCAGTTGGAGTGGTGAGGGGGTTGGATTTTCCAGTCTGAGACGCACACGGGTGGAAACATTCGTCCTCGTCTAGGGAGGGAAGTGCACCCCAACCTGGTCCAGTAGCCATGAGGTCTAACGACAGGAGATTGTGGGTTGCAATAAAGCTTCAAAAGAGGGATAGTCTTCTGGCTCAAGAGGAAAAACTCCTTATGTAAATGCTGCTGTGAATAGTATGTTGAAAAAAATGGTCAGGCTCGTAAAAAAAATAAAATTCCTGTGGAGTATGTATATATGTTGTATAAAAAATAAGCAAGCTTGAGCATCAAAGTTATACCATGTGAGCCTGCAGTTGGATGACTTGACTACACTGGTCAGGCATCCCAGGATAGGTAGCTACACTGGCTACCGTCCATTCTTTTCTCTACCTCCTCCTCTCGAGTCGGATGCCACTTGAACTTAGAAGGGAATACTCTGCTCCTCGAGGAAAGAGTTGTTGGATTAGGGAATCATTGGGTTGTCATTTTGGAGAAGTCAGTCTCTTTGTCATTTCAGTTGGGGAGAGCCAATATCACTTACACTGTACAAGTCAGCTTCATAGTCATAAGGGTTTGCGTATGATGTAGGCTAGTTCTGACCTGGCTATTGAGGTGAGTTGAACCAAGCTCTGTGACTCTCGAAGGTTGTTGTGCTTTAGATTTGGTTCCCTACCTGGTTCCACACACATTTCCACACCAAGGTCTAACCTGAGCTCCAAACTTTGATTTTGTACAGATGAGTTTAATAATCATGATCAATTCAATTTATTATTTGAATTCTTTATTTTTGCTTTTTCTTTTCTTCTTATTCTTTATTCTTTTTGCATAAGTATTTGCTAGGGACTAGCAAAGGCAAGTATAGGGGGGGTGATGAATCTCCATTTCATCACCTTTATTCTATCATTTTAGCCTTAAAAACCCCAGCAAATGCATGTAAATAGCATCAATTTGTTCATAATAGCATTCATTATTCATTGTAATTATTGTACATAAAATAAGGTTTTTAATGCCAAAATTATAGAATAAAGAGAAGAAAAGAAAAAGGAATAAAATATTGTAAATATTTTATGACCCTAATCCCGAGACCAAGGCCAGCATGGAATTGGTCGACAAGGAATAAAGTAGGGGGAGATAAGGGCTAATTATACAATAAACACCTCATTTATTTATTCATTTATGCATTTTTGACACCTATTTTGTACATAATTATTTATTCATCAAATAAAGAAACTTTGTACATAAAAGTTGTAAATAATAATGAGAATAAAATTACAAAATTGAGTTTGTACAAAAATAATACACAGTGTACATTTTATACCCAGAATAAAAAGCCAAAATCTCAACTTCACAGACCCATATCTTGCAAATAAAAACTCCAAATCAACCAAACTCACCTTTAATTGTATATAGCTTTCCAAGAACTATTTAATAAAATTAAGTCCATAATTTTTTGAGTTCATCTGTAGAAGTTAGGTTTTTGGCCCTCCTTGTATATAGTACTGATTAAAATATTCATTTTATTCAATATTTATTATTTCTACAAAATTATATTTTTAGAATCTTGTAAATAATGTATATAATACATGTACATATTTAGATTGAGAGAAAACCAAAAAGAATTTGTAAAATAAAATAAGTCTATGAAAAACATAGACAAAATATCTATGCTATTTATATGTATATAAATAAAAAGGGATTTTATTCTTTTATTCTTTATTCATCTATATTTTTATAATAATGTATATATTAAAAATACAAATCCAAAATAAAAACAAAGATAATTCATTAAATAAATAAAATGTATATCATATATAGGTAAAATACCTATAAGTATACCTACATATACATATACTTATTTATTTAAAAATGTAAATAAACTCATAAAAATTAAATAAAAATATATTTATACTCACCAAAATAAGTTATAAATTTATAAAATAAGAAAATAAAATAATAAAATAAAAATAAACAAAATAAAAATAAATACATATAAATATACTTAAGAATACATTATTAAAATAAAACCATAATAAAATATATCAAAAAAATAAATAAAAATCAGAAATAAATACTACATTAATTTATAAACATTTTGTATTTTATAAATAAACTCTAATTAATTCATTTATTATGTTAAATAAATAGGACAAGATAGTTCTGACGTGGACCAATTAGACGCCAGGGACTGTTGACCTCCGGTCAACTCCCCCTGCGCTTCCGACTCCCGTCAGAACCATCTTGTCCCCCGTTTTCCTCCCTTTTTCTTGGGCGTCCCTTTCATCCTTCGCCCTCGAATCCTTCATGAAAAATACTCTCTGATCATCCGAGATTCTCGCAGAGATTCTGGAGCCCTTGTACAATCGTCGATCCGCCGCTATGGCCTGGTCAAATAAGGGTGCTACTTTGGTTATAAATAAAGAACCACCGCCATTTCTCCAAGTTTGGTCAGCCTCTACCCATTTTCTTCCTTGTATTCGGTCCCAGATGTGCTCCTCGTGATAGGAGGATGCCGTCGGCACCTTGAATCGGCTGGAGATGGTGGTGGTTGCACCCACGACGGCGCTCCGGCAGCCGTCCTGCTCCTTGGCCCTCCGGTCAAGTCGAGACTGCGCATTTATGATTTTTAGGTAGGTTTTCTTTCCTGCATTTTATTTCTGTCTTTTATTTCGTATTTAGATGATTAAAGTAGCGTAGATAGGTAAATCAAAGTTCGCCGGAGCTACTTCGCCACCGTATTTTCGATTGTTTTTCGACCACCATTCCACCATCATTTCGTTCCTCACCATGTTCTCCACCTCCCAGCCACCCTGTCCAACCAGATCTGCTCCAGATCTGCGAATCGAAGCCTCAACTCCGTCGCTCGCCGGAGGCTTCGCCACCTCACCCCATTTGAGTGCTAACAACATCAATCTCAGGTCGAGGGTGAAGCCCTCGAGCCGTGCTTTCTTCATGTGCAAGTCTAGTGCGCCAAGAAGCGCCAGGAGATGGAATCCAAGCTGGCGGAGGCACCTGGAGCCCCGATCCTTCTCCGAGCTCTTGGCGGCGCTCCAGCGTGCCTCCGGCCGATCCAAACCCTCCAGAAGATAGAGCAACCCTCCAGGAAGCTTCTGGGACCTTCATGTGCGGCGAAGGCCGGCGGAGGAGCGAGATCTAGCTGGAACAAGCTCGCCCCGGTGAGTTTGCTTCCCTGTTCTTGCACGTGAGCTCCCCGCCGTTGGATGAAGACGAAGGCCCAGGTTGAATCACAGCCGTTCGATCCCCCCGTGCTCAGACCGTCAGATCCCTTTGGAGGTCTAATCCTAGCCGTGGATCGCGAACCGTCATCGGCCCATGTGGAGGCGCCACGTGGATTAGTGGACGAAGATCAGCCGTCTGATGAAGCGCCCGTGGGGGTAAATTGCAAAACCAGCCCCCATTCGTTTTGTATTTAATTTTTAATTCTGTAAATAATTTTTAACGTTGTAAATAAAATGTGATTTTTGCTGAAAGGACCACGAGTTTACAGAATTACAAATAGGTCCTTCCGCACCTCACGTGCAATCCCACGTGAGGCGCGTGAAATTTGCACTTTAACCCTGGCGGTTTTTGTTAATTGTAAATTAGCTCCAAAACTTTAAATAAATGTTTATTTCTGTAGGTATTTTTGCATCGATGCCCCTGGTACTTATTTTATTTGCAAAAATGCCCCTGCCAGATTGTTTAAATTTTGTGTCTTTTATCTATTTATTAAAAATACCTCTGAGGCTTCTAAAAATTCAGAAAAATTAGGATAGATGTTTCATGTGATGTTCTTACACACCCATATTTTATTTCGCATTTTTTTGCATTTTTCCTAATTATTAAAAATGAAAAAGGAGCCCTTTTTATACTGTTTAAATTAGAAAATACACAAAAAATACAAAATATTTTTGAAAAATTACAAAAAAATTATATATGGCATATTCATATACATATTGAGTCCAGAAATTAAAAAAAAAACCTGAAAATATGAAAAAGAAAAATAAAAAATCAGAAATCTTCAAAATCTAACAAAAAAATAGAAAAATCCTTAAAAAACCCCAAAAATATGTTTTTCTCTTTTATAATTATATATATTATTATTAATGTATTAAAATTAATTTGGGTAATTTTGGAGTTTATTTTATAATTTTAAAACCCAATTTATATTTGGCTATGTAACTAGTCCTACATTAAGGAAATTTTGAAAAATTAAAAATACATAAAAATTAGAAATATTCCAGAAAATAACAAAAAAATGAGAAAAATAACAAAAGCTAAAAAAATATATATTATATCTATATATTTTCAACATTTATATCTAAATATATATATGTCCATATATTGTACTACTTCTCTCTCTCCTCTTATATATACCTCTTTATATACATATATATATTACATAATTAAAAACATTAAAATAAAATAAAAAAATATAAAATATAAAAACAAAATAAAAATTATTAAAAAATAATAAAAAAAATTATAAAATTCAAAACCCACAAAAACAATGAATGGACATGAACAATGAATTGAATAAATTGTACATCACATACATTCCCTTCGCCTCCCAGTGTTCGACCTCTACCTGTACTTACACCTATACACATTTACATGTAGAGTTATAATAAATATTAACTCCACATTTTTGGAAATTTATTGCATATATTTATTGTGGGTTAATTGTTGATTGATCGAGGTCTTTTGTCGGTCGCCTCAGCGACTGCGTTCCCGCTTTGTGTGGAATGCAAGACCGATAGAAAATCTCACTCATCAAGCACTAAATTGACTTCTCGGCACTTCTGAAGTACTCTATCTAGGTGCTCAAGACAAGAATCGAAACTATCAACATAGACAGAGAAGTCGTCCATGAACACCTCGAGAAAACTGCCTACCATCTCGGTGAAGACTGCTAACATGCATCTTTGGAAGGTTGCAGGTGCATTGCATAATCCAAAGGGCATTCTCTTGAAGGCGTAGGTGCCGAACGAGCAAGTGAAGGTAGTCTTCTCTTGATCTTCAGGGGCGATTGCCACTTGATTGTACCCAGAATACCCATCCAAAAAGCAGAAGAACTCCTTGCCTGCTAGTCTTTCCAGTACTTGATCAATGAATGGCAAGGGGAAGTAGTCCTTCTTAGTTGCTGCATTAAGACGGCGGTAGTCAACACACACCCGCCAGGATGTTGGTACCCGAGTAGATATTTCCTCTCCTTTATCATTTGTCACCACGGTAAGCCCGGATTTCTTTGGAACTACATGTAGTGGGCTTACCCATTTTGAGTCGGAGATGGGATAAATAAAGCCTGCGTCACACCATTTCGTTATCTCTTTCATGACGACGTCCCTGAGGTTAGGGTTCAACCTTCTTTGGAATTCGCGGGACGGTTTGGCATCTTCTTCCAGATAGATGTGGTGTGAACACAGAGCTGGATTTATCCCTCGGAGATCTGATACGCTCCAACCAAGTGCCTTGTGGTTCTTTTCTAGAACCTCGAGAAGCCGAGATTCCTGATCTGAATTCAGCCTGCTGCTGATGATGACCGGATACATTTGTTCTTCACCTGCAAGGAAAGCGTACTTCAGGCCTGCAGGAAGTGGCTTGAGTTCTGGTTTTGATCTGTCCAACTTGTCGGTCACTTCGGAGACTATGCTGGTGGTGGGATGTACTTCCTTGAAGCTGCTACCATCCTCATCATTCTATTGAGATCCTGGTGATGTGCCGAACGGTTCTGCACTAAGATGATCGTGTTCGGTCTGGAGTGAATGCTCAAAAAGATGCGCCTGCATCTGAGAATCTGTCTCCCACGAATCATCGGAGCATAAGTTAACTGCGCTTTCCAAGTCCTCCTCAAGAGTGAGGATTTCTTGGGTCCATGGATCGTCCAATGATAAGGACGAGTCTCTGACCTCTGCAATAAAATCACAGTCTGCTTCGCATGCTGCCTGGCTCTCATCAGTCGTGGCATTCGACTCTCTGTTCATGTTTATAGTGATTTGCTGGGTGTTCGAGCTGAAATTAATCTTGCCAGACCCGTAATCAACCACGGTACCTGAAGTACGAAGAAATGGTCGGCCAAGGATGATAGGGGTCTGGAGTAGGGGTGCAGGTGAGTCCATATCAAGGACTACAAAATCGGCTGGGAATTGCATCTCCTGCACTTTAACTACTACGTCTTCCAAAAGACCTCGGGGCCGCTTGACAGATCGGTCAGCGAACTGAAGGATCATGCGTGTCTGCTTGAGCAGACCCAGCCCGAATTCTTGCATTATGGATGAGGGCAGAAGGTTGATGGAAGATCCACTGTCAAGGAGAGTGCGCTCGAAGACCTGGTCAAAAATCTCACAACTGATCAGAGGTGCTCCTGTATCTTGCTTCTTCTGCGGGAGGTTGCTGATGGCTGCAACAGTGTCCATGGAGAGTATGTGCTTTTCTACATCTCAGCGTCTGTTTTCTTGCGCCGGGCGACGCCTATTAGTACATGCCTCTTTTAGTCCTTTCTTCACAACTGGCATGTACTCCATGGCCTTCAACAAAGGAATCTCAACAGTCAACTTATCTAAAATTTCCACAACTCCTGGATCAGACAATGCCTTTTTTCGTTTTGCATTTTTTTTGGATTTTTCTATTGCATGAGGAAAAGGAATATGTACATTACTGGCAGGAAAATTAGAGTTCTTATTTACATCAAAATCATCGCCCATCAAATGTTGTGCATCCGGACTACAAAAAGGACTACAAACTGTATCTTGGCATACTGGTGCTGCAGGGCGATCAAAAAGGGTAGCGTCTGCTCCGTCGGCTGGCGAGGGATCGGCTGCTGCTGGCGGCTCCTCCAATGCTAGCAAGGCTTCGCTTCAGCTGCAAACTTCTTTTTGGTGTTTTTGGTTTTGCTGATTTTTTTGTATTTTTTGCTGAGGCTGCTGCAAATGCACGACGGCTGGACTGGCTTCTCCTTCTTCTTCCTCCCCACCCGCCCCTGTAGCTGGCACAACTAATGCGGAAGATGACGATCCACCTGTTTCTTTATTCATCCCAATCCTTGTAGCAGGCGGAGGCAAGGCCCTACCGCTCCTGAGAGTAACAACATTAGAATGCACAGTAATATCATTTTCTGACACGGACAAGACATTACATTCTACCTGCTCTTTCTTCTTGAAATTATTGGGGTTGGCTTTGACCTGAGCCGGGATGGTGGTTCGAGTGGCGGTCAGGTCGTCAAGCCGCTTGGTCATTTCCGCCAGCCCTTTGACAAGTTGGGCTAGACAATCCATGGTAGGGTTTACGGGGGGTGCTTCAGTGGGTTCAGCGTGCAGACCACGCTGCTGTTGTATGGATGGGTGCGGAGGCTGTTGCTGGTGGTGCTGGGGTGGTGCAGGAAGTTGAAGCTGTTGATACGAGGGGGAGGATACTGTTGATATTGCTGAGAGGGAGCAACCACATACTGATGAAACGGCTGTGGATGGCGGTACTGCGGTTGCTGGTATGGTTGGTTCTGCCTCCATTGATTTGTATACTGGGGAGGCTGATGGTATTGCTGCTGAGGCTGAGAGGACTGTCCAAAGCGACCACCTTGAGGTTGGTGGTATTGCCGGTTGGCAAGTGGCTGGCCCTGGGGTTGTCCCATAGGACGGGTCGGCTATGCATCATTAGTCCATACCCCATTCACTTCTTGAATCAGGGGTGGTGGTGGGAAGACTGGATCAGGTTCTGAAAGAAACTCTGGCTGGTACACAACCATCTGCTGCTGCAGCTAGCCCTGGTCGGGTGCCTGCACGTAGTACACGTGCTGGACTGCCGTTGGCTGCTGGCTCGGCTGAGGCTGATGCTGCGGTTGCTGCTCGTCCTTCTTCTCAGCGGGAGCTTCCGATGGTGTCACCGACTGAACAGAGTTGATGGTGCCCACCAACAGTTCAAGGTACATGTTGATCTGATCAAGCTTGTCTAAGTTCTGGATCCTCTTCTCGATCACAGCGAGTTTCTCCAGATCCTGTGATCGCTTTTCGATGATATCAACTTTAGAGAGATGGCCCCCCGATGGTACTGAGGTTGGAGCTCTCATCTCTCTCTACCTCCTTGGACGCTGCCATGTGTACTTATTTCTGGAGGACCTGGGACTGCTTCTGATATGCTTTGGATGAAGAGAGGGCGGCCTCTCCTTCGGCCATTTCTTCAAATATCTGCCAAACTATGTCTTCATCCTTGTTAAAATGTGAGCCCCCACATGCTGCGTCAACGAGCCTTTGGCTCTCAATGTTCAGTCCCCCAAAGAAATGCTGGACCAAGCTGGTCTTTGGAATATCATGATGGGGACATTTCTCCTGCAGGTCAGTGAATCTCTCCCATGCTTCATGTATCGACTCATGGGGTCCTTGGGAGAAATTACTGATTCGGGCTCGCATCTGGTTGAGCCGACCGAGAGGGTAATACTTATGTAGGAAGGCCGACTTCAGCTCCTCCTAGGTCGTCACAACCTTCCCCATATGGTTGACCCAATAGAGGGCCTTGTCATGTAAGCTGAAAGGGAATGCCATCATCTTGACAATGTCCAGAGGGACATTGGTATAGTGAGTAGTACGACAAATGCGGGAGAATTGCTGGAGGTGAATGTACGGCTCCTCACTGGTATTTCCATGGAATGCAGGGAGAAGAGCAATGAACTGGGGCTTCAGCTCAAAATGAGCGTGTACCGGTGGAATGAGGATCCACTCGGTCATCTGGCTGTCTCTCGGATTGTATGTTTCTTTAAGTGTAGGTTTGGGTGGTGGTGGAAATTCTAGATCATCATCTGGACCACCACCTCCACCTCCTCCTCTGCCTTCTCTGCCTCTGCCTCCTCCTCCGTCGTCTCGGTTCATCATATCGTTCAACATATCCTCGAATGCTGTCTGCGTGAGGGCCTGCTCGGTCAGCTGCTGCTGGATGGCCTGGATAGATGCCAGTAGTTGTGCATTGACTTGATTCTGGTCTGGCACCTGTCCCTCTGGTTGGGGTGGCTGCTGACCCTTTCCCTTTCCTCCGGGAGCCATGTCAGGGTCTGAGTCGGACGAAATAAACTCCGGAGTAGTCTCCAGGGCTCGCTCTGTCTTCTATCTGCATAATGAGATAGTCCAAATCAGATCACTTGCAATTGTGTTCAGCTGCCGTGATGAAGCTGGAATTCATGTCAACCCCATCAGTTGTGCATGGAAAAGGATGTGGACTGTAATCGACTTCCATTCACAACGGCGAAGGCGGGACAAAAGTGATCCCAGTTTATTGGGTGACCAAGAGGAAGGTAGAAAACGAGGAGTCTGGAGATCGATCCGCAAAAGTCTGGATCGGGTTCTCGGGAATCGCCTCGAACTTATTGGCGGAGTTGAGTCCATGGAATCGATGTGGGTGTCGGCAAGGTCCCGACAGAAACCATCCGTGGATCAACTTCACGAAGAACAAGAGAAGATCAGATGTTGGAAGAAAGATACGATGGTCAACAAGGAATAAAAGGAGTGTAAAACAGTAGAGAGGCTCGGTTGAGCGGGGTGGTCAAAGGGAGAAACAACAAAATGTGCGCAAAGGCGCGGGACTTGATCTTTGAACCTTAATCTAGATCCATACAAACACAATACAAAATCGGGTTCACCAACTCACGCCATGTGAAGCCGTGAAAGTTAGCTATTTATTATCTTTTCATTTTTAGAGTTGTGATTTCAGGCATATCTTATAACAAGTCCTTAGTACGCTACCCTATAGGAGAGAGAGTACTGCTAGAAGAGTATCCCGTACTTGTTCTCCTCCTGTGTAACCTGTAGTCTGTACTTTTTGGAGTCCTTGTAACCCTTCCTGGATCCCTACTCAGCCAAAGAAATAGAGAGAGGAAGCCGATAGGCGAAACCAATACTTCGGATCTCGCTCACAACGGAATCACCCGTGAGCGTGCAAGAACCTACTCGGACGCAGGACAATGAGACAGACACCCCCGTGAAGGCGTGGCCTATGCTCAATATTTCGGACAGGGTCGATGCTCTACACAATAGAGAGTCATCATTGGTGACCAAGCCCTACTTGCCTACGTACGATAGAAGCGCCATTACTTTGGAAATCCAAGCGATACACAAGGCAGTTGCAGACTGGGTTTTTGGCTTTAATCCTTAGGGGGTCGCACTCGCTCAAGGGAGTAGGGTTTCGGTCCCCCTCCAAGGTACCTGAAAACAATGAGGGCTTTATGAACCCGGTACAAGGATAATCCATTATGGATTTTAATTAAGGTCAAAGTTTATTTAGCAGTCCCCTTGTTTTAATTTTTGGGTTTTCACTTTTTTTTGAGTCTATTTTCATACCAGCGCCTAACATTTTTGTATTCTCATTTAAGTCCTAGGTGCTCAAAATCAGAGGGAGATAGCGGAAAAGCCGTGCAAGTGGTTCCATGATGGAAATCTCACCATTGAATCGAATGATGCATGCTGAGTTAGAAGACTTACAGTGCATCCCAGCTCTCTCCATGCGGTATGCAAAACAGAATTTTTAAACCTATCTACATGTCGGTATGCAAGGCACAAAATCGCCCTACACATTAGCTGCTATTAGCGTGAATAACCATAAGTCGCTCATTCATCTTTAGCCCGAAAGGTCCGATCTTGGCTTACCCCTCCTCTGCTCAACACACTTGAGTTTAGGAGATAGCGCTTTGCGGGGCTCGCTGTGGCACAAGGGCTAAGAGACAAATGAACGGCTTGTTTAAGTTTGACTAGATCCATACGAAGTAGACTATAGGAACATGCATTCTTATTAATGTTTGGACCTAGCTACCGAGTCAAGCAACCTATATCTAGGGGCTCCAAGCATACAAAACAAAGTAAAAATAAAGGCGGAAAGCTCAAAACTGCGGAAAACAAAGAAAAGAAAGTGATGGAAAACTCGAAAAGGCGCGATGAGGCCCCCATGTGAACAATCACCCGGGCACTGGACCTCATTGTGAAGAGTAGAGTCCTGTTAATTATTACATGCCAAAATTGTCTCTCTCTCACCATAAATTACAAAAATGATCCTAAGTATTCTAGGCCTATCTAACCCCCATCTCCTTGCTTCCTTGATGCTCTCTCCAGTTGGTCATGAGGTGAAGACCAACCTCCTCCAAGCTCGGCTGCCTTGGCTCCCTAAGAAACCATCCTCGCGTGGCGGGCCCTCGCATCAAAGTCACAAAAAGACTGGATTAGTATAGCTCAATCAATAATAAAGCAGGAGGAAATTAATCACAATAAATAAATCAATAAAGCATGGTGATTAATTACATGACAAATAGCTGCTCACAAAATCAATGATGAATCAATTTTTACACAAGAATGACAAAATAAAATAGGCTATGCTCATTGCTCCCCAGCAACTGCGCCATCTGATAATCGGATATTTGCAAGGGTCAAAATGATGTTGTCGCTGAGGCGACCACTCACAAAACATCGGTTAGTCAGCAATTAACCCACAATAAAAGAATGAATGGATTAAGTCCCAAAAATATGAATTAATATTTATTACTCTACCACAAAATGCATAGTGAACAAGCATGTAGAGGTCGAACCACATAGAGCAATACAAAAGTGCAGTAGCCTAAGGTGTGCATGTACCATAGAGTCATCCTTGTGTGAAGCATATTTTTGTGGGTTTTATTTTTTCATTTTTTTATTTTTATTTTAATAATATAGTTATATAATATATATATCTATATAACTTATAGAATATAAATATATAAAGGTATATATCCCTAGAGGGTAGGTATATAGCATAGAATACACACATTAGAAATATATATATATACACACATTTTTTTAATTTAATTTTAGAATTTTATATATTAATAATTATGTATATACATAATTATTAATATATATTTTAATTTTATTTTTCAACAGGGGAATATATATATATATAAAGGGGTGAGAGGAGTGATACAATATTTATAAAATATATAAAAACACTAAAAAATATAGAAATAAAATCTTTTTGGTATTTTCCTAATTTTTTACTATTTTTGTTATTTTTGGGCATTTTTCAACAGATTTTTGGTATTTTTAATTAGCAAAATAAGGGAAAACAGGGATTAAGCTACTGGCTGGGGAGAAAATGGAAATTAAAAATATAAAACAGCCACAAAATTTTTCCCAACTATTTTTAAAAAAAAGAGGATAAAATATAGAAATTACAGGACTTGAGTTTGCAATTTTTGGGGTTTTCTATAATTTTTTATATTTTTTAGAAGTTTGTGAGTATTTTTGAATTTTTAAGGTTTTTCTTTTGAGATTTTTAGTGATTTTTGGATTGACACTAAAAGATGTTAAAATAGACCATAGGTAATTTTTTTGGAATTTTTCGAGGTGTTTTACTATTTTTTGGTATTTTATAAACTAAACAGTAAATAAAATGCATGTTTTTGATTTTTAATAAATGCAAAAATGCAACAAAATTAAAAACTAAAAACATGGCGTGCAAGAGCAAGCTAACAGGAGCTTATATCCATTTTTGCAAAATTTTTCAAGTTAATATAAGGCATGGAATAAATGGATAAAGCATACAAAAATTTATAGCATGGCAGGGGCATTTTTGCAAATAAAAATAAAGTCAGGGGCTTCTGTGCAATATTACCAAAGTGATAACACATGTTCTGCAATTTTAAGGGTTAAAACAAAATACAAAACCCGCCAAGGGTACTTGCGCAAAATATCCAGCACGTGGGACTACACATGCTCCGTACCCACAGGGACCAAAATGTAATTTCTAAAAGTCCAGGGTCCTTAATACAAATTTTCACAAAAATATTACACTGGAAATTTTATTTTATAGACTCAAAGCAAATTTACAAACATACAGGGGTGCTAGTGCAATTTAGCCATCTCACGTGGGGATACACGTGAGGTGACGTGGACTGGACCTCAAAGCAATTTCATGAAAATACAGGGGGTCCATGCGAAATTTTTACGCTAAAATAAACTTCAACTTTTATTTACAAAGGTGAATAATAAATACAAAAAGGACTGGGTAAAATAAGAAATTTACCCCTTATTTAGGCGCTGACGGACGGTGATGAGGGCTTCACTTGGACACGCGTCGCTCGTCCGACGGCGGATACCGGTTCGCCGATGAAGGGTTCGGATTAGATGCTCCTCGCGGATCTGACGGTCAGTGCGTGTATTCATCGGACGGCTCCTATGCGATGTGGGCCGGGCCTCCAGATATGATGGCGCTGGAGCCCCCTGGAAGAACAGGGAAGAAGCTCGCGCACGACGAGCTTCGATCGAGAAGCTTGGGCTCCTCCTGGCATCTCCCGCGCATCTGAGATGGTCTGAACGTAGCTGGAAGCCTTCCGCGTCTACTGATGGTCTCGCCATGGCTCCTGGAGGTCCGAAGGGCTCGGATGAGGTCGATGAAGGTCGAAACCTCCAGGAACCTCTTCTTGGTTTGAATCGAGCCCAGATGGGCTCCTTTCTTTGCTGGACCTGCATAGGAAGAACCGGGGGAGCGAGGGCTACCTCCTCGACCCCGGGTTTTGAATCTCTACAGCAAGATGGAGTGAGGCAGAGGAGCTCCGGCGAGAGGCGGAGGTGGAGCTCCGATTCACAAGGACTGGGGGTCCTTGGTTGAACGAAGATGAGCGATCGATGGAGACTACGATGGGGAATGAAGTGGGATGAACGTGGCGGTCGGATACAGTTGATGTCACAGTGAAGAAGTCGCCGGAGCGGAGCTCCGGCGAACTTCGATTTTTGGATTTTAAGCTACACTATTGATCTAAAAGCTAAACTAACAACTGGAATGAAAAGCTAGAATCAAAATCTACCTAGAATGCATAAAAAGGACAGCTCTTATACCTGGGGGCCACCAGGGAGCAGGACGGACGTCGGAGCTCCGCCGCGTCAAAATCTTCCCTCCTCCGGCCGATTCGAGGTGCTGGAACACTCCCCCTGTCACGAGGAACCTCCCAGGATCGAAATCAGGGCTTTTGGGAGGATAAAATTGGCCAAATTTGAGAAGGGGGCGAAACTTCTTATTTATAGACATTGGCCTGGAGCCTTATTGATTGGCGTTTATTGGTTAATCCAATGAGTATCAAATTGATCTAAGATATCGGCAGGTATCAGTGATCATCAGAGATCATTTCTTGTGAAGAAATCGAGCTCGATCGATGGACGAGATGGCCGTAAAAAAGGGAAGAAATCTGGGGAAAATATGGTTTAGAGACGCCAGGTCTCGGATGGGACAGTTGACCAGGCGGTCAACAAGGGATGACGCCCCATTGGTCCAGATCGGCCGCTAGAAGACAAAATAGGAACCCTTATTCGAAATTGATTTATTTACCTAGTAAATGATTTTATTATTTTTTTCTTATAAAATAAAAAGTGTGTATTATTTCATGTAGTATTTATTTATGATTTTTATTGAATTTTTTGAAGTGTTTTATTGTAGTTTTATTTTAATAATATGTATATGCATATATTAACATGTATTTTGTGTATTTTATTTGTAATTTGTTTATTTTATTTTATTATTTTATTGTTTTTATTTTATAAATTTATAATTTATTTTTCTAAGTGTGAGGGTATTTTTATTTAATTTTTACGAGTTTATTTTCATTTTTAAATAAATAGGGATAGGTATATGTAGGTATACTTGTAGGTCTTTTACCTATATATTATATATACTTTATTTATTTAATTTATTTTCTTGGTTTTTATTTTAGATTTGTATTTTTGATATATTATGTATAATATGTACACCATTATAAAAATATGAGAAAAGAAAATAATTAAAGAATGTTTTCCCTTTTTATTTATGTACATATTGGATCATAGGTATTTTGCCTACTATCTTGCATTTACTTATTTTATTTTAGAAGTCCTTTTTAGTTTTATTCTAATTTCAATATGTACATGTATTATATACATTCTTTACAAAATTCTAAAAATATAATTTGCTAGAAATAATGGACAATGAATATATTGAATATTTTAATCAGGCAGGTTGCACAATGAAGGCCAAACCTAACTTTTGCAGATGGACTCCAAAAATTATGAAACCAATTTTATTAAATAGTTCTTGGAAAGCTATGTACAATTAAAGGTGAGTTTGGGTGATTTGGAGTTTTTATTTGCAAGATATGGGTCTGTGAAGTTGAGGTTTTGGCTTTTTATTCTGGGTATAAAATGTACACTGAGTATTATTTTTACACAAACTCAATTTTGTATTTACATTATTATCTACAACTTTCATGAACAATTTATTTGATGAATGAATAATTATATACAAAATAGGTGTCAAAATGCATAAATAAATGCATGAATAAATGAGGTATTTATTGTACACTGGCCCTTATCTCCCCCTACTTTATTCCTTGTCGACCAATTCCATGCTGGCCTTGGTCTCGGGGTTAGGGTCATAAAATATTTGCAATATTTTACTCCTTTTTCTTTTCTTCTCTTTATTCTATAATTTTGGCATTAAACACCTTATTTAATGTATAATTAATACAATGAATGATGAATGCTATTATGTACAATTTGATGCTATTTACATGCATTTGCTAGGATTTTTGAGGCCAAAATGATAGAATAAAGGTGATGAAATGGAGATTCATCAAGGACCTACCTCAAGAGGTCGGTCAGATATCAGCCTAATTAAGAAAGGATTACCATCTCCTACTCAGGCTGGAGATCATCTCTTAATAATCATTTGATGGTGCTTGATGAGTCCTCAACCTAACTCTTTAGATGTTCATCCAAACACCAGCCTCTATGATTCAATATTTGAATCAACAGATGTATGTTCATCAAGATGGCCATGGTACATAACCCTAATTGTACTAAGGGACTTATTATGTAAATTATGTATTCTTCATTTCAGATCAGGGAATGATATTCACAATAACATTTATTGCATAATGGCTCGTCGTGGGCTCGTATGTCCAATACAAACTTGATAATATCGTATCGCCTGTCTTAAATGGTGGCGGATATGTAAGATCACTTGTATTCCTTTTAAATGACTGCTTTTGTCTTCGATATGGATGATTGTTTGGAAGAAAGCATCTGTGACAATAAAAAAAACATGGTTTCTGACCGTGTTGAAGCTGGAATGATTTAGTACTTTCCATACAATATGGACAACTTTTACATCCATGTGTACTCCATACAGAGAACATTCCATATGCTAGGAAGTCATTTATCGTCCAAAGTAGAGCTACTTTCATGTTAAATGTTTGACTTTTATTTACATCATATGTATCAACTCCATCGACCCATAACATTTCAATTCATCTATGAGAGGATGCAAATAAACATCGATGTATTTTCCTGAATGTGTAGGTCCTGCCATCAACAATGATAGAAGCATAAACTGTCTCTTATTACATAACCATAGGGGTAGATTGTATGGTGTTGTCATTACTGGCCAACAAGAGTAATCTTTACTTCTTCCATGAGGATTGAACCCGTCTGTACATAACCGACAACACAATTCCTCTTTACTTCAGAAAACGTAGGAAAAAAATTTGACATCAATACTTTCCAACATTCAGACTCGGATGGATGCTTTATGTACTCATCAACTTTATGTTCCGCATGCCATGTCATATGTTTCGCCATTTCTTTGTAATAATATAGCCGTTTCAATCTCGACGTCAACGGAAAATAACATAAAATCTTTCTTGAGATTTTTATCCCAGTCTTACTGGATTTCTGATATCTTGGCTCGTTATATTCAGGACACCATTGTAAATGTTGGTGTTCACTGTAATATAAAATATGATGATTTATACAAGAGTCTATTTTTACTTCCGCCAAACCCATCTTCCGCATCATCTTTTTCGTTTTGTAATAATTATTAGGTAATTCTGCATCTTCTAGTAACTTTTTTTATAATCTTAAGCATTGCATTAAAATTACGATCAGTCATATTGTACTCCAACTTCATCGATAGAAGATTCGAAACTGTAGAGAGTTTTGAATATGTCTTGCAACCCAACCACAATGGCTCTTCTGCTTTTTTCAACAACTCGTAGAATTCTGCAGACTCTTCATATGGTTCCTCATCAACCAAAAAAGCAACAAAAAAACGTTAAAATCTACACCCGCAACGTCCATAACCATATCTACAAACGGATTAATATTGTCCACTTCTTTTGACTCATTCATCTTGTCCTCGTAATTCTCATCATGCCTCCACCAAATCTGATATCCTTCTATGAAACTCATTTTATAAAGATGTAACTGAGTTTCATCCTTGGATCTCTTCCTCATTAGACGATATTTTTGACACGGACACAAGATAATGCCATCTGAATCCACGACACGAGAACCTTATGCATAAGCAAATTCTATAAATTCCTAAACACCTCTTTCAAAGGCATCTGTAACACGTCCATCTACTACATGCTTGTACATACACTCTCTATTAGTCATATTGATCAACTTGAATGAAATAATTTATATTGTCAAATGAGATGGGGAGATTAAACTTTGAGTTAATCAAGGAGAACGTGTGAAGAATACCTAAACCTAACTCATGTTTGACTTCAAAGATGAGAAGAGAAGTGTCTTAATTATGTTATCACTTACGCCCGTCCGTAAGGATTCAAACTTAATAGAGGGTGATCGTTATCACAAGCTGTTTGTTTCTGAGGAAATTTCGGTAGCATAACCCTGCACCTCTCATGTATACCTCAAAAATCAATCGTAATTAACTTTCAAAATAATCATATTGGTGATTATTTCGATAGTAAATTATGATTGATTTGGTATACCGAAGAGGAAGGGGTTATGGGACCAAATTTCCATCAGAAACAAACAACTTATGACAACGATCATCTTTTAGTAAGTTTGAATCCTTACGGACCCCCTTAGTCTGGGATCTCCGAACTAAGGAAAGCTAATATAAATGTAATACTTTAAGATCACTTTACGTCATACATTTGTATGTGCTACAAATGAGACTATAAAATAATCTTAAAAATATGGTAATCATTTATGTTAGCCGGGCATTTACGTAAATTTGGTTGGTTAACGATGGGGATAGGGATAAGTGTGATCCTAAATTAGTGCCTAATAAAGTGTTTGACTCAATAGTATTGGATGGGTACCTACAAAAAAACGAATTTTACACCTGCAAACATTAAAATCCACGACCATTGGTCTGGGATAAGTCATCCCAAAGTGAGTCCAATAGTGCTGTGGAAAAAAATATAACACATTTGCACACGCCTCCGGGTATGCAGGGCCACACACCACCCGGTGTGGAGGGATGCACTGTGTGTGAATGGTTTTATGTATATTCTAATTAGTGGTTAGTATTTTAGTCTTATCATCAACCTAACTATAAGTTAATGTGATATACTTTGTCACATTAACTAGAATTTAATGTGATAATAAATTATCACAGAAGAAATGTTGGTGTATATCATATCTCATATCCACACTATATGAAATTGTCCAACTAATATTAAGGATGTTTATCATATCTCATATCCACACTATATGAAATTGACTAACTAATGTTATTCACAAGTTATACCTAATGTTAATTATTTAAGCACAAATATACAACATCATGGCATGATATTCCTATATCGTAATTTTAATCATTATAAAAAATTAACTATACTAACAAGTGTAGATGTTGTAATGGACCTTCTATCCTTTTTATTTTACAAAGTCTAAACCTAATGTTGGTTCAGTCATTTTATCGAACACCTACAACGCATAAAATTCTACCTGTAAATGAGACAACCACAATCGAATTAACAAGAATATAGTGATCCACTCTTATCCTAAACATGTAAAAAAACATTCAAATACATACGTTGTATACACTATATCCAACAAGAAAATCAAAAAATTGAAACCTAAAACTATCAAAACAAAACAATTTTTTAATGAAAATTTTAAAAACGAGAGAGAGGAGGAAGTATTATACTAAAGGATAGATACGTATCTACTCGAAACACGTAAACGGTGGGTGCCGGTGGAGGAGAGGAAGGTTGGCGGGTCGCCGGAGGGGGGATTTGAGGGAGGGATGCGCATGAGAATGAGGAAGAAATGGGCACCCGACGTTCTGTTTACGGACCTGGGCGAGCACACTTAAGTGCTCGCCCATCCATCCGCATGTGCTCACCCAAAATTTTCCAGACGCTCCCGTTATCCGCGCATAAAAATTCAAGTGGGCGAGCACATGTGCAATGTAAGTGCTCGCCCAAATTGGCAATCGTGTGCCATACGACTGCTCCTCAGTATTCAAACCGGCGACCCACGTGGGCAAGCATATGTGGTCTTCCAGTGCTCGCCCAGAGCTGACCGAGCACATGTGCTCGCCCAGGGGACGCAAGGTTGTGCACGTCAAATGCGGTTTTTTTGTAATGTTGGTGAATCAATCACCACGAGCCAGATGGGACGTTGTCTCACTATGATGGTCGTAAAAATATGCAATTGTAGTATTCTGAACCAATGCGGTCACTGGGAGAGATCTTGCATCTTTTAATACTGCGTTATAACTTTTGGAGTAGTTAGATGTCATGTAGATGAAATGATGGTCATTATAAAAAATGAAAGTTCATTGATCTTTGGGATAATTGTGCGTATCAAACCAATACCATGCATTCTCATCCATCTCCTTCAACTGGTTGGTATGAGCCTCCCATCATCTCAACATACTTCAAAATATAGTCAACGCCACCATCATACTCGACATCAACAAAAAACGTGTCATTATTCTCCAATATTATGTGAAATACATGAAGTTCTATACCACTGGTTAAGTCGACATGAAATGAGGTTGCAATCATCTTGATCAATCCATTAAAGGTCAACTCATCCCAACTCTTATGGGTTTCACCTGACCTTCTTCGTATCTAACTACTTTGTCATCTTTAACTATCTTCCCACCAACATGGCACAAGCACATTACTTCCATAACTTTGACTCTCTTCAAAAAAAAAGGGAAAAATTAACGTTACACATGAATAATACACCACACGTAAATCGACACTACCGTGACATGCACAAAACAAAAATAAAAAAAATTACCATTGTAATCATATATGATTAGGGTATACTCATATTGGAGGAGATGGACGGAAGACGAAGGCCGAGGTTTCGGCCGTAGTAAAGGAAGGCAAAGGTCGGAATGATGGAGGCCGAAGTTTTGGCCACCGGCTCCGAGGAGGCGGAGTGGCAGGAGGTGGCGGGGAGGGAGGGGGTGATGGGGAGATCTGCAGCTGGAGGAGGGTTTTGTTCGCGTGGGGCGAGGAGGAGGGTCGCGGCTGGGGCTATATTCAAGCCCGAGCTGTGACTTGAGGTCACTGCTTCCTTCAGTGGGAGCTGTGGCTTCAAACGACGGCTCCCTTCTAAGGAAGCTGTGATCTCAAGTCACAACTTCCTTATGGTACTTAACAAAATATATCTTCGTCTGAGAGTTCCGTGGAATGAGTTTCCACGGGGCCCCCATGCGAATTTACATCTCCTCCTCTTCTATTCACCTCTCTTTGATCTCTCTAACCAGATATGTTTTGATGCACAAATCACCTCATCTTACTTACATACGCACGCTTCTCGATCTTTCTCTCCCATGATTTGCCCAACTCAGATCAGTCACAGATCTGGGATCGATCTCAATCCATTACCTTAAGCTAGAGATCGCACATTCACCTCTCACTACTGCTCTTATAATTGGCCAAATTTTACAAATTAGTGACTGATTAATTATATATTGATTGTATTGTTGTTATCGAATTTGACTTGCATGGTTAGATCAAAGCAAAGTATCTGATATTTTGTATATGATATGATGTGGTTTGCTTCTGTTTGAGTTCTGATTCCCTTGTGAATCGAGAAGAAATCCTTTTATTTGCATATCATCAATCGACGGAGTCGAATACCATCACCCTTTACCTGTCACAATCGATCTATCTCATCTGGAGGTGATTTGAGATCAAGGGACATCATTTGCAGAAACGAATTGGAAGCATCATCGAGCACATTCTCTAATCGCACCTGTAGAAGATTGAAAGATCTTAACAACCACAGAAGGCCTGAAGACGGAGCTGATGATCGATTCATCTGAAGACGAAGCTACACACACAATTTCCTCCATTGTCGAGATCTGGATCTGGACGAAGCAACCACACGATTAGCTGCCTCTCTCAATTCTCTCCACCTCTTAAAGCGATAGAGCACCATCTAATACATCACAAGAGAACCAATCTCACACTCCAAAGACTGCCATGCATCGAGTCTTCACTCCATCACATGGAGGAAAAGCATATCAGAGCACCTCTATCCAAGTCGCACAACCGATTGACCTCCGCAGCTTTGAGATCTCCAACGCTTGCAGCCGTGAACTAAGATCCACGAAGAACGCCACTACCGCATGAAGCAGGTCTTCAATTTGGGGAAGAACGACATCAACCTCTAGGTCGCACAGTTGCCGTCTGATCAGAGTTGATCGGACGGTTGAGATGAAACATCGCCCCTTCGCTTTAGCTTCACGTGTGAGGTGCGTGTCAGTTGAGATATTTTGGGAACATTTATTATAGTCTCCCTTAAACTTTATCAAATCCCAAACAAGTTCAGGTGGCTACAATTGCGTGAGATTTGGTGATTTACAGTCTTACCCTTTTGTTTTGCGATTTTACAAGCAGGTCCAGGTGGTGCTCCTGCACATGGGTGACCACGTGCGTCGCTGAGATTTTTGCACGAACCTTCTTTACTTTCTATTATTTTACACGCATGCCCCTTAACTTTTGGTATATTACATATATAGCCATATATTCAATATATTAAATCAAGAATATAAAATTCATATAAGATAAAATACAAAATATAAAAACCTAATAAAAATACAAATATACCTTATACTATACTATATAATATATAAAGAGTATTTTGAAAATAAAAACATTTTTATTTTTAATAATTCAAAACTAAATACTAAAATACATATCTACTCATAAAATACATAAAAAATACAAATAAAAAATTCCATAAAATTATACATAGTATACTTTACTATATTCTAAATAGTAAACCAAAATAAAATAAAAAATCAAATACTAAACATTTAAAAATCTAAAAAACATCAAAACTTATAAAAGGCATAACTAATTTATAAAAAAACTCAGAAAAATAAGTACAATATCTTATTTTAAAAGTATTTTCATTTCCAATAAATAAAAAAATAATCGAATAATTTTCTTATTGTTTAGTATTTTAAAATTCCAAAATACCTTATTATTTTCTACAATAATATTATTTTCAACTTTAAAAACCATTTAAAAACCAAAATAAATTCTAAAAATTACCCAAAATACCTAAAAATAGTAAAATAAATATAAAATATACAATATTAAATATAAAATAAAATATGAAATCTATACATATACTTACTTATATATAGGTATAAAACAACATTTAAAACAATACAAAACATTAAAACACATTAAAATCGTAAAAAAATTAAAAATAATAAAAGCCCTATACCTTAGATTACTCTACATATTTACCCTAGTTTCCATAGTTTGCTTCATGAGTTCAACACTCCTGTACTTACACTATACACAAGTTTAGGAGTATAAATAAAAACAATCACAATTTTTTCTGCAAATCTCATCTGATCGATTCAACGATGATAGTTCTACTTGTAGAACATCCGATCAGACGATATTTCACTAGCCCTATCTAGGGCTTGGGTGCGAGTCATGAGGACAACCTTTGAGCCCCATCAACTGAAGCCCTCCTAGTAGACATCTCTCTTTCATTGGGCCACCTAGTGACCAACAACAAAGGAGAGCCGTAGGGCGAATGATCGACCGGATTGAGTGACGAAAACCTTCACCCTTGAATTCTTCCTTGCTTATCTTAGTCGTTGTAATGCGTATAGTAATGGTTTTGCTCAACATGGTAGTATGCAACAGTAGCCCATCTCTCTACTTTGCTTAGTAACTTGTCGCATCTTATCTTAACCGGAGGAAGTGTAAGAGTTGGTTTCTACCAACATTTGGCAAGGCATTGTATACATGATTTGAATATGGTATGCTTCATAGTATATTTGTAAACTTAGAGGTGATGCTCATGCTCACATAATGCAGTCCGGAGCTCAAGCCATGCAATCAAGCTATAAAGTCGTTGACTGTTAGGCATAACTAGGGTAGCTCTCAACAAGTCTAATTGGTCAAGTTCAATTACGAAATTGGTTGGAGGCAATTTTAATTTTAGTTAGCCTTGATGAAACAAAAATGAAGAATCCCCATATTAACGAGATACAATGTGTGTGATGAAGGATTCAAACACACAATATCTTAATCTAGTAAAAGAAAATATAGTTGCCTCGAGGGGGTTGCACCATCAAAGTTCCTAAGATTAGTAAGCTTGAGAATTCCCCTGAATCCATTATCAAGAGGAAATTAATCAAGTAAGTTAGTGTGATATCACTGAGGAAATACAAGTATAGATTTGACTCCAAGTAGGCAATTTTAAGATTTATTTGAGAGGGGATAAAATAAAGGAATCTTTTTTAAGAACGGATTAGTACACTAGCAAGGAACCTTAATTGTCTTCACAAAAAAAAGAAAGGAACAAAAAAAGGAACTTAAGAATACTCACATGTCTCTCTAGAATGGACCCCGTACGTACTATTATACATGACTAAAGTTTCAAATTTAAATCCATGTAAAGAGTTTTATGGTTACGCCAACACCCATAATCGCTTAATTACCATAATTAAAACTGTCGAAATCCTTATCACTGGTTATTTTCATTAGTCTAATTTGAATATTTTCCTTTGAAAAATATAATTATGCTGGAACATAATTATTATTTTGTGCAGGCTATCGATCAGATAATTATGAGCATCAACCATGTACACCTGAACTTTCTAAATGTTCTAAAGATCTTTACCATCCATGTTGTTGCAATGAATTGGAATCTAATGGGAAAAGTTTATTATTTTTGATGTTTATTACAATATAAGTTAAATGTCAATTAAAGCTTTTCTTAATTCCCGACCATATCTTAGCACTTATCTAACAACCATTTGGTATTTGTGTAATTATGACAAATAACAATCATACGATCTATAATATTATATATGTTATATTTTTACCATTTGCACTATGATTGACATTAACCTTTTATGTTATTGTATAATTTATGTGGTATTCATCGTCTTTAAAAATAACTTCAACCTATTTTTTTAACTTTTTATTTCGATTTTCATGACACCAAAAGGATTTCCAGATACGAGTATTATTTTTTGTATGCTCTTTAACAAACTAAATAAACATACACACAAAAGGCAGTGTGACTACCCAACTGAATGTACATTCAGTAAAATAAAATTTCGACACTTTAAAATGTTACGACAATTTAGGATGCCATATGAGAATCAAATTATAAACTTTTAAAGATTAAATGAGTATTGTTGTCAACCATAAGTAAATTTGAGCATATATATATATATATATATATATATATATATATATATATATATATATATATATATATATATATATATATGGGATTGGGGAGCCTACACCCATGTGTAGGTAACTTACCTACACCCACCTCTTGTTTCTTAATTTTTTTGATTTTTTTTGAAATGGATCTTTAGGGGATTTACTTAGAATATTAAATGGAACATGTGTTTCAAATTTCATGTAAAACAGACATTCCTAACAGCTCCATCGGAAGGGGCCGATTTTAGCAAATCTCAGACCGTTAAAATTTGACTGTCATGATGGATAAGTTAGAAGTCTCAAAATAAGTTGAAATTTGAATGACGATATGGTGATATATTGTGATCTAAATTCCCCAAGGAATTAATTCAAAAAAATAAAAAAATTTGAGGGAAAAAGAGTTGGGTGTAGGTAAGTTACCTACACATGGGTGTAGGCTCCCTTTTCCCTATATATATATATATATTTATTTATTTATATTTGTATCTTAAAATTTTTAGTTGAATTGAGGATTTATTATGTGTTCTAAAGGTCGATTTATCTTTCTACAATGGTGTGATAGTAGTATCTTATACAACAAGAAGACAGTTTGTCATTGAGTATCAAATTGCATACTTTTAAAGACTGGATGAGCACCAATATCAAACAAGTTCATATACTCACTAAAAAAAGAGCTATGGTGACGGTTTTGAAAAAATCCGTCACTAAATTAGCCGTTGTTAAATATATAATGACGATATTATTCGTTGCGAAATGAGTTTTCGTACTCAAAATTAGCGACGAATATCATATCTGTCGTTATATCATTAGCAACGGTCCTAATAGTGACGCTTATTCGTTGCTATTTTTCAAAATTTTAATTAATCATCGCTAAATTATGAACTAAAAAAACAGCAACGATTAGTTGATATTTTGAAAAATAGCAACGGATAAGCGTCGCCATGTGGACCGTTGCTAATTATATAACGACAGATATGATATTCGTTGCTAATTTTGAGTACGAAATCTCATTTCGCAATGAATAATATCGTCATTATATATTTAGCAACGACTAATTTAGTGATGGATTTTTTTCAAAACCGTCGCTATAGCTCAATTTTGTTGTAGTGACTATGGCATACTTTTAGTGGTACTCACTTGACTTTAGAGACAACTTCCACCTATTTTCTTATTCTTTTTTTATTTTTTGATACCATAACCAGCTCCATGTTGGTAATAGTACTTGAATTTTTGAGCCAACTGTGCAATTATTTTTGGGCTGTGCAATATTTTAACTATTCTTTTTATGGACCTAAGAAATATGTTGATTCTTCTTTTATATTTGAAAATGTCGCAAACAAGCATCACTAGGATTCTTTTGATCACCTTTTGTTTATACACTTAATTTCAATACAAACGACTGGCTATTATTTTATTTGTTTTATTTATAAATACATTTATTATACTATCCATTAGAAACATTTACTACTTTAGAGTTCGGAATAGTTACTCGGTTTATGAAATATTTGAAATCTTAATTTATCATCTTACATATATAATTCATGTTTGAAATATATTAGTAGTTATATTCTATTGAAAATCAATGATGATCACACCATACTTTTAAGTAATAAAAAAGTGTCGTGAAGGAATGATAATTCTTAGCTTATATTTCTGCAATTAGTTTTTTTGCTAGAGTTAATATAAAGCAATAGTCATTCATGAATATAATGGTAAATTACAAAAAGTGGCCACCACTATGTATCGATTCTCAATTAGGGGCCTTATTTTTTATGTAACAAAGAGCGACGTGATCTTCTTTTTATGTCTCAAATGCATACCTCTATAAGCTTCTATAACCCTTATATGTCGACGTTAAACCTTAAAGTTGAAAGTTCTCGCTTCTCTTTATTACATTTGAAAATTGAGGCCTCTAATTGAGTCGACATATAGTTGAAGCAAATATATGTTTTTCTATATCCATTAACACGATACTTTTGATTTCTTTTCTCAAAATATATTAATGTTTATGAATATGATATATGTCTCTTACATATGATGTGCATATATCCACGTCATTTTACTCATTTTTCGTTACAAATTTGTTTGCAAATGCAATGTACTTACATCATCTCATGACAATGACGCGCAGCTACCCCCACTAGTTGTTTATTATCTTTGGAAATCTACATGAACTACCTTACATAAACGAGAAAGTGACTTTGGAAGAAAATTTGGTCGAAGGAACTCTATAAAAGGCCATCAAATATTCTTAGAATAGTTGGGTATATTGGCAACTAGTTCCCATCAATTCTTAAAAAATCAAGTTATATTGCCCAATTGATATATAATCATCTTGTTTTAATATTATAAATTTAAAAATTATGAATTTAATCATCTAAAAATTAATATAAAAATTAATACACGAGAAACCAAAAAATAAAAAACATTTATGCATCAGCTTAGCCCACTGTCATGTTGACGAGGAATCAGATGCCAAGGGAAGACTGCAGAAGAAAGAAGGTTAAGAAGAAGACTAATGTAGTTTATTAAGCGTTGATCGTAGACACAATCTCATCTCGAAACTCCCCATGTAATCTTGTCTTAGTAGCAGATGTCGATCGAGGGAGAGTAGCAGGAGGAAGCAAACAGAGGGGTGACCAGGCACGTGACGAAGGTGAGCTGATGGGCCTAAGGTGAGGCCGAGTCATAAAGAATATAACATGTGTAATCTTTGTAATACGCGCAGCAACTGTTGTGAATGACAGAACATAAGCGGAGTTAAGAGGCTAGGACTATGTATTAGCAGTTGGTATAGGGAAGGTAAGTATCATTCGGTGATTTTTATAAGTGGGAAAGCCATCTGTTTCCTTTTTTACAAACTAAATATTGCTTTGAAATAGGGTAAACTGGGGCTGCCCCCATGGGGGAGCTAACTTGGCTCCCCCCTCGCGCTATTTCACCTCCTTTGTTATTTTTTTCTGAAATTTCTTCTGTAGATTTTTATCAATATATCCTTATATTATGTCATTCAAATTTCTCGCGAAATAGAGACTCCTACGGCCTCCATCCAAAAGGATCGTTTTTAGCAATTCTGTTACCGTTAAAAAATGACTGTCTGGATGGAGGCCGTAGGAGTCTCTGTTTCGCACGAAATTTTAATAGCATAAAATAGGGATATAGTGATGAATATTCACGGAAGAAATTTTTAAAAAAAAATAAAAAACCAGATCGGCCAACTCTGAAATAGCGCATGGGAACCAAGTTAGCTCACCGAGGGGCAGCCTCATTTAACCCTTTAAAATATTTTCTCGAGTAAACTAGATCGATCGGCCAACTCTGACGGCACTTACCTACATCACATCTCATGTACGCATTTATGCATACAGTGTCACAGGCAATGATAGCTCGTCCAACGAAGTTGCTTCTCCTGTGCTTCTGTCATGCCCCCAACAGCACGTACGTCACCACCCGCACCACCTTTCTCCTCCATTATTGTGTGCAGTGCACAGTCCACGCTTCAACGCAGACGACATTTGCCCTAACCTTTTTTTCCCAAAAAGATTCAGGTTATAATAGTTTAAGATAAAACCACCTTGATGGAACAATATCGATCTGCATGCAAGGCAAGTACGTTGGCAGTATATGGGGAACTTCAAGTGAACCGTACTGTTTACATTTTACAAAAGATGGGGGGAGCGATACAGCAGTACTGTCCAATTGGTGGGGATGACGAGGATCCATCACAACACCGAGCGCCACGATTGGATGTCTGTTCATGTCTCTGTTTGGCTCTGCGGGTGTGGGTGAGCGAGCGAGTGAGAGGGAGCAGCAGTCTGCAGAGGAGGCACGAGCACGAACATTGCCACCCATTGATGTCCCACTGCTTTAGATTTTTCCTTCGTGCAAAACCCTGCAAGACACACGCTACTCTGACTGCTTGGGTGGAGAAGGGGGTCTAGTGCAGCTCCATTTTCTCTCTCGCGCCCCTAATTGATTCAGAGCACTTCATTCGAGCTGTGGGTCAAGCGAGTCAGAGTATGATAGGCTCCACCTGTCGGTCTAACCTAATTAAAACGCAGGGATTAATCGATCAGACTGTTAGCAACTTAGCACGGCTAAGTTAGATTGTTGTTTACTGGAATACTTACATTTAGTCTGCGGTTTGCTTAAACAGTTGGTGGTTAAGCCGCAACAAAGTCCCATGACTACGAAACATATGGTAACAAATCATTGGAGACTAAGATAACACAGCCAATCCAGACAGAGAAATATATATAAACAAATACTCTAGTGCTGCTAGATAGAGAGGCAATGCTTTTTTTTTACATCTGTATTCATCCAACACAGTTTTTCAACTTATGTTAATAGCTTCACGCGTGCAGAAATGCAACAAGTCAAACTAAAAGGTTTTTTTTTTTTTTGAGTCAAAAAAGGGGGAAACACGCGTTGCTGTCCGCCCCAATATATTAATAAAATGATCAAATCAACCAGGACTCGAGGAGAGTCCTAGCAAGGTGGACTACATTTTCAACATAGAACCTCTCTGCACGGAAAATTACACCATTTCTAGTAACCCATAAAGCCCATAAGCCAGCAATTGGCATTAATCTCACGGCAGTTGGACGGAATCTGGAGTTGAGGAGGGATTCCCAGAAGGATGTCATGTTGCTAAGATCAACCCAATCTACATCCAACATCCGCCAAAAATATTTCGTCTTATCGCAATTCAGGAATAGGTGCTCAGCGGATTCCAGCGATGAGCTGCAAAGAACACATGAGTTATCATCAGAGCGCAAGATGCGGGCACGTCTCTCCTTGGTGAGTAATCTTCCATGTCTCATTAGCCACATGAAAACTCTAATACGTGCTGGCAGTTTCCACTCCCAGATCATCCTACAATCCCTGGTAAGGTCTTCTTCAAGCGGCTCTGTTCTCCTGATCAGCAAAGCGTAGGCCTTCTTGATAGAGAAGTCTCCCTCTCTCCAAACCCAATGATCTTTACCAATCGTGGGGCCCTCAATCCTATCGAGAAGCACCATCAAGTCATGGTGTTCCTGCATACGTCGTTCAGAGAGTGCACCTGCAAAATTAAGTTTCCAACAACCGTTATCCCATAGATCTGCGACCCGAGCACTTTTATCCACAGCTATAGCGTACAAACGCGGGAAGCGGGAGGCTAGAGGTTCGTTGTCCGTCCAATAGTCTGTCCAGAAGGAAAAGGTGTTGCCATCGCCTAATCTCGGACGGAGGAGTTGGGGGAGATCTGGGAGAGTCGCACGAATACCCTTCCACAGTGCCGTCTCAAAGCGAATGTTACGTATAGCATTAATAGAGCAGATCTCGACCCTGTAGATGGAGCGTATGAGTCTGCTACATAAGTCCTCCTTGTCACCCCAAATTCTCACAGCCCATTTCAACAGTAGTGCACGGTTTACCAGCTCCAGCCTCGGGACCCCAAGTCCTCCATCCTCCTTGGGTAAAGTAACTGTATCCCAATCCACAAGATGTAGAGCACGACCATCCCCACCAGTCTTTCCCCAAAAAAACCTTCGAATGATCTTCTCAAGCCGATTACAAATCCCAACTGGAAGAAGCCTAGTCGACATGAAGAAAATTGGGATTGCCGCCAAGACAGCCTTCACCAAAGTCAAGCGCCCACCACGAGACAACAAAGAGCCCTTCCAACCTGCCAGCTTCCTCTCCAGCTTCTCCACCACTGGGAGCCAATCAGAAAGATGTAAACGACCACAACCCAGTGGTAGGCCCAAATATTTAATCGGTCTTGTACTACAAGGGCAGCCTAACTCTTCAGAACAAGCATCCTTTTCCTCCTCTGAAAGGCCAAAAGGGATCACGCTAGACTTTTCTCTGTTGATCTTTAGGCCAGAGAGTTCACCAAAAATCTCCAAAACCAGCGACATACTCCTTACCTCAGCAGTCCCACCTTCGATAAAGAAAATAGTATCATCTGCATATTGAAGAACCGGGATAGATATGTCACCCAATGAATAGCCAGCTGTGAGCGTGAGCAACAACTTGGTTCACCATACGAGGTAGAACATCCCCTGCCAGAACGAATAGAAGCGGTGCCAAAGGGCACCCCTGACGAACACCACGCTGCGGCTGGAAGTATCCCCCCTCGGGACGACCGTTCACCAAAACAGAGTAAGATGCAGTGGTGACACATCGTTTCATCCAAGAAATCCACAAATCTGGAAACCCCCTTTTGGCCAACACAGACCATAAGAAACGCCAATCAACACTATCATATGCCTTAGAGAAGTCCACTTTCCACAACACCCCACGAACCTGACGCCGTTGCCAGTCTGCTATAATCTCAGAGGCCATAACCAAGCTGTCACCAATTTGTCTTCCTGATATAAAAGCAGATTGCACCGGAGAAACCAGATCATGAAGGACCTCACCAAGTCTTTCAGCAAGAACTTTAGCAATAATCAGATAGATAGCATTAGAAAGGGCGATAGGACGGTAATCCTCAACACGTTCGGAAGGCTCCTTCTTCTGAAGAAGAAATAGCATAGCTTTATTGATTCTATTGAAACCTGCATTCCCATTGCTAAACTCCTCCATAACTGCAAAGACATCATCACCCACCACCTCCCAGAACTCGCTGTAGAAAAAAACAGGAAAGCCATCCGGCCCAGGCGCTCCATCACCATTCAATGAGGAGACAGCAAGCTTCACCTCCTCTTTGGTGAAAGGTCTAATCAGTCGCTCTCTCTGCTCGGATAGGAGGACTGGAGCCCCCGTTCCCGCCCACCTCCAAGGTCTCGGCACCACCCTTCTCGAGAGCTCATGAAAATAATTCACTAATGCTCTTCCAATCTCCTTATCACCCTCCACTCTTGACTCCCCCACAACCACTGTCCGGATTAGATTTCTTCTTCTCCTTCCGTTGGCCACTGCGTGAAAAAATTTTGTATTCGCATCACCTTCCTTGATCCATTTCTGCCTTGATCTCTGCTTCCATTCCGTCGCCTTTTTCTTATCTTCAAGAGCAACGACCTTCATGAGATCTCCTCTCTCTTTCAGCTCTTCCTCCATCAGATCCCTAGAGTCCTCCAACCTGTCGAGCCTCGTAATCCCTTCCTCTGCCACTGTTCTATTCGCCCTCCTGGCTTCTCTTACCTCACGCTTGAACATGCTCAATCTCTTCCTCAGGCTGACTATCTTCTGCAACAGGCACGAGGCAGCCGACCCCTCTCCTTCCACCGACCGCCAATGATCAGCAACCAAATCACGGAAGCCATCTTCGAGCAACCAAGCCCTCTCGAATCTGAAGAAGGAGCGTGGGATCTCCTCCTCACCACTATCCCAGACAAGAGGAGAGTGATCTGATCTGGTTCTTGGGCGAGAAGAAACTCCACACATGGGGAACAACTGCAACACCTCTGGAGAGACAAAAAAACGATCTAATCTCGAACGGGACCCAGAGTTTCTCCAAGTATATCTAATATCAGCAGCGTCTAGCACCTCCAGCTGCAAATCTCCCACGAAATCCACAAAACCTTGTGAGCCACGATCCTGTCCCCCCCGCATTCCTGGTCTGTCCGATGCCAACAAAGTGACGTTAAAATCACCAGCCACAATCCAAGCCGAATCATGAAGTGCTTCTCTCACTTCCTGTAGCTCTGTCCATAGGTTGCCAAGTAGCGTGTGGTCAGTTGGCCCATAGACACACGAAATCACTAGCCTAGAGCCAAGACGCTTCACGAGTAGCTCCACCGTCAACATGAATCTGCCCCTTTTCTCTGACAGGAAGTCAAAAAGGTCCCCATCCCAAGCCACAGCAATACCGCCTGCACTGCCAACAGCATTTGACACCGAGAAGTTGTTCACACGATTCAGTCCAAGAGACCTCCACAATGACTCTGGACAATCACTGAGCTTTGTCTCTTGAAGGAGAATGATATCGACCAACCAATCATTCAAAAGAGATCCCACAGAACCTCTTTTCTCGGGGTTCCCTAAACCCCGTACATTCCAGGAGGCTATCTTCATTTGCAACCTGTGTTATTCCCGACGATGGGGATCACCCCCGCCACCTTAGCCAAATTAAGCTTCTCTGATCCCCCTGTTGCGAGCAGAGAGGTATCAACAACCCCCTCCTCGGTTCTTCTACATCTATCCTTCCTTGGTCTGTATCGCTTTTTTCGGTGTTGCCTACAATCTCCCACATCGAGGCCATCCATAGAGTCACAGAAGGTTGGTTCAGCACCCGATTCACCTCTCTCATCACAACCGCCCTCCACTTCTCCAAAGAAAATGTTTGGATGTCAGGAAAAGTAGCAGTATGTATCTTTGATTATTATCAGACAAGGGTTTATCACGTCTGTTCTGGTGTGAGTGGGTGTATCCCTACACGTCTTGTCCACAAAAGCAATACTTCTTCTATATTAGTTCTTTCTCTGGAAATACAACGTTATGACAGAAACTAAAACCATATAGTACAGCTTAACTGTTGAATTATACGAGGAGTGCATGCACGCTAGTGGTCTGGTCGATCGAGAGGGTTTCCTGAATATTAAAACTTGGAGATTTCCTTTAGAACCGTGCACTTCACTTGGCGATTTCTTTCTACCCATAGAGAGATCGATGGGCTTCTTAATAATCCAAGTTTTTAGTGGTGCTTAACATAATCACCAAAGATATGTTGAGATGTGAATCCTAACACGCTCCATTCAATGTCGTCAGCTGCCTCTGACCTCTATACACAGAGCTGCATTTGACATCATCATCCTCACCCATGTCATCAGCTGCCACATTCTCCTCCTCCAATGTCACTGCCCGCCCCATTCTCCTCCTCCAATGTCACTATTCTTGCACTCGTCAAGACCCTCCCATATAACATATTAACATCAGCATCTTCACCATCAACGATGTACTCCTCCCCTCCTCGATGAGGTCTATGCGGACTGGAAACGAGGAGTCGTGAAGGCTACTGGAGTAAAGGCATATTGCAAAGGAGAGGATCCTCTGCTGTAGAGGGTATTGCAGCAGAGGTGTTGTAAACCCTAATAATTTTTTTTGTGAATTGGATTCTAAAATCCAACCTTATAGATTGAATTTTAGTTTAATGCTCTACATATCCTCCAAATTTTGCTTAAATCTGATATTATTTGCTATTTTATCTTAATAGTTCAAGATTCAGATCTTTTTTAAATGGAGTTCAAATTGCTTAGATCTTGACCGATTGTTTGACCATTAAGATAAAATAGCAAATAATGTCGTATTTAAGCAAACTTTGGAGGATATAGAGCATTAACCTAAGATTCAATCTATAAGGTTGGATTTTAGAATCTAAATCACAATAAAAACTTATTGGGGTTTACAACACCTCTGCCAGAGGATCCTCTTCCTTGCAAAGGAGGATTGGAGGAGCAGAATGTGATCACAGCTTTATATATATATATATATATATATATATATATATATATATATATATTTCAAAAAAACATCCCTGACAGATGAAGACATGTTAGGAAATGTCCTCCTTACAGAAGCATTGGCTTTACTAATGGGTCCTCCACCCATTAGAAAGCTTTTCCTAAAACCTTTCTGTAAAACCCCCATCCCCCACTTGACACACACCCTCAAAGGATAAATGGATTTTCTTAATGGTTTTCACCTACTAGGAAAAGTCATGTGTATAGTTCTAGTTCTCCAAAAAAAATATGACCATAATTTATACTTGTAAGTCATTGTCTACAATGACATACTAGTTAGTTAAACATATAGACGTAAAATCGTAATGAATGGCGTCATAAAAGTTTGCTTTAAAAGTTGGGGTCATCAATATGCAATAGACATTCCTGATTAGTATGCTGTTCTAGTATGTATAATAATAAATAGGAATTATTCTTTCTTTCCGCTAGATCATTGAAATAGTTTCGTCTCATTGCTTTCACTAGAATTATCCATTCTTTACGCGAGTTCGGTTGTGAAAAAATCTTGTTAAACCTGACAAGCTGTAGGAAAGGACTCCGATAACTCAAATATATCTTATCTATAATCTATATTAAAGCTTGATTTTCACCCCTTCATATACAACACAACACATGACTTTCCCATTAGGCAACATTTCGCCTAAGAGGATCCTTTGCTGTAAAGAGAGTTACAACAGAGGTGTTGTAATCACTTTTTTGCGATTTCGATATGAAAATCCAACCTTATAGATTGAATCCTAGATCAATGATCTATATATCCTCCAACTTTTGCTCAAATACAAACTTATTTGCTATTTTATCATAATGGTCAAATATTATGTCAAGATATAAGCAACTTGAATTCCATTTAAAAAGACCCGAACCTTAAACTATTAAGATAAACTAACAAATAAGCTCAAATTTGAGCTTGGAAGATATGTAGATCATTGATATATGATTCAATCTACAAGGATGGATTTTCAGATCAAAATTGAAAAAAATATTAAAAAAATGATTACAACACCTCTGTTGTAACTCTCATTACAGCATAGGATTCTCTTCACTACCGAGGCTCTCTCATTCCCACTCCTCTAGACAGGGGTGGATCCTTTGTTGTGATGCAGGGGATCTGTCGGATGAGAAATGGATGGTCCTGATAGGAAAAATAATACCATAAACGTGTTTAAAACTATATATTTATATAGATATTTTCTGTGCATATTTATTTATATATACCTCTGATAGTGTTATTCTTAAACATAGAAAGTTAACTATCGGCTAAAAATTAAAACAACAAATTTGTAAAAACACATGCTTACAAATCAAAGAGTTTACCATAAAAAAATTCAAGAAAATGGATCTGTTGGAAATGTTATTCATATAGAAATAAATTGAAAATATATTTAGTAGAATTTGCACCAATCTCATTCTTTTATTTTTTTATATTTATATGATAATACGCCATTTTTATGGTAATTGTTCCCTCTAATATCTAATATTATGACAAATTTTAGTACGAGTTGACATGCCATAGAAAAACTTTGTCATAAAGTTCAGGGTTTTTATCAGTTGTATCCTCTGAGATATTGCAAATTCAGTCATGTCTCTCCCTTTTTTGAAATATCAATTGTACCCCTGAGTTCTTGTTGTTCTGTCATTTGTGTCCTTCTATTACTTTAGTTGTCAATAAGTTGAACTTAACCATGATTTTTTCAAATCATGGTGCGATTAAGAGGGGTATTATTGTCCAATGTTGTCCTTCTTCCCCATCCCCTCCACCCGAACCTTCTCTTCCACCCAATACCTCGCCCCTTGGCCTCCTTCTCCCTCAACCCCTCTGTCCTGCTCCCTCCTCCTTCGTCCAGACCGGCCCCGCGCCAACCTCCTCCACCCATCTTGGGGGCCTATCCATTCTTTTGCAATTTGGGGCCTATCTCGCGACCCACTCTCCCTAAAAATGTGGTGAAGTCATGGACGGTGAACTACTTAGATGCACTGTTGGGGATCGTCGATGAAGCTGGGCTTGCACTGCTTAAGCCGGCGTGGTGGTTCTAGCCGAGGAGTTGTTCTTCTCATCAGAATCTGCAGGGAAAGACACTAGATAAGATCTGCTAGATTCATGGTGTCCTGGAAAAGCTACAATATCTAAAGCTAACCATAAACCACTGGATTTAGATGATGATGATGATGATGATGGTTAGGTCCTACTCTGCAGGAGATGATTCAAGGTTGCATGGAGAGAATACTCTACTTCCCATGTTTATATAGAAACCAATGGATTTCGATGAGGATGAGAGAGTAAAGTGCTCCACCTGATTTGCTGATTCAAAGAACACATTCACATTCTTGCTTCCTAAGAACAATTTATTTTATTTTTTTCTGCAGGATGCAAAGTTTGGGCATGAATTACAAGAGATGATTAATGGTTAAATAAAAGAAGTACGCTCTCTATGGTCAAGCATAAGACACATGATTCGAATGATAATGATGGTGAAGTGAAGTGCTTCTCCCGATCAGTTGCTTCAGATACCACATTCTCATTCTGATTTGCTAACAACAATCTATTTTCTTCCTTATCTACGGTAGGAGAAGTTTGGGACCAACTTTGGAGGGGATGTTTCATGGTTGCTTTGAGAATGTATGCTCTCCGGAGACTAGCATAAACCGTTGGATTCAGATGGCAATGACATACTTTCCTGGACCTAAATGTTCACCTTGATACATGCTTAACATCACTGAGAATGTGGATTGAACAAAAAACACAGGTAGAAGAAATGGATTTCTTGTATGCATGAGATTTTCCACAAGTCTCACTGCGAGACACTAATCCATTCCATCATTCTTTATGGAAATACTATCATCGAATGCTAGAGATGCCTCAGTTAAGGATCCCAAGGACTTTGTTTCCTTTATTAGTTTTGAATTACAACAACCTACTATGAATTTGGTGCACTCCTTGTTAGAGTAAGTGATAATCTGAAGAGAGATAAGAAACCTAACACTCGGTATTGGAGGGCATGCAGTGTCCAACAAGTCGGATCCGACAATCGTTGTGTCGGTCGCTCTCACGGTACTCGGTACTCAACTCACTGAAATAGATCAACAATCAATCCACAATATAAAATAAACAATAAATAATATGTTGGGTGAAATTTATTATACCCTACAAATGATATATAATGACAAGTAGTAGGGGTCTACAACTGAGAGAAAACTGGATATGTATAATTATTATTAATTAATAAAAATCAATAATAAATATTTTTGTACTTTTCTACTTTTTTTAAATTTTGGGGGTTTTTAATTATATTTAATTTTTATGGATTTTTAATTCTTTCATATTGTTTATATTTGTAAATTCTGAATTTTTATTTTCTTTTTAAATTTTGCAAAATTTGGTTTTCTTTTTTATATACTATATAATATATATCTATATATATAGTAATAAATTATAAATAATATAAATTGGTATATAATAAATAAATATATAAAATGTAGGAAATATATACATGAACGGTCCTTTTTATTTTTTAAGGATTTTAAATATATATTAGGCATTTATAATTAACAATAATACTAGTAATTATATAAGTAATATAGTATGTATATAAAATTCTATAATTTTAAATATAGTTATATATAGTCAAATTTTACAAAATAAAATACTTTTATGTTTTCATATTTTTCTCATTTTTGTGATTTTTTTATATAGTTTTTGCAAATTTTTAGGTAATTTTAAGGTACTAAAATATACAGAACAAAGATTATATAAATATGCCGGATTGTTTTTGGATTTTAAAAATAGAGAATAATTCCAAAAATTCCCAAAACTATTTTTAATATGTAATATATAATATATAAATAAAAGTAAGAAATAAAAAACTATTTTTAGATTTTTATATACCATTTATTAATTTTATAAGTTTTTACGCTTTTGTTATTTTTAAGGTTTTATATTTTTTTGTGATTTTTGGTCTAGAGTTAAAAAGTAATATATACTATGTAGTTTTTTGGAATTTTTAAAAGGGATTTTCTATTTTTTGTAATTTTACATGTAAGCAGAGGATAAATAGATCATAAATGATTTTTAATAAATGAAAAAATGCAGTAAATACTTAAAAATGTATGCGAATATTAACACAAGAATAAGCATCTACAATAATTTTTCCATAATTTTTAGGGATTTTTACCCAACATACCCTATAAACATTTTAAAATACCTATAAGACCTTTTGCACAACACAATTACCCCATCAACCCTGTAAATTACCCCAAGAACCCCCACGGACTTAAAACATATTACCCGGAGGGTTCATGGGGTAAGAGTTGGCAAGTTTACGGGGTCGAGTAGGGAATTAGGTTGTTTCAAAGGTCATAGAGTTTATCGGCAAAGTTTATAGGGTTTGCTGGGTAAAAATCCCTATTTTTTAAGGCACGTGAGCAATTTATTAAAAATAAAAAGATAATAAATAAAATAAACAATACTAGCACGTGTATTTTTTCAATAAAAATATAGTATAATGGGTTCTGCGCAAAATACCTAAAAGCTTTACACTTATATTATAATTTTCAGTACTAAAAATAAATATTAATAAATATTGAGGGACTAATATGCAAAATATCTAGGTCCCTCACGTGCAGGCACATGAGGTAAATTGACAATGGACCTAATAACACTATTCAAGAAGTATAGGGGACCTTTTGCAAAATATCCACAAAATTTAAACTATAATTAATATTTACATGACTTAAAAGAAAAGGCAAAACATGGCAAGGCTTAGTTGAAATATACCCCTTAATACCGCGATTCAAGGGTGCATAGTGCATCACGTTACTAACTTGATGATCTGGTGGATGCGGATGCACAATGGTTCGCCTTGATCCAGCGGCGCTGATAGAATCTAGAATCGCACCCCAATCCAATGGCGTAGAGGTAAGGGGAAAGAATATGGAAGAAAGATTTCTTCCTTGATCATGAATGGAGGAATCCGAGCTGCTCGAGCTATCTCCTCAGCTTTTGAGTTGTCCTACTCCTTCCTGGGATCATGCCACATTTGTAGGAGCTCTTGATGGAGTCCAGACCTTGTTGGGGAGAGGCCTGGCTGTCGATGCATTCAGGCGACCTGGAAGATGGTTTCCTCCTTTGATTTCAGCTCCAGGTGCATCCTTCTAATCTACTTCATGCATAAGAATTCTCAAGGGCTCGAGAGCAATTCCCTTGACCTAATATGAAGCTGCAAAGCACACGAGGTGGTGGTGGCGAACGAGCTCTGGTGAACAGTGGAAGAAAGAGCTCTGACCGAGCTTGATCCATGCAGGATCAAGATGGATAGTGGATCAATATGTGGAGGAAGTGATGGGATTCGAAATGGTGGTGATAGCATGCGGAAACATGATGGTTTCACGATGCACAGTGACTGGAACTCTAATATATGGAAAACGAAAAAAATTGGAAAAGATGGGAATTTAAAGGCAATTAATCTTAATCTAAAACTACGATTATGCTAAGGACTAAAAATGTGATTTTAAAAGCTACCTAACAACTCATACCTGACAGGATTCAAGGAGCGAGATCGGTGGAGCTCTAGCAAGGGTGGATCACACCGAATTTGGCCCTTTTCCACATTAACGTAGCAGGGAGGAGGTTGCTGTCACCCAGCTTCGCACAACCCTGGGTCCTGACGAACTCGTAAATGCCCTACGTTAATTGTGTCGAATTGTTATAGTATTCGAGCAATTGGGATTAATCAAAATGACCACTTAATTAATTTTAGCAATTAAAGCGAGCGGTCAATTTATAATTTACTTGGGCAAGCCCAAGATCGAACTCGGGGAGGTAGTCGTCTCGTTAGGTTGATTAATATGCGATCTAAAATGTAAGTTTCCAAAGAAGCATTTTTTATTTTTTTATGTAAGTGAAAATATCATGCTAATTCAGGCTAGTTTAAGGACTAAAATGCAAATTTTGATCAAATCAAGTCCAAAAGTTCTAAAACTTGGCTAGAATATGAAGAATGATGAAAATTAGTGTTCTTTAATTTTTTGAATTTTCTGATGCATGATGAATTAATTATGAATTAATGATGCATTCAAGGTGATTTTTTGAAAATTAATTTTAATAAATATAAAACCTAATTCTGTTCAGAAACTAAAGTTATCCTAGATAAGTCTAAATGAGAGGAATCCATTAAAATGAAAAGAATTAAAAAATAATGGATCTACGACCTATACAAAAATTAATTACTCAGATCACCAATGATTTTATTGTGACCTCGACATGCATGCAAATGTAATGATTTTTGGGTACATTGTAGAACACACTAAAATCTAATTATTATGAATTTTTAGTAATTTTTAGAGCAACTACTAATTTAATATTTATTAAAGAATATGTAGTGGGTACAATATGTAATTTTCATGAGTATAATTATATTAAATAAACCACAGCTCATAGAAATAAAATTAAGATCTACAATGATTGAGAATAAAGGGTTGTACAAATGTTGTTTTTGGAATTAAAAATTGATGCAAAATGAATGCTCAAATAAACATTCAAACACGGGGTTCTAAATGCAACTACAGAATTTTGAAAAAAGAAAAAAAGAAACTGCAAATGTAACTACCGATGAGGGACTTTATTGCAATTTCCTTACACACGAGCTTGCATTGCACGTGTCTTTGGGTTGCGAGATCTCTTTGTGGTTTTGGAGAGTAGCGGCGGCACGAACGTAATATTCTCTAAGTCACACACCTTGCACGTGCCCTGATTGGGAAAGGGAACGAGCGCAATATGGGGATCTATTACTGATTGTACCAAGGCCAAGCCCCCTCTCATACATCAGGTTACAACGGAAGTGTGACAAGGTAGAGCGATGACGACATGTTCATTTCCACCGAAGATTGATCAAGAGAAAAAAGGAGAGGAGACCCATTAAAAAGAAGAAGAAATCCAAAAAGGGAAATATGTACAAAAAGGAAGGTTTTTAGTGGTTATTTAAATAACATAAATAAATAAATAAAAACCAAATTTGTAATTACATAAAATAAATAAAATAATTAATTGGTAAAAATTAATTAGCTACCTTAATGGTGGTTATTTAAGGTATACAATCAAATCGTATATACATGGTAGGTTTTCAAATCAAATAATTAAATAAATAAATCAAAATTTTGTAATTATATTAATTTAATTAATTAATGTTAGATATTATTTTTTGGTGATTTTTATATATGGAGGTTAATTTTATACATATCATATATACATATCATTATACACATACAAATAAGGAAATAATTTTATATACAATTTTTTTAAAAAAATAAATTATTTACTTTAAGTTACTGTGAATAATATTTACAATTATTAAAAATATAATATGTAACAAATAACAAATAAATACAATAAATAAATGGTCAAATTGCAAAAACCATCACTGAAAATCGACTTTTTAACCTTAACTCCAAAAATTACGAAACCACATCCATTTTAAAGATAATTTTATTTCGAGTACAATAGAAGTGAGTTTGATTCAATTTGAGTTTGTATGGAACCAGAATTGGTCTTTCAATTATCACTTTATGGCTTTTTCTGAGTGTGGACACTTTTACTCTATACGTGGTTTTACTTTGCAGTTATTTTTAGTATTTAGAAAGCATTTTTAGTTACAACATTCATTAAGAGAAATATTTAATTTAAGTTCAAATTTATATACGAATAAAATAGCGTAAATTTTAAACAAATATACAAGGAATAAATTCAAAAATAAAAAGGAAAAATATTTACAAAGTATTTTTGGATTTTTGGATTAAAGACCCTATCTCTCCTACTTTATTCCTAGTCGATCATGTCAAGCCTTGACCTTCTCTCGAGGTTCAGGTCAGTCTGCATTTATTTCATAAATACATCCTTTATTTTTATTTTTTTCTTTTCTTTTTCTTTTCTTCTTTATTCTTTTATTTGAATATAAAAAAAGTGGTAAAAATGCATATTTAACAAATGCATGATGAATGGTAATTTAATGAAATTAGTGGGTATTTAAAAGTATTTGACTAAGGAAATAAAGCTAAAATAAGATAATAAAGGCGACGAATCATGGATTCATTAGGTTTCTAAATGTAATTACAGAATTTTGAAAAAAGAAATAAAGAAATACAAATGCAATTACCGATGAGGGACTTTATTGCAATTTTCTCACCCACGAGCTTGCATTGCACGTGTCTTTGTCCTGTGGGATCTCTTTATGGTTCTGGAGAGTAGCGGGGGCACGAACACAATATTCTCTAAGGCACATACCTTGCACGCGCCCTGACTCGGAAAGGGAACGAGCTCAATATAGGGATCCATCGTTGATCGTACCAAGGCCCAACCCCCTCTCACGCTTCAGGTTACAACAGAAGTGTGACGAGGTAGAGCGATGATGACCTATTCCATTCATTTGGGAGAGATCCAGGAAGTTTGGCTCTCTGCTATAGAGCCTCATCGAACCTCTGTCGAGATTCGAGACCTTCTTCTTCACCGACCTCTTGAAGCAATCATCAGAGCTGCACAACATCGCTCAAATCTCAGGTGAAGAAACTACACGCGTTCCCATCGTGTGACCACCACTGACCTTCCATGACGCCACCGCAGCAGCTCCTTCGTGCGCCACCTTTCCTCCAAGCTTTACTATCTCCAACGCCCTCGACATGCGCAAGGGTCTCTACACCTCTTCATCTCTACTGCAACCCCCTCTCTAAGATCTCTCCGTCCGCCGCCTTCGACCTCTCCATCGGACGTGTGTTACCTACCGACATGCTTCATCGCCAACTGCTACCACCTCTTCAACCTCCACCACCAGCTGCTTTGACTAGCTGTTGCACCACCACTCAACGTGCAAGCCGCCTTCTCCATAGCAACCACATCGTCGCCCGTGACTGTGTACTGCTACCTTCGACAATGGCTGCGCTACCCACTGCCCTGCCTTGACCTGCGTGCCAGACCCCTATCACCATAGAGCACTCCCGCTCGTACACGGCTGCATCATCGCCTCGATCGACTAGGCCCACACCACCACAACAACTCGCCATCTCCGCACGACAATCGAGTTCGCCCTCCAACCTGCACCGCCAGACGGCCATCACTGCACTCCTCACGACCCTCCATGCATTTGCCCTCGTCTTGCCCTCCTCGGGATGACCGCCCTGCCTGGATCCTTATCCCTACCTCACGTGCAAGGCACGTGAGTATGGAATATTTTGCATCAATTTTTATTTGAAAAATAACATTGCGTAGAATTATTTATTCTCTATCATTGTGCATGTTAATTTTATTTTTATGAGTTGTGTTTTATTTAATATAACTATTATTGTGAAAAATTACATATTTTACCCACTACATGCTCTTTAACTAATACTAAACTAATCTTGCTCTGAAAATTACCAAACATTCATACTAATTAGATTTTAGTCTGTTCTACAAATGTGCCTAAAAATCATTGTATTTGCATGCATATCGAGGTTGCAATAAAATCATTAGTGATTTGAGTAATTACTTTTTTAATAAGTCGTAAATCCATTATTTTTTAGATGGTTTATTTTTCTTGGATTCCTCTGACATAAACATATCTAGGATGATTTTAGTTCCTGAAAAATAATTAGGTTTTCTATTTATTAAAATTTATTTGCAAAAAATAATTTTGCATGCATCATTAATGCATAGTTAATTCATCATGCATCGGAAAATTCTAAAAAATTTAAAGAACATTAATTTCACCATTCTTCATATTCTGGTCAAGTTTTAGGATTTTTGGACTTAATTTGATTGAATTTGCATGAGATTTTAACTTGCATAAAAAATTAAAGAAATGCTTCTCTGAAAGTTTACATTCTAGATCGTCTATTAATCAACCTAAGGAGACAACTGCCTCCCTGAATTTGACCTTGGGCTTGCCCAAATAAATATAAATTGATCGCTCGCTTTAATAGCTAAAATTAATTAAGTGACCATTTTGATTAATATCGATTGCATGAATACTAAAACAATTCAACACGATTAACATAGGGCATTTACGGGTTCGTCAGGCCCCAGGGTTGAGTGAATCTTGGTGACAACACATGTGGAATACATGGTCAATTCTCCGCTCGACATGGTTCTCAGGGGTATGGCTATTTCCATCAACATCTCATTATTTCATGTTATTCCACCCTTCCACCTTACCTACTTTTATTCCACTTTCTTCTCCTTATTCCTATCTTTCCATCTAAACAAAGAATAGACCCTTATTTTTATTTTAACTTGATACAGCGACCAGGGTCAAATTTAAGGAGCACGAGTAAACGTACGAAGTAGTCGATTTTCAGACAAATAACAACATATTTTTATTTTTTAATTTTTCGATTTTTTATATTTTTAAATTAAGGAAAACAAGCAAGGCAATAAGGCAATTAAGTACACAAGCAAGCCTTTACAATTTTTATTAAGACTAAAAATACTCAAAAATCAGGAATAAAAATATTTTATATTTTTCAAATATTCAGATTTTTTTGGCAATTTTCTGGAATTTTTCTAATTTCTATATGATTTTATAAAAATAAAAAAGGCAAAAAGGAAAAACAATGTATAACCTGGACTAAAAGGCAATTAAAAATACTAAAAGTTCCTCAGTATCCTGATTGAGATTTTATGAAAAACTAAATAACAATATCTAACAACAGAAACTGAAATCCTATTTTTATGATTTTTTAGAGTTTTTAATGATTTTTGTAAGTTTTTAAGGGTTTTGAGATTTTTAGGGTTTTATAATGATTTTTCAAACCAAAATGCTATTGAAGATAAAGCAAACAAAAATAAACAAACACTATTTTTTTGGAATTTTCAACACAATTTTGTAATTTTTTTATATTTTATAAAATAGACAGAATAATTTTTACGTGTTTTTTATTTTAAGAAAATATAAAATATTATTAAATTAATTCACAAAAATTACCATAAACATTACGTGTTAGCAAGAGCTAACAATAATTTTTATGGAATTTTTGGAGTTAACTAGGTATTTATTTGATCAAAGACAAGACACACAACTTGTAGGGACCTACTTGCAATTATCTTAAAGTTCACGGCCAAAAAGTAACACAGATGGAAATCTTAGGGTTACAACTGCAAATTGTCCAATAAAAACGTACATGCTCAATGAACTATGCACTGGGGTATAAATGTAAATAATATAAAAGTTTCATTCATCAACTAATAGTTCACAAGCTCGGGATAAATCGTGCAGATAACCCACAAAATCTCGTGAACATGCACGTATCTCAGGTTTGGGAGGACTAAAATGCAAATACTAAAAATATGAGGTCCAAACTACAAAATATTTGAACTACAACTTTATTTTATTAGACTAAATAGCTACGCATAAAAGTGTGAGGGTAAAAGAGCAATATACCCCTACAAAGGCACGTAGCACACACTGGAGATGTCGTGGTCTTATGGCTTTGATCACTGCCTCAGGTTCATCAGACGATGCAGAGGTTGTCACGAACGTGCGACTGGATCTGACGGTACTGTGCTGATCTAACGACCACAACAGACTTATTGTCGAGTGGCTGTGATGTGATCTGGCAGGAGGGGGCCAATCTGACAGTAGATGAGGATGCTGGAAGAATAGTCCTTGGGCAAACTTCAATCGGTTACTGGAGGCGATCCACTAGTCCTATGAGTCCACCGAAGGGGTCTGTAGCATCGTGGAGGTGCTCTGCGTCTGATGGAGTGTTCCGATGGAGGCAACAATGGCTAGATGGTCGTGACAATGAAGTGCAACCTAGGGGAGCTCCTCCTGAGCAGCCACAGGCTCTAAGGGCTTCCTTCACGCGAACAAAGACCTGCAAAGGATAGAGGAGACTCGGGGTGTGGCTCCGATAAACTTTATTACAAAGATAGGTACGAGAAGCATGGGGGAATGGAGTTTGACTCCCTGCGGAGGCGAAGGAAGGGAGTCGCGACCTTAATCCTGACCTGAGGGTCGATACTAAGGGGGATCAGACTGCGGCACAAGGTGGGTCGTTCATAGATAGGTCGATCGATGTAGAAGTGAAGATGAAATGGGGCTCCGACCAGGGTGGTCGGAGCAGCTGAACTGCGACGAAGGGTAAATGAAAGATGCGATGGAAGGGAAAGTAGGGTCGAAGGATAGGTTACCTGAGGGTGCTAATGAACTCTGCAAGGTCAGGTGAAGTGGAGAGGCAGGGTCGTGGCCTCGACCGTGCTGCGGAAGGAAGGGAGGCTGGATGCGGTAGAGGACTCCGGCCACGTAGCTGAGCTACATGAAAACACCACCAAACTCTGATCTAAAGATGACCTCCGATAGCTGTCACTCAATCGAAGATTTCTAGGGGTGAAGGAAGGGGAAAGGCACAAGCTAGCGAGCTGCAGAGGCGGAGGCGAGGCTTTATAGGATTCCCAGGGAGATGGAATGTTTGAGCAAGAGTGAGCAACCCTAGGAAGATTCACGCCTTCCTAGGGATCCGCGATGATCATGGATCCTAGGAGGAGGCTCGGGCAAAAAATCGAGACGAGAGCAGGTCTGGCCTGATCTGAAAAAATAGGAGAAGAGGCTCTTCGGATCGGGTCAGCCTGGAAGGAGACGTTGACCTGGGTCAACACTCTGATGTGGCCCAATCAGAAGGGGTCTGAAATAGGACAAAACATGCTACAGGACAAAACATAGGAGAAAAATAAAGATAATTACATTAAAAATAAAAAAATGAATTTAAATAAAAAAATGAAAAATATTTATTATTTTTCAAGGAATTTTTTCAATGATTTTTAATTATTTTTATGAAAAATAAATTAGTGTATATACAATATATAGTGTTATTAATAACACGCCTGGCAACGCGGGTTAAGTATACAAATAATAAAGGGTCGTTGTCACCCAAATCACCAAACGTGATCAACGAGAAAAAATGTACAAAACCACTTAAGAGAAGAATCAATCAATGAAATGTAAGCAGTCTTCGTTATTTAATTTACTTCGTTTAGCGACCAGGGTCGAACACCATGATTGAAAACCTAAGTAGTCAAATTTCGAATATAAAATATTTTTTATGGTTTTTGATTTTCAATTTTATTTTCAAATGAGGAACAATATGCACAAGAAAAGAAATACACACACCACACTCTTTTTATTTTTTTAGATGGTCAAAAATGCTCAGAAATTTGGAAAGAAAATATTTTTGAGTTTTAAATCTTTTCTAATGTTTTTAGTAATTTTTTCAAGTTTTTCAGATGTTTTGGTATTTTTCTAAAAATCAAACAGTGGCAGAAAAGGAAAAAAGTGCACAACCTGGAGTAATTTGCAACTTAAAAATATTTCAAGCGCCAAAAACTCCTGGAAATTATTTTTATTCTAAGACAAATATCTACACATAGGAACTGAAATCACTATTTTTGGATTTATTAGAATTTTCTACAAATTTTTTAATTTTTTTAATATTTTGCAATTTTTAGGGGTTTTATAAATAATTAATGATGAAATTCGGATAGAAAATATAAAGATAATAAAATACACCTAATCTATTTTTTTGGAATTTTTCAGACAATATTCAAAATTTTATGATTCTTCAATTCTAAATAGAGAAAATGATGCAATTTTTGAATTTTTTAAAATATCAAATAAAAATAAAATGTGATGTCCCAGTACCTCGTATTGATCGAGCGAAGCTCGCCGGCGGCGAGTTCTTCGCTGCTCTTCCAGGTGCCTCCTCCACCATCGGATCGAGACCCCCCTCCCGTTCTGATGGTGTTCATCCCTCATCTGAGGCGTCTCGTCCATCCAACCCATCTGAGGATCAGATTGCAGCCATCTATCGTCGAAGGGGTATCTGTAGCGCTGAGCCGTCCGATCTTAAGTGAAGACCCCTCGACCGTTGGATCATTAATAAGAAGGGTAATTTGCACTTAGGCCTTCCTACCTGTTAACATTTCCACTTTAGTCCTGTAAATATTTTTCGCAATTATTTTTAGTTTGGACATTTTGCACTTAGGACCTTATGTTTTCATAATTTGCATTTTAGTCCCTCTGTCTAAGCATCACATGGTCTGTCACGTGATATCTGGGTTAATTGCATATTTCTACCAGAGCTTTGTTGTAGTTACTGGTTGAATTTTTATAAATAGAAATTGCACTTATACCCCTGCCAGCCTGTTTCACGTGCCGCCCATGTGTGGATCTAGACTTTTTGCATATTACACCCTACGTTATTTGCACGTGTTACTGATTGGCTGAGGACTTTTAAATAATTGCATATAGGTCCATGTGTGCTGTGCTTCTTTTGATTGGTTTAAATAAATAACAATTTTAGTCCAAAAATTATGAAATTTCGATACATGGCCCCTGCCATGGTATAGGAATTTCTATAAATTTTTGGGTTCATTTTGTTTCCATTTGCTATTTTTAAAAATTCAAAAATCCTAAAAATTACTTCTGTCTAGTTTTAAAAATCAATTAAAAATATTAGAAGTCCTCTAAAAAACCCAAAAAAATTACTGATCATTCATTTTGGTGTGTTTTTACTTATGTTAACTTTTTGTTGCATTTGGATTTACAAAACCTTAAAAATTGAAAAACACTAAAAAACTTAAAAAATCATTAAAAATTCAGAAAAAAAGCAATTTCTTTTTCTGTAGTTAGATTTTTATTTTTAATTCCTCATAAAATTATTGCTGGAATTTTATAAGCTATTTAAGTATTTTTAAATAACTTTTAGATTCTGGCTGTACATTATCTTTTATTTTTAGCCTTGTTTCATTTTTATAAAATTAACTAAAAATCAGAAAAATCTAAGAAAAATACCAAAAACACTTGAATATTTATAAAAACCAAAAATATTTGTATTTTAATTTTCTAAGCATTTTTTCTGCCTTAAATAATTGCTTGATTGTGACTTTTAAATTTGTTTTACACTTTTTCTTAATTTTTAAAAAATTACAAAAAATTAAAAATGCAAAAATCCACCAAAAATAGTTTATTTCTTTTTATTTTTGAATCCCGACTACTTTGTAGGTTTACCATACCGTGCTCCTTGTGTTCGACCCTGGTAGCTATACCAGGTAAAATAAAATAGCGAGACCGCTATTTGACATGATTTGTTGATTTTTATACTTGGTGGTCTTTGTCTTGATTGAGTCTGATCCAAGAGGTTGAGGTCACAACGACCATTGATACCTTCTTACCTTAGTCGCACGGGTCACTCATCAACACGCTAGGGCTCGTGGACGGCGAGGGCTGCTGGAGGGCGTGGCGGTACGTGCGCGGGCGGTGAGGGCTGCTGGAGGGCGCGACAGCACGTGGTTGGCGCAGGAGGCGACTGGCGGCTGTGGACAGCTATAGAGGAAAGAGCACGGCTGTGTCGCCCACGTGCGGTGGATGCGAAGGAAGGCGAGCAGCTACGGTGGAGGACGGGGGGTGCGACTAGGGTCGGAGCACCGCACGCGTGACGGAGGAGCACGACGTTGCACGTGCAGGCGGCGAGGGGTGCTAGAGGGTCCAATAGCACGCGGCAGAGCAGCTCGAGGGTGAAGGGAATGCAGCCAGGGGTGGAGCTGGTGCAGATGTGGTTGATGCGGGCTGGTGCAGTTGTGGCTGAAGGAAGTGGCACGCAGGGCGGGTGGCAGATGCAAGTGCGCGGTGGAGCGGCAGGCGACATCGCCTGCTCGTGGAAGAAGGGATGGCGGCTTCCCTGTTTTCTTTTTTTCTTTCTTTTTCCTTTTTTTTAATTTTTTGTAAAAATGAAAAAAATGGACGGATGAAATGAAAAGGTGATGATGATGATGATGGTAATGATAGTTGTGATTGAGAGGATTGGTGATAATGATGTGAGGTAAAAAATTGATGTGGTGATGAAAATGAGATGATGAACAAGATAAATAGGTGACGTTAATAAAAAATGACGAAGTGAAGATAGAGGGATACTTACCTGCGAGGGTCCATCATATTTTTGAATGAGTTATGATGCACTCCTATCGTCGCCTCGAGCGGTGTGTGATGAATCCCCATTCATCACTCTTTATTCATTTATTTTAGCTAGAAACCTTAGCCAAATACCATGTAAATATGTGTAAATATCATAAGTTGTCAAAACACATGCATCATGTAAATATGCATAATTAGCATGTTTTGTGTAAAAATAAAGGAATAAAGAAACACAAGAAAAAGAGGGAAATATTTAGATTAAATATTGAGTGACCTAATCCCAAGGGAGGGCTCAGCATGGGCCTGACCGCAAAAGAATTCAAGTAGAGAGAGATAAGGTCAATCATACTTGTACATAACCCTATGTATATAAACTATTTTATTTTCCTCAAAAATAAAAAAATAAAAAGTGTTTCTCATACCTTGTACATATTTATAAAAATAAAATAAAAATCATAAAAATCAAAATAAAAAGAAAAATAATAAAAATCATTTTCCACTTTGTATATATACCATGTACATATGTATATAAACCTATTTATTTAGCTAATGTAAATAAATCATAAAAAATAAAAATACCTTTTTATTCCAAATTTTATGTTGTAAATAAATAAAAAATAAAATTGGAATAACTGTACAAAAATAAATAATTAAAAATAAAAATAAAAAATAGATATGTGTATATACCTACTTATAATAATAATATAATGTAAATACATAATTTATATTTCAAAAAACGAAATAAAATTCACTAAAAATTCTTTGAAAATAAATAAATATTTTTTATTTTGTAAATATTTTAAAATAAGATCAGTATCTATTTTTTATTTTTGAAAATAATTTCCAATGGAATTATTCCATTGGTCCACAGGGGATTGTTGACCCCCGGTCAACTCTCCCCCCAGGACCACTCGACCCGGATCTCGGCACCCCGACCCGTATTCTCAGATTTTTTGCGAGATGATCCGACCTCCAAATAGCTCAACCCCAGGCTCGATTGAAGTTCCCACATCCATGATTCACGCCCGGGCAGATTTTAGGGATCCGTGCACCATAGCGCCATGCCCGACTCCTTCTTGTCGGACTCTCACTCGTATAAAGCCCCAGCTCCGGCCGCACTTTCACGCATCTTTGTCCTTCCCGCTCGTCGCCAGTGAGCTCCTCTCCCTCGCCTGAGTGACAGCCGTGCGAGAGAGGGTCGAAGCAAGGCACGAGAAGCCGGGAACCACTGATCTGGCGGCTACACCGCCGTGCTCCGCCGCGAGGTGGGCTAGAGCCTCTGGACTGTTGACCCATCAAGGCGAAGACCCCCAGAGGTCCCCGACCTCCAGCACAAACACCCTCCTTCACCAGGTATCGTAGATAACTTCTAGGTTAGGCTAGTTTTAAGTTTTTCGATTCCGGTTCAGTTAGATCCGCCGCCGTCGCCCGCCATCTCCGACCACCCATTTGCCCTTCTGACCGCCCTACCACCTCTGTCAGACTTCCCTCCACCTTCTCCACCCTTCCATTCACCCTGACTCACCCCAGAGTAGGTTCATCGCCTTCCTCCGTTGTCGCCTCGTCGGAGGGTGCCATCCCACCTCATTCCTTCACCCATTTCACCTCTCATCGGGTCGAGGCACTTTGCCCTCGACCCAGGAGTCTTTCTGTGTAGCTTGCAGGTTGAAAGGGCCCCATCTGGGGGTCCAAACATCCAGGCACAGGAGCAAGCTTCGCACCTCCTTCATCGTCGGGCCACTCCGGTGGTTCCCGGCCTCACCGGAGGTACCTACCAGCTGCGGACCCTCGTGACCGACCTCCTCCACACCTCAGCATCCTCATCGGAGCCCTCCACCGCGCGGATTAGGCCGACGAACTTCGCCGGTGGCTTGTTCTTAGGGGGCTCCAGTTGTCGACCGATCGCGCCTCCTCCGCCAGATCAGATCAGAGCCATTCATCTGCAGAGCGTCCCCATCCATCGATCCATCCGAGGAGCTGATCCATGTCGTTGATCCAGTGAAGAGGCGTGCACCTTCAGCCACCGTCAAATCTCCACGTGGCACCTCCTCGACCGTCGATCATTAATAAAGGGGAAATTTCACTTAGGCCCCTATCTTTTTGCTTTTTATCGTTTAGTCCTGTAAATATTAGTTTACGTTGTTTTTATTCTGGAACATTTGCAGTTAGGACCCTAGGTTTATTTTATTTGCATTATAGTCCTTTTTATGAGAGCCACGTGCAACGACACGTGAGGTTTGGGATATTTGCATTTCCAGTCCTGTATTTCCTGAGTGTTATTGATTACATATTTTTAAATTGGAATTACACTTTATGCCCTTCCGTGTCTGAACCACGTGTTGCGCGCATGTTATTTTGGGCTTTTTGTATAAGGGGCCCCTGGACATTCTTTATTTGTTACTGTTTGGCCCCTAAAGTATGTTTTCTTGCACTTAGGTCCCTGCTTGCTTTGTGCCTTATTTTCATTGAATAAAATATCAAATCAAATCCAAATTAGGTGAAATTTGGACACATGGCTCCTTTTCTAAATTTTTGGGACATTTTCGAGGCTTTTTACTATTTTTAAAAAATCAAAAACACGTATTTTTGCTATTGTTTGAAAAAAGAAAATCAAAGAAAAATATAAAACTTTTCTAAAAATTCAAAAAACATTAGGGATTGTTAGCTTAGTGGTTTTCTAGCTTTTATCTAGTTTTTGTGCAATTTGGATTTATAAAAACTATAAAAATTGAAAAACCCTAAAAATCTTATAAAAATCATTAAAAATTCTATAAAATTCAAAAAATGCAAACTCATTTTCTGTAGGTACATATTTTTTATAAAAATTATCTCCTTATTTCAATAGACCAATTATATATTTTTAATTGGTCTTTCAAGTCTGGCTGCACAGTAATCCACTTTTTTCCTCTTTCTCCATTTTTAAAAATCAAAGAACAATTGAAACATTCTGAAAATTCACCAAAAACACTTAAAAATATAAAAACACAAAAACAATTTTATTTTAATTTTTAGAGTATTTTGAGTGCTTAAATAAATTGTTGTTGTTGCTTGTTTATACCTTTTCTTATCTTTTTCCTTATAATTAAAAACACAAAAAAAATTAAAAATAATTAAAATCCTTCAAAAACATTTTCTCTTTATTTTATTCTTTTTGACTACTTCGTAGGACGTCTCGACCAACTCATGCTCCATGAGTCTGACCCTGGTCGCTATACCATGTTAATAAACTAGCGAGGACCGTTGTTGATTTCACTGTTTTATATTCCGATTTGGTGGTTCCTTTATTTATTTTTCTTGATCGAGCCTAGTTCCGAGATCCGGGTCGCAACGACCCTTGTTCTATTACCTTCACTCTGGTCTTTGGTAGTCATTTTAGCGCTCATCAGAATGGCGCCGTTGATGGGGAGCACGACTTAGTAGTCGTTTTTTATTTTGTTTTTCGTTCGCGGCTTTTTATTTTCTTTCGCGGCTTTTTGCGGCTTTTTCATTTTCTTTTATTTTCTTTTTATTTTCTTTTATTCTATTTTATTTTTTTATTTGTTTTAATTTTATCTTTATTTTCATTTTTGCAGATAGTGCCATTTTATTTTATTTTATCTTGCTTATTTTTATAATAATTGGTGCTTGACACCTCTGTTGTTTTCTTGCGAGGTGCCCGAGGACCGAGGCGGTTCTTCTCAAAGAGCCGACGCAACCGCAGGATTCGGAGGCGGCTCCCTTCTGCACGGAGCTGCAGGAGAGCGCAAGGAGCCGAGCAGAGGCACGGGAGTGATAGATTAGCTTAGAATAGTAGTTTATTTTTAGATCATTTGTTTGTTGTAATAATACAGGTACCCGGACTTTCAGAGACTTGTGGATTGCGGGGTCTGTTTCGCCGAGCACTGGTGTGCTCGGGGGACCCCACCGCTGTTTTGTTTTCCCATTTTTCTTTTCTTTGATTTCACGTGGATTTCTGTGCTTGAGCCCCTAGATCTAGGTTTTTATTTCGTTGAGCCAGGTATCTTTAGGTCCACAACCCTAATAAGAATATATGTTCCTATAGATTGCGTTTGGATCTAGGCAAACAAAATCAGTGCTTCACGATAATAGGAGCTTTTGTTTAGGACGGTTCTCGCCTTTGCATCCATATAGTTAGTTTATATTTATGCGCGGATCATAATTGCATGTAGACTGCTGGAGTCAGGTACGCCTTCTATCTCGTGCATGCATCATTGATTTTGTCGCGCATTGGCTTTTCCGCTTTCCTCCCCCTATTTTTTTGGACTTAGGAATAAAAGGAAATCGAAAAATTCGTTAGATGGTTTTTGAAAAATACATAAAAAGAAAAACAATAAAATCGGGACTGCTAATCACACTTGACCTAAAAGATACCTCATTTAAAAATCTGTCTTGGGGAGAGTAACCCCCTCCTTGTTTGGTTTAGATGAGCGAGAGAGTGACCCGCATCCTAGGCTAGAACCATATCCGATTTCTTGATTGACTACCGGCCTTTTATTTGGGACAGTCAGTTGAGAATATCGGATTCCTATTAGCTCACATAATCGCTCTGAAAGACTGACTTGATTACCTAAAATAAATTTGACAAGATAATTGATCAAAATTTTTACGGTCTTCAGCTCAGCGTTGAGTAGGTGAATCGGGGGTTTGCTTTCTCATCTTGTGTGTTTTCCAAGATCCCTTCTGCCTTCTTCCCATCTATCTTCTCCATCTATTCATCTATCCTTCTCCCCACCCACCCTCCCTTCAGTCTTTTCTCTTCCTCTTCTTGATCCATGGATGATGGATCCCCCTCACTTCTTGCCGACTCTTGCGGCTTCTTCACCTCCTGATCATCAGTCCAGTCCACCTTCGAGGGAGGTCGGAACTACGACCAACCTTCTGCTCCCTCCCTCCCATCCCTTTCATTCTTCTGGGCATGCTACGCTAGACGTCCGCGGATATCAGATGGAGCAGATGCGAGGACCAGACAATGCCATTGCTGAGTTGAGAGTGCACTCCGTTCATGATCAGAGAGAGTAGATGCGAGTATCAGATGCCTCCTATGCCAGATTGATGGATGAGCAGATAGGACATGGAGCTCAGTCAGCTTCTAAACTAGGTCCATTCATTCTGGATTTGGAGCTTATTCAGAGACTGCCGACGTTTTCAGGACAGGTGCACGAGGAGCCCTATCTTAACCTGTCTGAGTTCGAGGAGTTTTGCAGGACACAATTTTATTCATATATTGCACTGCAGAGGAGATGATGCTGAAGACCTTCCCGTTCACACTTCAGGATAGAGCCATGCGATGGCACCGACGGTTGGGAAGGAGATTCGCTACGCAGGGAGAGCTACGCCGAGAGTTTCTACAGATATACTTTCCCCAGCGTAGAGCAGAGTTGATGCGGTCCTTGATCACAGATTTTTCAGTAGACCCCCAGGAGCCATTGCACGAGGCATGGCCGAGGTTTCTTGACCTCTTGAGGAGATTTCCCGACCACAGACTTCCACTGACAGACCTTATTGAGATTTCCATGTGGGGGATGACCACAGAGCAGATAGAACTGGTGATTACCTCATGTAGCGGTTCACACCACAATTCCGACATTCACTTACTGGATACCATCTCGAGGTTACTTTCACAGAGACCATCTTCATGAGATACCGTAGTCGGGACAACACATGAGGACGTTGCACTACCAGTAGGGTGTGTCGCACTACATGAGGATACAGTTCTACACACCAGCCCGAGGACTTGGATTCTGCAGCACCACAAAGTACAGAGGAGATGACTGTTACAGTAGAGATTCTGACCCAAAGTCTACTCGAGTTCCCGTCGGTCTTCCAGCTAGAGTTCGAGTCAGCCCCAGAGTTCTCAGTCGACGATTCTTGGATATCAGATCTTCTGATACTCCAGGAGACGGAGGAGCCCCCGCTTTTACAACCATTGATTCAGCCACTGCAGTGTCCAGTCCCAGAGGAGTCAGCTTCTTTTCTGCAGAGACACTTCTCAGAGTCCGACAGATACCATGACTCAGCCTAGCAGCCACAACTCGATATGGGACACCACTTTGAGAGGTCAGACATCGAGAGTCCCGTATTGGAGCCTTTTGTCCTCCACTTTGTTGAGACAGACACACTTGCTGAGGACCAGATGGCAGCCAGCATTGCCACAGAGCGAGGATCAGCCGCAGACACACTTCCAGCCTCCGCAGTGTTGAACAGTACCTTCTCCTACTTCCAGATTGCCAAGAGCCAGACATTAGATGATGATACAGCCTGGTGCACAGAGTGTATATTTGATAGCAGCGCAGATGCCCTTCTAGATCTTGATCCTCTATTACTCACTGATGATCTCGCATTCCTCTCCGAGGGTTATCTGCGGGAGAATGCCATACACGATGAGTACTCATTTTCACCTTCTGATAGTGTATCCGATCTGGTGGATCACGAAACCGAGTCTTCTGATCATTCTGATTCTGAGTCATCTCACCTCGACGACCCTCGCGAGGATGAGCCGATCCTTGAGATATTCGATGATCTGTCTGAGTTGTCTCCATCAAATGCATCGAATATCAGTTTTCTTAGAGAGTCTCTTGATCTTCACTTTCCGTACCTCTTTGAGACACTCATCAACGTGGAGGATTCCATGATTGATCCATCCTTCTCCACATTTGATTTCTTCAGCTCTACACTTCCACTCTAGTCTGATCCTGAGCCGTTGATTTCTTTTGTGCTATCGGATCCCGATCACATCTGCCCATATCATTGGTCGGTAGCAAACACCCGCCTGATTGCATACCTGGGTGTCATTCTTTACACTGTTGATTTCGTCGATGTTCTCATATCGAGACTGCGACAACAGTACGACATTCGTCATACATATGCCCTCCTGAACCTTAACACAGCGTTATCCTGGCCTTTGCGCCCAGCTAGGGGCGTAAAACCTAGCGCTTGTTGAGAGGCACCTCAATATTTTACCCTTTTTTATATACATGTTTCGTCTTGGTTTGATCGTTCTTTCATCCGTTTTTTTTCACCCCAGGTCTCGTATAGGATTATCTTTGCTATCCTTAGGATATACCTCATCCTAAGTATGGGGGGTGAAAACAATGAATTGTTCTTTTCGTTCCGTTTCATCACTTCTGTCGTTGCCTATACTTAAGGATTCTTCACCTTAAGTATAGGGGGAGTGATGTTCTTCCATCTTGTTTATATTTGTTGATTTTCTTCGTGTTTTTCTACCTCGGTTTCGCTGCCTATACTTAGGGATATTTTACCCTAAGGATAGGGGAGGTAGACCCTGTACATTCTCACTCGGATTTCCATTTGTGTACAGCCTTCTATACTTAGGATTATTTGATCTAAGTATAGGGGGAAACCCCGAGATCCTCTTGCATTTCTATTCTTTCATTCGTCTTTGTATATAGCCTTCCTTTTCACTTCCCGATACTAAGCATGAGTTATGTCTTCTTCATCGCTCTTGACTCTGAGGACATCGTTCGAGCTAACTATAGGGAGGTTTGTGTATATTCCATATATACTTTAGCCATAACTCGTACTTTGTGTGAGTGTGTTAATAAATAAAAATGGCTAAAACCCAAAAATCCATAAAAATTAAAATTTTTCCTTGTAAATAAAAGTTCTTTTATTGCACATATATAGCTAGTTGTACAAATTATTTTTTTTAAAATGTTTGTAAAAATCTTTTGTGTAAATAGCTTGTAAATATTTTCATATCGAAATTATGTATATATTACAAAATTTTTGTAAAATATTTTCAAAATCAAAAGTTTGCAAAAACCTTGTGTAAATTTGTGCACATATTTTGCAAAACTTGCATTCGTGCATACATCCATGTTTTCAAAACATTTTTCAAAAATTTTGCACATGTGTAAATTGTTTGTAAATAGCATCTTTGTAAATATTTGTACAGTTTTTCTTGGATCATAGTTGACATTTAAACTAGCCTGGAATTAAATTGGAAAATGGAGCTTGATTAAGATCTTAATCCACCTAATTCTAAGAGGAACCTTATAGGGCTTGATGAGCCGCCCGAACGACTAAAGTAAAGGAATAACTAAGGTCATTGCGACCTCAGTCGAACGGGACTCAGAGCTCAACAAGAAAAAGATCAGACCACCAAATAAAAATCAAAACACGATAAAAATCAAGGTAGCGGTCTCGCTATGATATTAACCCGGTATAGCTCCCAGGGTCGAACTCAAGGAGCACGTAATGGCCTCGCGGCCTACGAAGTAGTCGAAAAACAACTAAAAATAAAAACAAAAGATTTTTGGTGGATTTTAGATATTTTTATATTTTTTGGAATTTTTAATTATAAAGAAAAATAAGAAAACAATAAAACAAGCAAACTCAAGCAATTATTTAATCACTCTAAAAAGGTCCAAAAATTCAAACAAAAATATTTTTATGATTTTTATATTTTTTTATGTTTTTGGTGAATTCTTGACAATTTTCTGATTTTTATACAATTTTCTAAAAATGAAACAAGGCAAAAGTAGAAACACAATGTCCAGTCAGGCTTCAAGGGATAAAATAAAATGCAAAATGGCCTTGATAAAACCTGAAGGTAATTTTCCTGGAAAGTAGAAGTAAAGAAGAAAATTCAGGAAAAATGTTTATTATTTTTCGATTTTTCAATGATTTATTAGAATTTTTATTGGATTTTAGGGGTTCTTCAATTTTTTTATTTTCTATAAGTCCAAAAATGACCAAAATTGGTCAGAAAATCAAGCACAATAAAATACACAAAATCTGATTTTTCTTGTAATTTTTGAAAATGTTTTTATATTTTTTTGTGATTTTTATATCTGAATAGAGAAAAAAATAAGGGTTTTTGAATTTTTAAAAATAGAAAAAGGGCTCCAAAAATTTCCCAAAAATTATAGAAAAATCTACACAGTGGCAGGAGCCACAGTTCAAATTTTCACATAATTTGGACGATATTTGATATTTTATTTACAAAAAATATAAACCCACAGTCACAGGGACCTATTTGTCATAAAAATATGCTCTGGGGGCCTAAATGTAACAAAACTAGAAATGTAGGGGGTAAAAGACCAGGTTTGCACGCGCGAAGCACGTGAACTGGGCACTTAGGGACCTAAATGTAAATAAAATAGTTCCGAGGGCTTTTTAGCAACAGGTGCTAAAAGCACAGGGCACTATTTGCAATTAACCCAAGAAATTCGGCACATATGGAAATAAAACATTCACAGGGGTATATGTGCAAATATTAAAAAGATATTTTCATGCATGAACAACAATAAACTACAGGCCCATACATGCAATTTCACCAAGAAATCACGTGTCGAAGCACGTGTCCCACAACGTACAGGGGTAGAGATGCAAAAACTAAAAGGTACCAGGTCCTCTATGCAAATATTCCAAACTAAAATAAACTACGAAAATATTTATAGGACTATTTAATAAAAACAAAAAGAAAGGGGGCCTAAGTGATATTACCCCACTTATTATCCGAGGGTGGAGGACACGCCACGTGGAGTATCCAACGGCTGCTGGTGGCCGCTCCTCAACGAAGGGGCCTCGGCGGTGATCGAACGGCGGAGGGTGCGCCACGTGGTGGATCAACAGTGCAGAATCGCTGGCGCTAACCCTCGCTGATCTGACGGTCCAGATCAAACCTCCAAGGGATCTGACGACGAAGGTTGCTCCTCAAATGAACGGCATGGATCGTATCTGGAGCTAGAGGCTGAATGGACGGCTGGGGAAGCTCCTAGAAGAACAGATGGTCGGAGAGGTTCGCCGGCCCGGTACACGCGTGGTGGACCTCCTCGGGGGCTGCTGATGATCGGAAAAGACTCGTCGTAGCCTCCTGCGTCTGAAGAACTCCTCAGATGGCGCTGGGATGCTCCGAAGAGCTCCAGCGACGGTGGCGGAGCTCAAGCTCCTGTGCTGAACGTGGAGGACCTCAGATGGTCCTCCTCTGACCTGCAAAGCTACACAGAAGCACTCCTGGGTCAAGGGCAAAGTGCCTCGACCCGATTAGAGGTGATGGGGATGGTCGGTGCGTCGGAATGGAGGAGCTCCGGCGATGCGGCGGTGAAGGAGCTCGAATCCCAGTTCATGTGCGAACTGGGTTGAATGGATGGGTGAAGAATGTGCGTGGGAGAAGGGCGAAGGTGATGGTCGAGTCCGATGGTCGAGATGTGGACGGGTGTGGTCGGAATCGAGGGTCGACGGCAAATGGGCGATTTGGGCGTAAACTAAAATTAGAGAAAACTAGAAGGAACTAAGGTTACTTAATGGTCGATGTCGACTGGGGACGAGCTGCTGAAGCTCTAGGTCCTTGCCTCGAGGGTCGTCGATGCCCGAGGCTCGAGCACCACGCAAGGGGCGACGCACAGTGGCGCTAGGTTGCCGGATCGAGGGTCTGAGCACTCTCTCCTCGCTGCGACACTACCCTCAACTTGCCGTCACTCAGGCGAGAGCAATGGAGGTCATGGGGTGGAGAATGCGGAGCCAAAGATACTGGAATCGTGCGGTGGAGCTGAGCATTTAAGTGGCTAGGGGTCCGAGAAGATGGGAGTCATGTGAATCGATCAGAGCGCGGATCCCCAAAACCCCGCTCGGGCGTGGATCATAGATGAACACAGATGGATTATAACCCGGGATTTACGGATTTGGAGCTCGGATCAAGTGGCGATAATTTGGAGAAATCAGGCCGGGGCACTGGATCCGCTGGTCTGTGGTCCAGGGGGGAGTTGACCGGGGGGTCAACATCCCCCGTGGACCAATTAGGAGCGGTCACGTCAGAAATGATTGGAAATTAAATTTAAAATAAAAAATGGCTGAATTAAGAAAAACTCAAAACATAAAAAATATTTATTTATTTGTAAACTATTTTTTGTGATTTTTATTTATTTTTTTGAAATAAAAAAATAGGTATTTACAATATAGTACTATATACACAGGTATATACAATATAGATTTTTAATTTTTGATTTTTAATTAATTATATTTGTGCATTTTTATTCCAATTTTATATTTTATTTATTTATAGCATAAAATTTGGAATATTTTGGTATTTTTATTTTATTTTTATAAATTATTTACAAGGGGTAAATAAATAGGTTTATTTATATACATATATGGTATATATACATTGTTGGTGTTGATTTTTATTTTTCTTTCTTTTTATTGTATTTTTGTTTTTATAATTTTTATTTTATTTATTTACACCATGTAATGTATAATATATACAATTTTTATTGGGTTTTAATTTATTTATTTATAGGGATAAATAAATAGCTATGTGGTCTTATGTACATGGTGGATATATACAAGGAAGGGTATTTTTATTTTCTTTTTAATTTTTCTTATTTTTATTTTAATTTAATATTTACAAATATATACAAATATATACAAGCCCATTTTTATTTTTATTGTTAGAGGAAAATATTTTTATTTATATACAAGTATATTTACACACATGAGCTTCCTTATCTCCCTCTACTTGGGTTTTTATGCGGTCAGGCCCATGTTGGGCCCTCCCTTGGGATTAGGTCACTCAATATTTATTCTAAATATCTCCCTCTTTTTCTTTTAATTCTTTATTCTTTTATTTATGCACAAAAACATGCTAATTATTGTATTTTACACAATGCATGTCAAATGGTAATTATTGATATTTACAAATATATACATGTGTTTGGAAAAGGTTTTGTAGATAAAATAAAAGAATAAAGAGTGATGAATGGGTATTCATCAGGGCTTAGGGTTGAGACTTTTCATGTCCATAGTGACTTAATTCTTTGAGTCCACTAGGCTATGATCATGTGTCATCTCGATGAGCCTAAGTAGAGCACTTAACAACACACACATGACTCATATAGACAATGGCATGACTTGGACCCGCACTTTACACTAAGATCTCTACGGATGAGGTGTTGAGGAGGCAGTCTTCCTTGACTTGGGGTAGCATATGAGGGTAGTACTTATAGGCGGAACCTCTCTTCTTCTTTTAGTGAAGGAAGTGCGTCTCAACTTGGTCTGTTTGCCATGAGGTCTAACGACAGGAGTTGTGGGTTGCAATAATGCTTCAAAAGAGGGATAGTCTACTGGCTCAAGAGGAAAAACTCCTTATGTATATATGTTGCACTTTGTAGAGATGTTGTATATTTGCACATCAAAAAAATGCAAAAAGAACTCCAAAAAAGTGGTGGGTCTGAGAGAAAATGATAATCCCACCGGAGTGTATATAATGCAATAAGCAAAGCTTGAGACTCACGTTCCATTTTATGAAGCTTGCAACAGGGAGACTTTGAAGGATATTGAGAATGCTCAAGCGCATCACGGAAGCGTGACGATCGTATCTCATAAGATCGGGGCGACTAGTCGCACTAGTCACAAGATGCAGCGGAAATTAAAAAATAATAATCAAGTGATGAAACCACATGATCACGAGAACATTTCTCAGATCGTTTCATCAAACCACAAAGTATAAGGAATGCCTCTTGGAGCATGGTTGTAATCGTGAGATCCCAAATAAGAGATCCTCCTGTCTTAAGTCCGATCCACGAAGAACGCACTTGCAGGTGCGATGATGAGACACATTCCTCCCGCAATCCTCGATGAAGATCCAAGCAATGAATCCCCTGATTTCGTCAAACGAAATCCGTCATCTTTCTTTAGAGCAAGCATCCCCAAAAAGGAAGGAGATCCTCGAGTCGTCGAAGGCGAAGGCGAGAGAGACTCTCCTTCTCAACACAAAGTGGACGGCCACTTCTTGGAAAAGAGAAAGAGAGAGGGCGAGAATGAGAGAGAGATAGAGAGAGAGAGAAGTAGGCTTCTACAACTCTTGATTATGTATCTCTGAAAGGCTAGGTTAGCCCCCCTTTTATATTAGTTTAGGATCCAATGGATCTCAATCCATGGGACACATAGATCCAACGACTAAGTTGATCTGTATATTAATCAATGGCTAAGATTGTTGTTGGTTAAAAGCCAACAACATTAATTTATATTTAAATTAAATATATGTTGCAACATTATCAACACAATTTAATTTAATATAAATTAATTATCAAGAGATAATAATATAATAAAAAAAGAGAGGCAACAAACCACCCTATATTTTAGGGGGCGTCACCTATGACTAACTCATAGGTGACGGTGATGAATACCCATTCATCACTCTTTATTCTTTTATTTTAGCTGCAAAACCTTTGCCAAACACATGTAGATATATGTAAATATTAATAATTAGCAAATTGCATGCATTGTGTAAAATATAATAATTAGCATGTTTTTGTGAATAAATAAAAGAATAAAGAGATAAAAGAAAAAGAGGGAGATATTTAGAATAAATATTGAGTGACCTAATCCCAAGGGAGGGCTCAGCATGGGCCTGACTGCATAAAAACCCAAGTAGAGAGAGATAAGGAAGCTCACGTGTGTATATATCTGTAAATAAATAAAGAAAAATATTTTCCTCTAAATAAAAATAAAAATGGGTTTGTGTTTATTTGTACATATTTGTAAATATTAAATCAAAATAAAAATGGAAAAATTAAAAAGAAAATAAAAATACCCTTCCTTGTATATATTCATCATGTACATAACACCCACATATCTATTTATTTCCCTCTATAAATAAATAAATAAAAATCCAAGTAAATTTGTAAAAATTCCTTATTCCATAATGTAATTAAATAAAATAAAAAATATAAAAACAAAAATAAAATAAAAAGAAATAAATATAAAATCAAAACTCAACATTGTATATATACCATGTATATATATATGTATATAACTATTTATTTGACCCTTGTAAATAAATAATAAAAAAATAAAAATACCAAAATATTCCAAATTTTATCCTATAAATAAATAAATTATAAAATTGTAATAAAAATGTACAAAAATAAATAATCAAAAATCAAAATTAAAAATACAATATTGTATATACCTATGTATATAATACTATATTGTAAATACCCAATTTTTATTTCAAAAAATAAATAAAAATCACAAAAAATAGTTTATAAATAAATAAACATTTTTTGTATTTTAACTTTTTCCAAAATTGGCCATTTGCTATTTTATATTGATTTTCCAATTCTTTATGACGTGGCCGACTCTCATTGGTCCATAGGGGATGTTGACCCCCCGGTCAACTCCCCCCTGGACCACAGACTAGCGGATCTGCGCCCGACCCATCTCTTCTCCCATTTATTGCGCTTTGATTCGATCACCAATACTCGAAACCCCGGGTCCTAATCCATCATCGTTCATCCCTGATCCACGCCCGGGGTGGGTTCTCGGAGTCCGCGCTGCGATTTCCTCGCCCGACATCCATCTAGCCAGACCCCTAGGACTATATAGCATGAGCTCCGCCGCACATGTGACGCATCTTTGGCTCTGCATTCCCCTTCCCAGGACCTCCACCACCTTCGCCTGAGTGACAGCAAGCGACCGGTGGTGTCGCAGTGAGGAAAGAGTGCGCCGGTCATCGATCCGGTAGCCTTGCGCCGCCGTGCGCCGCCCCTTGCGTGGTGCTCGAGCCTCGGGCATCGATGGCCCTCGAGGCAAGGACCTAGAGCTTCAGCAGGTCGTCCCCAGTCGATCTCAGTCATCTGGTAAGCCTAGATTCTCTTATCTTCACCAATTCCAGTTTACGCCCAATTTAGTTCATCGCTGTCGACCGTCGATTCCGACCACACCCGTCCACATCTCGACCATCGGACTCGACCATCACCTTCGCCCTTCTCCCCCGCACATTCTTCACCCATCCATTCAACCCAGTTCGCATAGGAACTGGGATTCGAGCTCCTTAGCCGTCGCATCGCCGGAGCTCCTCCATCCCGACGCATCGTTCACCCATCTCGCCTCTAACCGGGTCGAGGCACTTTGCCCTCGACCCAGGAGTGTTTCTATGCAGCCTTGCAGGTGAGAGGAGGACCATCTGAGGTCCTCCACGTTCAGCACAGGAGCTTGAGCTCCGCCTTCATCGTTGGAGCTCTTCGGAGCATTCCAGCATCATCGGAGAAGCCTGATCGACGCGGGAAGCCTTGGCGATCATTTCCCACCTGTCAGCCGCCTGCGAGGAGGTCCAGCGCGTTCACAGTCCTCCGGCGAAGCTCGCCGGCGAGGAGTTCTTCCAGGAACCTCCTCCGCCATTCGTTCGACTCCGGAGTCCCAGATTTAATCTGGACCGTTCTCTCATACGAAGAGGCACCCCGCACCAGCATCGTTCGATCACCACGTGGCGCCATCTTCACTGCCCGTTGCAGAGGAGAGGCGAGCCTCGCCCACAGACGTCCGATCAGATACGTGGCGAGCCCTCCACCGTCCGATCAAGAGCCGAGGCTCCTTTGTTCAGCTGCAGCGCGTCTCAGCCGCATGATCATCCACGCGGCGCGCATCCAGCCCCTCAATTAATAAAGGGTAATTTACCCTTAGGCCCTCTCTCTTTTAGCGTTTATCAACTAGTCCTGTAAATAGTTTTTGTAGTTCATTTTAGTTTGGTACATTTACATAGAGGACCTGTTAGTTTCTTATATTTGCATTTCTACCCCTACCTGTTGTGGACACGTGCTTCGATACGTGATTTCTTGGTGAAATTGCATTTTGTGGGCTGTACTTTCTGGTTGTTAATGAATGAGAAATATTTTTGGATATTTGCATTGATGCCCCTGTGAGTGTTTTTATTTCCACATGTGTTGAATATAGTGGGATTTTTATACTTTTGCCTCTGGACTTTTAGTACATGTTACTAATAGGTCCAGGGACTTAAGTTTCTTTACAGATAGGTTCTTGAGTGCCCAGAACACGTGCGTGGCACGTGAGAACCTGGAATTTTTGCACCGGAACCCCTGGGTTTCTCTTCTTGTTACTTTTAGGCCCCCAGAGTATATTTTTATGACAAATAAGTCCTTGTGACTGTGGGCTTTTGTTTGTTGTAAATAAGATATCAAATATACTCCAAATCAAATGAAAATTTGATACGTGGCTCCTGCCAGTGTGTAGAATTTTCACTGATTTTTGGGAAATTTTTGGAGCCTTTTATTCTTTTTAAAAAATAAAAAAACTCTCTTTTTGTCCCTATAAAGTTATAAAAATCATAAAAAATAGTAAAACCTTCTCAAAAATTCTAAAAAATTCGTAGTTTGTGTGTTTTATTGTGTTTGATTTTCTGACCAATTTTGGTCATTTTTGGATTTATGAAAAATATAAAAATTGAAAAACTTTCAAAATCTCATAAAAATTCTAATAATTAATAGAAAATTCAAAAAATAATAAACTCAATCTCTAATTTTTTCTTTTTATCTATATTTTACAAGAAAAATACCTTCAGGCTCTGTTGAGACCATTATATATTTTATTTTGGTCTTAAGAGCTTGGCTGGATAGTGTTCTTGCATTTCAGCCTTCTTTTATTTTTATAAAATCCTATAAAAATCATAAAATTATCAAAAATTCATTAAAAATAGTAAAAAAATATAAAAATCATAAAAATATTTTTATTTGAATTTTTGGACCTTTTTAGAGTGATTAAATAATTGCTTGAGTTTGCTTGTTTTATTGTTTTCTTATTTTTCTTTATAATTAAAAATTCCAAAAAATATAAAAATATTAAAAATCCACCAAAAATCCTTTATTTTTATTTGTCTTTGTTTTTTATTACTTCGTAGGCCACAAGGCCATCACGTGCTTCCTGAGTTTGACCCTAGGTGCTATACCAGGTTAATATCATTGCGAGACCGCTACCGTGATTTTTATCGTGTTTTGATTTCTATTTGGTGGTCTGAATTTTTCTTGATTGAGCTATGAGTGCCTTGCGACTGAGGTCGCAACGACCGCACTGATTCATACTTACCTTAGTTGTTCGGGCGGCTCATCAGAATGGCGCCGTTGCCGGGGAGCACGGCTTAGTAGTCGTTTTATTTTTATTTTATTTTTGTTTTTATTATCGCGGCTTTCCGCGGCTTTTTCTAAGTCTGCGGCTCTTCGCGGCTTTTTATTTTTCTTTTATTTTTATTTTATTTTCTTTTCTTTTCTTTTCTTTTTGTTTTTGTTTGTTTTTGCCTGTTTATTTTTATCTTTATTTTTGCACATATATCCCTGTTTATTTTACATGCTTTATTTGCCTTCTTTTATCTGGTTTGACACTCGTTTGTATTCTTGCGAGGGCCCGAGGATCGAGGCGGCGACTCTCGAGGAGTCGGCGCAACCGCGGTGATCGGAGGCGGCTCTCTTCTACACGGAGCCGTAGGAGAGCGCGGGGAGGCAGCCGAGTACGGGATTAGAGTAGCTGTAGTTTAGATTTTCCTTTCAGTACATTTGGATAATTGTAATAATACATGACACTCAACAGGACTCTCTTGGACTTAAACACTTTAGGAGGTTTGTTTCGCCGAGCACCGGTGTGCTCGGGGGACCCCTCGGATTTCTTTTCGGCTTTTACGCGGCTTTTGATTTCTTTACTGCCTTTTTCGGTTTCTCGCAGTTTTTCGAGCCCCTAGCCTTAGGACTTTCTGTTTGATTGTGACGTAATACTTAGGATCCAAGCACCCTAATATATCTGCCTGTGCCTATAGTTCGGTAATTAGACCTATAATAAAAAGATTAATAAAATAGTCGATTACTACCTTCGAGCCTACGTGCCGCAGCCCACCCTGCCAAGCGTTGCTCCTGAACCCGATTTGTCGAGAGGAGGAGGGGTGGACCGAGATCGGACTTTTGGATTGGAGGCTGGTGGTCGACTAGTCGTTCTTTCGAGTAAAACTGTTGTTTAGGGACTCGGTTTTCCACCTGCACCATTTAGGTAGTTTATTTTCAGTCTTTAAATTCTGCGCGGATCATTTTGCATGTAAACTGCTGGAGTCAGGTACGCTTCTCTTACTCTGCATGCATCATTGATTTCATCGCGCATCGGCTTTTTTGACTTCTCCCCCCTGATTTTTGGACTTAATAACCAGGAGAACCGAAAAATTCGTTAGGCGATTTCTTTTTATTTGAAAAATACCTAAAAAGAAAAACAATAAAATTTGGGACTGCTAACTCTATCGACCCTAAAAGACGATCACCGAAAAACTTGTCTTGGGGAGAGCAACCCCCTCATTGTCTGGTTTGCTTGCGCAAGAGAGTGACCCGAACACTAGGTAAAGCTATATCCGATATCTTTCTCGACTGATTACCAACTCTTTCTGTACGGGACAGTCGGTTGAGAAAATATCGGATCACCCAACAGGTCACACTAATCGCTCTGCTATCCTGACTAATCACCTAAAAAAATTGATAAGATAATTGACCGAGCCTTTACGGTCTTCAGCTTGCGTTGCGTTGGTGAATCGGAGGTTTGCTTGTGATCATAGTTGTTACCAGATCTCATCCGCCCAAATCGCCACATCAAGATGATGGGCAGATGGTCTCTTAGGCAGCTGACGAGTCCGTAATCGCGCGTGTTAAAAGGTTGTTTTTATCTTCGTGTGTGAAAATAATTAAAGCCGTTCGTTGTAGGCGGTGATCGGAAACAGTCAAGAAATAACCACAAATTTTTAATCAATTTTAATCAAGTGGTTTTTATGTTTATTTTACTTGGACAAGTCCCAAGGTCGATCACAAGGAGGCAAAGGAACAACCTAAAGATATGTCTATCCAATTTCGTGTTCGGTTTTTAAGGCGGTCTTTTTTTTGGAATTTTTAATGCAAATGAGGGATGCAAGATGCAGTTTCGGCCTATTTTAGGGACTAAAATGTAAAATTCACTCAAACGATGTCTGAAAAATACGAAACTTGGCCGAGATGATAATTATGACAAAATGAATGCACTATAATTGTTTGGAATTTTTGGATGCAATATGAATTTTTTTTGGATTTTTAAATGCAAACAAAATAATTTTCAATATTTAATTATAATAACTATTAGACCTACTTATTTTCAAGATCCAAAATTATCTAAGATCTATCACTAGGTGATGGATCTAAGAAAAATCCTAAACCTCAAAAATGTGGGGTTTAATACCTATTAAAAATCAAACATTGAAATATACAAAATGATTTTTACAAGACAAATTATGCATGCAAATGCAAAGATTTTTGGGCACAATGTTAATCAAAATAGTCTCTACGATATTTGATTTTTGAGGAATTTTTAGAGTCACGGTTAATTAAATAAAATTTGAAGAGCACAAACTGGGCAAAATATGGTAATTTCCACATAATAATTAATTATTAATCAACCCCTGCTCATAAAAATACCCACAGTATGTCAAAATGTAGAGAATTATATGAGGAACATCATGCAATTTTTAATAAATAAAACGATGTCTAGAAGAGGTTCAAAAACTAAGGGGAATATAGGGGTGTAAATGCAGTAATTATAAATAAAATAAATAAAAATATGCAGACGGGGACCTAAGGATAATTACCTATACCCGTGGGGGTATTTCTGCAAAAAGTCCAGAGGGGCACGTGTGAGGCACGTGCCCTCTGGAATGGAGGGTTGGCGCTTAATTTGGAGGAAGTCCAGGGGGTGTCTCAGCAATTTGCCCACGGTCACGTGCACAGCATGTGACCTGGGCTGACGTCAGCCTGACGTTCCCCACACACGCGACTCGCGCGTGCTGGGGCCTTGGGCATCGCGCCCGGTGCTGGCAGTGGCTGAAGCGAGGGCGGAGACGCCTTTTGGATGGCCGAGGACGACCGGCGTCGCGGAGGCGGAGGGGGGTCGGAGTTGTCGAAGTCGTGGCGGTCGGCGAGTGAAAGGCGGTGGAGCTCCGGTGTCGTGGAGAGGCGGGGCGCTGGTGAAGACGGTGGTCGGAGCCGAGGTCGATGACGGCAAAACTCGATGAAGAACGAAGAAGATGGTCGGTGGAGTCGTCATCGTTGTGGCGGAGGAGTGGCCGACTCGAGGCGCTGGGCGGAGTCCTGTTAGCGAAAGCGGCGGAGCGGGGCTCCGGTGGCGATGACGTTGACGAGGCGGAGTAGACGATGCTCGATGGCGCAAGGCGGAGTCGAAGGCGGTGGGAGTAGCTCCTGGAGGAGGAGGTGTCGATGAAGCGGTCGTAGGCTCGACGGCACGGAGATGGCCGGAGCGAAGGCAGCTCGCAAGAGGGCGGTGCACGACAAGGCGTCGCCGCCTTGGATCTCGCCGCAATGGCGACTCACCAGCATTGTCACCGCTGGGAGGAAGGCCAAGGGGTAATCGGCGGATGCGGGTCTGGGGGGTCGAGGGAGCTCTTAAATAGGAGAGCCTGGAGATGGCGACGCGAGGGAAGCGGAGAGCGTTAGGCGGCGGTGGTTACGGGAGTCAACGGAGGTGGTTGTGGTCGGCGCGGGGATAACGGGCGGTGGTTGCGAGGTTTTCGGAACGGCGGCGTAGGAGCGGGGGAACCGTTGGGGAGAAGATGATGGTGCGGGCCGTCCGATCGGCCGAGATCGGACGGCCGGGAACGTGCCACGTGGCAAGGGGGTTAAGGGGAGAGGGAGTGGGCGCACGTGTAGTGCGCGTGCGGAGGTGGCACGTGCGCTGCACGTGCGTGGTATTTAATTTTTTTAATTAAATTTTTTTAATTTTTTAATTAAAAAATGATATTAAAAAAGGGTGAAAAAAGGCTGACACGTGGCGGTCTCTGGGGCTGCCACATGTCAGCACTAGAAAAATCGAGAATAAAATCTTTGTAAAATCGATAAAAAAAGCAAATGACCTCGGATCGAAAAAGTTCCTTCACGAAAAATGCTCGTCTCGATGAGATCTACAACTTTCATGAACACATCAAAGAAAATTCGGTCGAATGTAAAAAGTGAATTTTTAGGGTATCCCATGTACATAGAATACCTTGATTTTTGGGTTTTATAATTTTTTTTGTCATTTTTAAACAAGATAAAAAATCTGGAAAAATATGGAAAAATCAAAGATAAATAAAAGACACATTAATCTAATTTTTTGGATTTTTATTAATAAAGAAAATATATACATAAAATACAGGTCAAAAAGCCGCGAAAATATACAATGCACAAAAGAGGCCCAAAACCCAACTTTCACATACGAGCTCCGATTCACTTGAACTTGGTCTTGTTTTGAAGGTAATTGAATGTACATTAGTTCAAAAGTGAGTAGGATCAAATCGGACACTGGATGGGGAAGATATGGGGCTTTTAGTCCGAAAATCCTGAAACTAGGGTTTGGGTTTTTGGTCCACTTATCAGGGTTAGTGATTTTTTGTATTTTTTCATTTATTCTTGTTAGTGATGTGTACACAGTGGAAGTGGGTTTGTGGTATTCGGAGTTAGCGTGAAGGAGTTAAAAATAGGGGAAGTTAGGCTATTTACAGGTCATTTTTGGCTTGGATTTTTGGCTTCTTATTTTATGCAGAAATTAATGCTAAAATGCGATTCTTATGAAATCATGCCTAAATGCTAATTATACGAAATAAATGCAGAAATGCAGTTGATTTTGAGGGATCTGAGCTTAACTAATGAGACTTAGAGTGGTGAATCCGAGATTCATCAGCAGCCTCTAGTTGCACCGCTTTCCAGCACGTCTACCCGCTCATCTAGGTTGGTTCGTGAGAGCCGAGACCCGCTCTCCGAACCTGAATTCGACGCCACCTTGTTCCCCCTCGACCCCCCTTCTTTCAGTTCTGAGATACCATTGCCAGAGGAGAGACAGTCAGATGATTTATCGGTACCTGAGTTTGGGTCTTTTGCTTTTGCAGAGACCATGGCCGACAGCAGTGACGACCGCACCAGAGGTCCCCAGCATGATCAGACATTCATTATGGACCAGGGTGCGATCAACTCCACCCTGATCGCCTCCCTTGAGACAGTTCAGCAGCAGTTGAGGGATCAGGGAGCATTCATGTTGGACATGAGGCGTGAGATGGAGCAGTTGAGAGCTGCTCGCGACCAGCGCGAGCCCGGAGACGGGCCGAGGATACCGGACCATGCGGCAGTCGCCGCAGCCGCCGCAGCCGCCGCCGCAGTAGCAGCAACAGATCCACCAAGACCGATGCGGGAGTTACACAACCCCGGATTGACCTTGATGCATCACTGAGTAGTAGTTCCAACCATCGTGGGGGACTTCAAGTTCCCCCCGAACACTTTGCAGCTCCTCCCCTGGTTCCATGGGCTCGCCACAGAGGAGCCCCATCTCCACCTTCAGGAGTTCTTGATGATCTGCAGCGCAGTCCATGACCGGCAGGTGGACCAGGATACCATACGAATGATTGCCTTCCTCTTCTCCTTAGCAGACATAGCAGCCACCTGGCTGAAGCATCTGGGGAAGTTTGTCTACACCTGGGAGCATCTCTGCACCGAGTACTTGCACAAGTACTATCCACTCGGGCGGACGAACGCCGCTAGAGCCCTGATCAGCAACTTCTCCATGCTCCCCAACGAGCAGTTTCACGAGGCATGGGAGAGGTTCAGAGAGTTGACAGACAGATGCCCGCACCATGACATCTCGAAGCCAAACCTAGTTCAGAGCTTCTTCAGCGGGCTGACACCAGAGCTTCAGGGCTTGGTGAATGCTTCTTGTGGTGGATCCTATTTCGCCAAGGATCACGATCAGGTCTGGTCCATCTACGAGGAGATGGCCAAGAACTACATGGTGATGTCCCATACCAGATTGTACACACATGGACGCCAACAGCCACAGACCGTGCAGTACCAGAGGATAGCACGGGTCGACACCGATCCATCCAGTTCGTCAGCGGCAGCAGCACAGACCGAGAGTTCAGCCGCAGACATGGGGATCATCAGCGAGAAGCTGGACCAGATGGAGATTATTGAGAAGAAGCAGTGCCAGGGCATCACGCAGATGACACAGACTCTGAGTGACCTGAAGACACATCTCATGTGTCTCCAGGAGGCACAGACGGCTTCCCAGCCCCGTCTTCAGGCACAAGGCGATCCTAGCAGCAGCAGCAGCAGCTCGTCCCAGCGCTCCAGCTCCCACCAGCAGCCTAGACAGGTCCATCTTGTACAGGCGGAGCCGTACCAGCAGCCGCAGCTTTCCTACCATGCACCACCATCCACTGACACTCAGATGGTGGTATACCAGCCGGATCAACCTCTGGCAGTGCTCCCGCCACCCCAGTATGATTCAGAGCCGTTGATGGATGTCAATGGGATTTGGTACGATCGCCCCCAGCCCGGTATCCGACGAGACCATCCCATATTCCGTTGGGTGGCCAGAGTTGCCCAGCCCCAGCAACATCCGTCAGGACAGGGTGGCCAGTACAACCATCAGAGGGATCACCGGCAGCAGCCCCGATCATACACTCAGCAGCAGCAGCAGTCACAGTCGTATGGTCCTCATCCCTATCAACAGGGACAGTCTTGGAGGCGTGATCAGCCTCACCATCCACAGCATCATCCACAGACATACCCCTCTCGCCCACAACAGCAGCAACAGCAGTCTCACTACCAGAGAGGCTACCCGTCAGGTTCTCATGGGCCATCCTATGAGAATCCCGCCTTGGATGACATAGCATGCCTTCTCACCGATCAGCAGGCTACATTTTGATGGGAGATGGATGAGTTCCGCCAGGAGATGCGGGATATAGTGAGAGGGAAGGCCGCCATCCCTGCCCAGATAGAGCCCAATCCGAACAACCTCAAGAGGAAATCTGAGCAGGTAGTTTGTATTGAGTATGCCACTCCTAGTGATACATTTAGAGATATGTCTGCATATTTGTTTGATACTGATTTTATCACACTTAGGAGCGGTAGGATGCCAGCAGGCGGCGCCTCGTCTGAGCGACACCCAGAGGCTACTTCCAGAGCGCCCGACGAGGAGGAGAGTGGTACTGAGGCCGCTAGAGATGATGATGGTGGTACTGATGCCACCACGGATCCTAATCCCACCGGCGGTACTGAGGCTGCCATTTCACCAGTTGGAGGAGGTGGTACTGAGGCCACCCATGTTGCCGAGCCAGAGTGCGGTACTGAGGCCGCGAATCTTCCAACCGAGGGTGGTGTTGATGCCACCAGTTCTTCTGAGAGTCCTGTAGTTTTTTCCTTCTGCACCTGTATCTCAGAACATTTTTGGCAATAAAAGAAAGGGTTTGTTTTCTTCTGGTCCCACTGTGGTGCTTTATGTATGTGTGGATCCTGCTGTCGGGCAGCTCAGCCCGTTCCTAGTCCTTCATCTGAAAAGGACCCCGTGATCCCCTTCCCTAGAGCTCTTCAGATGGGGAAGGGGAAGAAAATAGAAAATCCCAAAAAGAGATAGCAGGAAGAGTTCAGCCAACAGATGATAGACCGTTTTCACATTCAGCTGACTCTTCGGGAGGCTTTGCAGTACATCCCTCTACTCCAGTGTTCACTCAGAGACAGGACTACATTTAGGAGGAAGAGGAGGAACCACCATTCATAGATCCATGTGCTGACCAGAGCCACTTGTTTCGCGATCCAGAACCGTCTGCCGGCCAAGAGGCCAGACTCAGGAGCCCCATATGTCAGATGCCATATCAGAGAGCAGAGGTTTGATCGTACTCTATTAGACAGCGGATCGTCGATCAACCTACTTCCGGCAGCCCTTCTCAACCGCTTCGAGTTGGGCACTCTTCGACAGAGCAGGACAGTCCTTCAGTTTGCTGATCGATCTGTCAAGAGGCCGAAGGGGTTGCTGAGGGACGCTGTCGTCACTATTCAGGGCCTGCAATTCCCCGTGGACTTCGTAGTGTTGGACATGGATACCCCTGAGTCAGTGACCGATACCCCCATCATTCTTGGTCGCTCGTTCTTGGCCACAGCCAAGGCAGTGACCGACCATGATAGCGGGAAGGTATACTTTCGCGTCGAGGGCGAAAGTGTACAAATAGAGACGGTCGAGGACAGCAGAGCTAGAGACAGAGCATGCTCAGAGACTACTTCAAATACAGAGCAGATGACAGATGCAGGGCCAGATATCCACCAGGACTGTGACTTTGTGATTACAGATGACGAGGCAGTTTGGGCAGACCCATATGCACAGGCCATCCTCTCACATTCAGAGTCCGCTGATGCAGAGACGCCAGCAGAGGAGAGCTTGGAGAGTGCATTCCTAGTCCAGGATACCTTAGAGGCAGCAGAGCCGGTTCGAGACTGCGAGACAGATTTTTGTGATGATGGTGGTACTGAGGCCACCTTGGATGATACAGTTCCCTCGAAGTCAGATTTTGACTGGGCAGAGTTTGATGATTACATACCAGATCTGACTTCCACTGAGCCTGCAGCTAGGGAGGAGGTAGATGCCGAGCAGAGCAGAGACAGTCCATCAGGGCAGCCTTCCCCAGATTCTAAGTGTGACAGAGAGTTTCAGTTCTCCCACGCGGATTTAGCAGCCTTCACGCAGAGTTTTCAGAGGCCAGATCCACCAGCACCCAGTTGTCCAGAGCTGAAGCCGCTTCCTGCGTCGCTGAAGTATAGGTTCCTTGCGGGTGAGCATGAGATGTACCCAGTCATTATCTCCGCCGATTTGACTGGAGAGCAAGAATCCCGTTTGATGGGGGTTCTTAAAAAGAACCGCAAGGTGATAGGATGGAGCGTAGCCGATCTCCAGGGGATAAGTCCGGCCCTGTGCTCCCACCATATCTATCTCGAGGATGAGGCGAAGCCGTCGCGTGAGTTCCAGCGGTGGCTGAACCCGAACCTGAGAGAGGTTGTCGTGAAGGAGATTTCAAAATGGTGGAGCGCCGATTTTATCTACCCCATCTCCGACTCCAAGTGGGTCAGCCCTTTGCATGTGGTGCCCAAGAAGACGGGCATCACTACAGTGGTCAGTGAGTCTGGAGAGGGGATTGCTATACGGGTACCCACTTCTTGGCGAGTCTGCGTAGATTACAAACGACTCAACCAGGCCACTAAGAAGGATCATTTCCCCCAGCCCTTTATAGATCAGATCATTGAGAGACTGGCAGGGAAGAGCCACTATCGTTTTCTGGATGGGTACTCGGGCTACAACCAGGTGGCCATCGCTCCCGAGGACCAGGACAAGACTACCTTTACCTGTCCCTTCGGCACATACACCTTCCGATGCATGCCATTTGGGCTATGCAATGCCCCTGCGACCTTTCAGAGATGCATGTTATCGATCTTTTCGGACGTGGTAGGGGAGTGCTTGGAGGTCTTCATGGATGATTTCTCGGTCTACGGTGACAGATTCGACTCCTGTCTTGACTGCCTAGTCCGAGTCCTTCAGCGATATATAGAGGTTCACCTTGTGATATCTTGGGAGAAGAGTCACTTCATGGTGACTCAAGGGACGGTGCTTGGCCATATCATCTCCAACAGGGGCATGGAGGTTGATCCGACCAAGGTTGATGTCATTAGAAAACTCGCACCGTCGTCCAATTTGAGGCAGTTACTGTCTTTTCTAGGGCACGTCGGTTTCTACCGATGATTCATCCATGATTTCAGTAGGATTGCCCGACCGTTGACAGATCTGCTGACGAAAGACACCAAGTTCCTTGTCGATGACAAGTGTCTTTCGTCGTTTGAGACTCTCAAGCGATGTGTTGTTGAGGCTCCTGTTCTCCAGCCGCCTGATTGGTCTCTCCCATTCGAGATCATGACAGATGCCTCCGATTTTGCCGTGGGGGCCGTGCTGGGACAGAGGAGTTATGGAGTTCCATTTGATATACACTACGCTAGCCACACATTGGATTCCGCGCAACGGAACTACACAGTTACAGAGAAGGAGATGCTAGCCGTAGTCTTCGCCCTAGATAAGTTCAGATCATACATTATTGGATCTAGAGTGACCTTGTATACTGATCATACCGCCATCAGGTACCTCATGGCAAAGAAGGATGCCAAGGCCAGACTGACTAGATGGATCCTTCTACTCCAGGAGTTCGACATAGAGATTAAGGATAAGCCTGGAGTCAAGAAAGTGGTGGCGGATCATCTCTCCTGATTAGAGCATCTTGAGGATTCTGAGCAGATTGACCCTATTTGTGAGACCTTCCCAGATGAGGTGATCCTTGCTATCACCTCTCTCCCATGGTACGCCGATATTGTGAACTTTCTTGTTGCTAAGAAAGTTCCACAAGATTGGCACAGGCAGAGGCTTGAGACATTCCTTGCGAATGCCAAGTCCTACCACTGGGAGGATCCCATCCTTTACCACGAAGGAGGGGATAACGTCTGGCGTAGGTGCATTCCTCAGGAGGAGCACCATAGCGTCCTCACTTACTGCCACAAGCTTGAGGCAGGAGGACATCACTCTAGGAGGAGAACGACACAGAAAGTGCTCCAATCCGGCCTATGGTGGCCTACCCTCTTCAAGGACTCTGATGAGTTCGTGAAGAGGTGTACTGACTGTCAGAGGATGGGCACTTGTGGACAGCGTGATATGATGCCGATGCATCCCATTCACTTCTGTGAGGTTTTTGACGCATGGGGCATCGATTTCATGGGTCCATTCCCTAAGAGTCAGGGATTTGAGTACATTCTGTTGGCCGTTGATTATGTGAGTCGTTGGGTTGAGGCCATCCACACCCGAACCGCAGATGCCAGGACTGTTTGCAGATTTTTGAGGAGGCATATCATTACACGATTCGGGGTACCTCGAGTGTTGATATCTGATGGGGGGTCTCATTTCGTCAACGACCAGGTGAAGACCCTTGCTAGCGAGTTCGGCATAGACCATCGAGTTGCCACTCCATACCATCCACAGACGAATGGTCTAGCCAAGGTGTCGAACAGGGAGATCAAGACTATTTTGCAGAAAGTCGTCCCCCTGACCAAAGGATTAGTCACAGCTTTTGGACTCGGTCTTGTGGGCATATAGGACGTCTTTCAAGACACCGTTGGGCACATCTCCCTTTCGCCTCATTTATGGCAAGTCGTGCCATTTACCTGTAGAGTTGAGACACAGGTCACTTTGGACAGTCACAGATATACTATTGGATCCAGATAGTGTAGGAGACTAGAGGAGGGCAGAGTTAGCAGCCTTGGAGGAGCTTCGTGATACCACCTTCTCAAACAACCTACAGTACAAGGAGTGAGTGAAGGAATGGCATGATTCTCATATCAGCCACAAGCATTTTGAGCCTGGACAGAGAGTATGGATGTTTGATGCTAGGCTTCGTCTATTTCCAGGGAAGCTACAGAGCAAATGGAAGGGACCTTATCTTGTGAGAAAGGTACACGACAATGGGAGTATTGATATATCTGAGTTGTCTTCTGAGAGTATCTTTCGAGTGAACGGCCAGCGGCTCAAGCCATTTCTAAATCATGAGCCGTGGGTCGTTGATGTTGCCCCTATTCACTTTGCGTGAGATGTGATCTTTTGACTCACATCTATTGCATCTCACGCCTGATTATCACTGTTCTCCTGACCTGTATAGATCCAGATGTCCATATCATTCCATTCTTTAGTCCACATCCCTTTCCTCATCTTTTGATTATGCTATACTTAGGGTGTAATTTACCCTAAGTATAGGGGGGATGTAGGACTCTTGGGTATTTCTTTTGATTCATTTTACCCCTATTTTTGTTGCCTATACTTAGGGATATTTTACCCTAGGGCCTGTTTGGTTGCAGGGTTGGGCAGGGTTGGGTTGGGCTGGGTTGGGCTCGGTGAATAGTAATCTGTGAGGAGGAAGTACCCTTGTGAATAGTAACCAGGGTTGGGCCAACCCTGCCCAACCCTGCAAACCCTGTACATTATTCACTCGGTTTTCCCTTTGTGTACAGCCTGCTATACTTAGGATTATTTGATCCTAAGTATAGGGGGAAAAGCCGAGATCCTCTTGATTTCTATTTTTTCAGTCGTCTTTGTATATAGCCTTCCTTTTCACTTCCCTATACTAAGCACGAGTTATGTCTTCTTCATCGCTCTTGACTCTGTGGACATCGTTCGAGCTAAGTATAGGGGGGTGTGTATATATTTCATATATACTTTAGCCATAACTCGTACTTTGTGTGAGTGTATAAATAAATAAAAATGGCTAAATACCTAAAATCCATAAAAATTAAAAATTTTTCCCTGTAAATAAACATTCTTTTATTTGCACAAACATAGCTATTGTAAAAATTATTTTTGTAAAAATGTTTTCAAAAACTTTTTGTGTAAAGTTTGTGTAAATATGTGTATATCAAAATTATGTATATAGTACGAAATTTTTCCAAAATGTTTTGAAAAACAAAAGTTTGCAAAAATCTTGTGTAAATTTGTGTAAATATTTTGCAAAACTTGCATTCATGCATACATCCTCGATTTCAAAACATTTTTCAAAAATTTTTGCATTTGTGTAAATATTGTGTAAATAGCATCTTTGTACATACTTGTATGTAGTTTTTCCTGGATTATAGTTGACATTTAAACTAGCCTGGAATTAAATTGGGAAATGGAGCTTGATTAAGATCTTAATCCACCTAATTCTAAGAGGAACCTTATAGGGCTTAGGGTTAAGGCTTTTCAGGTCCATGGTGACTTAATTCTTTGAGTCCACTAGGCTATGATCACATGTCATCTCAATGAGCCTAAGTAGAGCACTTAACAACACACACATGACTCATATAGACAATGGCTTTACTTGGACACCACACTATACACTGAGCTCTCTACGGATGAGGTGGTGAGGAGGCAGTCTTCCTTGACTTGGGGTAGGATATGAGGGTAGTACTTCTAGGTGGAATCTCTCTTCTTCTTTTAGTGAAGGAAGTGTGTCTCAACTTGGTCTGGTTGCCATGAGGTCTAACGACAGGAGTTGTGGGTTGCAATAATGCTTCAAAAGAGGGATAGTCTACTGGCTCAAGAGGAAAAACTCCTTATGTATATATGCTGCACATGTATATGTTGTAAAGATGCACTAAAAAATGCAAAAAGAAATAACTCCAAAAAAGTGGTGGGTCTGATAGAAAATGATAATCCCATCGGAGTATGTGTATAGTGCAATAAGCAAAGCTTGAGACTTATGGATTCCATCTTATGTAGCTTGCAGCAGGGAGACTTAGCTACACTGGCTGAGTCCCAAGGATACATGGCTACACTGACCATGGTCCATTCTCTTCTTCCTCCTCTTCTTGAGCCGGTTGAACTTGAACTTAGAAGGGAATACCCCGCTCCTCGAGGAAAGAGTGGCTAGACTAGGGTCATAGAGTTACCTTATTGCGGAGGGTTGTCAAATTGCCACTTCTGAGATGGAGAGCTTACTTCACATTCACAGTACAAGGAAAGACTCATGGTCTTCAGGGTTTGTGTTTATAGACTTGTTCTGATCTGGATTGTTGAGGAGTCTTTATTATAGATTAGTGGATCTAAGAGGCTGTTAAGTTTTAAACTTAAGTCCAAATAAGGTTCCGACACATCAATAATCCAAAGATCTGATCGAGCTCCATATTTCAATTTAATGAAGGCAAGTTTAATATACAGCATTAATCCATTCATTTTCTCCTCTTTTTCTTTTTCTTTTTCACTTCTTTTTCAAATAAGTGTTTGCTAAGGGACTAGCAACGTTAAGTATAGGGGGGTGATGAATACCCATTCATCACTCTTTATTCTTTTATTTTAGCTATAAAACCTTTGCCAAACACATGTAGATATATGTAAATATTAATAATTAGCAAATTGAATGCATTGTGTAAAATATAATAATTAGCATGTTTTTGTGCATAAATAAAAGAATAAAGAGACAAAAGAAAAAGAGGGAGATATTTAGAATAAATATTGAGCAACCTAATCCCAAGGGAGGGCTCAGCATGGACCTGACCGCATAAAAACCCAAGTAGAGAGAGATAAGGAAGCTCACGTGTGTATATATCTGTAAATAAATAAAGAAAAATATTTTCCTCTAAATAAAAATAAAAATGGGTTTGTGTTTATTTGTACATATTTGTAAATATTAAATCAAAATAAAAATGGAAAAATTAAAAAGAAAGAAAAAATACCCTTCCTTGTATATATTCATCATGTACATAACACCCACATATCTATTTATTTCCCTCTATAAATAAATAAATAAATATCCAAGTAAATTTGTAGAAATTCCTTATTCCATAATGTAATTCAATAAAATAAAAATCATAAAAACAAAAATAAAATAAAAAGAAATAAAAATAAAATCAAAACTCAACATTGTATATAGACCATGTATATATATGTATATAACTATTTATTTAACCCTTGTAAATAAATAATAAAAATAAAATAAAAATACCAAAATATTCCAAATTTTATCCTATAAATAAATAAAATATAAAATTAGAATAAAAATGTACAAAAATAAATAATTAAAAATCAAAATTAAAAATACAATATTGTATATACCTATGTATATAATACTATATTGTAAATACCTAATTTTTATTTCAAAAAATAAATAAAAAACACAAAAAAATAGTTTATAAATAAATAAACATTTTTGGTATTTTAACTTTTTCCAAAATACGCCATTTGCTTCTTTATATTGATTTTTCAATTCTTTATGACGTGGCCGACTCTCATTGGTCCACGGGGGATGTTGACCCCCCGGTCAACTCCCCCCCTGGACCACAGACTAGCGGATCTACGCACGACCCGTCTCTTCTCCCATTTATTGCGCTTTGATCCGATCACCAATACTCGAAACCCCGGGTCCTAATCCATCATCGTTCATCCCTGATCCATGCCCGGGGTGGGTTCTCGGGGTCCGCGCTCCGATTTCCTCGCCCGACATCCATCTAGCCGGACCCCTAGGACTATATAGCCTGAGCTCCGCTGCACATGTGACGCATCTTTGGCTCTGCATTCCCCTTCCCAGGACCTCCACCACCTTCGCCTGAGTGACAGCAAGCGACCGGTGGTGTCGCAGTGAGGAAAGAGTGCGCCGGTCATCGATCTGGTAGCCTTGCGCCGCCGTGCACTGCCCCTTGCGTGGTGCTCGAGCCTCGGGCATCGACGACCCTCGAGGCAAGGACCCAGAGCTTCAGCAGCTCGTCCCCATTCGATCTCAATCATCTGGTAAGCCTAGATTCTCTTATTTTTCGCCAATTTCAGTTTACGCCCAATTTAGTTCATCGCTGTCGGCCGTCAATTCCGACTACACCCGTCCACATCTCGACCATCGGACTCGACCATCACATTCGCCCTTCTCCCCGCACATTCTTTACCCATCCATTCAACCCAGTTCGCACAGGAATTGGGATTCGAGCTCCTTAACCGTCGCATCGCCGGAGCTCGTCCATCCCGACACATCGTTCACCCACCTCGCCTCTAACCGGGTCGAGGCACTTTGCCCTCGACCCAGGAGTGTTTCTGTGCAGCCTTGCAGGTGAGAGGAGGACCATCTGAGGTCCTCCACGTTCTGCATAGGAGCTTGAGCTCCGCCTTCGTCGCTGGAGCTCTTCGGAGCATTCCATCATCGGAGTAGCCTGATCGATGCGGGAAGCCTTGGCGATCATTTCCCACCTGTCACCCGCCCACGAGGAGGTCCAGCGCGTTCACAGTCCTCCAGCGAAGCTCGCCGGCGAGGAGTTCTTCCAGGAACCTCCTCCGCCGTTCGTTCGACTCTGGAGTCCCAGATTTAATCTGGACCGTTCTCTGATACGAAGAGGCGCCCCGAACCAGCACCGTTCGATCACCACGTGGCGCCATCTTCACCGTCCGTTGCAGAGGAGAGGCAAGCCTCGCCTACAGACGTCTGATCAGATACGTGGCGAGCCCTCCACCGTCCGATCAGGAGCCAAGGCTCCTTTGTTCAGCTGCAGCGCGTCTCAGCCGCACGATCATCTACGTGGCACGCATCCAGCCCCTCGATTAATAAAGGGTAATTTACCCTTAGGCCCTCTCTCTTTTAGCGTTCATCAATTAGTCCTGTAAATAGTTTTTGTAGTTCATTTTAGTTTGGTACATTTACATAGAGGACCTGTTAGTTTCTTATATTTGCATTTCTACCCCTGCCTATTGTGGACACGTGCTTCGATACGTGATTTCTTGGTGAAATTGCATTTTGTGGGATGTACTTTCTGGTTGTTAATGAATGAGAAATATTTTTGGATATTTGCATTGATGCCTCTGTGAGTGTTTTTATTTCCACATGTGTTGAATATAGTGGGCTTTTTATACTTTTGCCCCTGGACTTTTAGTAAATGTTACTAATAGGTCCAGGGACTTAAGTTTCTTTACAAATAGGTCCCTGAGTGCCCAGAACACGTGCGTGGCGCGTGGGAACCTTGAATTTTTGCACCACGACCCCCTGGGTTTCTCTTCTTGTTACTTTTAGGCCCCCAGAGTATATTTTTATGACAAATAGGTCCCTGTGACTGTGGGCTTTTGTTTGTTGTAAATAAGATATCAAATCTACTCCAAATCAAGTGAAAATTTGACACGTGGCTCCTGCCACTGTGTAGAATTTTTACTGATTTTTGAGAAATTTTTGGAGCCCTTTTATTATTTTTAAAAATCAAACCCCTCTCTTTTTGTCCCTGACCAATTATAAAAATCACAAAAAAATACTAAAACCTTCTCAAAAATTCTAAAAAATTCGTAGTTTGTGTGTTTTGTTGTGTTTGATTTTCTGACCAATTTTGGTCATTTTTGGATTTATTAAAAATATAAAAATTGAAAAACTTTGAAAATCTCATAAAAATTCTAATGATTAATAGAAAATTCCAAAAATAATAAACCCAATCTCTAATTTTCCTTTTTGTCTATATTTTACATGAAAAATACCTCCAGGTTCTGCTGAGACCATTGTATATTTTATTTTGGTCTTAAGAGCTTGGCTGGACAGTGTTCTTGCATTTCAGCCTTCTTTTATTTTTATAAAATCCTATAAAAATCAGAAAATTATCAAAAATTCACTAAAAATAGTAAAAACATAAAAATCATAAAAATATTTTTGTTTGAATTTTTAGACCTTTTTAGAGTGATTAAATAATTGCTTGAGTTTGCTTGTTTTATTGTTTTCTTATTTTTCTTTATAATTAAAAATTCTAAAAAATATAAAAATATTAAAAATCCACCAAAAATCCTTTGTTTTTATTTGTTTTTGTTTTTGACTACTTCGTAGGCCGCAAGGCCATCACGTGCTTCTTGAGTTCGACCCTGGGTGCTATACCAGATTAATATCATAGCGAGACTGCTTCCGTGATTTTTATCGTGTTTTGATTTCTATTTGGTGGTCTGAATTTTTCTTGATTGAGCTCTGAGTCCCGTGCGACTGAGGTTGCAACGACCGCATTGATTCATACTTACCTTAGTTGTTCGGGCGGCTCATCAGACGCCACCTCTTATTTGGTGGTAATTTTGTCTCCTTTTATTTATCTTATTATTTCTCAATAAATTGCAATAACTATTATTGCAATAATATCCATCAAATTAATTTCAAATTAATTTGTGAATATTTCAATCATGCCATTGAAAAAAAATATGTGAATCATATTCACATCCCAAACTAATTTGTAAATTACATTTCTAATTAATTAACTAATGTGAATCCAATCCACATTAATTAACAAATGCTATTTACAATATTTCTCTCTCTCTCTCTCTCTCTCTGATATATTATAAATCCCATTTATAATATAGACAGATATTCTGGATAGCACTATCCATAATCTGCTTATCCTTGATAATTAAATCACATTTAATTATCTTGGATAATTATTCTCACAATATGAATCTTATTTATATTATACTTGATAATTAAATCTCATTTAATTATCTTGGACAATCATTCTCATAATATGAATTTCATTCATATTATACTTGATAATTAAATCTCATTAATCATCAAGACCTTCTTGCTTGGATACTAAATTCATCATGAGAATTATTCTTGAACTCCTTCAAGAATAATGTGCTTTCTCCGCATATACTTGGAGATAAGGACATGGCGATTGTATTGTTCCACGTATAGTGACTTGGATATTGAGATCACATCTCAAATCCAGATCTCGGGCCTCTCAAAGATGCTTGATTAAATCAAGACCGTAAATCTAATCTTCTCATTGCATCTGAATCACATTCAGATCAATGTCCAACATTTGGACCAAGATCAAATTACTTCTCTACTGAGAGGGGTCACTAAAATCCAGACCCGTTTCATCACTCCCTAGGAATGGAAGCGTCATGGTTATACAATCGTTTATGATCACATCACCCTCAGGTATTCCCAACACCTGTACATCCTGCATACTGGAAGACCCAGAATAAACCCAAAGTATTAGATCAACTTTATACTGTCTACTTCAGGGTTTTATCAGTAAGTTCTCATTTGATCATTGGGATTTGGTATCGATCATTGATGATGACTCTGAAGGCTAGGGTATAGGTGCTAAAGTGGTCGTTGCGACTCAAGCGATCAGACGATGTCAATCAAGAAAAATGAACCACTAATATCAATAAAATCAGATAAAACCAAAATAGCGGTCCTACTATTGGATTAACCTGGTATAGCACCCAGGGTCGAACTCAAGGAGCACGGATTGGCCTTACGGCCTACGAAGTAGTAAAAAGGAATAAAACAAAAGAACAAAATATTTTTAGTGGTTTTTTAAATATTTTTATATTTTTTTGGATTTTTAATGGATTGAGAAAATAAGAAAAACAAAGAAAAACACACTTCAACAATTTATTTAAGGCACTAACAATCAACCAAAAATTCAAACAAAAATATTTTTATGTATTTTATATTTTTTAGTGTTTTCGGTGAATTTTTGAGAATTATCTGATGTTTATCTAATTTTCTAAAAATCAAAAAGTGAAACAAACAGTGGGTACTGTCCAGCCGAGACAAAAAGCCCTAGATAAAATATCTAAGAGTCTCAAAATGGCCTGGAGGTAATTTTCTTGTAAAGAAGATGAAACAAGGAAAATTTAGGTACCACTTTTATTATTTTTGGATTTTTAATTTATTTACTAGAATTTTTATAGGTTTTTGAGTGTTTTCAAGTTTTTAGTGATTTTCAGTAACGAAAAATAGCCAAAATTGGCTAGAAAATCAAACTAAGTAAAATAGACAGTACCTAATTTTTGTAGAATTTTTAAATGAGTTTTAATATTTTTTTGGGGTTTTTAAAGCTAGACAGTAGCAAAATTAAAGGTTTTTGAATTTTTTAAAATATCAAATGAAATCAAAAATGTCCTCAAAAATCCAAAAAAATTTTACATCATGGCAGGAGCCATGTATCCAATTTTCGTTAGATTTGGAGGTGATTTGCTATTTTATTCAAAAATAAAGAGAGGGTACTGTGCACAGGGACCAAAGTGCAAATACCCAAAGTTCTGGGGGGGTCTGGTGCAAAATACCCAGCAAAACACGCGCCACGCACGTGCCTGGGGCACTCAGGGACCCAAATGTAATAAAAATAAGTCCCGAGGACTTATTGGTAACAGGTACCAATAGTCCAGGGGCCTATCTGCAAAACACCCAAAATATATCGCACATGCTCAAATAAACCACGCACAGGGGTATAAATGCAAATAGATAAAAGTTTTCATTCATTCAATAACATCCAGAACTACAGGGGTCTCTACTGCAAATAAACCAAAATATCACGTGTCGATGCACGTGTCCACAACTGGCAGGGGTATAAATGCAAATAAAATAAAGCACAGGGTCCACTATGCAAATAGCACTAAAACTAAACAACTGACTTTAATATTTACAGGACTAAAACTAAATAAAAATAAAGACAGGGCCTAAGGGTAAATTACCCTTTATTATGCGGAAGGGCTGGATGGCTGCCACGTGGCTGATCGAGCGGTCGAGGGCAGGTGGCACTCCAGCACTGGGGTCCTCGGGCTGATCCAACGGTAACGACTGAGCCACGTGTCGATCTAACGGCTGGGATCAGATCTCCTCTGATCGGACGCTATCTGCGGCTCCAAGAACGGACGGCTAGGATAGAATCTGGAGCGATGAGGCTGATCTGACGGCAACTGGAGGACGAGGAAGAACAGGCGGCCGGCGAAACTCGCCGGCCTCGTGGAAGCGCTCCCGGCCTCCTCTGCTGCGCCTGAGGATCGGAGAAGCTCCGGCGTGGCGGTGCGCAGCTACTGATGCCCTCCGATGGCCCAGCCGAGCTCGGGAGAGCTCCGGCGAGGGTGGCGGAGGTGAGGCTCCTGGTCTGAACGTCGAAAGGCCTCAGATTGCCTTTGTTGGACCTGCAAAGCAACCTAGAAGACTCGCGGGTCGAGGGAAAACTGCCTCGACCCGGTTAGGCGAGGCGAAGGTGGCTTGTGAGTCGGAACGGCGAGCTCCGACGAAGGTGGTAGGCGGAGGAGCTCGGTTCCCAGCTCCTGTGCGAGCTGGGATGGGCGAATGGGTGAAGAAGGTGCGCGGGGAGATGGCGAAGGCGATGGTCGATTCCGATGATCGATAGGGGTGACGGAGTGGTCGGAATCAGAGATATACGACGGCGGCGCGATTTGGGCGTAAACGGAAATTAAAGGAAAAGGCGGATCTAAATGGGTACCTGGGTGAACGGAGAGACTGGGGAGGGGCTGCTGATGCTCCTGGTCGTTGCCTCAAGGATCGTCTCGCTCCGAGGCTCGGAGCTCACGCGGGTGGCGGAGCTGCGGCGGCTGGGCTCGCCGGATCGATGGCCAAGCTCCCTCTCCTCGCTTCGACAGGTCGGGACGCAAGCTGTCACTCTTGCGGGCGCTCTGGAGCTCACTGGGAGTGGAGACAAGGGACCAAAGATGGAGCAATCGAGTGGCGGAGTTGCAGCTATATACGTCTAGGGGTCCGAGAAAGATAGGTCCGGGCAAGCTCTGGAGCGCGCGGATCCCGAGGATGCAGCTCCGGCGAGGATGTCGGATGAGAGGTTAAGGATTCGGACCCGGGGTTTAGGGAAATGGGTGTCGGATCAAGCGGGTAAAATTCTGAGAAATCGGGTCGGGCGCTTACATCCGCAGAAGGTGGTCCTGGGGGGGTAGTTGACCGGGCGGTCAACATCCCCAGGACCCAATGGAAATCGGCCACGTGGCTGGATCTTGAAGTGAAAAATAAGGGTAGCTAGGGGCCGAATTTGCAAAAACTCAAAACACAAAATATTTTTTATTTTATTTTTTTCTATTTTTTAGTGATTTTTAATTAATTTTTGGAAATAAAAATAAGGTATATACATAGTATGTAATATATAGGTATATGTACACTATTAGGGTTTTTTATTTTTTTTATTTTTAATTATTATTTTTATGAAATTTTATTCCTATTTTATATTTTATTTTATGTATAGTATAAAACAAGGAATAAAAAGGTATTTTTATTTTATTTTTATTATTTATGTACATAAGTAAAATAAATATATATGTACATCTATGTACATGGTATATGTACAATGTATTTTTGTATTTTTAATTTTGTTATTTTTATTTTGCTTTTGTTTTAATTGTTTTTATTTTATTTATTTACAATACATAACATAAAATATTTACAAAAATTATAAAAGTTAATTTTAAATGTTTACATGGCTAAATAAATATGTATGTGAGTCTATGTACAAAGTGACTATACAAGAAATGTTTTTGCTTTCTTTTTTATTTTTAAATTTTTCTTTTGATTTTATATTTATAAATAGATACAAGTATTTACAAGCATAATTTAAGCACTTTTTGTTGAGGAAAATACTTTTATTTATTTACATAGGTATTTACACACATGAGCCCCTATCTCCCTCTACTTTGGCTTTTATGCGGTCAGGCCCATGCTGAGCCCTCCCTTGGGTTAGGTTGCTCAATATTTATTCTAAATATTTCCCTCTTTTTCTTTTTGATCTTTACTCTTTTATTTTTGCACAAAAACATGATAATTATAGGTTTTTACACAATGCATGCTTTTGGTAATTATTCCTATTTACACATATCTACATGTATTTGCAAAGGTTTTTGTAGCTAAAATATAAGAATAAAGAGTGATGAATGGGTATTCATCAATCATATACTTTCCAAAAGCATATATCATACCTAGGTCTTGATTATATACTTTCCAATAGTATATATCAAACCTACAAATTCAGTCAAGCTTCCAAAGCGAGATGACCGTGCACGGAATTTGATTCCTCCCAATATCTCATGAGTGAGCTCATGTCTTCCGGTTCAGTAGTGAACCTGTATGATCCCTTTGAGAGATCGTATCACTCATATGCCCTTATATGCACACCAGCTCGCCGGTGTATAGACCTTGGTTAGGCCATCAACCTATCGGTCTGCCAAATGTACATACTCAGACATATAGTAACACATCTGTCTCTGGTCAGAGGATGCGTTGCTATATCGTGACAACATACGACATAGGACTTTGGTTATCTCGATCGCGTTAAGTCAACTCTTTGACCTAACTAATCTGACACCTATGAATCTCTATTCCTATGTAGAGGACCTGCATCAAGAGGTCGGTCAGATATTAGCCTATGTGAGAAAGGATTTCCATCTCCTACTCAGGCTGGAGATCACATCTTAACAATCATTTGACGGGCTTGATGAGTCCTCAATCTAACCCATTAGATATTCATCCAAGCACCAGCCTCTATGATTCATCTAATGAAACAACAGCTATATGATTATCAAGATGGCCATGGTACATAACCCTAAATGTACAGAGGGACCTATTATGCAAATTATTTATTCTTCATTTCAGATCAGGGAATGATATACGCAATAACATTTATTGCATAATAGCTCGTCGCGGGCTCGCATGTCCAACAGACTTAGCTACACTGGTTGAGCTCCCAGGGATACATGGATACACTGGCCATGGTCCATTCTCTTCTTCCCCCTCTTCTTGATCCGGTTGAACTTGAACTTAGAAGGGAATACCCCGCTCCTCGAGGAAAGAGTGGCCAGACTAGGGTCATAGAGTTACCTTGTTGGGGAGGGTTGTCATTTTGCTACTTCTGAGGTGGAGAGCTATACCTCACTTACACTGTACAAGGAAAGATTCATGGTCTTCAGGGTTTGTGTATGTAGACTTGTTCTGATCTGGATTATTGAGGAGTCTTGACTATAGATTAGTGGATCTTAGAGGCTATTAAGTTTTAAACCTAAGTCCAAATAAGGTTCCGATACATTAATAATCCAAAGATCTGATTGAGCTTCATATTTCAATTTAATGAAGGCAAGTTTAATGATCAGCATTGATCCATGCATTTCTCCTCTTTTTCTTTTTCTTTTCTTTTTCACTTCTTTTTCAAATAAGTGTTTGCTAAGGGACTAGCAAAGTTAAGTATAGGGGGTGATGAATCCCCATTCATCTCTCTTTATTCCTTTATTTTAGCTAGAAACCGTACCCAAATACCATGTAAATATGTGTAAATATCATAAGTTGTCAAAACACCTGCATCATGTAAATATGCATAATTAGCATGTTTTTGTGTAAAATAAAGGAATAAAGAAACACAAGAAAAAGAGGGAAATATTTAGAATAAATATTGAGTGACCTAATCCCAAGGGAGGGCTCAGCGTGGGCCTGACCGCAAAAGAATTCAAGTAGAGAGAGATAAGGTCAATCATACTTGTACATAACCCTATGTATATAAATAATTTTATTTTCCTCAAAATAAAAAAATAAAAAGTGTTTATCATACCTTGTACATATTTATAAAAATAAAATAAAAATCATAAAAATAAAAATAAAAATAAAAATAATAAAAATCATTTTCCACTTTGTATATATACCATGTAAATATGTATATAAACCTATTTATTTAGCTAATGTAAATAAATCATAAAAATTAAATAATAATATCTTTTTATTCCAAATTTTATGTTGTAAATAAATAAAATATAAAATTGGAATAATTTTACAAAAATAAATAATTAAAAATAAAAATAAAAAATACATATGTGTATATACCTACATATAATAATAATATAATGTAAATACATAATTTATATTTCAAAAAAATAAATAAAAATCACTAAAAAATTCTTTGAAAATAAATAAATATTTTTTATTTTGTAAATATTTTAAAATAAGATCATTATCTATTTTATTTTGATTTTGAAAATAATTTCCAATGGAATTATTCCATTGGTCCACGGGGGATTGTTGACCCCCGGTCAACTCTCCCCCCAGGACCACTCGACCCGGATCTCGGCGCCCCGACCCGTATTCTCAGATTTTTCGCGAGATGATCCGACCTCTAAATAGCTAAACCCTAGGCTCCAATTGAAGTTCCCACGTCCATGATTCACGCCCGGGTAGATTTTAGGGATCCGTGCACCATAGCGTCATGCCCGACTCCTTCTTGCCGGACCCTCACTCATATAAAGCCTCAGCTCCGGCTGCACTTTCATACATCTTTGGCCTTCCCCCTCGTCGCCAGTGAGCTCCTCTCCATCGCCTGAGTGACAGCCATGCGAGAGAGGGTCAAAGCGAGGCACGGGAAGCCGGGAACCACTGATGTGGTGGCTACACCGTCGTGCTCCGCCGCGAGGTCGGCTAGAGCCTCTGGACCATCGACCCATCGAGGCGAAGACCCCCGGAGGTCCCCGACCTCCAGGACAGACACCCTCCTTCACCAGGTAGCGTAGATAACTTTTAGGTTAGGCTAGTTTTAAGTTTTTCGATTCCGGTCCAGTTAGCTCCGCCGCCGTCGCCCGCCATCTCCGACCACCCATTTGCCCTTCCAACCGCCCTACCACCTCCATCAGACTTCCCTACACCTTTTCCACTCTTCCATTCACCCTGACTCGTCCCGGAGCAGGTCCATCGCCTTCCTCCATCGTCGCCTCGCCGGAGGGCACCATACCACCTCATTCCTTCACCCATTTCACCTCTCATCGGGTCGAGGCACTTTGCCCTCGACCCAGGAGTCTTTATGTGCAGCTTGCAGGTTGAAAGGGCCCCATCTGGGGGTCCAAACATCCAGGCACAGGAGCTTCGCGCCTCCTTCATCGCCGGGCCACTCCGGTGGTTCCCGGCCTCATCGGAGGTACCTACCAGCTGCGGACCATCGTGACCGACCTCTTCCACACCTCAGCAGCCTCATCGGAGCCCTCCATCGCGTGGATTAGGCCGGCAAACTTCACTGGTGGCTTGTTCTTGGAGGGGCTCCAGTTGCCGTCCGATCGCGCCTCCTCCGCCAGATCAGATCAGAACCATTCATCTGCGGAGCGTCCCCATCCGTCGATCCATCCGAGGAGTTGATCCAGGCTATTGATCCAGCGAAGAGGCATGCACCTCCAGCCACCATCAGAGTTCCACGTGGCACCTCCTCGACCGTTGATCATTAATAAAGGGGTAATTTCACTTAGGCCCCTGTCTTTTTGCTTTTTGTCGTTTAGTCCTGTAAATATTAGTTTACGTTGTTTTTATTCTGGAACATTTGCAGTTAGGACCCTAGGTTTATTTAATTTGCATTATAGTCCGTGTTTATGTGAGCCACGTGCATCGACACGTGAGGTTTGGGATATTTGCATTTTCAGTCCTGTATTTCCTGAGTGTTATTGATTGCATATTTTTAAATCAGAATTACACTTATACCCTTCCGTGTCTGAACCACGTGTTGCGCGCATGTTATTTTAAGCTTTTTGCATAAGGGCCCTTGGACTTTCTTTATTTGTTACTGTTTGGCCCCTAAAGTACGTTTTCTTGCACTTAGGTCCATGCTTGCTGTGTGCCTTGTTTTTATTGAATAAAATATCAAATCATATCCAAATTAGGTGAAATTTGGACATGTGGCTTCTGCCACTGTGTAAAAATTACCCTAAAATTTTGGGACATTTTTTAGGCTTTTTACTATTTTAAAAAATCAAAAACAGGTATTTTTGCTACTGTTTGAAAAAAAATCAAAGAAAAATATAAAAGTTTTCTAAAATTTCTAAAAAAACTTAGGGATTGTTAGTTTAGTAGTTTTCTAGCTTCTATTTAATTTTTGTGCAATTTGGATTTATAAAAACCATAAAAATTGAAAAACCCTAAAAATCTTATAAAAATCATTAAGAATTCTATAAAATTAAAAAAATGCAAACTCTTTTTCTGTAGCTTAGTTTGTACATATTTTTCATAAAAATTATCTCCTGATTTTTATAGACCAATTATATATTTTTAATTTGTCTTTCAAGTCTGGCTGCACAGTAACCCATTGTTTTCCTATTTCTCCATTTCTAGAAAATCAAAGAAAAATTGAAAAATTCTGAAAAAAATCAACAAAAACACTTAAAAACATAAAAAACACAAAAATAATTTTATTTTAATTTTTGGAGTATTTTTGAGTGCTTAAATAAATTGTTGTTGTTGTTGCTTGTTTATACCTTTTCTTATCTTTTTCCTTATAATTAAAAACATAAAAAAATAAAAATAATTAAAATCCACCTAAAACATTTTTTCTTTATTTTATTCTTTTTGACTACTTCGTAGGCCGTCTCAGCCAACTCGTGCTCCCTGAGTCTGACCCTGGTCGCTATACCAGGTTAATAAACTAGCGAGGACCGCTATTGATTTCACTGTTTTATATTCCGATTTGGTGGTTCCTTTATTTATTTTTCTTGATTGAGCCTAGTTCTGAGATCCGGGCCGCTACGACCCTTGTTCTATTACCTTCACCTGGGTCTTGGTTAGTCATTTTAGCGCTCATCAGTGTGGCAGATGCACTGCGAAGCTGAGCAAGCCTGATAGGAAGCTTGCGACACAACAACGGTGGTGTCGTAGATCTCGCCTTTGAGGTTGTCATCGCTCAACTCGTCTCTTATAGCTGGCACCTAGAGGATAAAGGGGATCGACCTCTTTTCTCTCGAAACGGCGGATGCATTGCATGGGAGAGAGCGGGTCCTTTTTAACGGCAGTTGGAGGAGTGGGATTTGTAGCGACGTGAGGAGATGGAGGGGGTGGCTCATCGTGGGGAGTGGTTTGAATGGAGATAGGGAAGAGACGGTTGGGGGTTTGACCGATAATGTGGGGGAAGTGGTTGCGCAGGCGTAGCCACTCGCGTGGGTGGCGATGGTTAGTTGACTAGCGAGAGGTGCAGGAAGTGGTGGAGCAAGCATGTGCAAAGAGGGGCGGGTCAGACAGGCACAGGATGGGTCGCACGCCGCTGCAAGAGGCAGGGCGGCGGTTGGGCGTAGAGAGACAAAGGAGTGGGGGACGTCCATCATCGCGCGACGCGGGTGGTTGCGCAGGGCACGGTCCTGCGAGGTGGAAGAGGAGTGGTCACGTGCTAGGCACATGACCAGTCGGAGAGGTGGACATGCCACGTGGCGCATAGGAGTGCGACCACGTAGTGGTGTATTAAATAATATAATTAAAATAAATTAATTAAAATAACTAAAAAATAAAATAAAATAAATAAGTAAATAAATAAATAAATATGGATAACATGTGGCGGCTCCAGGAGCTGCCACATGTCAATACAAAAAAATCATAAATTAAATGCAAAGAAAAATAAAAAAGAAATAACAAAAGGAGTCAAATAAAAAAGATGTCAACACAAAAGTTACTTATCTCGACAAGATGTACAACTTCGTAAAGGATCGAAAATCAAAAGAAATCATCTGTACAAAAAGGATTTTTGGGCGGTATCTTATATGTATAAAATACCATATTTTTATGTTTTGCAAATTTTTTGTTATTTTTAAATAAAATAAAAGTCAAAATAAAATAGAGAAAATGTGAAAGAAATAGTTACAAATTGATCTATTTTTGGATTTTTAATAATTAAGAAAATACAAGAATAAAAATGAAGTTATTTTGGTCAATTTGTACAATATACAATAGGGTCCCAAAACCCAAGTTTCACATACGAACTCTTATTTTTATGAAATTAGTCTTGTTTTCAAGGTCTTTGAATGTATATTACTTTAAAGTGAGTAGACCTAAATTGGACACTGTATGAGAGATATGTGCATTTAAAATTCTTAGTCTCAAACTTGGATTTGGGCTTTATTGGTCAATTTTACAAGCTACTATTTTTTATATTTTTTATTAGTGTTAGTAATGTATACATTATATAGTTAATTTTATCGGATTTGGAGTTAGTATAAAATAGATACAAATATGTGAATTTCACTAATTTACAGGTGAATATGTACAAGGAATTTCAGGCTTCTTATTTATGCAAATATGAATGTTAAAATGCACATATTATTTACACAAGAATGAATGCTAATTATGCAGAATAAATGGAGAAATGCAGTTAATTACTCGGAAACAAAGCTTTGTTTTCAACTTTTAGAGTGATGAATCGCATATTCATCACACGTCACCTCACAGGGCAATTTGCATGTACACACACGTTGCTGTTGTAATTAAGTTTTAATATTAAAAGATTGAATATTAGTTTTAAAGTTTTGGGTATTTTGCACCATGCCCCCTACCTTTATTTTTTTTACAAATATACCCCTTCTAGTTCAAGTATTTTTGTGTATGTTTATCTATTTTTCTATAAAGATCATCCATGCTCCAAAAATAAAAAAAAGGATGAGGTACCTGGATACATGCTCTTTTACATCATGTAATTAGTTTTGCATTTGATGCCTTTTTCCTATTTATTAAAAATCAAATAGTGCGTGGGTATTCCTTGTTTGCTCTGAAAAATAAAAAATATAAAATCATGTTTAAATATTCTCAAAAAATAATGTGTGTTTATTATAGTATCTAGTACCCCTAGACAAAAGCCCCTAAAAATAGAAAAAGAAAATGAGAAAAAAATAAAAGCTCCAAAATTTTATTAAAAAATATAAAAAACTACCAAAAAACCCAAAAATATTTCTTCCTATCATGTATTTTTACTCATACAAACTAGTATATAATAAATTTATTTGGAAAATTTTTAAGGCTTTTTGCTTTTTAAACCTCAAATCAATTAGGCCTATTTATGTAATCTCTGTTTTGAGATATTTGACTTATAAAATACCTAAAAATTAGCAAAATAACTTGAAAAATCATAAAATAATAGAAAAAATATAAAAATAAAAAACATTTTATTTTCTATTTTGACTATTTTTTACCTATATTTATAACTATATTACCATATACTGTATTCTATATCTATATATAGTATATATAAGTTATAATATTATTTATTAGTATAAATATTGTATAATTATTTTAAAATAAAAAATATATAAAAATTAATTAAAAAATAAAAAATAAAAACCCACAAAAACCTAAGTAAATAGTGTGCATACCTCTATACATTGATACTTGTTTTATTTATTTATAAATAAAATACATGTACTACACGTATGTTCCCGGAGTTCGACCCCTACATGCTTGTCCACTATACACATTCATCGTAGGGTATAATAAATGTTGATCCACATCTCTTACTTTTATTGCTTCATTATTATTTGTGGTTTGATTGTTGCTTTAATCGCTTGATCTCTATGAGAGGCCGCCACATCGACTGCACTCCTGCCTTGTGTGGAGTGCAAGGCCCTCCTCACCTTGTCAAGTTTTTAAACACATACACAAATAATTAGATGGATATGCATTCTAGATATAGTATATATATAATTTATTTTAATTTCCTGTTACTAGTTTTATTTTATGTTTTAAACATGTTTCAAATAATATATAAAATATTTTAAAATATAAAAATGTAAAGAATAAAATACATGAATATATATATATATATACAGATACACAATACACGAGTACACCAGAAAGTTGGCTTTAACATCTTAACTCTATTTTTAATGAAACCACCTTCATTAAATAAATAATTTAATTTGGAATATAATAGAGGTCAGTTTGGTTCAGTTTGACTTCATATGGAGAAGATATTGGTCTGTGAAGTTCGGTTTGCAACTTTTTCATTTGTGTGTCCCTATTGCACTTTGCATTATTTTTAAGGTCTATTATTTTTATAATCTTCTATACATTAATATGTACAAGTTTCATGTTGAAAACTTTATTAGTTAGAATGTGTAAAATGCTCAATAAAATAGAAGATATTGAGCTATTTATAGTATAATTAATTAAGTTTTCCACTATATTTTTGTGTAGTATTTTGCTTTATATCCCCCTACTTTATTCCTTTTCGACCTAATCAATATCGACTCCGTCTCGAGGTCTAGCGTCATTCAGTATATTTGATACTTCATTTATTTTCCTTTTTTGTTTTTATTCTTTTGTTTTAGATTTAAACATAGATAATTATGTGTTATTTACAGATAAATAATGAATGTAATTTGTACAAGTTAGCATTATTTACAGGTATTTTGATAGGGATTTAAATATACAATGGAAGAATAAAGTTAGATGAATGGCTATTCATCATATATTCATGCATTGAATTACAAGAACAAACATAACCTTGCAACGAATAATATTCGTTGCTGCATATTTAAAATTAGAAGATATGTAAATGAATATTCAAATTATTCACTATCATTAGGGGTGGAGAATTGAACTAAGAATTCTCTATCTTCATCATCAATCAAATCATTGTTTACAACTCAATATTCTATTTAATCATCAATCCAAATTATCATAGGCCACTTTCTTGTAACTTCAAGTACATTTACAACAATGATATTATACCCTATTTAGTAGTAGTCCATGATACGTTCATGGTCATACGTATATCTTGAAGACCTTGGACACGCATGTGGGGGACATAATTAAGATTTTCGCAACTGGCAATTAGGTGAGACGATTTGTCATGGCGATATTATTGGAACCTGATGTCCTAATTAAGTTAACGTCTTGATCAAACGAGTCTCGCAAGCAACCCCTCTTTATTCATGATATAATTGGTTGGAGATCCAACACAATTATGCTTGACCTTGAAACTTTAATTGAGTGTATTATTAACAACGATCAAAATTTGCATTCATCGCCTTCCACGCAGAGCTGAGTCCCATCGATTTGAGATAACAATAAGTAGATCTTGATGAATCAGTTCATGGAAAACATGCAAGCCATGCTCAGCATATAAATCAACTGTCTATTTTTTATACTTTGTAAAGACTAGCATCTAGACCTGCATGATGCACACTGTCCTAAATCTATAAATCTCGACAGTGGGCATTACAACAAAATAGAGATATAGTTGCGTCTTTTCAAAATCCATCACTAAATCGTCTGTTGTTAAATATACAACGACGATATTATTCATTGTGGAATAATTTTTTATACTTGAAATTAGCAACGGATGTCACTAGCATTGCTATATCATTAACGATGGTCAACATAATGATGTTTTTCTGTTGATATTTCAAAATTTGCACTAATCATCGCCAAATATTTAACTAAAAATTAGCGATGATTAGTTAAAATCTTTAAAGAATAGCAACAGATATATAAAAAGGGTTTGGCAACGAATAATATTGCCATTATATATTTGACAATGGACGATTTAATGACAGATTCTTAAAAGACGATCACTATGACCTACTTTTATTGCAGTGTTCGTCAAAAGTTTGGAGGCGGATCCTCTGTTGTTACAACATGTACTGTAACGCAGGGGAGCTGCAAGATCACCCTCGTACGGTTCTCGGAAGGGGTCGGGGATGGCTGGTGCGCATCCTGAGAGTGGTCCAACGGCTTTTTCGAATTAAAGTACGTCGTATAACAACAGAGGACCTGCTCTCCAAAAGTTTACTATCCTTACTCCTTGAAGGTACCTTGCGCAGAACAGAGAGGATCCTCTGTTGTGGTGTTGTGCCTGTTGTGGTCGTGTGAACCGCTCGATCAAGATCGAGCGGCACACACGCCTACAGCAGACTGTGATGTCTTTCTGCCTACACGAACATATAACCAGGTAGTTAAATATACAACGCTAAAATATGCATGCAATTATGTCTCAAGTGCGTGGTAAGTAGGCCATTGTGTTTTACATTGTGCGATATAAAGCGTGTCATTGCAATTATGTCTCAAGTGCGTGGTAATTAAGCCATTGTTTTTACATTGTGCGATATAAAGCGTCATCTTCTGGTAACTTCTCCCACACCCTACTGGTGCCGTTGTTCGCAAGCGCTCGTGTGGAAGATTTTGCTTATTTTAGAAGTTGAAATGCTATCGTTTTCGAACGAAAGAAAAAAAAAAGACGTGTCATCTTCTCAATAATTCTTCCCACTGTGATCCTGGGAGTGGGCATTTCCAGGATGAGAGAAGTCTTTTTGAGCAATTATTTAAAGCCATATGATCCTGCAAGGTCCCTTCCCTTCACATCTGACCAGACACCCATCCTCCCATTAGCCTTTCCTTCCCACTAAACCTCAGCAACCCTTTTCTCTTCACGCCTCCATCACTATAAATACCAGTACAGAGTACATCATGTCCATTATATAAATACACCCATCACCTCTATCGCTACCGCCTTCCTCTACTTGCTATACTGTGTGCGCATCCATCTATACATGGCAGGTAGAGGAGCAAGGAGCCTCCCTCCAGGGTTTCGATTCTTCCCCACCGACGAGGAGCTCGTCGTCCACTTCCTCCACCACAAGGTTGCCATGCTACCATGCCATCCTGAAATCATCCCAAGCTTAGATCTCTGTAGATACGATCCATGGGAGTTAAGTGGTACGTACGTGCATTACATTTGATGTGGCAATGACATTGGTATTTACATTCAAGGAATATGGACTAACCTGTTTAAACTTTTGAAATAATTCTGTCACGTACTTATAATATATCCATGCATCAAGTATTAGTTGAGGACTGAGATTTGCATTCTTATGACTTTAATCTGACGTTGTTGATGGTGAGAGAAGGTGAGGCTCTCAAAGGAGGCAATGGCTGGTACTTCTTCAGCAGGAATACTCAAACTCGAGGCTCAGCAAACGGCTACTGGAAACCGGCCGGCACCGACGAGCCTGTCATGAGCAGTGGCACGGTCGTTGGTATCAAGAAGTTCTTCGTGTTTTATGCCGGCGCTGCTTCTCACGGCATCAAGACTAACTGGGTGATGCATGAGTACCATCTCCTCGATTCGGGCATTTGCACAGGCAGCTGTAGTGAACACAAGAGATCATCCAAGAAAAGGGGACAGCAGAAGCAAGTCAGCTCTTACTAAATCACCACTCCTATTTTCAATGTTCTATGTTATAATTAGTTGCTAATATTTAAGCTGGTTTATTAGGAATCCAGCATTTGGGTTGTGTGCCGCGTGTTCGAATCAGGATGCGGATCGCAGCCAAGCTTCTTCAACGATGGAGCGGAGCTGTCGTGCCTCGACGAGGTGTTCTTGTCTCTGGACGACGAGCTCGACGAGATAAGCTTGCCCAAGTAGCTGGCTAATTAAATGGAACTTGTTTCTGCAGCAGTGAAGAAAGGTGGAGAACAAAGAAGAAGAAGAATATGAATAAAAAAACAGGAGGCTAACTATGTAACTAAACTGCTGCTGCAAAACTCTAATTTGCGTGCCTTCATTCTTCTTCATGTTCTTTTACTGCTTCATTATGTACCGAATCCAGTTCCATTCATATTTACCATGAGGATGTTTGCATATTAAGCTTGTTAACCATAAATATCTGTGGACTAGACATATCAGTCGAGACGTATCTATCAGTATTCCCATCTTCAGTGAATTCATTATCCAAATCCGTTCAACTTATTAAACATGGAGTACATGCAGTACGTATACTTCACGGGTACAAACAACCCAGTGGATATCCGTGAACTTAAGTAATCAACGAATACTAAGCAATTGCTACATTCAGAAAAGCAGCAAACTGTTTTCTCTTTTGCTGCTAAGATATGGATATTAATGTAAAAGGATTTTCTGCTTATTCCAAACGTCTGAGGATTCACAGCACTTTGAGTAAGTGGAATGTTAGATATAAAAATGAGGTGCGGGGGGCCCTTCCCGTCCTCGTGTGTGCTGTTGTGGGAGTGGTGGAGAAGGTGGATTTGTGGTTGTGGGATATCCTGAATCCCAAAGCAAAGGACTGCAGTATCGATGATATCTTTACTCAAAGCTCGAAAAGTGGGATAGGGATGGGTGGTAGCTTAGCTAAGCACATCGTTGTCAAGGTCGTCATACTCAGATGTGGATTTGTGGGTTGTGCATGTTCATCGGAGTCCACTCGCATAATGTGGGTGAAACGTTAGGCATCCTTGATCTATCGTTACATCATTGATCTATCATGATATGTATAGGTTTATCTTAGACTGTACTGTTCTGCATTTACCCACAATTCACTGCGGGGATATAATTGAAATAAATGAAGATAAAATGATATTCAGCTCTTGTTAATGTAATATAGGACAATACATCATACAATGGATATGATAATAAAGTTACAAGTTTGGCCAAAAATTGAACTAAAAATGTGGGGGAGAAAGGGGGAAGATGAGAGGAAAGAGTGCAATATATGTCACCTGTTCATTTTCCATATTCTCATATGCATTTTCCTCTCATTTTTTAAAATATAATAGAGATTTTTACACCATGAACTTTATAAACTTTGCAAATTACCTTCTCAACCTCGTATTATTCATAATTATCTCATGAATCTTGTAAGCTTGGTCTTTTTAGCACCACGAACCCTACCATCAATTTAACTCTTCTTGAGTTAATTTCTTGAGTTTATTTTGAGTTAATTCTAACACAAGAACATCCGACATGGATTTAGTTGGATGTAACCGGACCCCCACCACAACCACCTCCCACAACCACCTCCCATTCCCGACGTCGAGTCGACCTCCACCTCCCTTGTGATGATGCGCCCTTGCCATGTCGACGAGGAACTCCAACACTTGCAACGCTAACATGTTGTCGATTCTGATGTCTGCTCGTCAAGTAGAAGCATCGACAGATTATGTATTATATCTGCCATGATTGACATCCTCCCGAGCCCCAGCTCTTCCATGAGTCGCTGCACACTCTCGTGCAATAAGCACTCGAAGAAAACAAGGGTACGACGAGGGCAGTTCTTGGGAGGTGAGGTGGAGGAGGAGGTCGATGGCGAAGCTGGGGAGGAGAGGAGGGAGCCTGGGAGAGGGGAGGTGGTTCGATGCTAGGAGAAGAGGAGGGCGAGGTTGAGAGTGGCACTGGGGAAGGGGGGGGGTGGTGGGGTCGGTGGTGGAGCCGAGGAGGGGTGGAGAAGGAGCCCAGATCGTCTGCAGTACTGCGGACTCTGCGGTAACCGTACGAGCCGCTCGATCTTGATCGAGTGATTTGTACGAATTTGCATGGTACGGACCTACAAAAAGTACGAATTTGTGTAAACAATCAAGATCGAGCGGCTCCAATGATCCACGGTTTTACGGTAGAGTATGCAGTACTCATGACGATCCTCTCGCGAAGGAGGAGGGAGTCTGGGAAGCAAGGTGGTAGGGGTACGGAGGCAGAGGTGGGTTCGACACTAAGAGAAGATGAGGGCGAGGTTGAGTGTGGCACTGGAGAATGGGTGGCAATGGGATCTGCGTCAGTGATGAGCGGAGGAGGAGGTCTGTGGCGGAGCTAGGGATGGGAGGAGGGATCTTGGGAGTGGAGATGGGTTCTTTCTTCTCTAGATCTCCAAGTTTCGATTTTCTTCTTCTTTTATTCTTGCTTTTTGTGTGGTCTTCGGTGTTCCTGAGTTGGAGAAGTAAATTCCCCTGAGGGGTACCTGTGGAATCTTATTCCACAGGACCCCCAGGCGAACATATATTTAGTTAATTGCCCCAGGGAAGTCGTGACCTCAAGTCACGGCTTTCATAGAAGGAAGCCGTGACTTGAAGTCACGGCTTCCACTCAAAAAAGCCGTGACTTGAAGTCACGGCTTCCTCTGCTACCAGAACAGACAAGTCCCCACCCATTGTGGTGGAGACTTGTCTAAATAGGACATACAAAAAATTGATTGTGGATGTTTTGTTTGAGCTCAAAACATAACATAAACACATACATCAAACATAACGCATATCCATTGATTCAAAGAAGAGATAAATAGGACATAATAATGTTTTCATTCCATATACTAGTGAATATACATTGTGATAGAAATAAGGTCCACTAATTTACAAATACATTACACTTGTTTCCTTCTACGAAATACTCAGTTTTGGTGGCCTCTCGTCGGATTCCTGCGGTAGCGCCTCGGGCTGCAGTTGGCTTAAGGGCATGATCTGGCTAGCATCATCAATCTGTGAGATCATAGATCCATCGTGTGCCCCCTCATCGTCCATATGAAGCACTGGGAGCGGCGAACATCGTGAAGGGCCGGCGTCAGAAGGACCCCTCTCCTTGACCGGGGCAGCTGGTGTGGATGGACTAGTAGGGATGGCATGATCCTGGAAAGGTGTCTGAAAATCGTCAATAGTAGATGCTCTGACTTGTCACCTCGGACCACCTCTAGCTCCTGATCTTTCGCGTCCTCGTCCATGTCCCTGTCCACGGGCCCTGCTGGTAGGAGTGGGGTCCTCGGAAACCCCTTCTTCATTTCCGCAGCTTGCTCATCATCATCTGGCCCATCTCTGAATTGTCACTCTATGGCTTCTAGCGGTCGCCGCTCAGAATCAACCACCAAAAATGCCACACGTTCAGGATCATCCCTTGCTAGATGGATGTCTCCAAACCTCGACACCTGTAAAATGAGACATGTTCGAGTCATATTCCTTCTATGTTGACAATGAAATGTTAATGTAATTATTACTCACAACAAATTCCATCATGCACCCGTGTCTACCAATAAACCGTCGGGTGATACGGTTGTACCAACTCATGTATTCATCTGTCACCCCATCTCCTCCTCGCACTATGGGTACCGTCTCCACAATGTAATCTCGCCTGCGCTCCCACATCCCCAAGTAGTTGGCGTGGAATTGGATCCAATCGACGTTGATCTTCCCTTGCAGATCTATCGAGTGGAGCTTTGGACATGTGTTGCTGACGACACGCCTGACAATCGGGTTAAGTATGTAAATAAAATGGTCGTTGTGACCCAAATCACCAAGCGCGGTCAATCGAGAAAAATGATAAAACCACTTGAAAAAGATAAATCGATGAAAATTAATGTAAGCGGTCTTCGCTATTCTTTTTACCTGGTATAGCGACCAGGGTCGAACACAAGGAGCACGATTTAAAAACTAAATAGTCAAATTTCAGAAAAGCTAATTTTTTTAGTGGTTTTTGAATTTTATAATTTTTTTGTATTTTTCGAATAAGCACAAATGAATAGAAACACACACACACACACACACACACACTATTTTTGTATTTTTTTTAAAAGGTAAAAAAAATGCTCAGAAAATTAAAGAGATTAAAATGCACCTAGAGAAATATTTTTGGAATTTTTAGGCAATTTTCCTATTTTTTTATGAAATTTCAAAGTTCTGATAAGTAAAAAGACAATGTTTTTGAATTTTTAAAAATATCAAATGACAATAAAAATTGATGAAAATTTTATACAATGTTCAAGACTGTAGCAGGAGCATATGTGAATTTTTGCAAAATTTTTCAAGCAACAAGAATATTTATTTAATTGAAAGAGCATGCAAGATTAAAGTCTGAAGAACAGGGACCAAAACGTAATTTGTTGAAAGTTTTTACAAAAAAATAATAGAATTAAAAACTGAGGTTAAAAGTACAAATTACCCAATATGTCACATGCAGTGCATGTGCTTTGGCTGAAGGGGGCTTCTTTGCATTTATGAACAATCCCAAGGGTATTTGTGTAAATTGACCAATAAAATTATTTCCCCCTAGGGTTCCTGTAGTCTTCGTTATTTCTTCCAAAGCAAAGAGGGCACGATGGGCCGCCGTCTTCTCCAAGCAGCAGGGGGAAGGGAGGCCGCTCAAGGGCGGATGCGCACAGCCGCGCGCCACGCGCGCGCGAGGGGATCGCGCACTGCGGCAACGCGTGGGACAGATCGGAGAGGCGGGCGCGGGAGCGCGGCGGCAGGGGCCGCACGCGTCGCTGGAGAAGCGCGCACGACGGACAAGAGGCGCGGACGGGCCGGCTGCGGAGGGCTGCGCGGACCTGGAGATGGTCGGTTGCGTCGGGAGTGGAGCGCGGAAGGCCCGCGCGCCGCGCGGAAGATGGCGGAGAGGTGGCACGGGTACCGGCGAGGCGCGGGGGCGCGCGAAGGTCGGCGGCAGCTGCTGGAGGGCGGTCGTCAGGCGGAGGCTGCGGCCGGTGAGAGGAGGTGGAGTGGCGGTTACGCGCGGCCGCGCGCCACGCGGGAGGCGAGGGCGCGGAGGAGGATCGGCACGGGAGCCCGCGCGCGGGCCGCAGGTGGAACGGAAGAGGGCGCGCCGCCCTCACGCGGAAGGGGAGGTCGCGGGGCGCCGCTGGGCTGGAGGGGACCTTCCGCGCGAGGAGGACAAGCCCACGAAGGGGGGGGCTGGTTGATGGCGGGTCGTGCAGCGCCGGTGGTGGTGCCGCCTTGCGGAGGCGGCGTTTGAGGTTACGCCTGGAGGGCTCCCGCTGGCGTGATCTGTGATTTTTTTTTTGTTTTTATTTTATTTTATTTTTTTTATTTTATTTCCTGCAAAACAATACTTAGAGATAAAAGAATGTTTTTTTTTCTTTTATTATTTTAGATTCTCCTGCAAAACAGATGTTAGAGAGAAAAGACAATGAAAATTTTATTTCTTTTTTTTTTTTAAGTTTTTCCTGCAAAAACAAATGTGAGATGAACAGGAAAAACAATTATATGATTTCTTATTATTTTTTTTTATTTTTTATTTATGCACAATAACAGGATAAGTGAATGTATTCGGATCTGCGAAATGGGAGATAGATCCGTGACTCCGACCACCGTGCGTGGTCGGAGGTGGAAGGTTGTGTGAGGTAGAATGTGAAATGTGATGATAAAGATGTGAGATGAAAAATTCGGTGTCGGAAACGGAACAAAGTGTGATGGTTTTTTTTTTATGATTTTTAATCTAAAAACTATTCACTACTCCTACGCTAAGATCTAACTCTACGATTACCTAAGAAAAACAACAAGTAAAAGTGGATCTCACCTCGGGGATCGGACACACCTCCTCGCCTCACTGCAACAAGGGCGATCGCTTGCTGTCACTCTCGCGATGCCTCTGGAGTTCACTGGGAAGAAGGGAGCCATGATGGCCTCGACGAAGCTCAAGCCGCTGTCACCGACTGGATCGGAGGCTAGGACCCTTTTCAACAAGAAAATTCTCGGAAACTGGGCTCCTCTCCACCAAAGATTGATCAAATGTGAATGAGGGAGGAGGAGCCCATTAAAAAGAGGCAAAAAATCAAAAAAAGAAAATATTTACAAAAAAGGAATGTGTTTATTGGATGGATTAATAAAATAATTAAATAAATAAAATAATTAATTAATTAAAAACGAATTTCGTAATAAATAAATTAAATAAATTAATAAATTAATTCAAAATCAATTAGCCACCTTAATGGTGGCCATATATGGTGTGGAATAAAATCATATATACAAGGCAAGTTATTAAACCAAATAAATTCAAATAAATCAAATAAATTAAATAATTACATATGATTTTCGTAATTAAATAAATTAAATTAATTAATGTGAGACAATTAATTTTTTTGGTCATTTTTATTTAGGGAAATTAATTGTATACATATATTATACACATATAATACAATATACATAGGTACAAATAAGGAAATAATTTTTATAAAAGATTTTTTTTTAATTTTTATATTTTTTTAATGAAAACAATATTTACAAATATGTACATTATGTAAAAAAAATAAATATGAGTAAAATATATACAATAAGTATATGGGTAAACTGCACAATACACCCCAGAAAATCGAATTTTTAACCGTAACTCCAAAAAGTACGAGACCACAGCCATTTGAAAGATAATTTAATTTATAGTATGCTGGAAGTGAGTTTGGTTCAATTAGAGCTTGTGTGGAGCCGGAATTGATGTTTCAATTATCACTTTGTGGCTTTTTCTGGGTGTAATTATTTGCAATATATACAGTATTTTATTTTACAAATATTTTTATTATTTACAACACAATTTTATTCACAACTTTTATTTACAAAAATAATTAGTTTGAGGTCAAATTATGTACAAATAAAATAATGTAAGTTTTGTACAAATATACATGAAAAGTATTTACAAGATATTTTTGATTTTTCTGACAAACGACCCTATCTCCCCCTACTTTATTCCTGGTCGATCAGGTCAAGTCTTGACCTTCTCTCGGGGTTTGGGTCAGTCTGTATTTATTGCATAACTACATCCTTTATTTTTCTTTTCTTTTTCTTTTCTTCTTTATTCTTTTATTTATGTACAAAAAGTGTTAAAAATGCAATTTTAACAAATGCATGCAAAATGGTAAGATTATGAAATTAATGGGTATTTACAGGTGTTTGACTAAGAAATTGAAGCTAAAATAAAAGAATAAAGGCGATGAATCGTGGATTCATCATTCCCCTATACTTTACCTTTGCTAGTCCCTTAGCAAACACTTATTTGAAAAATAAGTGAAAACAAAAATAAAGAAAAGAAAAAGGAAAGAAGTCAGAATAATGTTGACTTTTAAACTTATCTTCATAAAAATGTAGTCTGGAGCTCTGTCGGACCTTTGGATTATTAGTGTGTCGGAACCTTAATGGGATGTGGATTTAAAACCTAACAGCCTCTAAGTTCCACCAATCTATGGACAAGACTCCTCAATAAACCAGATCAGAACAAGTCTACATACACAAACTCTAATGACCATGAATCTTTCCATGCAGTGTAAGTGATATGTAGCTCCCCACCTCAGAAGTAACAAAGAAACAACCTCCCCCAACCTGGTAACTCTAATGCCTCGGTCTAGCAACTCTTTCCTCGAGAAGCGGGGTATTCCCTTCTAAGTTCAAGTGCAACCGGCTCAAGAAGAGGGGGAAGAAGTATAGACTTTTGGAAGCTCAGCCAGTGTAGCTAAGTCTCCCGCTGCAAGCTTCATGAGATGTAACATGGATACCATAAGCTTTTGCTTTATACTCCGGTGGGGTTATTAAATTTTCAATCCGACCCACCACTTTTTTGGAGTTCTTTTTGCATTTTTGCATTTTTTTTTCAAGCACTTCTGTACAACATATCTACATGGTGCAGCATATATACAAGAAATTTTCCTCTTGAGCCAGTAGACTATCCCTCTTTTGAAGCTTTATTGCAGCCCACGGCTTCTGTCTTTAGCCTTCATCACCACTAGACCAAGTTGAGACGCACTTCCTTCACTAGAAGAAGAAGAGAGGTTCCGCCTAGAAGTACTACCCTCATATGCTACCCCAAGCCAAAGGAAACTGCCTCCTCACCACCTCATCCGTGGAGAGCCATGTGTAAAGTGCTGGTGCAAGTTAAGCCATTGTCTCTAAGAGTCATGCGTGTGTTGTTAAGTGCTCTACTTAGGCTCATCAAGATGACATATGCTCATAGTCGTGTGGACCCAAAGAATTAAGTCACTAGGACCTGAAAAGTCTTAACTCCACATCTTATAAGATTCCTCTGAAATTAAGTGGATTAAGGTCCAACTAAGCTCCATTCTTCAAATTTATTCCAGACATAGTTTAATCGTCAAGACTATCCTGAAAAATGCACATGCCAATGCAAGAAAATATGTACAATGCATAGAGAAAACAAAAATCTTTTTGTGAAACAATTTTCAAATTTTTGAAATTTTTATGGATTTTTGAAAAAAATGCACATGCAAAAGTTTTTTTTTTCAAATAGTTAGAAATATATACAAATATATACAAGAGATTTTTTTTTTTTTGAATAAGATTCATATTTACACAAGAGTGAGTTGATTATTTTACAAGAATAGGATGCAAGAATTTACATCTTGAGTAATTTATACAAGTATATACACAGTTGGATTTTTTTTAATTTTTATTTTATTCATTTTTTATTATTTTATTATTATTATTTTTTTTTTGTGATGCATATATTCCTCAAATTTATTTGAAAACAATTTTACAAATAATTTTGAAAACTATAGTCCAAAATATTTTTTTCACACAATTTTACAATCATTTACAATCATTTGAAAATATTTTGCAAACATTTTTCAAACAGTATATATAGATTTTTGAAAATAATTTTTCAACCATTTTTCCAAACATTTGCAAATAGTTTTACAAAATCTTTTTATTTTACACAAAGAGAAAAAATTTTTTTACAATCCACAATATTTTTACAAAGGTTGAAAATAGTTTTCAAACATTTTTCAAATAGTTTTCAAAAGATTTTTCAAATAGATTTTCAAACTACTTTCAAAATATTTTTCAAAATATTTTAACCTGACTTATTAGCCAGTATGTACAAGGAAAAATTTTGAGGAAATTTATGCATCTTTTTTTTTTATTTACACAGTATTTTAGCCATATTAAAAATATGAAAGTACGAGTTATGGCTAAAGTATATATACAATATATACGACACCCCCCTATACTTAGCTCGAACTATGTCCTCATAGTGATCAAAGAGCTGGAAATAAAGACATAACTCGTGCTTTGTATAGAAAAGTGAGAAGAATAGTATACTACAACGACGAATAAAAGAATACAATCAATAGAAGTCGGTGATCCCCCTATACTTAGGGTAAAGTGCACCCTAATTATGGGTTGATCAGGAGATGAATAAGGGGTGTGAGAAAGAATGGATGAATGATATGGACAGATGGATCTATACAGATGTGATCATTGTTGAGGTGCCTCTCAACGAGCGCTAGAGTTTACGCCCCTAGCTGGGCGCAAATGTTAGGATAACGTCGTGTCAAGGTTCAGGGCGGCATCTGTCAGACGAATACCGTACTGTCGTCGCAGTCTCGGCGGGAGAATAACGACGAGTTCAACAGAGTAAATGATAACACCCAGATAATCAGTCAGGCGGGTGTTTACTACCGAATCAAGATATGAGCAGATGAAGTCGGGCTCCGGTAGCACAAAAGAAATCATCGGCTCAAGGTCTATATGGAGTGAAAGGATGGAGCCGAAGTAATCAAACGTGGAGAAGGAAGGATCGGTCAGAGAATCCTCCACGTCAATCACCGTCTCGAATAAGTATGGAAGATCATGATCAGGAGACTCACTAGAAAGGCTGATATCCGATGCATATAATGTAGACAAATCAGTGAAATCATCGAATACCTCAAAGATCGGGTCATCCTCGCGAGGGTCGTCGAGGAGAGAATCATCAAACTCATTATCAGAAATATCAAAATACTCGGTCTCGTGATCCGACAGATCGGATGCACTCCCAGAAAGTGAAACCGAGTTTATATGGTCCATGGCATCCTCCCGCAGATAACCCTCGGGGAGTAATGCCAAATCATCAGGAAATTGGGGATCAATGCTGTCAAATGTCATGTCCTCCAAAAATATATCGACCTCATCAAATGGGAGGACACAAGGCTCAAATACGGGACTATCAAGTTCCGTAAAATCCAAATTCGGTCCCTCATCAAACTCTCTATGCTGAGATGAATCCAAATGTATCTCCGAATATGAGAAGATCTCCTGAAGACAAGACACTGTATCAACTACGTATGGATACTGGAAAGACTCTAAGGATGGCTGAAATGTGGGCTCCTCATGTATCTCTTGGGATCCTAGCAGATCTAGAATCGAAGAATCTTCTATGTGAAAGAGCGGGACTGGCTCAAAATCTGACTGTAAATTCATTTGGTCCTCAACCAATATCCGGCTCTGAGAACTCACAACAATAGGCAACACATCCATCAAATGAGAAGAATCAGCATTCATATCCTCTGATCGGTGTGTGATGTCAAGATCAGCATGGTGTGTCACACACTCAACAGTTGTCATCTCTCCGTCATGTGTTGTCCTAAATAAATCATCTGGTGTATATGCAAGATCAGAAAGTGTATCCAAGATGGTCTCAACAAAATCCAAGTCGGGACAATGGTGTGAACCACTACACGAGGTAATGACATATGATATTTGCTCTGCGGTCCTCCCCCTCATGGCGATATGGATAAGGTCAGTCATCGAAAATCCATGATCTGGAAATCGCCTCAAAAGTTCTCGTAACTGCAACCATGTATCTATTAATGGCTTCTGGGGGTTAACTGAAAAATCACGAATAAAAGACCGCATCATCTCGGCTCTAAGTCGGGGGTAAAATTTTTGCAAAAACAATGATCGTAAATCTCCCCACGTAGCAATCTTCCTTCCCAATCGTCTGTGCCAAGTCTTGGCTCTACTCTGAAGTGTGAATGGGAAGGTAATCAGCATCATGTCCTCAGAAGTGATATCCAAATATGATCGTGATACACAAAAATCCTCAAATTCATCAATATGCAAATAAGGTTCCTCGTGCATTTCCCCAAAAAACTTAGGCAGTAGATCAATTAACTCTAAATCCAGAACAAAGGGTCTCAAGGTAGAAGCGGTCTGGACTTCATGATCTATGTACTCATCCACTGTCCTAGGATACAAGTCATCTAAAGCTCGCAACTGCCTTATTCGATTGTCTATGGGATGCACTCTCATCTCACAAATGTGAACACCCATGTCTCGTGTTTGGTCAATCTGGTCTCTGTGGGTGTCACGCACAGCACGTCCCAAATGGGAGGGTGGGTAGGGAGAAGATGAGAAGTCGGATGGGGTTCCGACCTCTCGAGAGAATGAACGTGAGTGATGGGCGTGAAATGAAGAAGCCGCAAAATTCGGCTGGAATGGAAAGTGGCCCATCGTAATCAGAGGAAACTGAAGGGGGGGATGGAAGGGACTGAAAGAAAGAAAAGGCAGGAACGAAGAGAGAGATAGAAGGGAGGGAGGGTGGGTTAGAGACAGAAGGTGACTGCTAATGATAAAGGAAGATGATTGTAACCGACTCACACCAAAGACATACAAAACACAAAGCAAACCCCCAGTTCACCAACTCAACACAAAGTGAAGACCATGAGATTCGGTCCTTTATCTTTTCAATTTTAGAGTTAAGGTGATCAATGAAAGTTGTACACACACTTAAGAGGCTTGAATAGGATTTGGGCACTACTCCTTAGTGTGTACGCGAGCAATTAAAAACGCAGACAATGAGGGGGTTGCTCTCCCAATACAATGAGGAATTGGTTACGTTTAATTTTAGAGGTCAAGTTCAATTAGCAGTCCCATTTTTAATTTTTGATTTTCTATTTTTTTTGGGATTTTTTTTTTCAGAAAATAACGCCTAACGAGCTTTTTGATTTCCTCTTTGATTGATTTGAGTCCAAAAACAGGGGGAGGAAGTCGAAAAAGCCAATGCACGGTCAAACACAATGATGCATGCAGAGATAGAAAATGCGTACCTTACTCCAGCACTCTACATGCAATATGATCCGCGCATAAAATTAAAGACAGAATATAAACTAACTATATGATGCACGAAGAAATCGGCCTTAGACAAGCAACTTCTATTGATCGTGAAGAACAATAGTTAGCTAACCGAATCGAGTCCGGAGTCCGATCTTGGGAGTCACTCGGTGCCCGCCACAACGGGTCCTGCCAGCGCTGTATGTGACTCCTCACGGCACGTGGTCTCAAATCCAATTAAACTAACTTTTTCAGTGAATTTTATTAAGGTCCAATTACGTTCTATAGGAACAGATATTCTATTAGGTGTTGGGCCTTAGAAATTTACGTCACAATCAACAAAAATTCCTACGTCTAGGGGCCAAATCCGCACGAATCAAGATAGCAAGTTATGACGTGAAATCAAAAACACGGAAAACAGCGGTGAGGTCCCCCAAGTGCACCGGCACTTGGCGAAACAGACCCCGAAAAATGTCCAAGTCCACAGTTCAAAATCCTAAATTATTACAAAAAATTGTTCTCTCTCAAAAGTAAAATTCTTCTTCTTCTCCCTGCTTCTTCTTCCCGTGCGGGTCCTCAAAAAGTAAACTCCAAGTTGTCCATGCAGTACCTCGCACAAAAAATTAGAGAGAAAAAGGTCAGAAAACAATTATAATATAGAGAGATAAGATAGAAAAATGACTACAAAGCCGTGCTCCCCGGCAACGGCGCCATTCTGACGACACGCCTGACAATCGGGTTAAGTATGTAAATAAAATGGTCGTTGTGACCCAAATCACCAAGCGCGGTCAATCGAGAAAAATGATAAAACCACTTGAAAAAGATAAATCGATGAAAATTAATGTAAGCGGTCTTCGCTATTCTTTTTACCTGGTATAGCGACCAGGGTCGAACACAAGGAGCACGATTTAAAAACTAAATAGTCAAATTTCAGAAAAGCTAATTTTTTTAGTGGTTTTTGAATTTTATAATTTTTTGTATTTTTCGAATAAGCACAAATGAATAGAAACACACACACACACACACACTATTTTTGTATTTTTTTAAAAGGTAAAAAAAATGCTCAGAAAATTAAAGAGATTAAAATGCACCTAGAGAAATATTTTTGGAATTTTTAGGCAATTTTCCTATTTTTTTATGAAATTTCAAAGTTCTGATAAGTAAAAAGACAATGTTTTTGAATTTTTAAAAATATCAAATGACAATAAAAATTGATGAAAATTTTATACAATGTTCAAGACTGTAGCAGGAGCATATGTGAATTTTTGCAAAATTTTTCAAGCAACAAGAATATTTATTTAATTGAAAGAGCATGCAAGATTAAAGTCTGAAGAACAGGGACCAAAACGTAATTTGTTGAAAGTTTTTACAAAAAAATAATAGAATTAAAAACTGAGGTTAAAAGTACAAATTACCCAATATGTCACATGCAGTGCATGTGCTTTGGCTGAAGGGGGCTTCTTTGCATTTATGAACAATCCCAAGGGTATTTGTGTAAATTGACCAATAAAATTATTTCCCCCTAGGGTTCCTGTAGTCTTCGTTATTTCTTCCAAAGCAAAGAGGGCACGATGGGCCGCCGTCTTCTCCAAGCAGCAGGGGGAAGGGAGGCCGCTCAAGGGCGGATGCGCACAGCCGCGCGCCACGCGCGCGCGAGGGGATCGCGCACTGCGGCGACGCGTGGGACAGATCGGAGAGGCGGGCGCGGGAGCGCGGCGGCAGGGGCCGCACGCGTCGCTGGAGAAGCGCGCACGACGGACAAGAGGCGCGGACGGGCCGGCTGCGGAGGGCTGCGCGGACCTGGAGATGGTCGGTTGCGTCGGGAGTGGAGCGCGGAAGGCCCGCGCGCCGCGCGGAAGATGGCGGAGAGGTGGCACGGGTACCGGCGAGGCGCGGGGGCGCGCGAAGGTCGGCGGCAGCTGCTGGAGGGCGGTCGTCAGGCGGAGGCTGCGGCCGGTGAGAGGAGGTGGAGTGGCGGTTACGCGCGGCCGCGCGCCACGCGGGAGGCGAGGGCGCGGAGGAGGATCGGCACGGGAGCCCGCGCGCGGGCCGCAGGTGGAACGGAAGAGGGCGCGCCGCCCTCACGCGGAAGGGGAGGTCGCGGGGCGCCGCTGGGCTGGAGGGGACCTTCCGCGCGAGGAGGACAAGCCCACGAAGGGGGGGGCTGGTTGATGGCGGGTCGTGCAGCGCCGGTGGTGGTGCCGCCTTGCGGAGGCGGCGTTTGAGGTTACGCCTGGAGGGCTCCCGCTGGCGTGATCTGTGATTTTTTTTTTGTTTTTATTTTATTTTATTTTTTTTATTTTATTTCCTGCAAAACAATACTTAGAGATAAAAGAATGTTTTTTTTTTCTTTTATTATTTTAGATTCTCCTGCAAAACAGATGTTAGAGAGAAAAGACAATGAAAATTTTATTTCTTTTTTTTTTTAAGTTTTTCCTGCAAAAACAAATGTGAGATGAACAGGAAAAACAATTATATGATTTCTTATTATTTTTTTTTATTTTTTATTTATGCACAATAACAGGATAAGTGAATGTATTCGGATCTGCGAAATGGGAGATAGATCCGTGACTCAGACCACCGTGCGTGGTCGGAGGTGGAAGGTTGTGTGAGGTAGAATGTGAAATGTGATGATAAAGATGTGAGATGAAAAATTCGGTGTCGGAAACGGAACAAAGTGTGATGGTTTTTTTTTTTATGATTTTTAATCTAAAAACTATTCACTACTCCTACGCTAAGATCTAACTCTACGATTACCTAAGAAAAACAACAAGTAAAAGTGGATCTCACCTCGGGGATCGGACACACCTCCTCGCCTCACTGCAACAAGGGCGATCGCTTGCTGTCACTCTCGCGATGCCTCTGGAGTTCACTGGGAAGAAGGGAGCCATGATGGCCTCGACGAAGCTCAAGCCGCTGTCACCGACTGGATCGGAGGCTAGGACCCTTTTCAACAAGAAAATTCTCGGAAACTGGGCTCCTCTCCACCAAAGATTGATCAAATGTGAATGAGGGAGGAGGAGCCCATTAAAAAGAGGCAAAAAATCAAAAAAAGAAAATATTTACAAAAAAGGAATGTGTTTATTGGATGGATTAATAAAATAATTAAATAAATAAAATAATTAATTAATTAAAAACGAATTTCGTAATAAATAAATTAAATAAATTAATAAATTAATTCAAAATCAATTAGCCACCTTAATGGTGGCCATATATGGTGTGGAATAAAATCATATATACAAGGCAAGTTATTAAACCAAATAAATTCAAATAAATCAAATAAATTAAATAATTACATATGATTTTCGTAATTAAATAAATTAAATTAATTAATGTGAGACAATTAATTTTTTTGGTCATTTTTATTTAGGGAAATTAATTGTATACATATATTATACACATATAATACAATATACATAGGTACAAATAAGGAAATAATTTTTATAAAAGATTTTTTTTTTATTTTTTATATTTTTTTAATGAAAACAATATTTACAAATATGTACATTATGTAAAAAAAAATAAATATGAGTAAAATATATACAATAAGTATATGGGTAAACTGCACAATACACCCCAGAAAATCGAATTTTTAACCGTAACTCCAAAAAGTACGAGACCACAGCCATTTGAAAGATAATTTAATTTATAGTATGCTGGAAGTGAGTTTGGTTCAATTAGAGCTTGTGTGGAGCCGGAATTGATGTTTCAATTATCACTTTGTGGCTTTTTCTGGGTGTAATTATTTGCAATATATACAGTATTTTATTTTACAAATATTTTTATTATTTACAACACAATTTTATTCACAACTTTTATTTACAAAAATAATTAGTTTGAGGTCAAATTATGTACAAATAAAATAATGTAAGTTTTGTACAAATATACATGAAAAGTATTTACAAGATATTTTTGATTTTTCTGACAAACGACCCTATCTCCCCCTACTTTATTCCTGGTCGATCAGGTCAAGTCTTGACCTTCTCTCGGGGTTTGGGTCAGTCTGTATTTATTGCATAACTACATCCTTTATTTTTCTTTTCTTTTTCTTTTCTTCTTTATTCTTTTATTTATGTACAAAAAGTGTTAAAAATGCAATTTTAACAAATGCATGCAAAATGGTAAGATTATGAAATTAATGGGTATTTACAGGTGTTTGACTAAGAAATTGAAGCTAAAATAAAAGAATAAAGGCGATGAATCGTGGATTCATCAGTTGCATGGGCCCGGGATCCCCTGAATTGCTCCAAACTGTCGTAACACACGATCTGTAGTGTATAACTCAACCAAAAAGAAATGAATCAGCGGTACTCGTGCGACATGAAGATCTGGTGCTTCCAAGTAGTACAGAGGAAGCATCTGTATCACCTCTGCGGTGTACGGCCTCCAAACAACCTGCCAAAATAAGGTAGAATTTTATTAGATACCTAGGGCAAATACATCTCAATTTCAAATGTTTAAACTCTTACATGTGAAGCAGTCTGAAGGTCAAATGCATCTCGATATGGGCGCAAGACATGTGTTGGCTCTGTAGTGACATCAAACTGAGCTCGCCAACGGCATCCTAAGGGGCTTCCCCCCCCCCCCCCCCACTCAGGCCTTCGGTGAAAAGTGGGGGCTATGTGAGGAAAATGTTCCCATGCCCATACCTGTAGTAGGACCAAAGGCCCACATATATCTATTGCTTCTGCCTTGGATGCTATGCACAACTGTCTGTAACGAAAAGCGAGGCAAGCAGATCCCTAAGAAAACTGTCCACAGGCCTCCAAGTCTTCGAGCAAAGGAAGATAAATCAGAGAAACCTCGTTCCCAGACTTGTCCGGAAAGACAACTCTGCCCAAGAGCTGTAGTATATATGCACGGGTATGATGCAGGATGGTGACCTCATCAGCAAACTCTGGAAGCACGGAGAAATGGTCAACAAGCCATGTCATGCGGATACGTGCACCATCAATATTTGGCTTCTCAGGCCTCACTCCAAGAAGTCTCTCGCATAGTCCTGGCCAACTAGGAGATGTTGTATAGCCAGTCACAGGATGCCCATCGATCTTCAATCCAAAAATGTAAGCCATGTCCTACAAAGTGATCGTCATCTCTCCATGCCGCATGTGGAAGGTATGAGTCTCCGTATGCCATCTCTCAACCAGTGCAGTAATCAAATGCCAATCAAGTGATATGAAGTCCAGGTGCATCACTCCTGCAAAACCCACAGCATAAACATGTTCCACGATCCGTTCGTCAATGGGGGTATGTCGCAGTATTCCCTCTCGTCGTCGACATCTCAACCATCTCGCAACCTATGGTAATTAGAAAAAAATAGATCAGATAACAAAATAAAATGTTATGTTAAAAACTTACATTATAAATTTTTTTGCACATACATCACCCTGCCAAACAGCTCCAGATCTGTGGGAGCCCTGTAGATGTAAAACAGATCGATCAATGGGACCCGGCTCCATCTGCAACAATTAAAAAGTTGAGTGTTTAAATAAATCACTAAATGATTAGAAATAATTTAAACAAGATACATGAATTACCAAAAAAATAGAAACAATTATCAAGAAGTAAACAACCTTGGGTACCACGATGTGGACATTTCCTCCTATTATGGCCGCTCTCCCGACATAACCCACATTTGTTAGAACTTGAAGGCTCGTGCCTACTGTGTCGACGATTATGGCCAAGTTGACGACATGCCCCACACTGTTGTTGGACTGTATCCTCACGCATGTCCATTTCATTATGAATAAGTTTTGATTTAGGCCGGCCCTTCGACCGAACTCTTGTTGGATCTGGAATTATTTTCTCCGTGGTGAATGTTAGCCATACCTCTCTATTGCCAATGGGGTAGAATACATCTTCGTAGATGTCTTGCTGGCACTGCCATGTATACCACGGACCCATATACTCGTCAACATCAACATTTAGATGTGTTAACACAACGCATGCATGGGAGCAAGGGATTCTGTGAACCTGCCATTTTTGACATGTGCAAGACAAATCACTAAGTAGTACTGAATGTTTCCGTCCGCCCTTTAACCCAAACTGTGTCATCCTTTGCCCTGTGATGACTTCATATAAGTGTAGTGGAGCACCCCTAATTCGAGTCATTCGATGGCCGTTGCTCCTATCCATCCATTTTTTCAGCATGTCAGCGCCGTATTTGGTGAACCGGTCACCACGAGCAAGATGAGACATTGCCTCACTATGACGGTCGTAGAAATATTTAATGCAATTGTATTACGTCTTCTGCACCAAAGCTGCCACGGGAAGTGATCTTGCATCTTTTAAAACAGCATTATAACTTTCAGAGAAGTTAGATGTCATGTACCGAAAACGATGTCCGCCATCAAATGCCAAGGTCCATTGATCACGAGGGCAATTGTGTGTGTCAAACCAGTACCATGCGTTCTCGTCCATTTCCTTCAACTTGTCCATGTAAGTGGTCCACTTTCTTTGAGTGTAAGCCCTCCCAGCCCTCATCACCAAACTCTTTATCGTCTGATTCTTCAAGACATCATTGAATTTACTAGCAACGTGATGTAGACAGAAATGCTAATACACATAGGTGGCTGAAATTGCACTTCTTATCGCCGCATGGCAGCTCGAATTCCTGGTGCACGATCAGATATAACACAAATTGGACCAATACGATCCCCAAAAATATGAAGCCAAACTCTCTCGAGAAACCAACACCAACTGTCTTCGTCCTCCTCGTTCACGAAGGCAAACGCAAGAGGAATGATGTGATTTGCTGCATCAACACCACACGCAATTAGCAACTTCTGCTTGTACCTACCATACATATGAGTACCATCAATGCTAACAATAGGTCTGCAGTGTCTCCATGCACTGATATATGGACCAAATGCCCAGAAAGCCCACTTGAATACCTTCTCATATCCACCAACAGGTTCCCCACAGATATCGGTAACGGTTCCTGGACTTGATGTCTCCAACGCACGAAACAAGTACGGCAACTCATTGTAGGAAGCTGCCCAATCACCGTATACTGTCTCTATTCCCTTTCTCCTAGCATCCCATATCCTCCGACGACTCACCATGTACCCGAACTCGTTAGAAATAGATTACTGCAGGTACGAAACCTTCACTGCTAGTGAAACCTTGATTTGGTTCAGGAATTTCTGTGCCATGAAGTTGCAATCAAGTTGAGGGTGGTCTTGGTTTGCTACACGGTGCCAGCAGGTATGTGGTCCATCTAATTTTGAAATCACAAAGAGGCCATCAAGTGGGCGACGATGTCCACGCAACCGCCAAAGGCAACCCCTGCTCTTCTCGCTACAATAAATAACTCATAGATGTCGATCAGATTCGTGCACCAAAAATTGTAATGAAGCTTGATGTGAAACAACTTGACCGAATAAATCAAGTCTTCTTTGCACTTGAAGGTCGTCACATTTCTTAGCTCATCTGAACTTCCCATTCCAACGTGAATTCCCATCATGTCATCACCATTACGGATGTAACCATCACCACCTCGTGTGTTATAAAAGGGAATGCCAGACTCAATAAGTATCGTGTCGTTCTCATCGTTCAACATTTCTCCATCATCATTTTCCATTTCATCATCAGTGTTCTGTGGGGTATCCTCCATCATACAATCAATCTCGGGATCGTGATCCTCCCCTATAGTGTATATGGGGTCATTCAGAGAGGGCCCCAAAGGTTGGGGAACAACATGTGCTCTTGGAGCCGTCGCAGCAGCTTGGCGTATAGACACAGGATCTCTTGTGCATACAAGGTCAGTAAATAGAACTGGTTTGTACGAGCTTCCCATCATCTCAACGTAGTTCAAAACATCGGCAATGTCACCATCATACTCCACATCAACCAAAATAGTCTCATTATTCTCTGTCATCCTGTGAAACACACGTAACTCTGAACCATTGTTTAGGCCAAGACAAAATGATTTTGCAATCATCTCGACCAATCCATTGAATGTCAAACCCATCCCAATTTTTATGGGTTTCACACGACCACCCTCATATCGAACTTCTTTGTCCACCTTACAAATCTTTCCACCAACATGGCACATGCACAACACTTCCATTGCTTCGACTATATTGTAAAACATGAGTAATTAAACTATGTGGTATAAACAAAATCGAAAAAAAAATAAAACACACAATGCTAGGGTTCACTCGCAGTGGGTGAGATGAAGCACCTCTAGAAGAGGAATGAAGGACGTGGCGGCACGGGAGGGGCGTGCACGCAAAGAGAGCGCCGGGGGCAGGGTGTAGCGGCGGGGGGAGCTCGCAAATGGAGGAGGGCGGGGGCTTGCTGCGGGTGCACATGGTGGAGGAGGGAGCTCGCACACGGGGGTTTGCTGCTCTGTTCGCGTGGGAGGGGCGGCCGCTCCGCTCTGGCTATATTGGACCGGAAGCTGTGACTTCAAGTCACGGCTTTTTTGAGTGGAAGCCGTGACTTCAAGTCACGGCTTCCTTCTATGAAAGCTGTGACTTGAGTTCACGGCTTCCCTGGGGCAATTAACTAAATATATGTTCGCCTGGGGGTCCTGTGGAATAAGATTCCATAGGTACCCCTCAGGAGAATTTACTTCCTGAGTTGAATATTTGTGGATTTTTTTAGCAGTTTGAAAGGAGCCGCGTGACGGCATTGGATGACAGCAGGTCGATGATAAAATAATGGAAGAATTTGAAGATGAGATCATGAACATCATGAACATATATTTTGATAGAAGCGTGTGCGTGGACATGGTATGATGACAGTCAATGCATGGTGCCAGACGATGCAGTACGATGCAATCAAATTCCCCATCATACAGACGTGAGGATTATTACTTGACAACTTGGACTTAAGCATTTTGGATAGTTGTCAACGGGTCCATTTGGGCCTAAACGCAACAAGTTGTCAGGGCCAATTTTCCTCGATAACGGACCAGGGACCTAATCCCGGGACGTTACACATTTTCTCAACTTTGATGCAACTATTATACATAATCATTGATTATATGTAAACAATGACATCCGCTCAAACGCAGGTCAGAGATACACCGCATGTGTTATATTTGCCAAACTCCGAGCAACACTACCAAAAATTGGACAAGACAACCAATAATTTGTGTCGTTTAAAGCGGTATAACAATAAATATTGTTCGTTGTCAAATCATCTTTTATATTTATAATTACCAATGAATGTGATAATCATTACTTAGGGTTCAAACAATGATAATTTTTCCATTGACTTATTCGTTAAAATTCATACTAATTAATTGTTGCTAAATTTGGCAACTATTAAAAGAAAAGGTTAAAGAATAATCATTGTTATATGATTCTTTGCGAGGAATATAGTAACAATACCGTTATTCGTTGTGAATTTAAAGAAGTAAGCGTGGATAATATTCACTATTGTTTACTTAACTACGGAAGATATCAACGAATATTAACCTATTTACTGCTTTAGGATAATTTCCTTGTAGCGCGGGAGAGATATTTTTTATTTCTGACTAAGTACACCTTCTCTCAATTAGACAACTGTCCAACGAGTGTTTTATATTATTGGAAACTATTTATGAATATATTTTTTTGTCTGTAGGGAGTATTGCATAGTTTTGTATTGTGTATGTCACTTTAACGTATTTAACGTGATCAGTCTTATATTTGCTGGCAAATTTTTCCTTGAAGTTACTAGTGGAGTCTAACCACTAGGGGTGTTAGAAAAATCTCGAGTTCAATATTCATTCATGTTCGATTTGTTAAAGGTTCAACTTAGATTCCGTTCGAAAATAAACGAGCCGAACCTTGATATAGGTTTGAGCTCGTTTATTCAAACGAATCGAAACTTGAAAAGCTAGTTATGAATCCTCACTTCATCACCTTAAAGGTGTTAAATTATATATTAGGTATTTATAATTAAGAATAATAATAGGTATATAAGTAATATATAGTATATATAGTCTATATAAGGTCTTATGTTTTTATCGGTTCTGGTCCAAAAGGTAAATGTAACTCTGTATCTTTTTAATATATAAAAATTTCTGGCATTAAGTCCCATCTTGGGATTTCACCCTCTTTTCTCCTTCAGAAAAAAAGTCTTATGTTTTTAAATATAAATATATATAGTTAAAATTCACAAAATAAAATGTTTTTATATTTTTCAAAATTTATCTATTTTAGTGTTTTTTATATATTTTATAATTTTTCTATATTTTTAAGGTATTAAATATATCACAACAATAGATATAATAAATAGGCCATATTGTTTTGGCTATTAAAAATAGATAATAGATTCAAAAATTCTCAAAACTATTTTTAATATATACTATACAATATAAATAAAAATAAGAGATAGAAAACTATTTTTGAGATTTTTAAGAATTTTTAGTGATTTTTATAGGTTTTTTAATTCTTAGTGTTTTTCTTTTATTTTTTTATTTTTGATCTGGAGGTTTAATATATAGTAATTTACACTATCTAATTTGTTTGGAATTTTTAAAGTTGATTTTATTATTTTTGTGTTTTTTTAGCTAGACAGGGAATATTTACCTTTTATTTGATTTCTAATAAGTAGGAAAATGCAATTTATGAATCCACGATTCATCGTCTTTATTCTTTTATTTTAGCTTCATTTCCTTAGTCAAACACCCGTAAATACCTACTAATTCCATGAAATTACCATTTTGCATGCATTTCTTAAATATGCATTTTTAACACTTTTTTGTATTCAAAATAAAAGAATAAAGAATAAAAGAAAAAAAATGAAAAATAAACGATGTATTTATGGAATAAATGCATACCGACCCGAACCTTGAGAGAAGGTCAAGACTTGACCTAATCGATCAGGAATAAAGTAGGGGAGAGATATGGTCTTTAATCCAAAAATCAAAAAAATAATTTGTAAATCCCTTTCTATATATTTGTACAATACTTATACTATTTTATTTGTACATAAATTGACCTCAAATTAATTATTTTTGTAAACAAAATTTGTAAATAAAAATGTGTTGTAAATAATAAAAATAATTGTAAAATAAAATAATGTACATATTGCAAAAATTCACACTCAGAAAAAACCACAAAACGGTAATCTAAAGACCAATTCCGGCTCCATACAAACTCAAATTGAATCAAACTCGCTTCCATTATACTCTAAATTAAATTATCTTTCTGGTTGTGGCATAATTTTTGGAGTTACTGTTGAAAAGTCAGTTTTCTGGGGTGTTTTGTGCAGTTTTACCAATTACCTATTGTATATATTCATATTTATTTTAATGTACATAATTGTAAATATTATCTTCATCATTAAAAAATAAAAAATAAATTTAAAAAATATTTAAAAATAATTTCCTTATTTGTACATATGTATATTGTACTATATGTATATAATATTTGTATACAACTAATTTCCTTACATAAAAATTACTAAAAAATATCTAACATTGATTAATTAATTAATTTAATTACAAAATTTATATTTAGATTTAACTATTTAATTCATTATTTGATTAAAAACATGCCTTGTATATAAGACATTATTTTATACCATTAATAACCACCATTAAGGTGGTTAATTAATTTTTATCAATTAATTATTTTACTCAATTTATTTAATTACAAATTTTGTAATTATATAATTAATTTAATTATTCATTTAATTAATTTATTTATTTAACCAATAAAAACCATCCGTATTTGTAGATTCTTTCCATTTTGATTTTCGTCTTCTTTTTAATGGGCTCCTCCTCCTTTGTTATTCGTTGATCGATCTTTGGTGGAGAGGAGTCCGATCTCCAAGTGTCATCTTGTTGAAGAAGGGTGTCCAACTTCTGAGCCGTCGGGTGACAGTGCGTCGGCCCTCGTCGAGGCCATTACGGCATATCCGACCTCAAGGTGAGATCCATTTTTTCTGTCGTTTCTTCAGTGTAACCGTAGCATAGTTTTTATTTTCATCAAGATCTTTAGATATTAAAAATCCCGAAAATATCCATCTCACTTTGATCCGCCTCCAAATTTGATTTCTCATCTCATCTCACGATCCATCCACTTCCGTTCTATCTCACGTAACCACGCACCTCCGACCATGCACGATGGCTAAGGCTCGGATCCATTCCTCATATTTTCGTCAGATCCCCATTCACCTCTTATTTTGTTTATAAATAAATAAATAAAATAAAATAACATGTAGTTGTTTATCTCTAACATTTGTTTTGCAGGAAAATTAAAAAAATAAAAATATATAATAAAAAAATTCATTCTCTGTTTACAGTTATGTTGCTTTATATATATATATAGGGAAAAGGGAAGCTACACCGGGGGGTGCAGCCAACTAGCTACACCCGGGTATTTTTCTCTTTGATTTTTGATTTTTTTTGAAGGAAACTTATGGGGGATTTACTTAGTTTATTGTGTGGAATATGTGTTTCAAATTTCATACAAAACAAACACTCCTAGCATGCCCATCTAGATATGGTCAATTTCAATAATTCTGAAACCGTTAAAATATCATAGCCTTGATGGAGATGATAGAAATGTCGAATTTAATTGAAATTGGAATAATATCATGGTGATATATAGTGATTAAAATCCCCCTAAATTTCATTTCAAAAACACAAAAAAACGGTGAAAAAAATGGCCGGGTGCAGCTAGTTAGCTACACCCCGGGTGCAGCTTCCCTAGCCCCATATATATATATATATATATATATATATATATATATATATATATATATATATATATATATATATAGGGCTTATCCACTGCGCACAGGGCTCATTAGCGTTTCAATGAGCACTCATTTTAGGCCTTACACGTGTATTAACCATAACTATATTTCTAATTATAGGCTACGACGAGTTTAAAAAAATCCTATATTTCCTATTATACAACGTCCTTAAAAATTGGAAGACGGTTTTGGAAAGAAACAATTCAAATAAATGATTTCACGCGGATGATTAAGGATCCAAACACTATGATAGTAATAAATGTAAATTACTGATCATTTTTTTGATATTACTGATCTCATAGTAGCTATTACTGACAATTGGTTATGGTTTTACTGACATCACAACAAGCACTTACTTGAGCAATGCCCATGACTTACTGACCATAACTTTGTTATTACTGATCTCATAGTAGCTATTACTGACCATTGGTTATGTAAATTACTGACTGTTGTTGGGATATTACTGATCTCACAACAACCATTTACGTGAGTATTGTGTCGAAATTACTGACTTTTATTCAAAGTAGTAATACATATAGAAATTACTGACCATTGGTTATGGTTTTACTGACATCACAACAAGCACTTACTTGTCCATTGTATATATATTACCGAATTCTGCACCATGTAATACAATGAATGTATATTACTAACCGTTGTTTTGGATATTACTGATCTCGCAACAACCATTTACTTGACTATTATATATATATTACTGACATGAGCATTTGGATCTCGATTTTCAGCAAGAAATAATCGATTCGAATGTTTTCTTTCCAAAACGATCTTCCTATTTTTTAGGACGCGATATAATTGGAATATCACCTATTGTTACATCGCTTTGCATATTAATCTCCTTCCAAAAACAACATCCTTTGAAATAGGTAACCACTAAATTGGTAATACACGTGTATGGCCAACAAATGGTGCGCACCGAAACTCAAATGGGCCCTGTGCGCATTGGATAAATTTCCTATATATATATATATATATATATATATTTTATACAGTCCAGTTTACATAAACATTAAAAAACAAAAAAAAAGCAACAGCAGGTCCCTGATGCACGGTCGCCCGCTTCGTCACCGGTGGCAGCTACGCGGCTGCGTTGCCCGGCCACGCACGGCCTCACCTCCTATGCGCCCCCTTCTACCGAAGCTTCCTCCGTGGGCCGCTGCGCAGCGTGGTGCCTCCGCTGTCCAGACCTCTGTTGCACGACCGCCCGGCCGCCACACGCCCCCCCTCTACCGCGATATCGTGTGGCGCCGCCCGAGTGCTCCGGCGCCCTCCGTGACCTTAGTCCTCGGCAACGCACCCTAGTGGCCCCCTGCTGCCGAAGTCTCTCCCACGCCACCGCGACTGCGCCCAGGCCGCTGACCATCACGTGCCCGGCTGCTCCCTCCAGCCCGATTCTCCAGTGGTGGCGGCCCGATCCACCTCCTCCCAAGCGACGCTCTGCCGCTCCTCCAGATCCGCGAGCGACGGCGGTCCGATCCACCCCTTCCCTCATTTTGAAGATCGAAGGCACAGGAACCCTAGGTTCAATTTTTGGAATATAATATTGGAAAATTTACAAAAGCCCCTAGAATTTTTGGAAATTACAAATCAGCCACTGCCTTTGGTAAATGTCTAAGTTTCAACCTGCAGCTTATTTCTTGCTATGTTTTGATGCAAAATCTTTGAACAAATTCACTTCAGTCCATGTATTGCAGACTTGATTTTGCTTGATTATTTGATCAAAATAAAAATTTTATTGTTCTGAAAATTCTCAAAAAAATTGTGTATACTCTTGCTATGCCTTTGAACATTGTATAAATTTTTCATAACTTTTTGTTACCATTTAATATTTTTAAAAAAATCAAAAATAGTGTCTTTTTATTTGCATGAACTTTAGAGAATTATAAAAAATCGAAAATTTGCCGAAAAATTCTAAAAAAATTATGTAGGTTTATTTTATTTTTCTTTAATTTCTATCCAATTTTCGGGCATAGATAATTTATAAAACTACAAAAAAATGCAAAAACCTAAAAATCTTAAAAAAATGTAGACAATTCTAGAAAATCCAAAAATTCTGATTTTAGTCTCTGTTTGTAGGTATTTAATTGTAGTTTAGCCTAAAAATGAGTTCCTGGAGTATTGGGTAGTAAACTATTTTTAAGTTTCAAAATACTCTTGGTTGTGCATTGTTTTCCTTTTTCTCTACTGTTTGATTTTTATAAAATCACAAAAATATCAAAAAATTCAAAAAAAATCACCAAAAATATATTAAAATATATAAAACATAAAATCATTTTCTTTGTAATTTTCTGAGCATTTTTGGATATTTGGAAAATACAAAAAAGAGTGTGGTGTGTGTATTTTTATCACTTGTGCTTTATTTGAAAATAAAAAAATTAAAAATTCAAAAACCACTAAAAAATTTATCTTCGAAATTTGACTGCTAAGTTTTTAAATCGTGCTCCTTGTGTCCGACCCTGCTCGCTATACCAGGTAAATTGAATAGTGAAGACCACTTATATTCCATTGATTCATATTTCATTAAGTGGTTTGTATATTTTTCTCGTTGACCGAATCGATTGGTTGAGAGCAACAACATTGCAAATTTATAAATATGAGAATGTACAAGCATCATGTTAAATGCCTAAATAAAAATACGAGAATGTACAAGCATCATGTTAAACATCTACATCATTTTTTCCCAAAATTAATGAAAAATAGGAGCTAATTTATAAAAATAGAGAAGCAACTAAATAAATACAAGCCTGCAAGGGATATTTTTACAATAAAAATAAACTACCTGGGTCTCCATGCAAATATCCCCAAAATATTACACCATTTTTACAATTTTTAAGACTAAATATAAATACAAGAAGTAGGAGGGGCTTCTCTAAAAATAGCCAGGTCCCTCACATGCATAAGCGCGTGAGGTGACCTAGCATAGGACCTCTTTGCAATATTCAATAAATATACTGGGTCTATTGCTATTTTTACAAAAGTTTTAAACAATACTTAATATTTACAAGGCCAGAATATAAATACAAAACGTGCAGGAGTTACTTATAAATTTACCCCAAGGCACAAGATCAGGAGGCTGCTATGTTGCCATGTGGCTTCAACTTACTCGATCAAAAATGGGAGGCGCATACCGCTTCGGGCTTCAATCCACGTCTCAGATTAGATATGGGTTAGGCTCTATATCAGACGACTCTCGAGATGTCAGGAAGAACACCTCAAGAACACTGCTGGGGCAAGCCAATCTTTGATTCTACCCGTCTCTGACCACCAATCACCTTGTCGACGATCACTATCGAATCCTGGAGGTACTCTGTGTTTGCGGAATGGCTCAAATGGATCTGATCCCCATTGGAAGGGGCATGTAGATGGGAAGGACCTGGAGCTCTGACTTGGGCTTTGAATCATCGTCAGGAGGCTTGTTGATGCCCAAGACCTGCACAAAACGAATCCTTGGCTCGAGGGGTCTCTCCTCGATGTATTTAGAAGTTGAAAGCATGCGTGGATGGAGGTGGCAGATGAGCTCCAGTGAACGATAGAGGAAGAGCTCTAACATAGCTTGATCTGTGCAGGATGAAGATGGATAGGGGATCAATGCATAGAGGAAGTGATGGGGTCCGAAATGGAGGCGATAGCAGGTAAAAACATGTTGATTTCACGATGCAGAATGGTCGGAGCTCTTAGTTCCAGTGAACAAAAAAATTGGAAAAGACGGGAATTTGAAGGAGATTAATCTAATCTAAAACTACGATTACGCTAAGGATTGAAAATGTGATTTAAAAATCTACCTAAACTCTCATACCTAGTAGAGGCCAAGGAGCAAAACAAGCCCAGCCAATGGAGCTCTGACGATCTTTGATTACACGATTCCCAGCCTTATCCACGTCGACAAGGAGGGGACAACGATGATGTCACCAAGGTCGATCAGCCATGAGGTCCTATTGGGGTTACGAATGGCAATAAAGGATCAAAAAGGAGAATATCGTCGGAAGGGTATGTTTATAGGCATGGGTTTTGGCAAAAAAAGGACAAAGAGATTGCGTGCAGTGGAGAGGAGGTTGGTGAGCTTAGGTAGTGGGCGTGGAGTAGGGATGATGGGTCTGTAGGATGGAGGGAGGCTTGAGGAGCGTGGACGAATTGGAGAAGGAGTGAAATTGGGAGAAGAAGGCTCTTCGTGAAAATGCTAGGTCAACTTTCCTTGGATTCTGGTTGGTCCACGTGTACCAACCAGGAAATAGGGATCCCAAATCCCTTATTAATTAACTTTAAATTAATGAATGATTTTATTATTTTTTGGTCAAAATATGGAAAACTTTTATTATTTTATGTAGTATATATTCTAATTTTTATTTATTTTTACAAGACTATTTATTAGATGTTAATATTTACATGTATATACATAGGTATTTAAACATATCTTTGATGTATTTTATTTTTCTTTTGTATTTTTATTTTATTATTTTATGTACATAATTTATATATTTATAATTTATTTAATTATGCATTTATGTATTTTTATTATATTTTTCTGATTTTATTTATGTACATAAATAAATATGTATATGTATTATATAGGTATAATTTAACTATATATTTTAATACTTTATTTATTTTAATGTATATTTCCTAGTTTTATTTTATATTTATTATTTAATTATGTTTTGAATAATATTTATAAGTATATAAAAATATAAAGAAGTGAAAAATATACATAATGAATATAATGAATATTGTATGGAGATATATAGTACAATGGGGGCCTAAAAGCCAACTTTTAGCATTTCAAATCCAAATTAAATGAAACCATCTTCATTAAGTAGATAATTAAATTTTATGAACAATAAAAGTTTGGTCAATTTTGAGCCTGTATGGAGGAGATACAGGTCTGGGAAGTTTTGTTTGCGGTTTTTTTGTATGTCTAATGAACTCCATTTCATCACTTTTATTCTTTCATTTTGGCCTTTAAACCTTACCTAAATGCATGTCAATATCTTTATTTTGTACAAATTAATATTTATTATTTATTGTATAATTATTGTATAAATTACATTGTTTAAAGCCAAAATAAAAAAATAAAGAAAGAAAAGGAAAGGAAATAAAATTTCAAAGGTATTTTATGACCCTAAACCCGAGACCAAGTCAAGGATTGATTTGATTGACAAGGAATAAAGTAGGGGGGATAAGGGTCAAAAAGACAATAAAAATCTCATTTTTTTATTCATCAATAATTCATTTTCGAGACCAATTTTATTCTCTTTTATTTATTCATCAAATCAATAAACTTTGCTACATGAAAGTTGTAGATAAAAAATGTATAAAAAAATACAAAATTAAGTTTACACAAAAATAATACACAAGGTACATTTTATACTCAGAATAAGAAGCCAAATCCAAACTTCCGAGACCCATATCTTCTCAATAAAAAACTTAAAATGCATCAAAATCACTTTAATTGTATATAACTTTTAATAAGCTATTTAATGAAGGTGGCTTCACTTAATTTGGAGTTAAGGTGCGAATGTTGGATTTTGGACCCCTATTGTATATTATACATGAATAAAATATTCATTTTATTTATTCTTTATTGTTTTTATAATTTTATATTTTTATAATTTTGTAAATATTATTTATAATACATGTACATATTTAGAGTAGAATAAAACCATTAAGAAACCATAAAAATAAAATAGTCTATGTAAATACATAGTTGAAATACCTATACTTTTCCCTATATGAATTATACCTCTATTTATTTAACTATACAAATAACATCAAAAAAATACAACAAAAATATATTATGTGCATAAAATAAGTTATAAATATATAAAATATGAAAATAATATAGTATAATCAAATATACAAAATAAAAATAAAATATAAACAATAGGTCAATATACCTATAAATACTTGTAGAAAGTATCTTGTTATAAATTAACTCATAAAAATAAATAAAAATCATATTAAATTGTACATAAAATAATAAATATTTTTTTTACTTTATAATCAAAATTTAATGCAATCGTTTACTATTTTAATTATTTTTTTAAATGAAGCTAACTCTTAGTTTCTTATAACGTCTTATGTGGACCAATCATGACCGAGGATTATTGACCTCGGTCAACTATCCTTCCATGCCTCCGACTCCTGCCAGAGCCTCGAGCACCCTATCTTCTCTGTCTCTGCACCATCGCTCTGATCGACAAAATGCCTCGAGACCTTCATGAAAATTGCTCACATCACGATCAGCATCCATGCCTACTCATTAGATTCCTCTGATCTTCATTGAGCCTCTCAATAATCTCGATTGAAAATCACCCAGAACCATGTCCATAAATAAAACTCAAATTCCTTCCATTCCTTTTGATCCCTCCCGAGGTTTGCACAAAGAGGCTCAGGATATATAGTAGAAGCCTCTCATACGTCGAATCCTAGATGATGCCTGAAAGAGTCAATGGATCAATGAATTTTCTTCCCTCTTCAGGTAGTATGTATGATCTAGAGTGACTTCTCGCACATTATGGTAATTACGTGGCAGTCCCAGAATTAGCGCATGTAGTCCTTCAGGACTAGTAGTCCTCTTGACTTCTCACCCACTTACCGCCTATTATCTGCCTCTTCTGCTTCTATCCAGGATAGGAAATCAACTACAGGAGACATCTTAGTGGGGCTTAGGCAGGGAATCTGGTTCATATATATATATATATATATATATATATATATATATATATAGGGTGCACTTGAATTGAGGTGGCACCTTTCCTTGATTATGGAAAGGTGTCATCTTAAGCCATTGGATGATGAGTGTACGGGTGAAATTGAAACCACTATGTGGTTTTTCGTGCCAACTAACATTCCTAAATTTGGGTAGATTAAATTAGTGAAATTTAGTCAAATACACATCATTGATCATTCTATATTTAGTTAAACCCGAGAAGTGTACATTGTAGTTTCCAGAAAATATGATGGAATAAAAGCTTGCATTTTGAAATAATTGTTATCAATTTACAAAAGATGGATATGTTTTACAATCATGTGATGTAAATTACAAAAATCATAATCACTGGTGTACGGGAAAAAAACTAAAATTCGACAAAATTTGTGTATTACGTATAGCTGTGTTTCCTAAAATATAGGGAGCTTTGATAATGGCCTAATTAATTTAGTACACGTGGAAAACATTCCTATAATGACGGGATTTTTGTTACAACTGTATTTCCAAATATATCGGATGTTGTAAATTGCGAACACATTAAATATTATACACGCCATATGCATATTATTTTTAGAAGGATTTACATATGAGGTATATTTTTAATCCGCAAATTAGAAAATGCATGTCATAGTACATGTTGAATCTCATTTCATCCAACATTCTTTGGAAGCAATATTTGTAAATTGCAATATTTTCTTGTAAATTAGAGGTATATTTTTTACTTACAAAATTAGAGGTATATTTTTAATCCACAAATTAGAAAATACACGTCGTAGTACATATTGAATCTCATTTCATCCAACATTCTGTGGAAGCAGTATTTGTAATTGCAACATTTTCTTGTAAATTTTGTAATTTCTTTTGCAAATCACATTTGATTATTTTGAAAATTTTGCAATCTTTTTTGAGAACATTATGTGGGAGTAACGTTTGTAAAATGTGATATTATTTAGTAAATTTTGTGGTCTCTTTTGTAAAATACATGTGATTTTTGTAAAATAGACTTCTTATTATTAATGTATAAATTATTTTATATGTCCATCCAACGTGTTTCCTAATATCATGGGTCCATTGAAATTTGTCATCCATTGTAAAGTTTGTGTAGATTTTGTAAAATCCACACTCCCATTTAACAATTATGTGCTAATCTGCAAAATAAAAAATCAATCAGTAGTTTATCATTTATTTCTAAAAAAAAGATAACATGTAAAAAATGCATGCAGAATTGTAAATCAATGAATCAAAATATCAATTATTCAATCAGTTATGTAAATTACAGTATATAATGCACAATAGATGAGATTTCATCTAATTTCATTTTTGCAAAATATATCACCTTCTAGGCAAAAATATAACAAAATGCACAATCTTCTATAATAAAAAATCATTTATTGATCCTAGCAACCTGAGACATGTTTAATATGTAAATAAATATTTACATTCTGAATCAACAATTTCTTTCTTTTGGGTGATATTTTCATTCTCTATCTACTGAATTCAATCTATAAACAAAACTCAAAAGAAAAAAAATGAAAAGTGTGATGAACTCAAAAGTACATGGAAAATCAAATTTATAAACAACTGAATATTTTAGAAAATATGATTGAACTCAAAAGAACAAAAAGTGTGTTGAATATTCCAGAAAATATGATTGAATAAAGCCTCGCATTTTGAAATAATTGTTATCAATTTACAAAGGATTGATATATTTTAAATCATGTGTTATAAATTACAAAATCGTAATAACTGATGTTCGAAAAACATTCAATCATAACCAGTAGTGAATCGGGAACACTGATTAAAAAAATAAAATAAAGCAGAAACTTTGAAAATTAGATTGAGATGAAATCAAAACAGAAAGAAAAATCAAAATCAAAATATAAAACAAAAGCAATCTAAAATAACCTGGAACTTGATTAATAGATGAATAAAAAGAATAAGAAAACATACTAAGAACATACATCATCCTCTGTGCACAACCACCTCATGTTGCTCCATGCATCATCGTCGTCGTCATCGTACATCGTCATCGTCACACACCACCATCCTCTATGCACATCCGTCGCCTCTACGTCGAGGGAGGACGAAGATCTGGAGAGGAAGTGGGCCCCCATCGAATTTTGGTTTGGGAATTTCGAGTAATTGAGAGGCTTGATTATGATGGATGCTATATTTGAAAAATAAATTCGAATAATTAATGAGCAACGAGATAATGACGCAACTAAATAGAATATTCAATTTTGTTTCTAAATATAAAGAGTTGGATATTATTTGGATGGTGGTTTTGGGTTTAATTTGGTGGTTTTGTTTATAACCGTTGATCAAGATCCAATAGATTTTATGCAATGTCATACCATGATTGTGGTGAGCTGCCACCTTAATTCAAGTCTTCCCTATATATATATATATATATATATATATATATATATATATATATATATATATATATATATATATTGCTCGGAGAAAGAAAGTATAAGATCTTATTAAAAATGCAATGTCAAATTATTGAGTAGTAGAACTTCCCTCCAGTCGTGTGCAAGTGAGTTCTCCGGTGACAGAGGAAGCTCCCTCGAGGTTTGGAGCAGTGTAGGAGAAGGAGAGAAGGTCCACGGTAGAGCTCCAACTTGTCCTGCTCCCCGATCTGCCATCAAGTTTGAGCTGCACCATTTCATTATTTTAAGGTAGCTTTAGCTCGTAGAATTTGTTTTATTCCTTCTATTTTGAGTTTCATTTACTATTTTATCCTAGGTTTAGATTTAGATCTCATCGGAGCTATAGAGCTCTGACCACTGTGATTCATCGTTACACCCTGTCTCTGACATCCACAATCATCCCATCATCTAGCCCCATGATGACACGCCTGGCCACTCGGGTTAAGTGAGTGAGTAAACAAGGGTCGTTGTGACCCGAATCACCGAGCTAGGTCAACGAGAAGAAATAAAACCACTCAAAAGAAATATCAAACAATCAGCACATGTAAGCGGTTTGTTGTTTTATTTACCTAGTATAGCTACCAGGGTCGAACACAAGGAGCACGAAAATAATACAAAGTAGTCAAATTTCTCAAAATAAAACATTTTTAGTGGTTTTTAATTTTGCAAATTTTTAATTTTGCAAATTTTTAATTTTCAATAAGAAAATAAAATCAACAAAAATAAGAAAAAGCAACACAACTCGCTTTTTTGAATTTTTCTAAACAACCAAAAATAGTTAGAAAATTAATGTAAAAATACGGTTTTCTTACTTTTAAAGTGTTTTTGGTAATTTTCTGGGTTTTCCAAATGTTTTCATAATTTTATAAAAATCAAAAAGTGCTAAAAAATGCAAACAGTGCACAACCAAGACTAAATTGTAAATTTAAAATAATTAAATGCCCTAAAGTCATGGGTAGCAATTTTATGATAAAATACGAATTAAAAAGCTAAAAACAAGAATTGAAAATGGATTTTTTGGAGTTTTCTATGATTTTATATGATTTTTATGAGATTTTAGATGTTTTGTAATTTTTAGGGTTTTTATAAGGGTTTTTCAAGCAAAATTAATATTGAAAATAAAATACATAAAAAGGCAGACATAAATGAATTTTATAGAATTTTTACAGTATTTTTTGAATTTTTCTAAGGCAAATAGGGATATTTTTTAAGGTTTTTTGAATTTTTAAAAATAAAAAATGCAAATAAATCAAACCAAGAAAATCATAGAAAATATTACACACTAACATGAGTTAATGATAATTTTTGGATAATTTTTCGAATTAATTTACTATTTATTAAGTCCAAAATACAATGTGTAATTAGGCACAGTTAACAGGGACCAATTTGCAATTATAAAAAGTTTCTAGACTGAAGAATAACACAATAGAAAAGCTTAGGGCCTTATATGCAAAAAACCCACTCAAATTACACACATGCTCAATACTAGGCGCATAGGGGTATAAATGCAATTTTCAGAAGTTAACATCCATCCATTAACCATATAAAAGTTCCTAGCAAAACATGCAAATAACCAAAACTCACGTGGGACTGCACACACTACAGACTGAGAGAGACTAAAGTGCAAATAGCTAAAAACTTGAGTTCCAAACTGTAAAAGTGTTGAACTACAATATTTATTTAATGGACTAAACATGAAAACATAAACATGCATGGATAAAAAGGCAATATACCCAGAGGCACGTGAGGTGCGCATGATGACTCTAATGGTTCTGTTCTCCCTCTATAAAGTGATCAGAAGGTCCAGGGAATGTCAGGGACGTGCGGCCAGATCTAATGTGTCGGATCTGATCCAACGATCTGGAAAGCTGCTCTGACGGTCGTCTCAGATATGAACCGGTGCTCCGCTCCTCATCCAATGGCAAAGGGTGATGGTGCACTGGCAAACTTTGATCGGGGATTGGCACTGCTCCGTTTAGTTGATCGAGCCTCCAGAAGGTCTGGCATCTCTGGAAGGGTAACTCTGTGTTGAATGCAGGAGGTCGATGTGAGGGATGACGGTCGGATGGACAGAGCGAAGGTGCTCCACCTGGAGTTACTCCACCGAGCAACTTCTAGTCTAAATGAGCTTCATCTCATGTGAGGGTACCTGCCAATGAAAGAGGGGACTCGGGGGCTGCGCTCCGGTCATTTTATTGCAGATGAAAATGAAAGACGCGACGGGAGGTGAGGTTTGGGTCTCCGGAGAACGTGGGGGAAAGAGACCCTTCCTAATCTTGACCTGATGGTCGAGCCTTAGGGTGGATAGGTTTTATGAGAAGGTGCGGGGTGCGATGAGACATCGATCAGAGCGGATATATGTGGATGATGGGCTCCAGACCTCGTGGTCAGAGCCAGCGAACGATGACGGTGATGAAATGGGAAGGTGGAATTGAAATGATAAATGCAGGGATACGAGTGTTACCTAAAGCTACCAACAAGCTGAGAAGCTTCAGGCGAAGATAGTCGGATGGGTCTTGGCTTCAACCAAGCTGCGGCTGGTCGGGAGGCTTCACACAGCGGAGCTTCGGCCACGTAGTGAGCGTCAAGTCTCCAGGCACCTCCAGGCGATCCTAAATGGCTCCTTGAGTAGTTGTCACTCCACTAAAGGTGTTTAGAGAAGAAAGGGGGCACGAGGGATGAGCTAGGGGGCTGGCGGAGCTGGAAGAAGATTTTATAGGATTCCCCCAGGGTCTGGAAAGATCGGAAGAAAGCACGCAACCCTAAGAAGATCCAACACTTCCTAGGGATCCACGAAAGTCAAAAATCTTCGGAGGAGAATCGAAGAAGAATCGAGGGGAATGGAGGTCGGAGTCAGGCGCAAAAATTCTAAGAAGTGGCTCCGACGAGAGGGAGAACAACCTGACCCAGCTGGAAGAGACCGTTGACTAAGGTCAATGGTATGACGTGGACCAATGAGAAAATCAGTATTTACAAAATAAAGGAAATTCAATAAAAATAACAAATTAATTTAAAATAAAATGTGTATAAAATAAAAAATGTTTACTATTTTCTGAAGTATTTTTCTGTGATTTTTAATTATTTTTATGAAAAATAGATTAATGTATATACAGTATATAGTACTATATACATGTATATTATACCTCTGTATTATGTACAAGTATTTTTTTATTATTTTTACACAAATACCCTTATTTTATATTTTATTTATGTGCAACATAATTTTAGGAGTATGAAATAATTTTTATTTTATTTTTACAATTTGTTAAGGGTATATAATAAATAGTGGATGTGATATGTATATGTGTCTTTTATACAAAGGTTTGATGATTTTATTTTTATTTCATTTTCTGATTTTTATTTTTTTATAATATTATTATAACTATATATAAGGGTGTAAAAGAATAAAATAATTTTGGTTTTATCAAAAATAAATAAATAAATAAATAAATAATATGTATAAGTATATGTGATATATACAACACACAGTAAACCCAGTCTCTCTTTACTGATTTTGTTTTGCGATCAGGTCAAGTCTTGACCTTCTCTTGAGGTGTAGGTCACTTTGTATTTATTCTAAATACGTCATTCTTTTTCCTTTTTTCTTTATTCTTTTATTTTTACAAAAATTACATGTTAAGCAATATTAATAAGAGCATGCAGAAAGCTAAGTTTATCTTTACAGGTATTTACATGGTATTCTATCAAAAAAGAAGAGCAAAAAAAAAAGAATAAAGAGTGAGAATCATGGATTCATCACCCCCCTATATCTTACCTTTACTTGTCCCTTAGCAAACACTTGTTTGAAAAAGAAGTGAAACTCAAAAAGAAATGAAAAGAAAAAGAATCAAGGTTGATTATTAAACTTATCTTCATTAAATTGAATTATGGAGCTCAGTCAGACCTTTGGATTGTTAGTTTGTCGAAACCTTATTGTGAGATAAGTTAAGACTCAACAACATCTAAGTTCCACAATTCTATGTCAAGACTCCTTAATAAACCAGATCAAAACAAGTCTACATACGCAAACTCTAATGACTATGCATCTTTCCTTGTACTATTTAAGTGATATGTAGCTCCCCACCTCATAAATGGCAAAGAAACAGCCTCCCTCAACAAGGCAACTCTAGTTCCCTAGTCTAGCAGCTCTTTCGTCGAGGAGCGGGGCATTCCCTTCTAAGTTCAAGTTCAACCAGCTCAAGAAGAGGGGAAAGAAGAGAATGGACCGTGACCAATGTAGCCACGTATCTGATGAATCTACATTTTATCATCTTTATTCTATCATTTTGGCCTCAAAAACTCTAGTAAATGCATGTAAATACCCCTAATTCCTGCATTTTAGCATTCATGCATGTATGTGTAAATATTGTATAAAATATTGTTTTTAATACCAAAATTATAGAATAAAGAAAAGAAAAAGAATAAAATATTGTAAATATTTTATGACCTGAAACCCCGAGACCTAGGCATTCTAGATGAATAGGTCGACAAGGAATAAAGTAGGGGAGATAAGGGCTAGAATCCAATAAAAATCCCTTTATTTAATGCATTCTTTATTTATTTTGGGGCCTATTTTTAGTTCCACTTTTTCTACTTCAAATAAAGAAACTTTGTACATGAAAGTTGTAGATAATTAAATATAGAAACACACAACATTGATTTCACACAAAACAATATACAGACAAAAAGTTATGATCTGAATAAATTTCCAGAATCCCAACTTCCCAGACCTGTATATCGCAAATAAAAACTCGAAATTATCAAAATCGCTTTAATTTTATATAATTTTTAATAAGCTATTTAATGAAGGTGGTTTCATATTTTTCTGAGTTACTGTTTGAAAGTTGAGTTTTGGACCCCTATTGTATACTTGTACCGATTAAAAAATTCATTATATTCATTATTTTTAGAATTTTATATTTTTATAATTCTGTAAATATTATTTACAATATATGTATATATTAAAACAGGAATAAAAACCTAAAGAAAACACAAAAAGAAAATACTTGTATACAATATATAGGTATAATACCTGTAAATATATATATAATTAATACTTCTATTTATTTAAGTAGATAAAACACATCATAAAAATAAAATAAAAATATATTTAAGTTCATAAAAATAATTTATAAATTTATAAAATAATAAACAAAAATAATAAAGTTAAATATATAAAATAAAATATTAAAATATATAGATGAATATACCTATATAACCCTTAAAAGGGAGCTTGTAAGTTTAAACCTCTAAAAAATAAATAAAATTCATAATAAATTAATTTAGAAAATAATAAACATTTTCTATTTAATAACTTAAAGTTAATAGAATCAATTATTATTTTTAAATGATTTTTAAAATCTTTTTTAGGAGGATTTTCCTGGTTGGTCCACGTGGACCAACCAGGTGGGTCGGACCGTTGACCGCGGGTCAACTATCTAACCATGCCCCCTGCATGTGTCAGAACCTTGTTTTCTGTCCATTTTTGTGGATTTTTCAAGGTCAAATCTTTCACTATTTCGTGACAATCTCTTCACGACTTTTGCTCCTCGTCTAATGCTCTTTCACGCCGAGATCTCTCCTTGGGGAGTGGATCGATGTGTCGCTCCTGCCATCTCAATCTTAGGAGCTACTCGACCATCCTATTCAAAAGCCACCCGATTTTCCCATTCTCCTTTGAACACCCTTTTACCATTGTCCTCTCCGCCTTTCGTGCTCCATCAAAGGAGGGAGGTGACAGATCCATTCTCTTGCCGTTAGGTTGATCGAGGAGGCGGCCGAAGGGCGGCTCCACCTACCTCCGCCGGCCACCGGTGTCGAGGTCTTATCTCAAGTGATACTCACCTTCGAGGTTCCGTTTTTCTTTAGTTTTTTTCTTGCATTTTTTTATTTGTCGTAGTCGTAGGAGTAGATCTCCATCCTCCATCTCGTGTTTCGCCCACAGTTCACCTCGCAACCACCTCGTCGGAGATGCGCTCCGGCAAGCTCCCATCTACGCTATCTCCACCCCGTTACCCCTCTGGAAGGTCGTGGCAATATGCCCGCGACCTCCCCTCACTTCTCTTGCAGGTCCTGAACCCAAAGATTCACCTGGAGCTCATTTTGGTCGTTCGTCGTGATACCTGGAGCCCCCCAGCTCCGTCGCCATCTCAGGCGAGCTCCAGCCGTCGTCAGAGGATTTTGGAGCCTCTAGATGCTAGAGGGACACCCTAGGAAGCCGTCAGGCCATTTTGGATCTTCAAAGAAGGCCAAAGGAGGAAGATCTCGGCTGGGAAAACCCACCTTGCCGGCGGTTCTTTCCCGTTCGTCCTGTGCTCCTCTCCGCCGTCCGATCAGCTGAGTTCTTCCTGGAGCACAGCAGCCGTTCGATCGAGCCAGTTGTCAACCATCGTATCCCCGAGGATCATCTAATTCAGGCCGTCAAAGTCGAATCGTCATCGGTCGTCCGACGAGCGACACATGGCAAGTGAAGGATCAACCGCCATTGGATCGCGCTTAAGGGTGGGCTTTTTGCAACTCTACCCTCGCTCATTTTTGTATTTATTAAATAACATTAAATCTTCCATTTGCAGTTTTAAACTTTTATAATATTTATAACTAAGCCTTGCACTTTGGATTATTGCATATTGGTCCCTGTCTACGTCACCTCACGTGACTTGCGCACGTGGGGGTCGGGGAATTTTGCGAGGAAGCCAATTGTGTTTTTTATTATTTATGTTAAGTCCTAAAACTTTTAAATGTAGTTATAAAAACTTTGGTGATTTTGCGAATAGGCCCTCAGGGTTTTTGTTAATAGTTATTTAGTCCCTGCCTGTCACGTGTTTTGGCACGTGTTCTGTGGGAATTTTGCACATTTAATTCTAGGCTTTTGGTGATTTATATTTAGTACACAAAATTTTTAGTGATTTGTATATTTTCTAGAAAAATTACATCTAGGCCCCTGGACTTTTGGATAATTACAAAAATACCCTTGCTAGGATTGAATTTTCTTTGTGTTTCCTTTATCTATTTCATGCATCTATAAATCCTAAAAAATCCAAAAAAAATACTCTAGCTTCCTATTGCATTGCATTTTCATGCCATATTTTTATTTTATATTTTTGCATCTTTTAATATTTATAAAAATTCAAAAACATGCATTTTCATCCATATTTACATTAGAAAATCCATAAAAATTAAAAAAACTTCTCAAAAAAATCCAAAAAAATATATTTTGTTTATTTCTGTGTGTTTTATATTCAAACCAAAAATAACTAAAAATACAAAAGAAAACTCATAAAAATTATAAAACCCCTAAAGCCTTTATAAAAATATATAAAATCCATAAAAAATCACAAAAATATAATTTCAGTTTCCTAATTTTCTCTATTATATTCTCTTTATTTTAAAATTAATTTGGAGATTTTGGTTCCTGTTTGATATTTTTCATCTCCATTTTAATTTCAGACATTTATTTTATCCCCTGTTTTAAGTATTTTTTACTTTAAAATACCAAAAAAATTAGCAAAAATATAGAAAAACTACAAAAACATTATAAAATTATAAAAAGCACAAAAATATTTTATTTTCTGAATTTTGCTTATTTTTACCTATTTTTATATATACATTACCTCTCTCCTTCCCTTATTGTATATATATATCTTATTTTATAGAAAAAGAAAACATAAAAAATATAATATATAAAAAGAAAATATAAAATCAGAAAATCAAAAATTAAAATAAAAAATAAAAAATTATATATATAATTAAAAACCCACAAAAATAGTACTTATATAGACTAATACATCACATTCATTCTTGAGAATTGATTTTGCCCGATCTACCTGCTTGCTCCCTGTGTTCGACCTCTACATACTTACTCCTATACACATCTTTATGTAGAGTTATAGTAAATTTTAACTTCACATCTTGCTTTTCATTATTTGATCATTGTTGTGGGATTAAATGTTGACTAATTAGGGTTTCGTGAGTGATCGTCACAACGACTTTGTCTCCGCCTTGTATGAGATATATTTTGACCCTCGCAAGATCCCGGTTATCAATACCCCTTGGAGCAAAGCCAGTGTAACTAAGTCTCCAGCTGCAAGCTTCCATGAGATGAGAAGGTGGAATACATAAGCTTTGTTTATTCACTATACACACTCCGACAGGCATTTTATTTTCAATCACGCATGTCCCTTTTTTTGGAGTTTTTCATATTTTTGCACTTTTTTTGATGTGCATATATACAACATATTTATGTTGTGCAGCATGTACATAAGGAGTTTTTCTTCTTAAGATGGTAGACTATCCCTCTTTTGAAGCATTATTACAACCCACGGACTCATGTCTTTAGACCTCAATGCTACTAAACCAGGTTGAGGTGTACATCCCTCCCTAAAGGAAGATGAGAGGTTCTTCCTAGAAGTACTACCCTCGTATGCTACCCCAAGATAAGGAATTCTGCATCCTCACCACCTCATCTGTGTTGAGCTACGTGTAAGGTACGCGTCCAAGTCAAACCATTGTCTCTAAGAGTCATGCGTGTGTTGTTAAGTATTCTACTTAAGCTCATCAAGATGACATGTGAACATAGCCTAGTGGACTCAAAGAATTAAGTCGCTATAGACCCGAAAAGTCTCAACCCTAAATCCTATAAGGTTCCTCTAAAGTTAGGTGGATTAAGGTCTTAACCAAGCTCCAGTTTCCAATTTAATTCCAGACTAGTTTAAATGTCAACTGTGATTCAAAAGAATATACAAATATGTACAAAACTCTTTTTGTGCAATTTTTCAAAATATGCAAATTTTTATGAAATTTTTTGAATGCAAGGAAGAAGGGAGAGTTTTGCAAAATATTTACAAACATTTACAAAGAAAATTTTGCAAACTTTTATTTTTAAGCATTTTTTTAAAAAAATACTATATACATATTGTTGATACAAAAATATTTACAAAGTATTTTACAATCAAAACAATTTTACAAATATTTGTATAGAAATTTTGTTTATAAAAAGCTATTTACAAACATTTATGTACAAGAAAGATTTTTTATATGCAACAAAAATTTTATTTTTTTGTGATTTTTAGTTTTGTGGTTTTTAGCCATATTATCTATTAACACACTCACACAAAGTTTGAGTTATGGCTAAATTATATATATACAATATATATATATATATATGACACCCCCTATACTTAGCTCGAACGATGTCCTCAGAGTGATCAAAGAGTGGCAAAAAGAAGACATAACTCATGCCGAGTCTTGGGAAGCGAAAAGAACGCTATATTACAATAACAAATAAAAGAATGTAATGAATAGAGGTCGGTGACCCCCCTATACTTAAGATCAAGTAATCCTAAGTATAGAAGTCTGTACACAAAGGGGAAACCGAGGGTTAGGATGTACAGGGTTTACCTCCCCTATACTTAGGGTAGAATATCCCTAAGTATAGGCAGCAAAATAGAGGTAAAAGGAATCAAATGAATAATCACAAGTCTGATACCCCCCTATACTTAGGGTAAAGCACGCCCTAAGTATAGCATAATCATGAGATGAAAATGATGTATTAGACAGAAAGAATGAATAATATAGACAATTGGATCTATACAGTTGCGGAAGAGAAGTGATAATCAGGCATGAGATGCAAATGATGTGAGTCAAAGACCACATCTCATGCAAAATGAATAGGGGCAACGTCAACGATCAATGGATCATTATCAAGATATGGCTTCAGGCACTGACTGATAACTCGAAAGGTGGATTCAGATGACAAATTAGATATATCAATGCTTCCATTGTCGTGCACCTTTCCGACCAAGTATGGTTCCTTCCATTTGCTTTGTAACTTCCCTGGAAATAATCTCAACCTAGCATCGAATAACCATACTCTCTAGTTCGTCTCAAACTGTTTATGGCTAATATGAGAATCATGACATATCCTCACTCTCTCCTTATAATGTAGGCTACTCGAAAAGGTTGTATCTCTCAACTCCTCCATGTCTGCCAACTCTGCTTTTCTCTATTCTCCTATACTCTTGGGATCCAATAATTACTCAGTGACTGCCCATAGTGACTTGTGCTTGATCTCCACAGGTAAATGGCATGGCTTAAGTACCCAAAGGTGTATTGAAGGACGTCCGATAGGACCACAAGACTGAGTTCAAAAGCTGTGACCAATCCTTTCGGTATAGTTGGACGACCTTATGCAATATAGTCTTAATCTCCATATTCGAAACTTCAACAAGACCATTGGTCTGAGGGTGATATGGAGTGGCAACTCGATGGTCAATGTTGTATTCTTTAGCAAGGGTTTACCTTGTCGTTGATAAAATGAGTCCCCCCGTTAGATATCAAAACTCTAGGTACCCCAAACCATGAAATGATATTCTTCCTTAAGAATATGTAAACTGTTTTAACATCTGTGGTTCGGGCAGGGATGACCTCAACCCAACGACTCACATAATCCACAACAAACAGAATGTGCTCAAATCCCTGACTCTTAGGAAATGGACCCATGAAATCGATGCCCCATGCATCAAAAACCTCACAGAAGTGAATGGGCTACATCTACATCATATCACGCTGTCCACAGGTGCCCATCCTCTGACAGTTAGTACACCTTTTCACGAATTCATCAGAATCCTTGAAGAGGGTAGGCCACCATAGACCGAATTGGAGCACTTTCCATGTTGTCCTTCACCCAGAATGATGTCCTCCTGCTCAAGCTTGTGGCAGTATGTGAGGACATTGTCGTGCTCCTCATGAGGAATGCACCGACGCCAGACGTTGTCCCCTCCTTCATGATAAAGGATGGGATCCTCCCAATGGTACGACTTGGTCTTCATAAGGAAAGTCTCAAGTCACTGCTGGGGTGAACCTTATGGAACTTTCTTGGTGATAAGATAGTTCACAATGTCAGCGTACCATGGGAGCGAGGCGATAGCAAGGATTGCCTCGTCTGGGAAGGTCTCTATGATAGGTGCAATCTGATCTAAATCCTCAAGGTTCTCTAAACGGGAGAGGTGATCCGCCACCACCTTCTTGACTCCAGGCTTATCCTTAATCTCAATGTCAAACTCCTGGAGTAGAAGGATCCATCTGGTTAATCTGGTTGCGGCATCCTTCTTTGCCATGAGATATCGGATGGTGGTGTGATCTATAAATATCATCATTCGGGATCCAAGAATATATGATCTGAACTTATCCAAAGCAAAGACTACGACTGGCATCTCCTTCTCAGTCACGGTATAATTCTGCTGACCAGTATCCAAAATCCTGGTAGCATAGTATATGGCATATGGTAATCCATCCCTCATCTGTCCTCGCACAGCCCCTATGGCAAAATCAGAAGCATCCGTCATGATCTCGAATGGGAGAGACCAATCAGGTGGCTGAAGGACAGGAGCCTCAACAACTAATCCTTAAGAGTCTCAAATGACGCTAGATACTTATCATATACAATGAACTCAATGTCTTTTATTAGCAGATCAGTAAGCGGTCGGGTAATACGACTGAAATCATGAATGAATAATCGGTAGAAACTGACATGCCCCAAAAAAGACCGTAATTACCGCAAATTGGACAGTAGATTGAGTTTCTTGAAGATATCCACCTTGGTCGGATCGACCTCCATGCTCGTGTTGGAGATGATATGGCCAAGCACCATCCCCTGAGTCACCATGAAGTGACTCTTCTCCCAAGGTAATACAAGATGGACCTCTATATAGCGCTGAAGTACACGATCTAGGCAATCAAGACAAGCATCGAACCCATCGTCGTAGACCAAAAAATCATCCATGAAGACCTCCAAACAATCACCCACCATGTCCAAAAAGATGTAAAGAATGGGCCTTTGGAATGTAGCTGGGCCATTACAAAAACCAAAGGTTATCCGTCTAAAGGCATACAAACAGACAGGTGAATGTCATTTTCTCCTGGTTTTCGGGCACTATGTCCACTTGGTTGTATTCGGAGTACCCGTCAAGGAAGTAGTATTGACTCTTCCCAGCTAGCCTCCCTATAATTTGATCAATAAATAGCAGCGGGAAATGATCCTTCTTAGTGGCCTGATTCATTCGTCTGTAGTCCACACAAACCCTCCAAGAAGTGGGTACCTGGGTAGCTATCTCCTCTCCAGACTTGCTCACAACTGTAGTGATACCCGTCTTCTTGGGTACCACATGTAATGGACTAACCCACTTGGAGTCGGAGATGGGGTAGATAAAATCAGTGCTCCACCATTTTGATATCTCTTTCATGATCACATCTTGAAGATTCAGGTTCAGCCGTCGCTGGAACTCACGCGATGGCTTAGCATCCTCTTAGAGATAGATATGGTGGGAGCAAAGAGCCGGACTTATCCTCTGGAGATCAGCTACACTCCATCCAATCACCTTGTGGTTTCTTTCAAGAGCCTCCATCAAACGAGATTCTTGATCTCCAGTCAAATCCGTTGAGATAATGACTGGGAACATCTTTGGATCACCCGCAAGGAATCTATACTTCATTGACTGCGGTAAGGTCTTCAGTTCTAGACAACTGGGAGCTGGTAAATCTAGCTTCTGAAATGTCTGAGTGAAGGCTACCAGATCTGCATGGGAGAACTTTCGTTGCATGTGAAAATCTAACGAAGGTGGCCCAGCTGGAATCTCTGTAATATGTACTAGATTACAGAGATTCCAGCCTCAGAAGAACATAAAATATACTCTGATTTGCTATCCTGGTCGTGATCATCAGCCTCAAATGTGTCCGATGCCAAGAGCATGCTCTCCGAATTCTCATCTGCCTAATCTGTAAGTCTGCACTATCTGATGGCATGACAAGAGCTCGTGATACGGGGTCTGACCAAATTGCCTCATCATCTATAATCACAAAGTCGCACTCCTGGTGGACGTCTCGCTATGCATCTGTAATCTTCTCTGAATCGCTCAACTGCTCGGAGTAGGCTGAATCTCTTGCTCTGGTCTCCTCGATCATCTTTATTTGTACACTTTCGCCCTCGACACGAAAGTATACCTTCCCACTATCATGGTCGGACACCGCCCTGGTTGTGGTCAAGAATGGGTGTCCTAGTATGATTGAGGTATCTGTCACAGATTCAGGGGTCTCCATGTCCAATACAATAAAGTCCACGGGAAATTTTAGGTCATGAATTGTGATGACCACATCCTTCAATAACCCCTTCGGCCTCTTAACAAACCTATCAACAAACTGAAGGATTGTCATGCTCTGTCGAAGAGGGCCAAACTCGAATCGTCAAGTAAGGTTCTCGGAAGGAGGTTAATAGAAGACCCGTTGTCTAATAGGGTACGATCAAACTGCTGCTCATGGATATGGCATCTGGCATATGGAGCTCCTGCATCAGGTCTCTTGGCCGGCAATCGGTTCTGAATGGTGAAGCAGGTGGCACGAGTCAGGACATGGATTTCTGCATTGTGGTTCGTTCTCTTCCTTCGAATGGTGGTCTTCTCCCTCAAATTCTTCTGGAAGAGAGGGATGTGCTCTAGTACCCCATGTAGATTCAGTTGTATCTGAAATCGATCGATCATCTGCTGGATGAACTCTAGCTGGTATCTCTTTTTGGAATTTTTGGTTTATTCCCCTTCGTTAAATGGAGTGCTTGAGGGAAGGGGACGTCTGGACCCTCTCCCGAAGGATGACGATCAGGAATAGGTTCCTGTGCATGTAGAAGAGTAGAATCCACACCAATATCATCATGCAACACGTATGACTCGTAGGGGATAGAGAAACCTTTCATTTATTTATATTTTTGTTCTTTTCAATTTTTCCATTATTTTGTATCTAATCTGGAACTATCCTGAGGTACAGAAGAAGGTAACACAACTGAAGGAAAATTGGTGGAATCAGTACCACCCACAGCATATGGAGTCTCGGCGGCCTCAATACCGTCGGCTGGATCAACATCCTTGGTGGCTTTAGCGCCACCATCATCATCATCATCCTGAGCGGCATCAATACTGCTTCCATCCTCATCTGGCGCTCCAGAATCTCCAAGTAATCTTCGCTCAGATGAAGCACCGTTAGCTGGCATCATACTGCTCCTAAGTATCACAAAATCAACATCAAATACATAGGAAGAAATATCACCCAAAGTATCACTAGGAGTGGTAGTCTCTGTAGACTGTACCTGCTCAGATTTCCTTTTCAGTTTGTTCAAGTTGGGTTCGATCTGAGCTAGTAAGGTGGCTTTGTCCTTGATAATTTCCCTCATCTTCTGCCGGAAGTCGTCCATCTCTTGCCGGAAGGATGCTTACTGGTCAGAAAGTAGGCGGGCAAGGTCGTCAAGGGTTGGGTTCTGATAGACAGTTCCATGAGAACTGGATGGGTTGCCTCACTGGAAATGAGGCTGAGCCTACTGCTGGTAGCGAGGGGGAGGCTGGGAGTACTGTTGAGGTTGCCTCTACTGTTGTCCCAGATGGAAGGGACGAGGACCCTGCTGGTGTTGTTGTTAGTATTGCTGGGAGTGATGGGGTCGTTGCTGCTGCCAGCTGCTATGTTCGATCTGATCTAGAGATTGTTGTTGGGATGTGGTGCCTCTGGTGGACCATCGGAAACCCTGGTGATCACGATGGATCCCGGGCTGCTGCTGGTACCAGTCGTACCAAATCCCGTTGACTACCATCAATGGCTCTTGCTCGAAAGGTAGAGGGGGAAGAACTGCCAGGGGTTGATCCGGTAGGTAGACCACCATCTGAGTGTCCTAAGATAGTGGTGGTTAGGAGTAGTACTTCAATCGCTGGATCGGCTCTGCCTGAATGTCGTGGACCTGTCAGTACGTGCCAGACAGCTGGGTGGAGCTGTTGTTGCTGGCATCATCCCGTGACCTAAGACGGGGCGGTGGAGTCGTCTGTGCCTCCTGGAGACACATGAGTCTTCAGGTCACTCAGTGTCTGTACCAACTGATCGATCTGGGTAAGGCCCTGGCACTGCTTCTTCTCAATGATCTTGATGCGGTCCAGCTTTTCGTTGATAATCCCCATATCAGTGGATGAGGACTGGGCTTATGTTATTGTTGATGAAGTAGAAGGATCAACATCGACCCGTGCAATCCTCTAGTAAGATACGACCTGTGGGAGGGGCTTCCCCTGAGTATAACCCTAGTCTGGGACATCATCGTGTAGTTTTCTGCCATCTCCTCACAGATGGCCCAGACTTGGTCCCCATCCTTGGCAAAATAGGACCCTCCACATGAGGCATTTACTAGCCCATGCAGCTCCGGTGTCAGCCCACAAAAGAAGCTATGCACACGGTTGGTCTTGGATATTTTGTGATGTGGACACTGGTCGATGATCTATCGGAATCAATCCCAAGCCTCATGAAACTGCTCATTTGGGATCATCATGAAATTGTTGATCATGTCTCGTGTTGCATTGGTCTGATCGAGTGGATAGTACTTGTTCAAGTACTTGGTCTGGAGTTGCTCCCAGGTAGTGGCATACCTCCCGAAATGCTTCAGCCAATAGGCTGCTCTATCAACTAAAGAGAATGGGAAGGCGATCATCTTGATCATGTCTTCATCCACGAATCTGTCGTGGATAATGCTGCAGATCATCTTGAACTCCTGCAGATGGAGGTGCGGCTCCTCGATGTCTAGTCCATGGAACTTGGGCAGTAATTGGATGGTCTGGAGGCGAAGCTCGAAGTTGCCCAGGATCCCCAGAATTTGGAATCCAATAGTGGGTGAGGGTTGCACCAGGGTTGTGCAACTGCCTCAACGTCTGTGCTGGCCTCTGCTCTGGTTGGTCATCCGGGCGTCCGTCTCCTCCTCCAGCTGATGGTATCTCTCCATCAGCTGGTCTCTGTGGCTTTACTCTACCGGCTTGCAGCTGTGTCAGCTCTCGATGCACCTATGTTATGAATGCTCCCTGGTCTATGATCTATCGTTGCATGGTCTCCAGGGAGGCTAAGAGTGTGTTGTTGATGGCGGATTGGTCAAGTACATATGCGGATCCCTACGGCTTCTCATCGGTGCATCCCTCACTATTGGCCATCTCCAGGGTCTCTGCAAAGGCAAAAGTCCCCAACTCAAGTGCTGCCAAATGGACATATAACTGTGATGGCCTGTGCTCTGGCACCTCAGGACTGGTAAAAGGGTGATTAAGGGGAAACAGGGTGGTAGAGAACTTAGGTTCAGAGAGCGGGCTTGGGCTCTCTGAAGTTGTCCTAGATGAATTGAAAGGAGTGCTTGAAAGCGGTGATGTCAATGGCAGCCTAAGGGACCTCTTGCCTATCATCGTGATATGGGGATTTATGAAGATGAGATCAAGATGCAAACAAGATGAGAAGACAAACCTCTTTTTCACCTACTCCACACCTGAGTTGATGACCGTGAAAGATCGGTCGTTAGTCTGGTCAATTTTTATTTAGGTGAAAAATCAAGATATCAGAGCGATTCAGTGAGCTGTTGGGAATCCAATGCCCCCAGGAGACTGGCACGAATCTCACAATTAATTTTTCCCAGCCAGTATGGATGCAGACCGTTTACTGGCTACCCGATCTGCCCAATCTGCTAAGGAAGTCTTGGATCGATTACCGGCTACCCGGTGAAATTTTCACTGGAGAACAATTAGCTATGAGACTAGTAGTTTGAAAGGAGTCCAGATGTGGCTCTAGCCTAGTGTGCGGGTCACTCTCTCACTGCAGATAAATCAATCAATGAGGGGGTGACTCTACCCAAAACAAGTTTTTTAAGTAAATCAATCAATGAGGGGGTGACTCTTCCCAAAACAAGATTTTTTAAGTGAAGTGTATTTTAGGGTAAATTTTGCATTAGCAGTCTCAATTTTATTTTGTTTCCACTTTTTAGATATTTTCTGAAATAGAACAATGCCTAATGAATTTTTTGATTTCCTTGTTTATTTTGAGTCCAGTAAAATAAGGGGAGGAAGTCGAAAAAGCCGATGAGCGATCAAACACAATGATGCATGCAGAGATAGAAATGTGTACCTGACTCCAACACTCTACATGCAGGGTGATCCGTGCATAAAAGTAAAGACAGAAATAAAACCATCAATATGCTGCAACGAGGAAATCGGCTTTAGACAAGCAATTTCTGTTAATCGTGAAGAACAGATAGCTAACTATCGGGAAGAGAGTTCGAAGTCCGATCTCTGATGCCAATCGGTGCCCACGACAATGGGTCCTGCCAACACTGTATATGGCCTCTCTCGACACGTGGTCTCTAATCCCAATACGTTAACTTTTTAATTTTATTTTTAGCTAGGTCCAATTACGATCTATAGGAACAGATAAGCAATTAGGTGTGAGGCCATAGCTAATTACGCCCCAATCAATAAAAATCCTAAGTCTAAGGGCTAAATCCTCGAGAATCAAAAGAAGATAAAGGCAATAAAAACAAAACACGAAAAAGTTGTGGTAGTGTCTAAGCGTCCAAACAAATGTCCAAGAGTCCACAATTATTACAATAATCAATGTTATGCAAAAATCAAATTAATCTATGAGGTTCCTCCACCAGGATGCCGAAATGTCCCCTCGAGCGGTTCCTCGCACAAAAAGCGAAACAGAAAAGTGTCAGAAAACATTTATATCAAATAGAAACAAAAATGGACAAGAGTAAAAAATAACTACTAAGTCGTGCGCCCCGACAACGGCGCCATTCTGATGACACGCCCGACCACTCGGGTTAAGTAAGCAAGTAAACAAGGGTCGTTTAACCCGAATCACCGAGCTAGGTCAACGAGAAGAAATAAAACCACTCAAAAGAAATATCAAATAATCAGCACATGTGAGTGGTTCACTATTTTATTTACCTGATATAGCTATCAGGGTCGAACACAAGAAGCACGGAAATAATACAAAGTAGTCAAATTTCTCAAAATAAAACAATTTTTAGTGGTTTTTAATTTTGCAAATTTTTTATTTTCAATAAGAAAATAAAATCAATAAAAATAAGAAAAAGCAACACAACTCTTTTTTTGGAATTTTTCTAAATAACAAAAAATAGTCAGAAAATTAATGTAAAAATATTTTTGGGTTTTCTTGATTTTAAAGTATTTTTGGTAATTTTTTTGGGTTTTTCAAATGTTTTTATAATTTTATAAAAAAAATCAAAAAGTGCTAAAAAATGCAAACAGTGCACAACCAGGACTAAATTACAAATTTAAAATATTTAAAATGCCCTAAAGTCTTGGATAACAATTTTACGATAAAATATGAATTAAAACCTACAAAGAAGAACTGAAAATGGAATTATTGGAGTTTTTATGATTTTATATGATTTTATAACATTTTAGATGTTTTTATAATTATTGGATTTTTATAAGGGGTTATCAAGCAAAATTAATACTGGAAACAAACACACAAAAAGGCACACACTTTTTTTATAGAATTTTTATAGTATTTTTCGAATTTCTATAAATTTTCTAAGGCAAACAGGGATATTTTTGAAGGTTTTTTTAATTTTTAAAGATAAGAAATGTAAATAAATCAATCCAAGAAAATCACACAAAATATTACACACTAAAGGAGTTAATGGTATTTTAAGTAATTTTTCAAATTAATTTACTATTATAGAGTCCAAAATATAATGTGTAATTAGGCACAATTAACAGGGACCAATTTACAAATAAAAAGTTTCTAGACCAAAAAATAACATAATAGAAAATCTTAGGGCCTTATCTGCAAAAATCTCACTCAAATCACGTACATGCTCAATACTAGCCACAGGGGTATAAATGCAATTTTCAGAAGTTAGCATCCATCCATTAACCATATAAAAGCTCTTAGCAAAACATGCAAATAACCCAAAACTCACAAGGGACTACACGTGCTACAAACTGAGAGGGACTAAAGTGCAAATAGCTAAAAACTTGAGGTCCAAATTGTAAATAAACATGAAAGCATAAACATGCAGGGGTAAACATGCAATATACCCTGAGGCACGCGAGGCACGCATGGTGGCTTTGACGGTTCTGATCTCCCTCTACAAAGTCATCTGACGGTCCAGGGAATGTCGGGGGCATGCGGTCAGATCTGACGTGTCGGGTCTGATCCCACAGTCTGGAAAGCTGCTCTGATGGTCGGCTCAGATATGAACTAGCACTCCTCTCCTCATCCAACGATGGAGGGTGATGGTGCAAGAACAGGTGGCTGGCAAACTTTGATCGGGGATTGGCGCTGCTCCGTTGAGTTGATCGAGCCTCCAGAAGGTCCGGCACCTCTGGAAGGGTACTCTGCATCGAACGTAGGAGGCCGATGTGAGGGATGACGATCGGATGGCCGGAGCGAAGGTGCTCCACCCGGAGCTGCTTCGTCGAGCAATTAGAAGTACAAATGAGCTTCCTCTCGTGCAAGGGTACCTACAAATGAAAGAGGGGACTCGGGGGCTACGCTCCGATCGTTTTATTACAGATGAAAAGGAAATAAGCGACGAGGGGTGAGGTTTGGGTCTTCGGCAAATGCGGGGGAAGGAGACCCTTTCCTAATCTCGACCTGATGGTCGAGCCTTTGGGGGATAGGTTGCATGAGAAGGTGCAGGGTGCAGTGAGGCATCTATCGAAGCAGATAGATGTGGATGACATGCTCCAGACCTCGTGGTCGGAGCCAGCGAACAATGACGGCGATGAAATGGGAAGGTGGAATCGAAATGATAAATGCGGGGGATACAAGCGTTACCTGAAAATACCAACAAACTGAGAAGCTCCATACGAAAATGGGTGGATGGGTCTTGGCCTCAACCAAGCTGCGGCTGGTCAGGAGGCTTCACGCGGCGGAGGTCTGACCATGTAGTTAGCATCGAGTCTCCAAGCACCTCCAGGCGATCCTAAACGGCTCCTCGAGTCGTTGTCACTCCACTGAAGGTGTCTAGAGAAGAAAGGGGCGTGAGGGACGAGCTAGGGGCTGGTGGAGCTGGAAGAGAGATTTTGTAGGGTTTCCCAGGGTCTGGAAAGATCGTAAGAAAGCACGCAACCCTAAGAAGATCTGACCCTTTCTAGGGATCCGCAAAGGCATGAATCTTCGGAGGAGAATTTGGCGAAGAATCGAGGGGAATGGAGGTCGAAGTCAGGTGCAAAAATTCAGAGAAGTGGCTCCGAGGAGAGGGAGGACAAATCGACCCGGCTGGAAGAGACCGTTGACTGAGGTTAACGGACTGACGTAGACCAATGAGAAAATCAGGATTTACAAAATAAAGGAAAATTCAATAAAAATAGCAAATGAATTAAAAATAAAAAAGTGTATAAAATAAAAAATGTTTATTATTTTCTTAAGTATTTTTCTGTGATTTGTAATTATTTTTATGAAAAATAAATTAATGCATATATGTATATAGTAGTATATACAGGTATATTATACATATGTATTATGTACAAGTATATTTATTTTAGGGATTTTATCAGTTGTGCCCCTCTGAGATATCGCAATATCAGTTATGCCCCTATCTTTTTGGTAATATCAGTTGTGCCCCCGACTTCTTGCCAATATTTCACTTGTGCCCCTCAGAGGGGCATAACTGATAAAAGAGTTTTATCAGTTATGCCCCTCTGAGGGGCACAAGTGAAATATTGGCAAGAAGTCGGGGGCACAACTGATAATACCAAAAAGATAGGGGCATAACTGATATTGCGATATCTCGGAGGGGCACAACTGATAAAAACCCTTTATTTTATTATTTTTACATAAATACCCTTATTTTATATTTTATTTATTAACAACATAATTTTAAGATTATAAAATAATTTTTATTTTATTTTTACAAATTATTAAGGGTATATAATAAATAGTGGATGTGATATGTACATGTGTCTTTTATACAAAGGTTTGATGATTTTATTTTTATTTTTATTTTATTTTTCTGATTTTTATTTTATTTTTATAATGTTATTAGAACTACATACAATGGTTTAAAAGAATAAAATAATTTTGGTTTTATTATAAATAAATAATATGTATAAGTATAGGTGATATATACAATACACGGTGAACCCTATCTCTCTCTACTTATTTTATTTTGCGATCAGGTCAAGTCTTCACCTTCTCTTGGGGTTTGGGTCACTCTGTATTTATTTTAAATAAATCATTCTTTTCCTTTTTTCCTTTATTCTTTTATTTTTGCAAAAATTACATGCCTAATTATGCAATATTAACAAGAGCATGCAGAAAGCTAAGTTATTATCTTTACATGTATCTATAGGGTATTTTCCCAAAAAGAAGAGCTAAAATAAAAGAATAGAGAGTTAGAATCATGGATTCATATCCCCGCCATTTCTCTGCATCCCTGACCATCCACTCAACTTCGAATCCTTATGGATCGAAGAATCATATGCTCCTTCACCGCCCTTCGCCATAGCATCATCACCCCACTCCATCTCACGTCGATTCCATCAAGTAATAGCCCAGATACTATCACCCTCTTCTCACCATGCTTTCTAATGCAGGCATGGAGGACCCTGTTTGAGGGTTGTCGAGGTTCGGGAGCATCTCCAGGAAGATCAAGGCTCCAGGCCCCCTCTGATGGGGACCAGACATTTTTGAAGCCTCGACTCGCTGCGGAAGACCTCCCCGAGCCCATGGAGCAGCTCGACATAGAAGAGGGAGCTCAGGAAGGAGAGGATTTGACGAATGAAGCTCGGAGGTGGGGACCTTCCTCCCTATTTTTCGAGCGAAGCTGCAGCTGCCGGATGAAGGAGGAGCTCCAGTTGTCATCTCAGTCGTCCAATTTCCGCAACCCTCGACCGTTGATTAAGGTTCATGATCAGATCTCATGTGTCAATCGCCAGAGGGGCATCGTGCATTGTAGAGTTGCTACGTGTGTAAATGAAAATATCCTAGTCATAAGCCCATGCACAAAGACGGGTAATTTGCACTAAAGCCCTCATCTTTCAATATTTCTTTTTAGTATTGAAAATATAATCTGTAGTGCAAATAAAATTGTAAAATTACATTGAGACCCTTGTAGTTTCCAGTTATTGCATTCATGTCCACGTCAGCATAGCTCACGTGGCACGCCACGTGAGTTGGGCATTTTGTTGGTGTACCCCTCCATTTTTATATGTATTTTTAATACATGAAATTGTATATTCAATATATATTTCTGCGGAAAATTTGCATAGAGGACCAGAACTCTTGTATATTTGCAAAAAAAAGTCCTTCTTGGGTGTTTCTAATTTAAGTATTTTTGGAAAATTGCATTTATGTCCTTGGGTTTTGTAAAATGATTCTGAAATGCATGTATACTTTATTTTGATTGCAAATAGTTCCTATCAGCACATTAAATGTTATTACTTGTTTATTTTTGTTAAAAATACCTAATATTTGTATTTAATTTTGAGAAAATACATGTAAATGCCTTGGATGACATATTTTCATACTTTGATTTTTAATTTACATTTTAGGCATTTATCTATTTATTAAAATTCACACAGTGAGTATTAATTCACTAACAACAACAAAGCCTTTTCCCACAATCAAGTAGGGTCGGCTACATGAATTCTTCGCCGCCATTCAGATCTATCTTGGGTTAATGATGAATCCACAATTCATCATCTTTATTCTATGATTTTGGCCTCAAAAACCCGGGCAAATGCTTGTAAATACCCTTAATTCCTTCATTTTAGCATTCATGCATGTGTATGTAAATGGTGTATAAAATATAGTTTTTAATGCCAAAATAATATAATAAAGAAAAGAAAATAAAAAGAATAAAATATTGTAAATATTTTATGACCCGAAACCCCGAGACCTAGGCATCTAGATGAATAGGTTGATAAGGAATAAAGTAGGGGGAGATAAGGTTATAAATACAATAAAAAATCCTTTCAATATTTATTTATTTTGGGACCTATTTGTGGTTCCACTTTTTGTACTCCAAATAAAGAAACTTTGTACATGAAAGTTGTAGATAGTAAATAGAGAAAAATACAAAATTGATTTCACTCAAAAATAATGTAGATAAAAAGTTATGATCTGAACAAAATTCCAGAATACCAACTTCCCAGACCTGTATCTCTCAAATAAAAACTCGAAACGCATCAAAATCATCTTTAATTGTATATAATTTTCAATAAACTGTTTAATGAAGGTGGTTTCGTATTTTGCAGAGCTACGGTTTGAAAGTTAGGTTTTGAACCCCTATTGTATACTTGTATAGATTAAAATATTCATTTTATTTATTATTCATTATTTTTATAATTTCATATTTTTATAATTTTGTAAAGATTATTAGTAATATATTTGTACATTAAAATCAGAATAAAAATCTAAAGAAAATACAAAAATAAAATACCTATATGCAACACATAGGTATAATACCTGTACATATACCTATATAATTACTACTTATATTTTATTAAGTATATAAATTACATCAAAGAAATAAAATAAAAATATATTTAAGTGTATAAAAATATTTTATAAATTTATAAAATAATAAACCAAAATAAATAAATTAAATACATGAAATAAAAATAAAATATTAAATACATAAATATGTATACCTACATAGGCCTAAAAAGGCAACTTGTATTTTTATACCTAAAAAAAATAAATAGAAATCATAATAAAATAATTCATAAAATAATAAATATTTTTCATTTTATAATCCAAAATTAATAGATTCATTTACTATTTTTAATTGAATTTTTAATGATTTTTTGCAGGGTTTTTCCTGGTTGGTCCACGTGGACCAACCATGTGACAGTCAGTGTTGACCCCGGTTAACTGGTTGTCCTTCCCCCTGTCCCTTTGTCAGAGCATTGTTTTTGACCCCTTTTCTCGATTTTTTTGAGGCCGACCCTTGCACCATTTCGCGTAATAGTCTTCTTGACTTTTCTTCCTTGGACAATGGTGATTCACACCCCTAGTTTTCCTTGGGCATTGGATCGCTGCGTCACGCCATGTGCCTCATTCTTCCTCACCCATTCGTCAATCATTCAAATAGGACCCCCTACTTTCATTTAAAAATTGAACCCCTTTAGATCAATTTCCTCTCCACCTTTTGTGCCCCGTCGCCAGGAGGAGGTGACAGCTCCTCCAGGAGGCCTTCAGGAGGATCGTAGGGACGTTGAGGCGGTTTCCACCACCTCCGACAAGCCATGCCGTCGAGGTTCCTTCTCAGGTGAACTCCACCTTCGAGGCTTCTTATTTTCCTTCATTTTTCTTTTGCTATTTTTGTTCACCGTAGTCTTAGGATCAAATCCCACCATTTATTTTCGAGTTTCACCCATAGTTTTACCCAAATCGAACCCATTTTGAGCGAGCTTGGCCCCTTCTTTGGCCGTGCTCTGCACAGGAGAGGTGACACTCTCTGCCAGCCCCCTCAAGCAAGGTCCGGTGATGTCTAGTGGCGCTCCACCCATCTCTGGTGGCCTGCACCGTCGTGAGGTATCATCTCGTGGTTTTTAACCGCTTGAGGTCTATTTTCTTCTCTTTCTTCTTGCATTTCGAGCGTAGATATCATCCGAGATCATTTTCCGCATTTTATTATGCACCTTCTTCGTTAACACCAACGCAACCCCACACCCTTCGACCAAAGCTTGGTTGGAGGAGCAACTCCTCCATCTCACCCATTTTCACAGAACTGCACTCTCATCATTTAGTTTGCACCTAACGAACAGGTCGAGACGTCGTTCTCGAGCCCTTTGATCTCACAGATATTGAGCAGGCCACGCGCAACCACCTAGAGGGTATCTCAAGCTCGTCGGAGGAGGAGAACGCCGCCGCCCGTGCACCTGGGCAGTCCTCATCTCGTGCTGTGCAGAACTGAAATGAAGGGGAGGGACACACGCTACAGTTGTCGTCCATCTTCCCCCTCCCCTTTGATCTATACCATCCACATCACAAGAGACATCAACCGTCCGATCGACCCCCATCAACGCGCATCCACGCATGCCACATGGATAAGTGGAGAATTTTGCGTTCAAGCCCTCGAAATTTTGGATTATTCTAGGAAGGATTCACACTTTTTGAACTGCAGTTTCGTATTTACTCAATCATCTGTAACCCTGCACTAAAATGATTATAAATCATTCATCTGAACTCTGTTTCCTGTGAGATTTTTTTATTAGAAAACTACTTTAAAGATCTACATCCAAATTTCAAAATATTCCGACGCAAGAACTATTAATGGTGAATTTTTGAATTCAGGGTACTGATTCGGTGTATTTCTTTAATAACTCTTTCATTACTTGATATCACTTACTATGTTGTAGGAATTAGTAGGGCCGAATTTGTGTTCAAATTTCATCAAAAGATATTACGATTTGTGTCCTTTAGAATTTCTACAATATTTCAAGTGATTGATTTATTTCTGGAGCATCATTCATCCATTTGAAAATCTAAAAATATGTCCTTGTGCCTCTGAGCTTGTTCTACAATCATGGATTTTTGTTGTATTTTTATCCTATTGTTTGGTTAGTCAAAAAAATCAAAAATATCATTTCTACCTTTCTATTGTCTTTTATTTTTAGTATATTCATTACATCTCAAAAAAATACCAAAAAAATATTATACCTTTCCTTCATCCATATCTATATCATATCCGAAAGGTATTCAGTAATATTAGGTCTAGTGTCCAAAAACTCAAAAATACTTCAAAACTTGCAAAAATCACTAAAAATTGAAATAGTATCAAAACCCAAAAAACAAAGCTTGTTTTCTTTGATATAATCTCCTCTATCTAGGAAAAATATAGGTATAATTTTAAGACTTCATCAATGTCCTTTTTGCCTTATTTTTCCAAGTTTAGAATTGTCGTTTTATCTTATTACTTGATCTTTTCTAAAAAAAATTCTAAAAACATTTGCAAAATTAATTAAAACACAAAAAGATTTTATTTTCTGTATTTTGAATATTTTTATCTATTTTTATCTTTCTCTCATCTCTCTTGTATATATATATCTATCATATATGGTCTTATATCCTTATTAAAAGAAAAGAAAATATAAAAATATATAATATAAAAAGAAAATACAAAATCAGAAAATTAAAAAATCAAAATACAAAATAAAAAAATCAAAAATTAAATAAAAAATTAGAAAATTAAAAACCCACAAAAAATAGCATAAGATAAACAAATACATCACTTTCACATTTTTGAGCATTATTGCCCCGTTCTACCTGTCTGCTCCCTGTGTTCGACCTCTATACATACTTGCACCTATACACATCTTTGTTGTAGAGTTATAATAAATTTTAACTCTGCACCATTTTTCATTGTTTGATCTCTATTGTGGGTTAATTGTTGATTGACCCAAGTTTCGTGAGCGGTTGCCTTAGCGACATTGTGATCCCGCCTTGTGTGGATCACTCTAGACCCTCGCAAATTCGAGTTATCAGTCAATCTCGGGCTTATATCCAAAAAAATAAGATCCTTTCGTATAGTCTCATTCCAACACTTCTTGGGTCGTCATCGCCCTCTCTTAGTCAGCTCAACATCCCAACACTTGCATCTCCTAACGGGTGCATCCGCTGATCTTCTTTGCAAATGACCAAACCATCTTAAATGGTTTTCCCACATCTTATCCTCGATTGGAGCTACTCCAACTTTCTTTCTAATTGCATCATTCCGGTCCGATCTTTACGTGTATGTACACACATCTACCTTGGCATTTTCATTTCTGCTACAACCATTCTCTGCACATGTCTATGGTTCATAGGCTAACATTCAGATCCATAGAACATAGCAGGTCTCACAGCTGCTTTGTAAAACTTTCCTTTAATTTAGAGGAATTTTCTTATCACAGAGAACAGTAGAGGCTCCTCTCCACTTTAGCAAGACTTTAACATCTCTATCAATTTCCCCATCCGGTTGCAAAATAGATCCCAGATATCTAAAAGAATCTCTCTTCTGAATGTTATTGTCACCAATCTTCACCTCAATCCCTTCACCATTGCTTCCATCAAAGGTGCACTCCATATATTCCGTCTTAGCACTACATATATGAAATCCTTTAGTCTCTAATGCATGTCTCTAGACCTCAAGCTTCTCATTTACTCCAGTCTCGTTAATCAACAAAATATCATCAGCAAATAACATACACCAAGGTAACTCATCCTGAATGTGTCTTGTCAACTCGTCTATAATCAAAGTAAAAAGAAATGGACTCAAAGCTGAACCTTGCTGTAAATCAATGTTGATGTCAAAATAGTCAGTCTTCCCAGACAGGGTCCTTACACAAGATAAAGTCTTATCATACATGTCCTTCATGAGGTTAATGTATAGGATATGTACTTGTCTCTTCGCTAAACTCTCCACAATATCTCTCGTGGCAGAATCATAAGCCTTATCCAAATCAATAAAGATCATATGGAGGTTCTTCCTTTTAGCTCTATAAATCTCCATTGTTTTCCTCATCAAATGGATGGCTTCAATAGTTGAGCGACCTGGCATAAATCCGAATTGATTTTCTTTTACGTTGGAAACTTGCCTCAGCCTTCTTTCGATCACACGTTCCCAAATTTTCATAGTGTGACTCATCATCTTGATACCTCTGTAATTTGAACAATTTTGAATGTCTCCTTTATTCTTATAAAGAGGCACCAAGATACTCCTCCAATCTTCAGGCATTTTCTTGCTTCGCCAAATAACATTGAATAATTCGTAAATCAAGTCAAACCACACTCATCAAAAACTCTCCATACTTTTACAGGGATGTCATCCGGTCCTACACCTTTCCCAGGTCTCATAACCTTCAAAGCCTCATGTACTTGCTTTCTTTGTATTCATATATAGCTTGCACAATTCAAGTAACTTTCACTACTAGTTAGATCACCCAAAGTGATCTCTCTATTTCCTTCCCCAATGAAAAGTTTATAGAAGTACTGCTTCCATGTAGTCTCTATGTCCTTCCGAGTAACAAGTACGTGACCTTCCTCATCCTTAATGCATCTCACTTGAGAAAGGTCTTTGATCTTTCTTTCTCTTGCTTTGGCCAATCTGAATATATCCTTCAGACCCTCCTTAGAGTCGAGATATTTATAAAAAACTTCATAAGCTTTTGACTTAGCTTCTCTTGCAGCCTTCTTTGCTTCCTTCTTCGCTATTTTGTAGTTTATGACAATTTCCTCTGTTCAATCCTTAGACATAGCTTTAAAGCATGCTCTTTTAATTTTTAGCTTCGCTTGCACCCCTTCACTCCACCAAAAAGTCTCCTTTTGACCTGGAGCTCCTCCCTTTGACTTGCCTAGTAACTCTTTGGCTACCTTTCGAATATAAGATGCTAGTGCCTCCCACATTTCGTTTGCACTTCCGCTACAATCCCAAGATTAGTCTTCTAAAACCTTCTCCTTGAAGCTCCATTGCTTCATGGAAGATTCCACCATCTAGTTCTTGTGATCTTAGGAACCCTCCTTTTCTTTACTGTCCGTTTTATTTGCACATCCAAGACTAACAAGCAATGCTGGGTTGTCAAACTCTCTCTTGGGATTACTTTATAGCCTTTACAACACAACCGATATCTTCTCCTTAACGCAAAGTAATCTATCTGTGTTCTAGTCGGCCCACTCTTATAAGTAATTAAAAGCTCCTCCCTCTTCTTGAAGAGAGTGTTTGCTATGAAAAGATCATATGCCATTACAAAATCCAGAATGCCTTTTCCCTCTTCATTTCTATCCCCAAAACCATGCCCTCCATGAACACTAGCATACCCTGAAGCATCTTTTCCCACATGTCTATTAAGATCTCCACCTATGCAAATCATCTCTCTTTGTTGTATTCCTTGTAAAATCTTATACAGATCCTCCCAAAAAGCTTGTTTAGTCCATTCATATAAACCAATCTGTGTTGCATAAACTGAAATGATATTCAGATTTTCTTCTTCAAGCATCAATTTTAGCAAAATAATACGAGCCCCGAATCTTTGTACCTCAACCACACAATCCTTCAAATCCTTATGAACAACCACTCCAACACCGTTTCTACCCTTATCTTTACCTGAATACCAAATTTTAAAGCATGTCTTCTCTATCTCCCCTGCTTTCTCTTCAACCCATTTAGTCTCTTGAAGACATAGTATATGAATCTTCCTTCTTTCCATCGTATCCACTATCTCCATTATTTTCCAGTTAAAATGCCAACATTCCAACTACCAATTTACAACTTCCTTTGCAATCTCTTTTGGACCAACTTTTTTACTCACATGCGTCCATTATGTGAGAACCTTGATAAATTTTGGATTGCATCTGGGCGGTGATGCCACAAAACTAGCTTATTTACCCACATACATTCCTCATGCGAGAATCCTTGCAAATTTTGAACTACATCCATGCTGCGATGTAGCATCTCTTGCCAATTTTTCATTGCATTTAGGGAACGCCCCAATGAAATATGTATGTTTGCTTAAAACCATGTTGAAAAGATCTGACTATCATGAGGCAACTTCCTAAATAGTATTTTTTTTTAAAAAATAATATTAGGAAGTTGTCTCCGACTGTTTTATGCTGGCTGGCGGCTGCCTAACGTAACCCTCCTCATTTACCGGGGCTTTGGACCGACTATGGCAGAGCTACAATGAGTATTATTTCTCTGTTTACCTATAAAAATTCCATAAAGATTAAAATGTCTTTAAAAATTACAAACAATATATGATGCTTATTATGAACTATATTGACTCCATATTAAAAATCCCTAAAAATATAAAAAGAAAAAGGAAAAATAAAAAATCTCCACAATCTAGTAAAATGGGGGAAATAAAAAAATCCAAAAATATTCATTTTTGTCCCTAAAATTTCTCTATATTATTATTTACTTAGTAAATTAATTTGAAGAATTTTTGATACTTTTTTCTATTTTTAATCTTCAAATCAATTCGAGATATTTATTTAATCGATGTTTTGGGATATTTTTTATTTTAAAAATACCTAAAAATATGCAAAAATTCCAGAAAAATCACAAAAATAATAAAAAAACATAAAAACCAAAAAATACTTTTCCTAAATTTTTGGACTATTTAAATATTTATATACTATATACTATATACTATCCATACGTATATAAATATATATATATATTCTATTTACAAATCTGATGAGTGCGCGGATGCAACTCGGGTTAAGGAAGATCTAGGGTCATTGCGACCTGAATCGCAAGGCGTAATCAACAAGAAAAAATAGACTACAAACTAAAGAAATCAAACAATCAAACACAAGGCAAGCGGTCTTGCTAGTTTATTTAACCTGGTATAACACCCAGGATCGAACACAAGGAGCACGGAATGACAAGTCTACGAAGGTCAAGTAATCAAGAGAATAAAGAAATTAGGTGGATTTTAATTTTCAAATATTTTTTTTATGATTGTCCAATAAGGAAAGAAATAAAGAATAAGGCCAAAATTCACATTCAAGCAATTATTTAAAGGGCCAAAATAACTCAAAAATTCAAAACAAAATTGTTTTTAAGTTTTTAAAATATTCAAGTGTTTTCATGAATTTTATGGGGTTTTTCTGATTTTTAATTAATTTTCTAAAAAAAAGAAGGCAAAAAACAACAAGCAATGTAAACCTGGATATAAAAGCAAATTAAAATTACTTAAAATGCCTATAAAATCCTAGCAGTAATTTTATGTGAAACTATAAAAGAAACCCTACCTATAGAACCTAGAAACATATTTTTTTTCGATTTTTATGAATTTTTAATTATTTTTATAAGCTTTTAGGTCTTTTTTAATTTTTAGGAGTTTTATAAATGGGGATAAGACAAAACTTGCACAGAAACTAAAACAAAACACAGAATCTTAAATTATTTTGGATTTTTTTCAAGATATTTTAATATTTTTAATTGATTTTCCAAAATAACCGGAAACACTTTTTAAGGTTTTTGAATTTTTGAAAATAACAAACAAAATCAAAACAAACAGCAAAAATCATCAAAATTCCTACACAGTAGCAAGACTATGTGTCAAAATCTCATGATTTCTGGAGTAATTTTGCTATTTATTTAATTAAAAACAAGACACACAACTCATAAGGACCAAAATGCAAATAAATTAAGTTTTGGGACCAAAAAATAACAAGCAATACAAATCTAGGGTCCAATCTGCAATTTCTCCATTAAAACTGCACATGTCACAAATCATTGTGCACAAGGGTATATTTGCAAATTTGAAAAGTAACTACTCAATTAATAACAGAAGAGAAGTTCAGGATAAACAGTGCAAATAAACTGACTAAAACGTGACGAAGCACGTGGTTCCACACAGACAAGACTAAACTACAAATATGAGAACCTACAGGTACTGGAATGCAAAATGGTTCGATTGTGATTTTTATTTTACAGACTAAAATAGAAACTAAAATAAAAGCAGGGTAGAAGATGCAATATACCCATGGAGCTCGTGACAGGTGCGTGAGAGGACACGTGGCGGGCGCTAATGAAGCACGATCATGCGGCTCTGGATGCGTCAGATGTCAGATCTGACGATTGTCAGATGGTCGGGGACGTAGCTAGTATGGGACCGTCAGATCTGACATCTAACGGTCTGGCACATCCAGTGGATGAATGGCTGGGATGGAATCTGGGATACGGGGACGATCCGACGGCAGAGAGGGTACCTGGAAGAGTTGCACCTGGGCAAACTTCGCCGGAGCACATGAGGTGATACGTGGCTCCGATGAAGGATCAGGCGACACCAGTGGACTTGTGGATTGGTTCTGTGTCAGATGGTCGGTTCTGATGGGAGGTCCGCTGGTCGGATCGGCGAGGCGGCACAAGGGACTTGGGGACACTCCGACGAGGATGGGCGAAGGCGATCTAGAGGGTCTCCACGTGCGTCAAGGCCTGTAAATGAAAGCTCTGACTCGGAGCTACTCTCCGGTCGGGTTTATTAAGTTTAAAAGGCAGAGAAGCGGCGGCGGATGGGTGTGGGTCTTCGACGAAGGTGGTAGAGGAGACCTATCTCCTAATCTCGATGCGATGATCAAAGGTCAGGGTGATCAAGGTACGTAAGGAGATGGGGGTGAGCATGTGAGTCGATCTGAGCGGATAAGTGAGGGTAATGGAGCTCCGACCGACCTTGGCCCTCTCTTGGGTTTAGGTCACTCAGTATTTATTCTAAATACTTCCTTATTTTTCTTTTTTTCTTTATTCTTTTATTTTTGCACAAATACATGCTAATTATGGAATATCAACACATGCATGCTTATTGCTAAGTTATTGTATTTACAACTATTTACAAGATGCTTTGTCAAGATAATTAGCTAAAACAAAAGAATAAAGAGTGATGAATGCATCACCCCCTATACTTTACTTTTGCTAGTCCCTTAGCAAATACTTTTTGAAAAAGAAGTGAAAAGAAAAAGAATCAGAAGAAGAAGAAGGGGAATCACGGTTGATTATTAAACTTGTCTTCATTAAATTGAAGTATGGAGCTCAGTCAGACCTTTGGATTATTAGTTTGTCGGAACCTTATTTGGACTTAGGTTTAAAACTCAATAGCCTCTAAGTTCCACCAATCTATGGTCAAGACTCCTCAATAATCCAGATCAGAACAAGCCTACATACACAAACTCTAATGACCATGAATCTTTTCTTGTACTATGTAAGTGATATGTAGCTCCCCACCTCAAAAATGGCAAAGTAACAACCCCCCTTAACAAGGTAACTCTAATGCCCTAGTTCATCGGCTCTTTCCTCAAGGAGCGGTGTATTCCCTTCTAAGTTCCAGTGCAACCTGCTCAAGAAGAGGAGGAAGAAGAGAATGGACAATGACCAGTGTAGCTATGTATCCTAAGGAGCTCAACCAGTGTAGCTAAGTCTCCCTGCTGCAAGCTTCATGAGATGAGAATGGGTAACATAAGCTTTGCTTTATTTGGCTATATATACTCCAGTGGGTATTTCATTTTCTATCAGACCCACCACTTTTTTGGAGTTTTTTCTTTCTTTTGCATATATTTTTTCGATGTGCATATATATAAGATATCTACATGGTGCAACATATATACATAAGGAGTTTTTCCTCTTGAGCCAGTAGACTATCCCTCTTTTGAAGCTTTATTGCAACCCACAACTCCTGTCTTTAGATCTCAACACCGCCAGACCAAGTTGAGACGCACTTCCTTCACTAAAAGAAGACGAGAGGTTCCGCCTAGAAGTACTACCCTCGTATGCTACCCCAAGCCAAAGAAGACTGCCTCCTCACCACCTCATCCGTAGAGAGTCATGTGTAAGGTGTTGGTGCAAGTAAAGCCATTGTCTGTGAGAGTCATGTGTGCATTATTAAGTGTTCTACTTAGGCTCATCAAGATGACATATGATCATAGCCTAGTGGACTCAAAGAATAAGTCCCAAGTGGACCTGAAAAGTCTTAACCCTAAGCCCTATAAGGTTCCTCTGAAAATTAGGTGGATTAAGGTCTTAACTAAGATCCATTTTCCAATTTAATTACAGGCTAGTTTAAATGTCAACTATAATTCAGAAAAAATGTACAAGTATATACAAAAGTGTAAATTTTTGAAAATGCACAAAATTTTTGGAAAATTGTTTGAATGAATGAATGCATGAAGCGGAAGTTTTGCAAACTATTTACACACATTTACACAAGGGTTTTTGCAAACTTTTGTTTTTTTCAAACATTTTACAAAAATTTTGTACTACGTACATAATTTTGATATCAAAATATCACAAACTTTTTACACACAAAACATTTTTACAAACATTTGTAAAAAAACAATTTTTATAAATAGCTATGTATGTGCAAGAAAAAATCTTATGTACAAGAAAAAAATTAAAAATTTTTATGGTTTTTTCAGATAAAGGATTTTAGCCATTTTATTTAGATAAAGGATTTTAGCCATTTTATTTATTAACACACTTACACAAAGTACGAGTTATGGCTAAAATATATATGAAATATATACGACACCCCCTATACTTAGCTCGAACGATGTCCTCAGAGTGGATTAAAAGCGATGAAGAAGACATAACTCGTGCTCAGTATAAGGAAGTGAAAAGGAAGACTATACTACAACGACAAATCAAATAATAGAATGAAGAGATCTCGGTGTTCCCCCTATACTTAGGATCAAGTAATCCTAAGTATAGCAGACTGTACATAAAGGAAAATCCGAGTGGGAGAATGTACAGGGTGAGCAATGACTCATCTTGTCCGCCCCTATACTTAGGGTAAAAGATCCATAAGTATAGTAAGAAATATGAAAAATGTGGATGACAAGCAAGGGAATAGCAGAAATAATGACAAATATATACAATGATGAAAGGAACGACATTACTCCCCATATACTTAAGGTGAAGGATCCTTAAGTATAGGAAACGACAAGAGTAATGAAGCAGAACGAAAAAGAATAGCTTGGTGTCTACACCCCCTATACTTAGGATAAGGTATATCCAAGTATAGCAAAAATAATCCTAAACGAGACCTGGGGTGTAAGACAAAAACGGAAGAAACAAGGAACAAATCATGACGAAACATATATATACAAAGTGGACAATGTTGAGGTGCCTCTCAACAAGCGCTAGGTTTTACACCCCTAGCTGGGCGCAAAGGTTAGGATATGAAGTATCAAGATTCAGGACAACATCTGTAAGGCGAATGTCGTACTGTCATCGTAGTCGTGGTAAATGAACAACGACAAAGTTAATAATGTAAAGGAAGACACCCAAGTAGGCAATCAGGCGGGTGTCTGCTACCGGGCAAGGATAAGGGAAGATGACATCGTAATCCGGTAGCACAAAAGAACTCATTGGCTCAGGATCAGACATGAGTGGAATGGTAGAGCCGAAGAAGTCGGATGTGGAGAAAGAAGGATCAGTCATGGAATCCTTCACGTTAATCACCGTCTCAGAAAGATATGGAAGATCTATATCAAGAGACTCACGAAAAGAACCAATATCCGATGCATATAATGAAGACATATCAGAAACATCATCGAATATCTCAAAGACTGGCTTATCCTCGTGAGGGTTGTCGAGGTGAGACAACCCAGACTCAGAAAGATCAGGAATATCAGAAGACTCGGTGTCATGATCCGACAGATCGGATGCACATCCAAGAAGTGAAATCGAGACACAGAGCATGTGGCATTCTCCCGCAGATAACCCTCGGGGAGTAATGCTAGATCATCAGTGAGAAAGAGAGGATCAGAATCTAAATGGGAATCTGCGCTACTGGCCAGCACCCACTCCTTACAACAAAATGCCTCATCAGCTGAAGTCTGCCTCTGAACCATCGGGAAACAGGAAACAATGATGGTCAACAACGCAGAAGATGTTGGAGTGTCTGAAACCGATCCTCGAGTTGCGGCAATGCTGGCCAACATCTGGTCCTCAAAGAATGTATCAATTTCATCGCACTGGAGGACACAAGGCTCAAATATGGGACTATCTATATCTGTCATATCAAAGTGGTGTCCCTCCTTAAGCTCTGTCTGCTAGGTTGAATCATGATGTCCATCTGAATTAGAAGAGTACCTCTGTAGAGTAGAAGTTGAGTAAGCTGGAAACGAAAATTGAAATGGTTGGACTGACGATTGTAGCAGCGTGGGCTCCTCCATCTCTTGGAATAGCAGAAGATCTGCTATCCAAGATTCCTGAACTGAAAAGCATGGTACTGAATCGAACTCTATCTAGAAGACCAACGAGAACTAGATCAATCTCTGGGTCAGAACATTCACTGTGGCAGTCATCTCATCTATCGCATGTACTGCAGAGCACACCTAACTGGTACTGTATCACCCTCGTGTGTTGTCCTGACAAGATGGAATCTCTGAAAGTACTCTCGAGATGGCAGCAAGTAAATTAATATCAGAACTGTGGTGTGAACCACCACACAAGGTAACTACCAGTGCAATCTGTGCAGCGGTCATCCCCCTCATGGAGATCTCAACAAGGCCGGTCGGCGAAAGTCCATGATCTGGAAATCTCCTCAAGAGGTCAAGAAATCTCAGCCACAAATCATGCAATGGCTCCTGGGGGTGTACTGAAAAATCCATGATGAAAGACTGCATCATATCTGCTATATGCTGAGGATAAAATCTATGTACAAACTCTAAGTGTAACCCTCCCCACATAGCAAAGTTCCTTCCCAATCGTCTGTCCCATCTCATGGCTCTGCCATGGAGTGAAAATGGGAAGGTCTTCAACATCAACTCCTCAGAAGTGATATCTGAATATACATGGGTCACACAGAACTCCTCAAACTCAGACAGATGAAGATATGGCTCCTCATGCACTTCTCCTGAAAATTTCGGCAATCTCTGAATGAACTCCAAATCTAGAATGAAGGGACTGAATGTAGAAGCTGACTTGGCTTCCTGAACGGTATGCTCATTCATCATCCTGACGTAGGAGGTATCTAAAGCTCGCATCTGCTCTCTGTGATTGCTTATGGAGTGCACTCTCATCCCAGCAATGAAATCGCTCGATTCTCTCATCTGGTCGGTCTGATCTCTATGGGCATCCAGCACAACATGCTCAGAAGAATGATGGAATAGAGAAGGAGAAAATGGAAGGTCGGTCGGAGTTTCGACCTTCCACGAGAGTGGACTGGAATGATGGGAATAAGATGAAGAAGCTGCGAGAGTCGACAAGAAAGGAGGGTGACCCATCATCCAAGGATAGACAGTGAGAAGAAAAATGAAGGGAGGGTGGGAGGGAGAAAGATAGATAGCTGGAGGGGTGACAAGAACTGAGAGGAAGATAGATGGAGGAGAGGAAGGCGGATGAGATCTGGAAAACACACAAGATCAGGCAAAGCAAACCCCCAATTCACCTACTCACGCTGAGCTGATGACCGTAAAGGTTTGGTCTTTTATCTTATCAATTTTATTAGGTGATAAATCAGTCTATCAGAGCGATTAAGTGAGCTGTTAGGAATCCAACGCTCTCAGGAGACTATCCTGATCCCAAGGCTAGATCTTTCCCAGCCAGTACAAGTTGTGGACCGTTTACCGGCTACCCGATCAACTCGCTCTGTTAAGGATATCGCGACCCACTTTACCGGAAACCGGAGCGATCCTCACTGGAGAACGACTAACCCAAAATCAGTAGTTTGAAGAGAAGTCGGATATGGCTCTAGCCTAGTGTGCGGGTCACTCTCTCGCTCATCCAAACCAGACAATGAGGGGATTGCTCTCCTAAGACAATTTTTTTTAAAATGTGGTGTCTTTTAGGGTCAAGTGTGTTTAGCAGTCCCAATTTTATAGTTTTTCTTTTTAGGTATTTTTCAAGCAAACAATGCCTAATGAATTTTTCGATTCTCCTGATTATTTTAAGTCCAAAAATAGGGGGAGAAGTCGAAAAATCTGATGCTTGATCAAACACAATGATGCATGCGGAGTAAGAAATGCGTACCTGACTCTAGCTCTCTACATGCAGGGTGATCCGCGCATAAATTAAATGACAGAAATAAAACTAACTATATGATGCAAGAAGAAAACGGCCTTAGACGAAGCAAGTTCTACACGAGAAGAACGGTAGCTAACAAGTCAAGAGAGAGGTCAGAGTCTGGTCTCTGATGTCGATCAGTGTCCGCCACAATGGATCCTGCACGCGCTGTATACGACCTCTGCAGCACGTGACCTCTCTAGTGACCAAGTTAACTTTTTAAATTGTGATTTAATTAATTAAGTTCACTTAGCGATCTATAGGTACAGGCAAGCAATTAGGACTGGGGCCTTAATTAATTATGTCACAATCAAGCAAAAATCCTAAGTCTATGGGCCAAAAACTTCGAGAATAAAAAATAAAAGAAAATACCAATAAAATAAAACTAGCGTAAAATCTGCGGTGAGGTCCCCCGAGCACACTGATGCTCGATGAAACAGACCCCGATAGTCTGCCAAGTCCAAGTCCAAGTCATGTATTATTACAATAATAAAGGCACTGAAATAAAAACTAAGCTAAGACTAAAACTCCCCCACATGTCCAGCTCCTACTCTCCTACGCTCTCCTGCGGTTCGATGCAGAAACGAACCGCCTCCGCTTCACTCAGGTGCCTCGGCACTCCTAAGATAGTTGCCCTCGCTCATCGGGCCCTCGCAAGAAAGATAGAACAAAAACTATGGTCAGATCACAATTATACAGAAATGAATACAATAAAATAAATGATAATAAAAGCACAGAAAAAGAAATAAAACAAAAACAAAAATAAAAATAAAATAAAATAGATGAAGAAAAATAAAAAGGAGAAAAATAGAAACAAAATCGAAAAAGGAAAACCGACTACTAAGTGGTGCTCCCCGACAATGGCGCCATTCTGATGATCGTGCAGATGCAACTCGGGTTAATGAATATCTAGGGTTGTTTCGACCCGAATCGCAAAGCGCAATCAACAAGAAAAATCAGACCACCAACTAAAGAAATCAAACAATCAAACATAAGGCAAGCGGTCTTGCTAGTTTATTTAACCTGGTATAGCTACCAGGGTCGAACACAAGGAGCGGGAATGACAAGTCTACGAAGTAGTCAAGTAATCAAGAGAATAAAGAAATTGGGTGGATTTTAATTTTCAAATATTTTTTTATGATTGTCCAATAAGTAAAGAAATAAATAATAATGCCAAAATTCACATTCAAGCAATTATTTAAAGGGCCAAAATAACTCAAAAATTCAAAACAAAAATATTTTTAGGTTTTTAAAATATTCAAGTGTTTTCGTGAATTTTATGGGGTTTTTCTGATTTTTAATTAATTTTCTAAAAATAAAAGAAGGCTAAAAACAACAAGAAATGTATAACCTGGATATAAAGGCAAATTCAAATTATTTAAAATGCCTATAAAATCCTAGCAATAATTTTATTGAAACTATAAAAGAAACCCTACCTACAGAACCTGGAAACATTTTTTTTTGATTTTTTATGAATTTTTAATAATTTTTGTAATTTTTTGGGTCTTTTTCAATTTTTAGGAGTTTTATAAACGGGGGTAAGGCAAAATTGCATAGAAAATAAAACAACACAAAACACACAATCAGATTTTTTGGAATTTTTCAAGATATTTTAATATTTTTAATTGATTTTACAAAACAACCAGAATCACTTTTTAAGGTTTTTGAATTTTTGAAAATAACAAACGAATCAAAACAAACAATAAAAAATCACCAAAATTCCTACATAGTAGCAGGAGTTATATGTCAAAATCTCAAGATTTTTGGAGCAATTTTGCTATTTATTTAATTAAAAACAAGACACACAGTTCACAGGGACCAAAACACAAATAAATTAAGTTCTGGGATCAAACAATAACAAGCAATACAAATCTAGTATCCAATCTGCAATTTCTCCATTAAAAACCGCACATGTCACAAATCAACGTGCACATGGGTATATTTGCAAATTTGAAAAGTAACTACTCAATTAATAACAGAAGAGAAGTTCGAGATAAACAGTGCAAATAACCTGACTAAACACGTGACGGAGTACGTGGTTCCACACAGGCAGGACTAAACTACAAATATGAGAAACTACAGGTACTGGAATGCAAAATGGTTCAACTGTGATTTTTATTTTAAAGACTAAAATAGAAACTAAAATAAAAGCAGGGCAAAAGATGCAATATACCCATGGAGCTCGTGACAGGCACGTGAGAGGACACGTGGCAGTCTTGATGAAGCACGATCGTGCGGCTCCGGACGCGTCAGACGTCAGATCTGACGGTTGTCAGATGCTCGGGGATGTGGCTAGTACGGGACTGTTAGATCTGACATCTAATGGTCTGACACCTCGAGTGGATGAACGACTGGTATGGAATCTGGGAGACGGGGACAATCCGACGGTGGAGAGGGTACCTAGAAGAGCCTGTGCCTGGGCGAACTTCGCCAGAGCACAAGAGGTGATCCGTGGATACGATGAAGGATCAAGCGACACCGATGGACTCGTGGGCTGGTTCTGCGTCAGATGGTCGGTTCTAATGGGAGGTTCACCGGTCGGATCGGCGAGGCGGTGCAAGGGACCTGGGGACACTCTGGTGAGGATGAGCGAAGGCGATCTGGAGGGTCTCTACGCGCGTCAAGGCCTGCAAATGAAAGCTCTGACTCAGAGCTACTCACCGGTCGGGTTTATTAAGTTTAAAAGACAGAGAAGCGGTGGCAGATGTGCGGGTCTCCTGCGAAGATGGTAGAGGAGACCTATCTCGTAATCTCGATGCGATGATCGAAGGTCAGGGTGATCAGGGTACGTAAGGAGATGGGGGTGAGCGTGCGAGTCGATCTGAGCGAATAAGTGAGGGTAACGGAGCTCTGACCAGTTGTTCGGAGCTGGCGGAAATGGAAGGAGTGGATAAATGACGGAGCTAGGAGGGACAGAGAAGGTACCTGAAGGTCTGAACTCGATCCTTAGCTCCAGGGGAAGTGGATGGCGGGGTTGTGGCCTCGACCATGCTGTAGCAGGCGAAGTAGGCTCCTCGCGGTGGTTCTCCGACCACGATAAGTGAGTTGGGGCTACACGGCACCAACTTGAGCACTGAAGGTGGCCTTCGACTGTTGTCACCACGAAGACGGTCTCTAGGGTATCAAGAAGGGATGTGACGCGAGCTACTGAGCTGAAGAACCAAATGAAGTATTTATAGAACCGTCCCAGGTTGCCGGAAGAATCGGGTGGAGGCGCGCGAACCGAGGGTCGGATCCCTAAAGGAATCGACGGACGAGGATCGTGGATCTTCCCTCAATAATCAGAGCCTCAAACTGAAGGAAGTGGTGGTCGGATCGGGTCCAGAAAATTCGGCGAATAGTGAGCACTAACCGGATCCGATCGAAGGAGGGTCCAGGGGGTAGTTGACCCGGAGTCAACAATCTGCCATGGACCAATCAGGAAAAAAGATATACAAAAATATTTATAAATTCAATTAATTTTTAATAGAAAATGATTTTTAATAAAAAGTGTATAAAATGAAAAATATTTGTTATTTTTCAAACTATTTTTCTATGATTTTTATTTATTTTTATGAAAAATAAATTATGGTATATACTGTGTAATGTGTTATATATAGGTATAAAATACCTATGTATTTTGTACAATTATTTTTATTTTATTATTTTTACACAAATACCCCAATTTTATATTTTATTTATTTACAACATAATATTTGGAATATAAAACAATTTTATGTTTTATTTTTATTATTTAGTTACAAGTATGAAATAAACGGGGAAGGATACACATATACATGTATTATGTACAAGTGAGAGAGAGAATTCTATTCTATTTTATTTTTTCTTATTTTTACTTTATTTTTTGAAATATATACAAGGAAGTAAAAACACATTTTTATTTTGATTTTTGTAACAAAATAAAATATATACACAAATGATACATATATACAATGTGAAGTGGCCCTATCTCTCTCTACCTATTTTATTTGGCGATCAACCCAATACTTGGCCCTCTCTTGGGTTTAGGTCACTCAGTATTTATTCTAAATACTTCCTTATTTTTCTTTTTTTCTTTATTCTTTTATTTTTGCACAAATACATGCTAATTATGGAATATTAACACGTACATGCTTATTGCTAAGTTATTGTATTTACAACTATTTACAAGATGCTTTGCCAAGATAATTAGCTAAACTAAAAGAATAAATAGTGTTGAATGATGATTCATCAATATCTTATGTGTTATTATATTCTATATACATATATTCTTATTTTATTTTCAAAAATTAAAAAGAAATAAAAAATTGACAAAATTAAAAATCAAATAAAAAAGAAAAGATATATATATATATATATAAATACCTTGTGTTTATGCGATTGTCTTTTATATCCCTACATATATATAATCTATATTATTATTGCTACTAAAATAATTGTATTTACTATTAATTTAATTAAAAAATCAAAAATAAAAAACCCACATAAAAAGACTTAAAGACAAGTATGTACAAAATACATATTGATTAGCAATAATCATATGCTACCTAGCTTGCTCTCTGTGGTCCGACCTCTACATGCTTACATGCTATACATTTTTGTTTGTAAAGTATAATAAATTGTGCCTCACATTTTTAGCTATTCATTGCTTATTTTTACGTTGTGGGTACTTGTTGATTGAACATGGGTTCTCTTTGTGGATCGCCTCAGTGACACTCTATCTTTGCACTTTGTGAGGATACATTTTAGACATGCATAGAAGAAAACCTTTCCATCAAATGGCACCATTATCTGGAGCAACGTGTATAGCCTAATTTATTTATATTGGTCTTTTATTTATTGATTGATTCATTTATTGATTCATCTATGCATCCATTTCCTTGTACAAATTTGTTTTATTCATTCATTCATTGCCTTGTACACATTTTTATAGCTCTTTCTTACTTGTACATACTTCATTTCTTGTTTTGTTTAAATAGATTATTTGATTAATTGTGCTAAAACACCTCTTTTTTGTGTTTGTTTTGAGGATCCACTATGCAAGGACGACCTCTTAGGAGGACGATGCAGCCAAACAAGGAGGAGATTGGTCTTCCTATCATGACCAGTTGGAGAGGCAGCAGGCATAGCAAGGAGATCAATTAGCCTATATTCTTAGTTAGAATTTTCTCATTTTTTGGTGAGAGAGAGTAATTCCTTTATTCATTATTAATTGTAATAACTATGGACGTGGACACTACTCGACTCTACGAGGTCCATTACCTGGGTGATTGTTCACTTAGGGGCCTAGTCGTGGTTTCTTCATGTTTTTATCGCTTTGTTTTCTTTGTTTCCCGAGGTTTTCAGTTTTCTGCCTTTCTTTTTATTTTTTGTGTACATGGAGCCCCTAGACTCTATGATTGCGGGAATCAGTAGTTAGGTTCAAACCCCAATAAGAATTATGTGCCAATAGTTTCTCACATTTGGATCTAGTCAAATTAATACTTGTTAGTTATTTTAAGTTAAACCCATGTGTTAAGAGAGGTATCATACAACGCTAGCAGGACCCGTTTTGGCAGACACCAAGATGTCTCCAAGACCAGAGCCAAGGGTTATTTCTGAATAATTAACATCTGGTTCTTCACGATTAATAGCTGCTACTTTTTAGGGAGATTTTATCGATTGCACACCGCCATGTAGATAGGTTTAAAAATTCTATTTTGCATACCACATGGACAGAGCTGGGAAGCACTGTAAGTCCTCTAACTCTGCATGCATCATAAAGATCAATGATGAGATTTCCATCATTGAATCGACTTGCACGGCTTTTTTGCTATCTTCCTCTGATTTTGAGCACCTAGGGCTTAAACGAAAATCTACAAATTTGTTAGGCACTTGTATGCAAAATATCCGAAAAAGATGAAAACCTAAAAATCTAAAACAAGGGGACTACTAAATAAACTTTGACCTTAGTTAACATCTGTAATGAACTTCATTGCTTAGGGTTCATAAAAGCCCTTATTGTTTTCAGGTATCTTAGGAGGGGATCAAAATCGCTCCCATGAGTGAGGTGCAACCCGCTAAGGATTAGAGCCAAAAATCCACTCTGTAACTGCCTTATGTATCGCCTGGATTTCCGAAGTATTAACACTTCTATTGTACGTGATCAACTAGGGTCCTGTTAGCGATGATGTTCCTGCCTTATGTGGAACATCAACTTGGTACGAAGTACTGAGCTTAGGCTACACCTTCACAGGAGTGTCTTTCTCATCAGTTTATGTCTGATCAGGTCCTTGCATGCTCACGGCTGATTCTGATTTAGTTCTAATCAGAACCGTCTGATCTGTTTTGAAATGAAGTTTAGTGTCGTCGATCAAGCCACGTGGAAGGACCTCCGCTGCCCGATCGTGCGACTTAAGTGGATAAATATCTTAGGCCCCCTCTCTCCTTTTTGTATTTACAAGTTAGTCATATAAATATTTAAGTAAGTGTAATATTTTGTGTAAAAATTACATGGGCCCTCTCGTGCATAGTGGTTATTACGTTTAGGTCTAGTGCTAGCTCACCTCACGTAGCAACCCATGTGAGATGGAAAAATTGCAATAGACTCCTCCCATGTTTGTTTATTTCTTTTTATTATTTAAAAATTGTATAATATTGTAAAACTTTGGGTATTTTTGCATGAAAACCCTCGTCCTTTACTTTTATTGCATAAATGTCCCTACCAGTCTATATAATATTGTGTTGTCTTTTATTTTTATTAAAATAGCTCCCTTTATTGTAAGTTCTTGAAAAATATAGTAAATGCATGAAATGATGTTATTCATGTCATGCTTTTATTTTAGCATTTTCATGCATTTTTTCCATTTATTAAAAATATAATGGGAGCTATTTATTCCATGTTTAACTTTGAAAACATAAAAAAATATAAAACCTCCTCTAAAAGTTACAAAAAATTATATATTATATGTAACTATATAACATAACTCCAGACCAAAAATCACAAAAAATATAAAAGAAAAACCTTAAAAAAATGAAAAATCCCTCCTAACCCTATAAAAATATGCAAAAATTTCATAAAATCCAAAAAAGTTTTCTATTGTATTTTTTCTTTATATTATGTAACATATATTAAATTGGTTTTAGGGGATTTCGAACTTATTATCTATTTTTAAAACTCTAAAACATTCAACCTATTATTATATTCCATGTTTTGCCTTATTTAATCAATTAAAAATATCTAGAAATTAGAAAAAAAATACATAAAAATTCACAAAAATAGAAAAATTATAAAACACAAAAACATTTTATTTCATAAGTTTTAGTATATATAGTTGTATTTATAAATATAAAACCCTATATAGTATATATACACATAATATTACTTATATAGTATTATTGCTACTACTATTATTTATAAACACATAAATATATTCTAAAACCCTTAAAAATAAGAAGGATTGTAGTTATTTATATTTCCTACATTTTTATATGTTTGTTATATACATCATATATAGTATTTATATCGCATATAGTTTTATATATAGATATATATATACTCATTATATATTTAAAAACAAAAAGAAGTTAGAAAAATTGGAAAACATAAAAAAGAAAATAAAATTATAAAATTTAGAAACATAAAAATATAAAACATTAAAAATCTATAAAAATTAAATATAATTAAAAATCCACAAAAATCTAAAAAATGCAAAAGTAAAAAAGTTTTTGTTCTTTTTTTTTAGATAATAAATAACCTATCTGTGTATTTTCTTTCAGTCGTTTGACCCCTGCACTTGCTTTCTATATACATTTATTTGTAGGGTATAATAAAATTTCACCCACACAATTTTTCATTGATTTATCATAGATTGTGGGTTGATTGTTGATCTAGTTGATTGTTGACGTGTCGAGAGCCGAGAGAGCGATCGATACAGTGATTGTCGGACCCAACTTGTAGGGCATCACAGATCCTTCAAGAATGGACATTAGACACCCCTCTGCGACATCTAGCTATCAACTACTTGAAGTTCAATGTAGATCAGATAGGGGTCGGGCAGAGCTGGGTTGAATGGATTGCTTGAGGAGTTGAGGCTCATGTTTTCACCCGAGCATCATGGCGATGGAGGACGCGAGCTCGACAACCAATGGGAACTGCTACACGACTGAAAAAGGAAGCCATAGATCGCACAAATCGGACTGCCTCATCGCCACCGGAGTAGATCCGCTTTGACTGCTTTCACCGGGAAGAGGTAGAGGCTGGAGGGGTCGATTTTGTGGGGGTGGTGGATGGATGTAATGCAGGTGAGAGAGGAGGTCTTATAGAGGGTGATTGGGGATTCTTTAGGTCAGAATAGGAGCAATGGAGGGGATGGTGGAGATCCATGATGATCGGAGGTTACATTCATGTTTTAATCAAGGAGATTTATAGCCGAGATTGCCGGGCATTTGATGGAGAAAGGGCATTTGGTGTGATGTGTAACACACGGAGGAAGGAGACATGTTGAGGTAGATGACGAACGGATACTTTTGGATCAGAGATGACCGATTGTTGAAGCGGTGCATGTGAGAGGTGCGTGGTGTGAGCGGGAATGATATTGTTCATTGGATCGAATCTGATCTAATGGCCATGAATGAAGGGCGCTACACGACAAGGCACGTTGACTGGGTTAAGATGTGGCTGACTGGGATGCAAGGTGGGTGAATGAGGAGCGACCACATGACAGAGAATTGTTGGCTAGAATGTTGATCAGGAAAGAGAAAAATAAGGAAAATGAGAAAAGAATTAGAAGGAAAGGTCAAATTAAAAAGTGGTTAATAAGAAAATTGTTGATCTCGATGAGATCTTCACCTTTTATGAAGGGATAAAAAGCAAAAGAAATCATCTGTATAAAAAGTTTTTTTGTATAAGGATTAATTACCAATTAAACCCTTACAAATTGTGTTTTGTAATTTTGTATTTTTAATTATATTTTAATTAGTGAATTACTATACATGCAGTATATACATAATAAATATAATTTTTAGGGATTTTAATAGGTTAAGAAAAAGGTGAACTAAAATAACTGAAGATAAAATATGTACAGAATATATATGGTCAGGACTTCTCATTTTCTTTGAATTTTATTATTTTTATGGTTTTTTTCTTAATGACAATTTAGTTAATTAATTAAAGAATATAAATGAGAAAAAATTAGGTCAAAATACTTAATTTTTCTATATAAAATAATAAGATTAATCAAGGTCAAAAATAGGGTTATTTAATTACAGAATTGAACCCTAATTTCACGCACTGTTAGTGATTGTTAATTAATCAATTTAGAGGATTTGATTAGTGATTTGTGTAAGGAGATTTTGCTAAAATTTTCATATAGAGTAGATGAATAATGGATTCAACATGGAGCGGAGCGGAGGGCGCGCGCGTGTGGTTCTCCATTCCTCCTCTCTACTATTCCTATAAGAGCTTGAGGTGTGAACTCATATATACGTCTACCAAATTTTTAGAACTACCAGATGTGATATTAAAAATCCAATCAAGACTCTCTTGTTTCAAATTTAAGAATTCTCAACTTCCATCCAACATCATTTGATTTTCTAATTGAAATCAAATTGATAATTCAATGTAATTGTATAGGTATACCAAGTTAAAACCTAATTACAATATGTCTAAATACAACCTATATCCGAGGTCTGATATTGCCACCGTTGTTTGCGAAATCTGAAAGAAAAGGAGTTGATGATGGCCATTGGGTTGCTCCTCCTTGGCCCTGATGATGATGGATTCCATTGTTAATGACGTGCTTATTCAAGGGAGTTAAGGTCGGACATGGGTTTTTGTGCTCTCGTTTTGTAATCTCGGATAATCATTATCATTTTTTGTTAGTAAGAGAAAGGAAATTTACCCACGAAAAAAATAGTGGATGGCAAACGCAACCCCAAGTTGGGATCTCAGTCCTGATCCAGTAAGCATACGTCATTTGTCCGATCACATTTTACTTCAAGTGATAGAATACACGCACAAGTCACCATCGCCTTCGTCTTCCTCCTTTCACGTCCCTTTGCCATTGCCTCTCTCCGATGGGAACTTGGCTTCCTCGGTCGAGAGTCCTAACGAGGCGGATGGCCCTTTGGGATCGATCCCACCTCGCCACCTTCTCCAGGACACCGCCCTTTGCGGGTGCTGCGAGTCCGTACGGCCGAACGGGGTCCACGAGAGCGCATGAGAGCGACCTCCAGGAGCGCCGCGGCGGTGATCAGGTTGGGCCCTAATTAGTGGTTTTCCCGCTGTTTTGGAATGACCCATCAAGGAAAGATCGGATCTTGTTAAGCCGTCGTGGCAAAAAGACGGCTCCTTTGCCACGTTTTTTATTCTGTTCTGTTCTTTTTGCTGTGCTTTGTGGAATGGTTTTTGCGGGGTGTGCGGGCCTATTCTTTTCGTCTTTTTGTTCTTTTAGTCTGGATTGGCTTGTGATATGCAATCATGAAGCAATAGTCTATTTACCAGTACTGAGTGTTGATTTGGTGGCCTATGTGAAAGATTATTTTATTGTAAAGGTTGTGTGCTCCTATCATTGCCACAGGTGGGTTTCTGTTGTGCCTTTGATTTTCCAATGTCATGTGCCTGATCGGAGAATGTATTAAAAATGCCAAAGATTTTAATGTTAGGGAAGGAAAGGCATAAACAGAGAAAAGAGAATATGAATGGAATAAGTGTACAGAAAGAAGATATGCTTACTGTACATTAGGTAATTGATTGATAAGTCCAATTAGATTGTGAGACACGTTATGACTGATTGAGGTTGAGGAGCCTTAAATGTTTGGGGACAACCAAATTACTCACATTTAATCACCTAGGTATATCGCTGGCTTAGTCACTAATATCTGTGCCATGTCAGACCAGCTATAGATCTATATATTAGCAGTTTTCAATGGTCAGAAGATTTAATATACCCAATAATGTAATAATATCTTATGTAAAATGACGTTTACTGTAGACAGCTTAAAAAAATAATGGTTATAACTAGTTGTGTTAGATGTACGAGAAACAGTATCACAAGGGCGTCTCATAATTAGTCCAAACATCTGACATGTACATGGTGAAGGTTGTATATCTGGAGGTCTTAAAGAAGGGTTTTCGGAGTTTGTCATTTGGTTTGAGCTTGTGCTGACAGAACTACTGGTAGTGCTTTAAAAAATCTATACATAATGCATATATGCAGTAGAAATCAACTGTGACGTTTTATTTAAGACTGTATCTCTCTCTGGAATTATGAAAGGTCATGGATTTTCCCGGCGGAAAGGTTTTCTTCACTCCAAAGATGAAATTTCTTTCGGAGTCCTCGGAGGAGAGGATCAACTGCTATCGTGTTTTGGATGACAATGGAAAAACAATCTCCGGGAGCAGCTTCAAGGAGGTAGGTGCAATTACTTGTTTCCAGTCGCAAGATTTATATTATCATCTTGAGATCTATGCAATGAAAACGTGCATGACATTCCTGCAAGTCATGGACATCATCACAAGATTTACATTATCAGGTGAGCAAGGATGCTGCTATAAAAATATACAAGGATATGGTGACCTTGCAAGTCATGGACACCATCTTCTATGAAGCACAGAGGCAAGGAAGGATCTCCTTTTATGTCACATGCAATGGAGAAGAAGCCATCAACATCGCTTCAGCAGCAGCATTAAGTATGGAAGATGTTGTCTTCCCCCAGGTGCTGAAAAGTTTTCTCCAAATTTTTATCTGATAGCAAGATTTTTGCTCACATACATTTTTTTTCATTTAATGATATCAGTACAGGGAGCCCGGTATCCTTCTTTGGCGGGGATTTACACTGCAGGAATTTGCAAATCAGTGCTTCAGCAACAAGTTGGATTATGGAAAGGGACGGCAAATGCCAGTGCACTATGGCTCGAGCAAACACAACTACTTCACAGTGGCGTCTACAATTGCGTAAGGCTGACTTGCTATTTTCCCCCGGTTTCGGAATTAACTGTGCAGATGAGTTTATTTCTTTTCCATCAGTTAAATCTTTGTAATGGTCTATTACCACTTCTAAGTTCTCCAGAACCCAGATTCCTCATGCTGTTGGAGCTGCATATTCATTGAAGATGGACAATAGGAGGGCATGTGCAGTCACTTATTTTGGTGATGGTGGTACAAGTGAGGTAAATCTAAGATCTTTATGCTCTCACTATTCTATATATCATAAGCCTGCCTGACATTTATTCTGCAAGTCAGGGTGATTTTCATGCGGCTATGAACTTCGCTGCTGTGATGGAGACGCCTGTGTTGTTTTTCTGCAGAAACAATGGGTGGGCAATTAGTACCCCAACATCAGAACAATTTAGAAGTACCACTTCAATGTCAGTATCTTTGATCACCCATGGATTTAACAAGTCTGGACTTACTTCACGATGATGGATGATGTAGGCGATGGTGCGGTTATTCGAGGAAAGGCTTATGGAGTTCGCAGTATCCGTGTCGATGGCAATGATGCGCTGGCTATTTATAGTGCAGTTCATGCTGCACGAGAGATGGCAATTGAAGAGTCCAGACCTATTCTCGTTGAGGTTGGAAAGAATACATATCTCCTTCCAACTTAGATTCCAGTTGAACATGCTTTATTTTTAAATCATCATGTGATTCCTGGCTACCCATTGTCCAGGCACTGACTTATAGAGTTGGTCATCATTCTACATCCGATGATTCTACGAAGTACCGTTGCGTAAATGAGATCGAACATTGGAGGACAGCAAGGGATCCGATTTCTAGATATAGGAAATGGATTGAGAGGAATGGTTGGTGGTCTGATGATGCAGAATCAGAGTTGAGGAACAACATGAGGAAAGAGGTGAGAAACGAATATAATAGGGAAACCTTAATCATCGGCCTTAACCGTGTCTCATTCACATTCTTGATGCACTTCTGATGATGGAATGATTTATTGCAATTCTTATTAGTTCTATTTCCATTCAAGCTCCCAACAAAATGACATTTAACCCATACAACTAACTACTTTCACCCTGCACTAATACTGTAAGTTTCTCATCATAACTCAGTTCATGATGCCTTAACATAGCCATCGTCACTCAAAAAGAAGATATATGCAGTACAGTAGAAAAATAATTTACAAGCATATGCAAACATAAAAGTAAGTAGCCTGGTATAATGATGGTATTTACATAAATGTCTGCAAACTATCCTTTGACTAAGACTTAAGAAATGTGCATTTGGCTTCTTAAGAATATTCCATTTACTAGAGCCATAATCTACTTCAAGGTGCTTCTCGCGCTGAAATCTTTCACAAAGGTGGTAACTTCATATTCACAGTCTTGTGGCCTTTGGGTGTCAGATATCAAGGTCGGTAAGGATTTGCCTAGATTAGACATTTCATAGGTTTCTTGGAGAAAGAAACCACAATTTCTCCATATTCATGATGATTTATTGTTAGAGTTTTACTCTTGCAGTTGATTTAGACCTATAAAAACAGAGAAGCTTGCAAGGAACTTATTGTCTTAGTTGCTCCGGAGAAAATGAAATCATGATAATGTCAAATCTTCCTAGGAGAAGTCCTGTATTAGTCGTGTTCCCCAAATATCAGAGAATAAGAGGTTATATTTCCGAAAAGAGAGGAAAATGGATGATTTGTTGATATCATTGATCAAGGATCCATGTAGCTGACCCTACTTATAGTGGGAGAAGGCTTTGCCATTTTTATTGATCAAGGAGTAGAACTGGAGAAGTAGATGGCTATCCAGGATGATCCTTCTGCTCTTCCTCCTTGTTGTCCATGTCATTGTTGCACCTGCATTTAAGAGAAATACAATGGCCCCAACAATATCTTCAAATGGTGATAATGCACCATTACCTATATGTGGAAGGAAACAAAAAAATTGTATTCCATCTAACTAACCCTAGAGCTCTCTTATATAGGAGAAAAGCTCAAAGGGTAAATTACATAAACAGGACAAGAGAAATAAACAATATAGATAAAGGAAACAAAAAACATAAGAACCTTAACACTCCCCCTCAAGCTGGAGCATATATATCTATCATGCTCAGCTTGGAACAACAGTGATGGAAAGGACCTCTAGCAAGAGCTTTGATAAAGATGTCTGCAATCTGATCACCTGAAACAACATAAGACGTTGAAATAAGCCCCTTTTGGATCAAATCACGAGTGTAGTAACAGTCTACCTCAATGTGCTTCGTTCTCATGAAATGCTGGATTATTCGCTGTGAATAAGGTTGCTTGATTATCACATTTGAGATGCATAGGAAGAGACACCTCAATCATTAGATCAGTCGAGACAGACTTGACCCACATCATTTCTGTACTCCCTTGGGCTATGGCCCTATATTCTGATTCAACGCTACACCGTGCAACAACAGTTTGTTTCTTACTCTTCCATGAGACCAATGAGCTACCAATAAATACAATGAAGCCTGACGTGGACTTCCTGTCCTTAGGACACCCAGCATAATCCGCATCTGAACACCCAGTGACTGTGAGAGACGTATCTCTTCTAAAAAGAAGACATGCACCTGGAGATGACTTCAAATATCTCAAGACCATACACACTACATCCATGTGTGCCTGTCTGGGTTGCTCCATAAATTGGCTCACTCTGCTCACAGCGAATGATATATCAAGCCTGGTAACGGTAACATATAATAATTTCCCTACCAGCTCTATGTATCGTCTCTTGTCCACCTCCTCAGAGTCATCATCATAGAGCCTAGCATTATAATCCATTGGGGTAGTAGCTGGCCTACATCCTGTCATGCCTATCTCAGATAGAAGATCGGTAACATACTTATTTTGCGTTATAACCATACCCTGTTGATTTTGTGCAAACTCCAAGCCAAGGTAGTAATGAAGCGTGCCAAGGTCCTTGGTAACAAACTGTTGTCCAAGGAAATCCTTAGCTGCTTGAATGCCCTGTTCATCGATGTCAGTGATAATAATGCCATCAACATAAATCAAAACAACAACAATACCTCTTTGATTCCTCTTAACAAAAAGAGTATGATCTGCAGTGGATCTAACAAATCCCTTCCATTCAATCAACTCTGAGAGCTTCTGAAACCAAGCCCTCAGACTCTACTTAAGGCCATATATAGCCTTATCAAGACGACACCCATACCGGACTCCCCCTCAGCAGCAAACCCAGGTGGTTGCTTCATGTAAACCTCCTCCTGCAGATCTCCATACAAGAAAGCATTCTTGACGTCCAATTGGAAAAGGGGCCAATCACGAACTATAGCAACAACAATAAGAATCCGCAGGGTAGAGTGACGTGCAATAGGAGAAAAAGTGTCCTGATAATCCACTCCATAGGTTTAGGTGAATCCACGAGCAACCAATCTGGCCTTGTATTTGTCTACTCTACCATCAGCCCGATGCTTCACATTAAATACACATTTGCTGCCAACAACAGACGCACCTGATGGAGCATGGACAACACTCCATGTACATCGTGACTGTAAGGCTGCCATCTCCTCCTCCATAGCTAGACGTCATTGACTGCTCTGTAGTGCGTCCTGATATGACCGTGGCATCTCCACGGTAGAAAATCCCACAACAAATCTCTGAAAATTCCTGGAAAGGCATCCCAAGGACACATGAGAACCAATAGGGTGCATAGTGCATGCCTGTTTCTGCCGCCGTAGGGCAATAGGTATATCCAGATCTCCAGCCTGTGTGGAAGACATAGTATCCATGTCCTGTACCTCAGTATGTACATGCAAATTATCAGTGCCATCAGAAGAACTCAAATGTTCAGTACATACCTTGGGCGTGTTGAATGACGGAAGAGGCACATGAGCATGGGGTTGTCGCTGGTAAACCTACGGAAAGAAAATAGGAGATGGTGGAGGTGGCGGAGGAGGTGGCGTGCTGGAAGGCGCTGGAGGAGGAGGTTGTGGTGGCGGTGGTAGAGGTGGTGGTGGTGTAGGTGATGACGTAGGTGATAATGACGGAGAAAGATGCATATAGACCTCTTCTCCATCCTCTGAAGGAGTAAGCCTGTCACCTATGGGGGGAAAATACATAATGGACTCGAAGAAGATGACATCATCACTAACATAGTATCTTCGTCGAACAGGATCAAAGCAACGATATCCTTTTTGGGTCTTGGAATACCCAACAAACACACATTTGGCAGCTCTGGGAGAGAGCTTGTCAAGATCAGGAGACATTTGATGAACAAACGCAACGGAACCAAAAACATGAGGTGTTAGCGAGAAAAGGTCCGTCTCGGGAAACACAATCAAGAACAGAATCTTCTCTCCCAACACCGAAGAGGGCATGCGATTTACCAGATAGCAAGCAGTTAGAACCACATCTCCCCAGTATGAATGAGGAGCATGACTCTGAATCAAAAGAGTTCTGGTCATGTCTAACAGATGGCAGTGTTTCCGTTCTGACACCCCATTCTGTTGGGAAGTATATACACAAGATGTTTGATGCACAATGCCAAGAGACCTAAGGAATTGAGAAAGTTGTGTACTGCAAAACTCTAAGGGTGCGTTTGGTTGGGGGGTTACCCCCACTTTGGGTGGGTTACCCCCCAAAACCTATATTCCCAACCCACTAGTGGGGCCCACTCTCTTTCCAACCAAAACAATATATATTATACCATCATATCATCTAAAAATCATAAAATATTCAACTTCTACTCACTATTCCAAACTTTAATACAATCACATCACAACAACCACCCACTTTTTCAAATTTCAATACAATCATACCATAATAACTACTAACTTTTTCAAATTCCAATACAATCACATCACACAAACCCTCCCAACCCTTAACCCACCAACCAAACACACAAACACAAAACCGGGTTATCCACCCCTGGATAACCCACGAACCAAACGCACCCTAATGCATTATCGGAACGAATAAACTTGACTTTTGCAGAAAAATATTCCTTATTTCATTAATAAAGGATTGGATAACAGGATCTGCATCAGACTTATTCTTAAGAAGAAATACCCAAGACAGTCTCGAAAACTCATCAACAGCAACAAGATAAAACCTATGTCCCTGATGATCTGGGACACGACTGGGACCCCAAATATCAAAATGGAGCAGTTCAAACAGACTATGACTACTTCTACCCTGACAACTCCGGAACGTGGACCGATGATGCTTCCCAAGCTGGCAGGCCTCGTACTGAAATGTAGAGCGAGGAGAAATCTGTGGAAGAACGTGACTCAACTTTTGCAGAGGAAGATGAGCAAATCGAAGATGCCACAAATATGGAGAGATAGATCCAGTGCGAAGAGAAGAGGCAACAACATATGGAGACTACACTAGTCTGTAGAGACCCCCTTGCTCACGGCCAGTTCCAATCACTCTGCCCGTTAGTATATCCTGAAACACAAGAGCATATGGATCAAATATGGCACAACAATGTAAATCTTTGGTGATTTGACTAATTGATAATAAATTCACAGAAAATTCAGGGGCATAGAGAACATTCTGAAGCCTCAGTCCGGAAGTCAACTGCACCTCCCCCTGACCGGTAATGGAGGATTGTGTCCTATATGCTATCACAACAGACCGTCCAAACTGAGTTGGACGAAACACACTAAACTTACCTCTGTCACCACAAAGATGATGAGAGGTACCTGAATCCATGATCCATTCTGACAAGTCCGCCCTGTAGCAACTAGTAAAGGCATATTCTATACCTTACGTGGATGTTGATGCTGAGGCAACTACCTCTGAGGACCCTGAAGGAGAGCTGGTTGATCCAGAGGTAACATGCATAATATCTCTTAGTCGTGCCACAAGCTCGTTAAATCTCTGGTCAGATGCAGGTGATGAACTCCCAGCCTGTTGTGTCTGCTCTGCAACCCGGGCTGAAGCAGGAAACCTGTGCTTAGAATAGCAGGTTTCCTCTGAGTGGCTAGACCTGTGACAATAGGTGCACTGCTGACGGTATCGACCACCCCCTCCTCTGCCCCGACCGGAGCTTCCCCTACCACGATATGGTATAGGGCTTCCTCTACCACGTGATATTGCCATAGCTGAAGATGTCTGAGACTGAAAGGTGCTATCAGATGATATAGACAATCTACTCAAGCTGCGATATGCCTCCTCCATTAGAGGTATGGTAGCATCAGTGAGGATCTGGGCACGAGCTGCATCATATTCAGGATCAAGGGCTGCTAGAAAGACTCCAGTCATCAGAGAGTCTCTGTATGCCTTGAATTGCTCTGGTGTAGCAGTCAAGGGAATGTAGTCGTGTAACTTCTCAAACATACCCCTCAGAGAAGTATAAAGGGTGTGAAAGGGACGGCCGTTCTGCTTTGATGTGAAGATATCGTGCTGGAGCTGGAGTATCTTTGACTCATTCTTCGCCGGAGAGTAAGTAGCGGCAAGAATGTCCTACATAGCCTTTACAATATGCTGACTCAGGATATCATTGGCTATCTCTACGGATACAGTCCCGGATAGCCACACGCGAGTATACGCATCATCCGCCTCCCAAGAGGCATTTGTCTCAGTCTTGTCACGTGGCTCCTCTGTCGTGAGGATATGCTTCTTGCCATTACATTGCATCAAACTCATGAACTGCATGACCCACAATTCATAATTAGTTCCATCCATTTTGACGATGGGTACTGGACCTTTGAAGGCGCCTAGAGATGGGGATTCTACTTTGTTGTCGGATATGATGACAACTATTTCCAAGAATGGGTCAGCAACAAGAAATACCGGCGTCTACACAGACATATTGGAAGATGGTTGTGGGTGTAGACTCATATCACAACCTCTTCCATTCTCTTGGAGATTCCTTTGGGTAACGGGGGTGTTCTAGATGTTCACGTCACACCCTAGGCACCCAAACACGCGCGTGACAACACGGAGGCGGAAGCTTGTGATGACGCAGAGGCGGAGGTGCGTGATGGCGCGGTGATGCACTGGGACAAGTGCAGGTGCACACACGATGCACAGACGGAGGTGCGTCGGTGCAGCGCAGGCCCGCGCGAGAACCGTAGGCGCGTGCGGCGGCCATGTGCGACAACCGCAGGTGTGTGCGGCAGCGATGAGCGAGGGCTGCAGGCCCGTGCGGCGAGAACGAGCGGCGTAGGCGCGTGGGCAGCGCGAATCGCGATAGGGTTTTCGGTGGGGATAGGATTCTAGGGTACAGGCTCCGGTCTAGGACTGTCGCTCTGATACCATGTGGAAGGAAAGAAAAGAATTGTATTCCATCTAACCCTAGAGCTCTCTTATATAGGAGAAAAGCTCAAAGGGTAAATTACATAAACAAGACAAGAGTAAACAATATCGATAAAGACAACAAAAAAACATAAGAATCTTAACACTGTCTATGTTCACAATACCGACATAGAGAGGGTCTGGGCCATTTTTGTTATATTAGGTTTATTTACGTGTTTGGATGGATTTTGAGGTTCGAACTAATCCAAAGCCAGTAGAAGTAAATCTTTTTTCCTTAATATGTCATCTCACTTTAATAGCAGGGCTTTAGCAATAAGTAAAGCCACTTTAGAGGTACAGATGTAAGATGGATTTGACAGGTGTTAATGTGGAAACCGTCATGTGATTTTGCATTTGAACCTTGAGAAGTGAAGGCTGGATAAAAACTCTTTTTTCTGCAAAAGCCATTTTAATGCTTCCCGTTCAAGTCAATCTTAAAGAGAGAAGAACAAGGAGATGGTATCAAAGTAGATAGTTCCTTAATTTAATGTATTTCCCATGATCTCTGAGTTTCATTTTATTTTCTTCTCATGAACGACTTTTCTTTCTGCGTTTTCGTGCAGTTACTAAATGCTATTCAGGTTGCTGAACGCATGGAAAAGCCTCCTCTTACAGAATTGTTCACGGATGTCTATGACACCCTTCCGTCAAATCTGATTGAGCAGCAAAAAACAGTACGCCGGACAGTAGACAAGCACCCAGAAGACTACCCACCTGAAGTACCAGTGTAAATGCTATCAACATATAACTGGATTTGAACTTTAATTGTCATGGTGTTGATTGTAAATTTTTTGGCTCTTGTATGAAATGGTTGCCTAGCATCTCACAAAATTTCTTAAATACCCTTTGCAAGAAAAAGTCGTATCTATTTAAGAATTTTCAGTGAATTCCATGTGTTGAAAGTGCCTCCCTCTTGCCTCTCCATTTTCCATCTCTGGCTCTCTCTCCATTCTCATCATTTATGCTCTCACTCGGATTCTCGCCCCCCTCACCTTTCTCCCACATCTCAAATTACATCTCTTCGTATCCTAGTCATTACAATTACATATCTCCATATTCTATTAATTACAATTACATCTCTCCATATTATACTCTTTTGCAAGTGTTTCCAAACATTAAAGTATACTTTATTACTGGATTCCTTGTAATATAAACATAAAAATATACAGAGTTTACATACAGTGCATGATATTGTGACTCTTAAATCTTCCATAAATGGCTGACAACAAAGCATATGCATTCATTTATGCAGTAAAAATATTTATATTTGACGAAAATAATTTCCATAGCATGGCATTTTTCCTTCCCTACTTATTGAGCAACTATATATATATATATATCCATCTATTCAGCATATGTTTTTAATAAAAATGATTTCAATACCGAGTATATATCACTATTCAAGAATTCAATTTATAAGGTTAAAATTTCCAAAAAAAACTTAAGATTAGAAATTCACAATGTCTGAAACACTAAAAACCTCTAATGAAAGGTAAGCAGAGAAAAATAAGATCACATATTTCCCTTCTTTGCCTTTCATTTGAATAATTGATGGACAATTGAAAACATTTTATTTAAATAATAAAATAATATATTTTTTAGAAACAAAAATATAGATGTGATTAAATGGCTTTCATACCAACTATCGACTACTGTCTATTGATTCAATCTATAAGGTTAGATTTACAAAATATTTTGTTTCTGAAACAGTAAGTGTAGAGGTTTATGTAGAGTATCACGTTATATTATGATGTACTGTTACGTATTTCCTAGTTATCTCATGTACGTCTATGTAATTTACCCAAGGGTTTTCTCTCTATATAAGAGACCCTAGGGCTCTATGGAATAACATAACAGAGCATTATCGACTCTGACATGGTATCAGAGCCAAAACCCTAATCTAGGGTTTTTCCACCGCCGCCCCCCCCCTCTTTCTCTCTCTCTCGGCCGTTGCCCACCCCGCCGACCGCCCCCCCACCTCCCGCCGCCCGCCCCCCCCCCGCCCCCTTCCGCCGCCGCCCCCCCCCCCCTTCTCACGTCGAGGCCTCCTCGCACCGCTGAGGTCTCCCTCCCTCACCGAGGTCTCCCTCTTCCGCCGGGGGCTGACGTAGCCCTCCCCCGGGCCTCTCTCACTCGTCGGTCAGCACCCCTTCATCTATGGGTTCAAGTGCATAAAGTCTACATATGCACTTGAATCCAATCCAGTCTTTGTAGACAAATGTTCATTTGTCTATCATCCCAATGTCTTCTTCTCCAGCAACATGTCAGACCAAAAGGTTGATATGCCCTCCATAGGTGCCTTTAAAGGTTCGGCACCAATAGTCAAAATGGACAGGACGAACTACGAACTCTGGGCTATGCAGTTCCTGAGTCTTATGAAGTCATGTGGTAAGAAGCACATTCTTACAGAGGATGAGCCGACAGAGAAGACGGGGATATATGCCTCATGGGAGGCTGATGATGCGTATGCCAAGGTCTGGCTGTCAGGGACACTCACCATGGAGGTCGCCAATGACGTCCTTCATCAACGCACCGCCAAGGCGATGTGGGATATTCTGGCTACTACGTATTCTCAAGTGCGGAACGAGACAAAGATGCTGCAGTTGCAGCATGACATTTTTACCATGAAGCAAAATGGCCGGCCTCTTCACTCTCTGTACATGTCCCTACGTGGGATGTTCGAGAAGTTATATAGCACCATTCCGCTCACAGCCACCCCCGAGCAGCAGAAGACGTTTCGCAATGCCACTATGGTGGACGTGTTACTTGTTGCCCTTGATCCGGAGTACGAGGCAGCCCGCTCTCAGATCCTCGTCGATGCCACTATTCCTCCGATGGAGGAAGTCTACAAGAGACTCAGTCGTATCTCTGTCCCTTCCAGCGCAGCAACTCCACCTCCTTCGGCAATGGCAGTCTCTAGGGGATGAGGTAGTTCGTCTTCATTTCGTGGCCGTGGCGGAGGCGGACGTGGCCGAGGCGGTCGTACACGTTTAACGTGCTCATTCTGTCGTCGCACTGGTCATTCCGAGGATACATGCTATTCAAAGCATGAATTTCCTCCTTCTGCACGTGTAGCTGATCATGTTCAGACACCGTCCACATCTACTCCAGATCACAGGTTCGAGGAGCTTGTGGTACGGCTTCGTGACATTATGCCACAGTCATCATCAGAGGCTGCTGATACATCTGACGTTGCGGCCTCTGCGTCAGCCAGTACATCGGCTACTGCCAGTACCTCAGGTAGCACTTCTGCCTTTCGTCATAGTCATGATCTCTCAGGTTGGATTGTTGACTCTGGAGCCACCCATCATCTCTGTCGTGATAAAGATATGCTGCAGTCCTACAGGGATATTCAGTCTGGTCGTTCCGTGCTCATAGCTGATGGCACTCAGTCCCCTATTGTGGGTCAGGGGGAGACTTCCTTATTGCCCTCCATGCACTTACACAATGTTTTACATGCACCAGAGTTCTCCATGAATTTATTATCGATTAGTCAGCTTACAAAGGATTTGCACTGTCGTGCTATATTTGACCCATCTTCTGTCATTTTTCAGGACATACTAATGGGCATGGTGATTGGTTGTGGCTCTGAGCACAATGGCCTTTATCGTCTAGTACGGAACTCCTATGCTGGCGTCTCACTACACTCTCAGGGATCCGTTTCTCCGTATACATGGCATCTTCGATTTGGTCACCTTCCGCTCCAAAAGATGTGTCACCTCCTACCACAGATCTCTCCGAATTCTTCATTTCGTTGTGAAGCGTGTCAGTTAGGGAAGCACCATCGTTCGAGCTTCCCTAGTCGTCAGGGTCGGAGCAGTCGCTCCCCATTTGAGTTATTTCATATTGATATTTGGGGTCCTAGTCGTGTCCCGGATCATCATTTTACAGGCTTTATCTTGTTGTGGTTGACGATTTCTCTCGTGTTTCTTGGACTTTTCTTCTTAAAAATAAATCTGAAGCAGGAAGTGTTATCACAAATCTTATCAATGAAGTGCAGAATGTTTTTTCGTCTACTGTTAAATATGTACGCACCGATAATGCATTGGAATTCTGCACTCGTTCTCTTGCTCAGTTTCTTTCCTCTAAGGGCATTATCCACCAAACTACATGTGCTTACACATCTCAACAAAATGGTGTTGCGGAGAGGAAACATCGTCACTTTCTTGATATTGCTCGCACTCTACTTATTCAAAGTTGTGCACCATTAGCCTTTTGGGGAGATGCTATACTTACAGCATGCTATCTGGTCAATCGCATGCCTTCTACCATTCTTGGGGAAAATGCCCCAATCTCTATTCTCTTTCCTGAAAAAGACTTGTTCTCACTTATCCCTCGTGTCTTTGGAACTGTAGCATTTGTTCACCGCTTGTCTCCGGGACTTGACAAGCTCTCTCCTAGAGCTGTTAAGTGCGTATTTATGGGCTACTCACGGATACAGAAAGGATATCGTTGCTATGACCCCATTAATAACAAGTACTATATTAGTGCTGATGTTACATTTTTCGAGCCAGTTATGTACTTCTCCCCTACAGGTGACAGATTGGTTTCCTCTACATCTACAGATGATAATGTCTATGTTCCCCTACCCCGAAGTCTGAATCGATCTGAGTCCACTACACTACCACCACCACCACCACCACCGTCTCCATATCCATCCATTCCACTATTCCATAAGTTCTACACAAGACGGTCAGGGCCTGCTCATGCTACACGTCAACCATCCAGCGCACCTCAGGTATGCTCCGATGCTATCACTAATGATGGGTTAATTAATGCATCGGTGCAGGATTCTTTGATACAGGGGGAGGATCCACCAGTCAGTACAGTGGATGATGATCTTGATCGTCCTATTGCTCATAGGAAGTAGAAGAGGCAATGTGAATCCTATCCTCTTGCGTCTCACGTGTCCTTTCATCGTCTTACTGGTGATTTTCAAAGGTTTGCAGCAGTTGTCTCGACAGTTGAGATTCCACGGACATATCAAGAGGCCATGAAGATTGATAGCTGGCATTTAGCCATGGAGGAGGAGATGCGTGCCTTACAGTCTCGAGGGACTTGGTCCCTAGTTCCTATTCCCCCTGGTGCTTCTGTGGTGAGTTGCAAGTGGGTGTCTACAGTTAAATATCACGCAGATGGCTGTCTTGATCGGTACAAGGCCAGACTTGTTGCACGAGGCTTCACCCAAACCTATGGGGTGGATTATTTGGATACATTTTCACCAGTGGCTCGACACTCGACTCTTCGCATTCTACTTTCTGTTGCTGTGGTACGTGATTGGCCCATTTTCCAACTTGATGTCAAGAATGCATTCTTGTATGGTGATTTACAGGAGGAAGTCTACATGCAGCAGCCACTAGGTTTTACTGCTGAGGAGGAGACTCAGATGGTGTGTAGACTTCATAAGGCAATCTATGGCCTTAAACAAAGTCCAAGGGCATGGTTCCAGAAACTTTCCCAGATAATTGAATGACAGGGGTTCAAAAGATCAAATGCGGACCGCTCGTTGTTTATCCAGAAGACTCCCGGAGATACTGTTGTCGTCATGATATATGTTGATGATATTCTGGCTACAGGAGATGATGCTCAGGGAATCGAGATGACTAAATCCCTCTTGGGAAGTCAGTTTATTACGAAGGATCTAGGTACAATATAGTATTTTCTGGGGATAGAGTTTGCAAGAAATACACAAGGAATGGTAATGACCCAAAGAAAAATATGTTACGGACTTGCTAGTTGAAACAGGAATGGTTGGATGCAGACCGTCGAGCACTCCTATGGACCCAAGTATGAGACTTTACGACAATGATACTGAAGAGGTGGACAAAAGAAGATACAGAGAGATGGTGGCAAGCTTCTATACATCACCATAACTCGACCGGATATTGCCTTTGCAGTAAACCAGGTGAGTCAATTTATGGAGCAGCCTAGGCAAGTTCATATGGAAGTCCTGTATATAATATTGAGATACCTAAAGTCTTCCCCAGGCGCAGGTTTGTTATTTAGAAAGGACACAGATCTATCCATTTCCACTTGTGCAGACGCAGACTATGCAGGGTGTCCAAAGGATCGCAAGTCTACTTCTGGATTTGCTATCTTCATAGGAAGCTCTTTGGTTTCTTGGAAAAGCAAGAAACAAACTGTTGTGGCGAGATCCAGTGCTGAATCTGAATATAGAGCCATGGCACAAGCAAGCACAGAAATGATGTGGGTTCGCGTGATCTTGGAAGATTTGAATATAAATGTCTCTTTACCCATGCAGCTCCAATGTGACAACCAGGCAGCATTGTTCATTGCCAATAATCCAGCTTTTCATGAAAGAACAAAGCACATCGAAGTAGATTGTCACTATACTAGGGACATGATCCAGAGGGCTTGATCTCCACTTCACACGTCAATTCAGAAGATCAGACTGCTGATATATTTACCAAGCCATTGCTCAGAGGACCCTTCCAGAGATGTTCTTCCAAGCTGAGCATGATTGATATCTATGCTCCATCTTGAGGGGGAGTTTAGAGGTTTATGTAGAGGATCACGTTATGTTATGATGTACTGTTACGTATTTCCTAGTTATCTCATGTACGTCTATGTAATTTACTCAAGGGTTTTCTCTCTATATAAGAGACCCTAGGGTTCTATGGAATAACATAACAGAGCATTAGCCACTCTGACAATAAGAAAGCCTTTCATTAAAGGTGAATGGAAAGGATGGAAACAAATGATAACATATTTTCCCTGTTCTTTCCTCTTCTTTTGGCATAAATCTATATTTAAATAAGATGTAAAAATATGCTTTTGACTTATTCATACCCCACCCTATAAGTAATATAATAACCTTTTTATTTTTTTTTCAAATCCAACTGTACAATATTGAATCCTTATAATGAATATAACATGTGTTATGAAATTTACATTGCATGAATGCAACAGTGCATACTAATATTAGCATATTTCTGTAATCAGTAGTCTATGTTACGGAAAAATTCAAAATAAAAGATCCATTTTAAGTTGGATTTAAGTATTGGATTTATGCTACAAAAGAATACGTGTTTTCAAATATAAAAAATTGGATGTTTAAGTTGATGATTATCAAATATGTGAATTTGAAGTTTTGTTCCAAAAGGATGTAATGTTATAGTATTTTTAAAATATTCTGATAAATGAGTTTTTTCACTACTTGTAGTTAACATGTTACAAACCAATAACTTTTATTACTCAATATATTTTGTGGTAAAATAAACTGTCCTGCTGCAAAGCACAGCTCTATAAGCTAGTCTATTTTCTGTAGTTAAAGAGGAAGCATTTCCAATTCCATGTTGCAGTGACATGTACTTTGAGAAGCAATATGCATTTAGAGTTTTTTACGCTTGCACCCTGCAAAAACTAATGAGTTAATGTAAGATGAAATATGCATGTATGTATGATCAATACGATTTTCAGATGAGCATCACCTGCTTTAAAAAGTTCAATCGGTAAGGATAGCTTTTCAAAATATATCATATTATAATAATTGACACACAATTACTCTTAAAGGGAGATTTTTTCTAAAAAATTAGAGAATTTATTTTCCATTCCTCATTTCTTATATAATAAAGCTTTAAGAATTGTGACACGTTTTTTAGACCCTATTGTGCCCTCTCCGAGGAAGGTGGAGGCAAAGATTTCTCCAGAGGAGGGATAAGTCATCCCCGATGGAGTTTTTTGGGTGTCGATGGTTGGAGCAGCTCGGGGCGGCACAATCATTATTGCTGCCCAACCTCGATTCGAGATGCAAGATGTGATATTTCTTCTAGAGGCGAGGATTGGCGCCTTGCATGGGCTTGTTTGTGTGTCATGGTTTGGATGCGGTCAATGCAAGTGGACTGTGCATCAATGGTGATTTAGAGGTGACATTTTGCGGGAAGGGCAACCGTAGAGGGGGGGACTGCAATCTGAGATGTGGGCTTCCATGTTCGATGATGCAGCATGCATCCTGATTGGTGAGGTCTCCGAGGAGGCCATTGCGACATTGACGGGTGCTTTTGATGGGGAGCATGGCCTTAGATGTTGGCATCAGTGTCATTTCACTAACCTTGGCAAGGGACACGACACTAATCTCGCCAGAAATTGTGGAAATGATTATAAAAATTACCCCCCGCCCCCTCAAATTAAGGTTTTCAATGTTCTGTATTCTTTATACACTTTTTTTTGAAACAATTATTCTTTATACACTTGTTTATTATAATAGAGGTATATATAGGATGTTTGATTTATACCCCATCATATATGAAATGTTGAAATATGAATATATGACTTAAAAGCTTAATATGCAGCTATTTTTGTAGGTTCACATGGCGAATCTCTCCGATCATATATATACATATTGTGGGAGGATTGATGTGATGATAAGTACATGCACTCCTACATATGATATTGATGAGATACCTTTAATCATAATTTGGTAGTTAACTCTATGCAATTGTACTTGGACTGCAATAGTTGTTTGTAATCTAGCATATGCAAAACATGGATTTGGGCTTTGTATAAGAGGAAGACGACTCATCAAAGAAATGATATAAAAAATTTGTTCAAGAAACAATCCAGCAGAGGCAAGATGGGTAGAATTATCAACGTAACAAGAAGAAATATTAGCAAAATCAGGGTGAAATCCAAGAAATTTAAGAACCTTTCACATTCCATATGACATTAGACAATATTTAGGATTTGTCAATGATATATCTTCAATATGGGGGTGAATTCCTAGAAAAAGATATAGGGGGAGTTTCAATATAGTCATGTGAGTGAAACCAACATATCAATGATATTTAAGGCTATAAGCTTGGTAAGAGTTACTAAGGTTGGGTCGGAAGCCATTTACTCATGGAGTCTGTCGAAGGCGACAAGGCTAGGCATTGTGTTGGGTTCCCTTAAAGATTGGTCGTCAGAGATCAAGCGACATCGCCCTCTCATATGGGCTGAGATGGCTATGCAAAAGTTGCAGTACCTGATAAAGGTGGAGGGGTTCCTGATCTGTTGTTGTGATTTTTCGATAGTGAAGGTGATGTTTGTCATGGTGGGAGAGGTGGTGGCCGTAGTGAGTTACAGTCTCTATCTGCAGGATGCTTTTAATCTCATGGCATAGTTCATAAGCTATCTTAGTATGATTTTGTTAATCCTGATTTTCAAAGTGGGTCATATGTTATTCCCTCTATGGCTCGTTCTCCCGATTAGAGGTTGATTCACCAACTTCTCTAAAAGATGGCAACATTGATTGATGCGGATCCCAATGTGCATATTTTACGGGAAGCGATTTGGAATATGAAAAGTTTGAATGTTACAGCTCTCTTTTTTTGCGAAACACATGTATAATAACCCTAGGATGGTGGATGGTTCTGAAGACATCCATACCCGATTCTAGTTTCATATAGGGAGGCCCTTGGCATGGTAGGTGCTGCCTTGGAGAGACTGCTCGAGATCATCATGTGATATATTTTTCTTTTTTTGAGTAAGCAATTGGAGGTGTTGGTAACCCGTGTTGGGTCTAACCTCTCGAATCTTGTGGTAGTTGTCGTTCGTGGTTAGTGAGGGAAATGACAACACCCACTCCTAGTGGGACATTGATTTTAAGGTGGATTGTGGTTTGCGGAACCATGGATGCAAGAAGGTAGGGGAGAGGTGAATGGTCTGATGGGCACCCCTGACGAACATGTGCTACTTGGGTTTTAGTGCAGGAGGCACCAAGATACTGAGATGGAATGTGAGGTAATGGACCTTGAGGAGGTTGGCCGGTTACTAGTTCGGGAGGAGGCAGAGGTTTCCTTCTCAGGTGATCAGGTGGACAGGGCTTTTTTTCGAGGCCAGGTAGCAACGTTTATCAAGATTGAGCTGGAGGGAGTGACCCCCTTGGTGACTAAATGAAGTTTGTCCTTGGAATGCAATTGGGTTGGGGCAGCCAGACAAACAGAGTGGTTGTCTTGCATATGGAGGCTTGGAGGATAGAAGTGATACGCTTATAGGAGACAAAAACTGTAGCATGATCATTTCTTGTGGAGATCAGGGGGTGGGCTTACATAGTCTTGTACAATTCCTTCTATGCAAGCCTTTAGAGGTATTCTTGTTGGTTGGAATGGTGATGTACTGGAGTTGATTGATACATTTGAGACTCAACATTCTATCTTAGTAGTGTTATCCCAGAAAAATGGCGAAGCCTTTTCCCACTATAAGTAGGGTTGGCTACATGGATTCTTGCTCAAATCCATGTTGAAAGATTTGACTATTTTTTACTCTGGTTGTCGACTACCTAATGCAACCTCCACGAGGGGGGATTTGAACCGTGATTTTTGGGTGGTAGGCGCACTGTACTACCACCAGACCATTTAAGTGGGCAATAGTGTTATCCCAGAGATTAGATAATATGTGGTTACTCTTTTCTTTGGTCTAGTACATGTTGGGGGTTTCTTCTGGTTCAAAGTTGTGGGATGAGCTTCGAACGTGACATGCATGGTTCTTTCTCGTGGCTTGTTGGTGGTAATTTTTAACTTCACCTTATTTGTTGTTGATCGGTCCCGAGCTATGAATGGTTAGGATCATAATTCCTTGATCTTTGCAGGATTTGTTAGTGATATGTCGTTGGAGGTGTTGGACTCGATGAACTCCATATGCACTTGGATGAACTGCTCATCGCATTCTTGTATTGTGTATAGAGCATATGCCCATCTATTGGGGTTGTGAGGAGGAATGCCATCAAGACAATATGTTTTGTTTTGAGTATTCTTTGCGATTGGAGGAGGGTTTTCAGGACCGTGTAGATGCCTACTTGGAGAGTCACCTTGGTTTTGACTGTGATGCGAAATATGGCTGCAAGACTTGAAGCCTTAGGGGAGATGTTGGTGATCATCAAGAAGGAATCCATTCTTGGCGGGAGGAGCAGAGGATCGTGGAGAAGGTTAAGGTAGTGAAGTTGGACAAGCTTGGGGACTCTAGGGAGCTGGAGGAGGAAAGGGTTGTGATAGGGACCAATACAAGGCTCTCTTAGAAGAGGACAAGAAGAGAAAGGTGGAGTGGAGGTGATGCTCCCGATAATCTTGGGTGAAAGAGGGTGATGTGAATACTCGCTTCTTCCTCGCAATGCCAGTGAGAAGAGGATGTGCTACTTGATCCATTCGATTGAGGTAAGGGTGTAAAGGTTGAAGGAGTATGGTCCATTGAGGTTGTTGTGATTGGCCACTTCTGTGAGGCGAGCGGGTTGGTTCGCTTTGGTGGTGGAAGGTGGTTGGGCGGAGATATGCCTCGACTGTCAGATGTGCAAGCCTTCAGTTTGGTTGTTACTTTTAGCAACAATGAGATCTGAGAGGTTCCTTTAGCTCGGAAGTTGATGTCCTGGCTTGGATGGGGTTCTGGTCTTTTTCTCCCGGGAGTTGGTGGAGTTAGATGTTATGGTTATTGTGGAGGAGCCATGGAAGGAGAACGAGGGCTTTAAGCAGCAGAATTGTTCTCTAATATTCCTTCTACCTAAGAAGGATGCGCAACGTTCTCCTGGCTCGAATGGGGTCCTGGACTTCTTCTTTCAGGATATCTTGGAGTTGGTAGAGTTGTATGCTATGGTTGTTGTGGAGGAGCTATGAAAGGAGAACAACAATTTTGAGAGGTGGAATCATTATCTGATTTTCCTTCTACCCAAGAAGGATGTGCAGATATATGATGGACGACATATTAATGGCCTATGGGATTATTGCAGATTGGAAGAAGCGAAATACAAAGGAAATGTTGTGGAAAGTCGATTTCTCGTAAGACTATGACTGTGTTGAATAGAGGTTCATTTGGACGTGCCTTTCGCATCAAGGGTTCCCTTGATGAGTGAACTGGTTGGGTAAAGAAGTATGTAACGATGACCTCGTGTTTAGTACTAGTGAATAGGCATGGGGCACTCATTTTATCCACATAGAAGTGTTAGACAATGATGTGTATTGGCTTCATTACTCTCTTGGTGGTTGGTACACTTTCAAGGATGGTTTTCTCATGCGATCATGAGGGATCTCTGTGATGGATTTTGGCTTGGGGATTTATCGATCACTTTGTTGCAGTAGGAAGATGACACTATTTTCATTGTGGAGAAAAGTGTTGGGGAGACAAGGGGGTTGCCACGGTTCTTGAGCTCTTTGGGATTGCTTGAGCTTTCTTGTCCATTGTGACAAGTCTACTTCCGTTCCCCTTCGGGATGGAGGAGGCATAGGTTTTGGAGTGCACAACCTTGTTATCTCTAAGCATGGGGATCTCCCTATCAATTACATGGATATGTCGCAGTGTGGCCGGCTGCGTTAGTCGAGCCGATTGCTTGTGATGGAGAAGTTGGAGCGAATACTCGCGGAGGGGCAGATATGTTATCTATCAAGGGGTGACCGACTTGTCCTCAAGGTTCTTTCTGCTATTCCTATCTTATTTTTGTCTCGAACCTGCTTCCTATGACGGTGTAGGGGCTCATAGAGGTATCGATGTGAAGAGTCTTCTGGCTGTGTTGGGGGACTCACAGGGATACTGCCAGTGAGATGGAAGATAGTGTTTCTCTCTGTTGACGATGTAGGGTTGGGTATGTTTAGCCTAGAGGAGATAAACAAGACACTGCTTGCCAAGTGGTATATTGTTGCGACATATCTATAGGGTTTCGATGGATCTTTTTGTGTTGTCCGGGGCGGTGCACCACCCATCGAACTTCTGGAAGTGGGAGTTCTCTATTCTTGTCAAGATCTCGTCCTCTTAAGGTTTGTCTTAAGGGATAACATGGTATTTCAATTCTGGATGGATGGTTAGATAGCATGGCCTCAAATTTCAGCGAAATTCGGTCGAATTTCTGTCGAATATCGATATCCAGTCGAAATCGAAATTCGACCGAAATGACCGAAATATGGAGTGCCTAGTACAAAAAATGACCGAAATGATCGAAATTTCGGTCGAAATTCCACCGAAATTCCATCGAAATTCTGTTTTGGTCGGTACCGAAATGGTGACCGAAACCGACATTTAAGGCCTTGTTAGATAGATCATGGAGTGTTGTGTGATGGATTCCCTTCACTTTTTTTCTTTGACGATGGATAAAGGGATGTATGTTGGCAAGGCCTGAGACAACAAGGTTTGGTCCCCAAGGTTCTCGTCAAACCTCTCGGATTAGTGGACGATGCAGTTGTAGTGTGGGTGTAGGTCCTCTACCCTTTATGGATAGTATTGACCACTAGACGTGGGTGGATGATTATTTCTCTGTAAAGAAACACATTTCCATATATCGATTGATCGATCCATCTGCATTTTTCATATATTATAAACTTTAAAACATGTGTTTTTAATCTAATCTTATGAATTGATGTTATTGTGCTTTAAGTATTTGACGCAAAATTAATATATTATTTATTTAGTCAAAATAATCTTCTATAATGTTAAATTATTATTTTATTTCATGAGTTTTTATGCTCTCTTATTTTATTTATATGCTTTTCGTAATTTGTCAACACCTTTCTCCTATAAAAGAAGTGTTAGGTTTTCATGGCTGAATAAGACAAGTAATTTTTCTTCAAATATAATATAAGTGCAGTTTGCCTATCACCCAAAAGACCAGGATTCAAATCCCCCCTTGTGGGGGTTGTGTTAGGTAGTCGATAACCAGCGTAAAAAATAATCAAATATTTCAACATAGATTTGAGGAAGAATCCATGTAGCTGGCCCTACTTATAATGGGAGGAGGTTTCATCATTTTTTATAATATAAGAGCAGTGATCCTAGATCGCGTCTATACCTTCTTGGTCTCCCCATATTTCACCACAACATGAGGATGGAACAGAGGCTACAATTGTATAGTCATCCTCCTCCATGGACTCCCACCACTACTACCGCCACCTGCAGTTTCCCAAGTTGCCATTGGACGTCGTGTGCGGTACCTATGGTCGTTGTGTAGCACCCTAAACATAGGACAACATCTAGTAATCACAAAGTGTGGTAGTAGCTTATAAGTAGTAGGTCTACTGCTAGACAACCTGGGCTTAATCATTTTGGGTGTAGTCAAGTGCTTCAGTTGGGCCCAAGGTCAATAGGTTGTCTGGCCAGTAATCCCCGATAATGGACTAGGTCTAGGGTCCGGAATGTTAGAGATGGTATCAAAGTAGATTTTCTCTAATAGTGGAAAGGGCTACCCAAAAGGTGGAGCCACCCCTACCATAGAGTTAGGAAGAAAGGGCTACCCAAAAGGTGAAGCCGTCACTGTTACTGGGAATAGGTCATGCGCCATTGCGTAATGAGGACGTTGCGAATATAAGTAAGGATGATTGTAGCACCCCAAACATAGTACCACATCTACTATTCATAAAGTGTAGTAGTAGATTATAAGTAATGGGCGCTATTATTATACAACTTGAGCTGATAAGGTTTGTTGCTGCATTAGGATATTCCCATCCATAATAAGGTTGCTCAAAATCAACCTGACTCGTATGATCTCGATGGTAGCCCTTATCATGGCTCTGTACTCATTATAATATGAATTTGGCTACAATATGTCGGCATTTTTGCTTTTGCCATATAACTAGATTCTGTTCAATTAAAATATAAATGCCAGCGGTGGACTTTCTATCACTAGTACAACTAACATGGTCAACATCAGCATAAAATACAAATTTAAGGGAGTTCTTATTTAGGAAAAGAAGTTCCTTTCCTGGTACAATTTTAATGTAGTATGTGAGTATCATCAATGTAATATCTCACATTACCTTCTTAATCTTATTTGTAAACTTACTAATTCTGCTCACTGCAAGGATAATTTCTAGACAGGTAACAATATTTCTTGCAATAGATCATTGACATATTTCTTCCGACCCATGATAAGACCTTTGTGATTTTTGGAAGCTCTATACTCCAAAAAATTCAAATCACCAATTTCCTTAGAATAAAGTGACTTCCAAGAAAGACCTTGGTTATAGTCGTATAGAGGCACCCTAGATATCATCATTTGTAACAATGTTGACATCTACATAAATGAGTATAGCATCCACATATTGTTATTAGCTAATTCATTACCATGAGGTTACTATGTTCCCACCTAATTATGCGGCTACATGATCAAGGACATCTTTTTTTGAGGATGTAGGGCCCTTTTATAATCTTCTCTCACTCACCTCTCATCTGATCGCCCTCGATCGAGGGTGGGGGGGGGGGAGGCGGGATCCTGGAATTTGTAGAATTGATTGATGCGCTAGAATTGGATGCCCTTGACGCCACAGATACAAAGTATACTTGGTGAAATTCTTGGTCCCCATCCGGACTTGATAGCTTCCTGACCTCATCTAAACTTTTAGAGTTGTTTACTTTGTCTGCAACCTCCTCCATGCCAAAATCTTAGTTGGATCATATGTCCTTATTGTGGGAATCAAGTTAAGGTACGTTGTCCCGTTCTTTCTTCAGATTCGAGAGAGCTTGGCTTTTGGAAGAAAACTTTAGATATATGGTTTCCTATCACTAAACTTCTATGGTATTCAGTGGTTCTATCATTGCACGCCTGGTGCGGAAACTTGCTTCTTTACAATCCTGACTTTGTCTGTTTAAAATGGAAGCCGAGAAGAGAGAAGGGTGTTGAGGGTGACTGCTAAGAGGATAATAGAGATCTAGTATCAGTGGAGCTTAGTGAACAGGCAGCTGCACAGAGGATTATCAAACTTGATGACAAGAAGCGTGTGATTGAATGGAGATAAGGAGCAATGCATAGATGGCTTAAAGAGGGAGATGCAAGTACTAGCTACTTTCACAAGATTGCAAGAGTGGAAGGAGATCGAGATATAGGCCTGGCGTTTGTTGAGGCCTCTTGGGATTTCTCTCGACATACAAAAGGTAGATCTTGGAGATGGACTGGCTTGTGGGCGTCACAGATCTCCAGTCGGCATGCGGATCATTTGATACAGAGCTTTACAATGGAAGAGGTTAAGACGGGTGTTTGGAACCTGAACGTTGATGGGGTAATGGGACCGGACGGCTTCCTAGTGTTCTTTTTTAAAGAATTTTGGACTCTAGTTGGTAGAGAGGTTGTAGAGGTCGTGGAGGAATTTGCAGTAGGAAACTCGAGGTTCGACAACGTTAGCAAAGCACTCGTTTACCTTCTCCTAAAGAAGGAAGTATATGAACGAGTAGATTATTTTTGCTTAATTGCTGTTTTTATTGCCATTTACTTAATAGTTGTGAAATCTTGAACAACACAGACTTAACTTTATTCCGGATCAGATTATTTCCCCGCTTCAGTCTGCATTCATCCCCAATAGATAGATTGGTGATAGCCTAGTTGTGACAACGGAAATTTTAGCAGACTAGAAAAGAAGGCACAAAAGAGGTATTTTATGGAAGGTGGACTTCTCCAAAGTTTATGATACTTTGGATTGGTGCTTCCTTTGGTCAACACTAGCGCATCGAGGCTTCCTTGACATATGAATCACCTGGATGAAAAGGTGCATTACTTGTACATCTTACTCGATAATTGTAAATGGACGCCTGGAGTAGGGATTCTTCCAGCCACAACGAAGAGTGCAGCAAGGTTGTCCTCTCGCCCCTTTGCTCTTCGTTATTGTATCGGATGTATTGGTTTGCATGGTGCATCAGGTGTTTATTCAAGAGATCACCACCAATTGCTCCTTAGGAGATATTTCTGTGCCTCTACTACAATATGCATATGACACTATAATTTTTATCGAGTGTGGTAGGGAAGATGCAAGGGGTATGGCATAGACTTTGGATATTTTTGGCAAACTTTTTGGCCTTATTCTTAATCGTAAAAAATCTATGGATATCCCTTTCGGCCTTTCGGATGATGATGCGTGTGCATGCAACGTGGAATTTGGTATAAATTGTGGTACTCTACCTATCCGGTACCTTGGGCTAAAACTTCTAATTGCTCCCCATCATTGAGAAGATGGAGGAAAAACTTACAAGCTGGAAGGGGGCTACATTATCGAGAGGTGGACGGTCGGTGCTACTGAACGTAGTTGTTTCGACAATCTCGATCTTCTTTATGTCATCTCACCTCCTGTCAGGTGGAATTCGACAACACATAGAAATAGTTATGAGGAGATTTTTTTGGTCCAACTCTGGGCAAAGTGGGAAGGGTGTTCATCCGATTGATTGGAAAACTGCTACTCTTCCAAAACCACTTGGAGGCATGGTTTATCTCGCATGGAATCAATGAACGTGGCGCTTCTTTTGAAGTGGGTTGTTAGAATCTGGGGAAGTGGCGAGGATCTTTATTGCAGACTCATTCGAAAGATTTATGATTTACAAGTACATGAGAACCTGGTACATAATAATCTTCTTAGTGTTCTGCCTTTTGGAAAGGCATTCGTTCTGTGATGTCTTAGTTTCATCAACTCTTTTGCATGTCTTTTGGGATACGAGGCTTCTTTTGCTTTTCGGACCGACAGTTGGATGGATTATGGTATTCTTGCATGAATGTTTCTATGTATCTTCACTTTATCTTTCTTACATGATGCAAGGGTGACGAAGTGATGGGATGTTGGGTTTTGGATGCCCTCTTTCTATTCAGATTTTTCAGACCAACGCCTAGAAGAGTTTATGCATCTTTTGGATTCACTGAGTTAGATCCGCGGTCCATCGGGTGGTAGGGACCATTGGAAGTGGAGGGGATAAGATTTTTTGGTTAGCCATTCTTACAAGTCTGTTGATAGCCAGCCACCAGAAATGTTCGATGACATCCTAGTTCGTGATTGCAAGTTTATTTGGGAATTAAAATTACAGAGCAGGATTTGCATCTTCTTATGGTTACTATGAATATGAAGGAAACGTACTTTAACTAGGAATTGTTTCTCCAGCGGGTATCACCGATATTTCCCATCTCTACATGACTGAGATTGAATCCATTGAACACATATTATTCCGCTGTGATAGAACTTGCTCGAATTGGCAGGAATTTGAAACTATCCGGTTGAACGTTCAGAGCCTTGAGACTTTTTGGGACTCCCTGAATGCCGCTAAACTTCAGTCCCGTGAGGAACTGTTGCGTCCGATTGCTACATTTGGTTAGCTAGAAATAGTATAAATCTTTGTCGGTGATCTATTTTATTCTTAGAATGTTTTTTTCCATGCTAAGACTCTCATTGAGTCTTAGCTATTGTAAATATTTTTTATCACCCCTGTTCTAACATATTTGGGACGGACACCGTAGCATGTTCCCCCTTTTTTGACTTTTAAAAAGATTGTGTAGTATGGGTCCTAAACTTCAGTCCCCCATCAAGGTCAGAGGATTCAGTCTTTGTCTATTTGTTGTCTTTGTAGGACTATGCAACACCTGGGGAGGAGCAGCAGGTGTTTAGGATTAGAGGGATGACGAGTTCACAACAAAAGATACACATGCATTTAGGGGTCGTCCCCTATATATGGGGAAAGTTCTTCGCGCTTGACTGGCAGTTGATTGGAAGGCTAAGATGCCACTGAAAATGTGCCCGCATGAACGGATCCTAACGATGAATAGGTTTACTACTTTTGTATCCATATGAAGATGGGGAATTGGGGCTGATAACTTTTGATATTTGTGGAAGCGGAGGATGTGGACTCTTTTTGTTTTGTGCATGTGATAGGTTTATAGTGCAGAGGATAACTCATGGATAAATACCTCGGGTTTGATGAATTTTGTAGGAGCGTCATGGTTGGGAAGGTCTGACCGGGGTATCGAACCCAGAAAAAGCATCAGTACTGGGGATTCCCTTCGGGGTTCTGTAGGCCTTGTATTTGCAGGGGATTTCGGTTGTTTTTAAGATGGAGAAGTGCTAAAAGAGACTGCCATTCACAGTGCTAAGAGTCTGTAATTGGTTTTGTTTTGTGCGCATTCAATAGTTGAGAAGGAGATGCGATTTTATACATGTTATTTTCTTGAGGTTATTAATGATTTTTTTGAGATAAAATAAGGAGATCTCCTGAGGCGGGAGTCACCACGGCAACGCTTTCATTAAAAAAGAAAGATGAGTACATCAACGTGAAACACAGAAATTGTACAGAGCATTACAATGCGAGACAATATTCTCCCAATAAAACCTCTGGTTTTGAATATGAGGTCATTCTGCCCAGTCCAAATTGCCCAAAGCACTGCGAAAGGTTTTGAGCCGTCATCCGAAGAACCAAGGCCCACTGCGCGAACCGACCTCCAAAACTCCGCTAAGCCGCTGTGGCCTGCACCCAAGAGATCCCCACCGACCTCCAGACATGCGCCGAAGTCCCGCAACCGAAGAAGAGGTGGTTTGCATCCTCCACAGCGCCCTTACACCTGTCGCAACACGTATCTGCCAAGCCGAACAATCTCCCCCTCCTCGCTTTATCACACAAGCGGTTTCTTCTCAAACACCAGAGGAAAATCTTCACTCAACACGGGATCCTGGCGGCCCAAATAATCTTCATGTCTGCGCACAACTCCTCATCGCGACCCACAGGCAACCTTCTCATCGTGTCGTAAGCTTTCTTAACTGAGAATCTCTCTCCCCCATTCAAAATGATCAGGTTCATTGGACAACTCCCACGACGGAGGGGTCTTAGCCAGCAACCGCAAGAAGTCCTCCATTCGTTGATCTGTCAGTCCGAGACAAACCGTAGAGCCCACGAGCCGGAGTTCACCACCTCAGCCAGAAGCGCAGTCCTGTCAACAGCCAGAGCCAGCAACCTAGGGAAGTGCCGCCCTAGGGCACCCTCCCCCGTCCAATCGTCGAGCCAAAATCTAAACACCTGGCCATTCCCCATCCTCGGACGCAAGGAAGGAACAAGATTCGGCAGGACATCACGGATCCCTACCCAAAGCAGCGATTCAAATCTCCTTATGTCTGCCACCAACACCCCTTTGACTCCATAGATGCTCCTCAATACCCTGGTCACCAGCGATGTCGAAGATCCCCAAATCTGAATCACCCACTTGGCCAACAAAGCTTTGTTCATGAGTTCCACATCACGGACTCCAAGTCCACCATCAGAGATCCTTTTCGTAACATCCTCCTAGCCGACCAGATGCAGCCAGACCTCTGATGTCTCCCATCCGACCAGAAGAAGGACCTCATCATAGACTCGACCTTCCTTCTAACCCCGACCGACATCAACTGAGTAGAATAGAAGACCCGAATGGAAGAGAGCACGTGCTTAAGGAGGGTCAATTTCCCTCCCCTAGACAGAGTGACAGCCTTCCAACCAGCCAACCTCTCCTCCATTCTCTGCATCACGCAGTCCCAATCTGACTTCTTAAGTCTACCATCCACCAGCGGCAACTCCAAGTAGATCGGGAGGCCCCCCAAGGGGCACCCCGCCCACCCAACGACCCTGTCACGCTCCGAGCCGTCCATCTCGAAAGCAATCACCACCGATTTCTGCCTGTTGATCTGCAACCCAGATAGGCTGCCAAAGATATCCACTAGGAGCATTGTGTTGCGGTTCTGCTCCTCCGGCCCCCCAAGAAAAATCAATATGTCATCCGCATACTGAAGCAAAGGAACAGAAATATCCCCCATACGGAAGCCCTCGCACCACTCTACCTCCACCGCACGCCTGAACAAGATCGCCGAACAATATGCCACTAGGACAAAGAGCATAAGAGCCAGCGGGCATCCCGGACGGACACCCCGTTGCGGCTGAAAGAACCCACCCTCCAGCTTACCGTTCACCAAAATCGAACAGGAGGAGGTAGTGACACATCTCTTCATCCACTGAACCCAAACCTCTCCGTCGCAGTGATGTCCACAAGAACTTCCAGCTGACACAATCGTAGGCTTTGGCATAATCAATCTTCCAGAGTGCCCCCTTTTTCTTCGACCGCTTCCACTCGAGGCATATTTCCGACACCACCACAAGACCATCCGCCATTTGACGACCTGGAATGAAAGCAGACCACCCCTGAAGCACCACCAAGTCCATCACCTTCTTGAGCATGTTCTTCATCACCTTCGCCACAATGACATATAGAGCATTGGAAATAGAAATCGCCCTGAAGTCCCCCACCCTCAACGGATTTTCCTTCTTTGGAAGAATAAAGATCAAAGCCCGATTGACTTTCTCAAAGCCTCTATTGTCATCCCTGAATTCACACATCACCTCCAGAACGTCCCCCTTCAGAAGTTCCCAAAACTCACGGTAGAACAGTACGGGAAAACCGTCAGGGCCCGGAGCCCCTTCCGCATTCAAACCCCAAACTGCCCGCCTCACCTCCTCCTCAGAGAAATCAGCTAACAACAACTCTGCCTGCCCGACACTCACCGATTCCACACCCACACCCAGCCACCCCAGCCTTCCCCTTCCCCCTGCCCCATGCGCAACGCCTCCACGAAGTGGTTCTGTAAAGCCTCACCAATCTGCTTTTCCCCCGACACTCTGACCCCCCCAATCTCGATCTCATGCAAGAAGTTCCTTCTCCTCTAACCGGACGCCATCGAATGGATGAACCTCGTATTGGCATCACCCTCCTTCAACCACTTTTGCCTCGACTTCTACCGCCCTTTTCTGTCCTCCAGCATCAGCTCCTCCATCAGGCCCATCCTCTCTGCTAACTCTTCCTAATTCAAGCCCCTCTCGTCATCGAGGCCATCCAACCTCAACACCCCTGCCTCTGCTTCACCACGACTTACCCTACACCGAGCCCTAACCTCCCTGCCATACGCCATCAGCAAAGATCTTATGGACTTCAATTTATCCATGAACCGCGAGACCGCCGAGCCCACCGGAGCACAACCTCTCCAATGCTTGACCACTATATCCCTGAAACCCGCTTCCAATAACCAGCTCCTCTCAAAACGGAACAAAAACCTACTTCACCTCTCCTCGATGGATGACCAAAGGATGGGGGTATGATCAGAGTACGTCCGTGGCAAGGCCCACGCCCGTGCAAGAGGAAACGCCTCCCCCACCTCCGCGGACAACAGAAAGCGGTCGAGTCTGGAACGCGACCTCGCATTCCTCCAGGTGTACGTGCAACCGGCAGCGTCGACAACAGACAAGCCCAAAGAGTGGACCACTCCTCTGAAGGCCTCCGAACCCGGATCCCTTCCACCGGCCATGCATGTTTTGTCCTCCGGGAGCAACGTAACATTCATGTCTCCACCAATGATCCAAATCCCAGTCACTGGGTCCGCGCCTATAGGTTCAAGATCCACCGCCAGAGACGCACCATCATGCCCGGTCGGGCCATAGATATTCGTGACCAAAAAGGGGATACCATCAGCTTTCCTTCTCAAGTTCATTGTCAAGCAGAACGACGACATAGAGACCCCCAGCAACTCAAACCTATCGGACAACCATCTAGTAAGGATACCACCCGAGGCACCTTGGGCCTCCAGCTCAGCCAGCTCAAAACGATCCCCACCGCTTAGGTCCTGGTTGATCTTGTCATCGCATCTAGGCAGCTTCGTCTCTTGGAGCAAGAAGATGTCCGCACCAGCCTCTCTGAGCAAGTTCCTCACCCCCAACCGTTTGTCGGGGCGGCCCAACCCCTTGACATTCCAAGATAGAATCTTCATTAAGGTATACCCTACCTAAACTTCTTTGGAGGAATTACCCCCAGACTCTGAGCGATGCTACGGTCGAGCAAACCGAAGCGGTTCTGTCGATTCAACGGGCTGCTGGATTTTGGGGACGTACCAGAGGAAGCTACCGCCTACGCCAAAGAAGCCCGCAGCGCAGCCCTCCTCTTCTTCCTTTCCGATCTACGAGACCCACCCCGCACGTAAGCAGTGCCGAACTTGGGGATCCCCCTCCCCTCGTCTTCCATGCGCATTCCCCCCACAACAGCCCTGCAGGCCGCCCTCGCCTCCAGAACCAAGCCACTCGCCGAGACGCCAAGAGCAGTCGCGTCCACCCTCGACGACGGGCTTGGCGCTGCTCCCCCCGACAGGGGAGCGCCTGACAACAAGGAGTACTCCACGTACGCTACCGAAGGGCCTTGTGTCACCGCCTCATGAAGCCCGCCGGACACAACCAACGAAGCACCCCCCACGGCTGCGCCCCTTCAGGATGCGGGGGCTTGGGGAGCGAAGCGAACCCGGCCCGCGACGAAGAGCCATGTTGCACGAAATCGCTTCGCACCTGAGAAGCAGGTTTCTCAATGTCTTCAAAGGCTGCTCTTCCGCTGCTTCCACAGAAGCGCCCATGCGAAGCCCCAGTCGAATTGTTGACCCGAACTCCAGCACTCTGACTCGCAAGCTCAAGACCCGCCTTCGAGCTCGTAAGGCCCGCCCGTGAACCCGGATCTTCACTTGGCTCTGATTGACGAACCGACTCCGGATCCATGCCCGACGACCACGCAATCATTCGGGTCGGGTCCCGCCGACCTCCGACCCATCTTGAATCGGAGCCAGCGCGACCCCCCACGCCCCCCAGGAGGACCGACGCAAGCCTCGGAAAACCTGCCACGGATATTGTGTCAAACTGAATCCCCTCTGTAGGGCGAAGCGTTGCCTTTGGACTTCGAGCTAGAGCAGACTTTGAGTGCTGGACCAGCACACCAACCCCAACCGCGGCCTTCGCCGCCTTCGCCTCCAACCGCTGACGACCATCGCCGTGCCCCATGACCTCACAGCCAGGCCCCGCATCGGCCAACTCCACGAGCACAGTGCTCCCCTTGAAAAGCACCTCCCACCAACCCAGCTTCTCTGGCCCAAGCCGATGAACCCGGAGGATCACGTCCATCGAGTGACCAGGCTGACACTCATCACTCTCAACCGCAACCATCAATGCGATTCCGCGCAGCACCTCCGAACATGACTGCAGGCTCCGCACGTTGAAAGGCAGACCCCTCACCCGGACCCTCGCCAGAGGCGCAGGCTTCAACGTGCTGTCATCCGACCTCAAACTGCGCCACCGCGACAACATCGAACCGTCCCTCGACCCACGAAGTAGGGCTACCGCTTCAGAGGCGCTAAGGCCCCGTGCCTGCATGCGCCAGGGGGTCACCTGAGCAATGTTTCCTGCGAACTAGGCCTCTGATACCAACCCCACATCATAGGAGGCCAAGAAGAGCGCCTCTGACCCACCACCCTCGTCGACCAACATCGAGCTTCCTATCTCTCTCAAAGGGCAATGCCCGCTCGTGTGCACGAAACGCCAACAACGGAAGCACCGGAGAGGTTCGCGACACTGGCGCGCCCAATGGTCGAGGCCACCACAACGGTAGCACCCCCGAACGACGGGATTAACCGACGGCCTCCGACCTCTGAGCTCAGGCGGCTTCACATGACGCCTCTGCCTCCAAGAATGAGCCAACTGCCATCCGTTGCTCTGTGGAGATCGCCCTCCGAGATCGCGCCACCAACCATCTGACGCCCGACTGAGACATCTGATGGGATAGTTGATCCTGTTGCATCCTGTTATTAATGATATATGGACTAATACATAAATTGAGTAATCATCCGTTGATAAAAAAGAAAAATATTAAATCAAATCAGGGATAAATTGCGCATTTATGAATGGAACGTTGTAATTCAAAATGAAAGGAATAAACACTTGATCAGATTGGCCTTTTAACTTTAGGTTAAATTGGGAAACTGTGGTGCTTAACATTTGTTTTCTGAGGTAGGAAAACAGGCGTAAACAAACCCTTTAGTCAAGTCAATAGTGATAATTGCCAGTGGGAATGGGAATGGTTGCTAACATCTCTACAAACTCCTCAGTCCTTAAAAAAGGGAATGGTTGTTAACATCTCCACAACCTCCTCAAAAAAAAGTCTCTACAACCACTTCTTTAGTTACACGCCAACAATTGTACGGTCCAACTTACTAAATCAATGATTAATGGGGTGAATCAAGCTTAGTTCTGGCTTGCATAAACTAATGGGATCTTTACACCCATAACCCTGAGTAATTTCGTAATTACCCCAGAAACCCTCGATAATCACGAATTACACCCAGGACCCTGAATAATGGCTTCGTTTTACACCCGTAACCTTCCGTTAGTTTAGTGAATTAACCTAACTATATGAGTGAGTTAATCTAACCCATCTACAATCTAAGGGCTAGGATAAACAAAAAGTAAAAAAAATATTTCAGGCGGAGGTGGCATGCATGAGGCGGGGGGCTTCCAAGCTGGTGGTCGGGCTTTTCACGAGGCTTGCAGGTGGGGGAGGCTTCGACTGCAGCGGGGTCGTAGCTTGCAGAGGCAATTTTTAGTCAAAAAAAAAGCTTGCTGAGGCAGTGGTAGGGGGTGTTCTTGCTCCGCGGCGGGGTTGCAGTGGGGGGGGGGGGGGGAGGGGCTTGCAAAGGCGTGGGGATTGGGGGCGATGGAGCTGGCGGTATGAGGTGGGGAGGGGGGCTTGCAGAGGTGGTGACGGGGATTGGGGGTGAGGGAGCTGGCGGCGTGGGAGGGGGGGGGGGTTAGGGTTGCGTTGGGTCTTGCAGAGGCGACGACGGGGATTGGGGGCGATGGAGCTAGCGGCGTGGGAGGGGGGGTTGCATTGGGTCTTCCAAAGGCGGCGACGGGGGTGGAATCCCTGGAGCTCGCGAGCTGGGGGCGGAGGCACGGATGGAGCTCGTCGGTGGGGGGAGGGGGATGCTGGAGCTGGGGGCGGGGGCGTGGATGGAGCTCGCCAGCGGGGGGGAGGGGGGTGCTGGAGCTCGCGAGCTGGGGGCGGGGGCACGGATGGAGCTCGCCAGCGGGGGGGAGAGGGGTGCTGGAGCTCGCGAGCTGGGGGCGGAGGTGCCGGGCGGAGCGGGGCAGCTTGTCAGGGCGAGCGGGAGAGAGCGGGGCATCTTTCCTGAGGGAGGGGGGCATGATTTTGTTTGATCTAAAGAATGGCATCATGTTATAAATATGATGTGTTTCGAAGGGCAAAATGATCAACATATGACTTTTCCCATCAAAGTTAACGAAGAATCAAGACAGAACTTGACACAGGGTTATGCCATGTAAAGATTAAGCATTATTCAGAGTCCTAGGTGTAATTCGTGATTATAAAGGGTTTCCGAGGTAATTACGAAATTACTCAGGGTTATAGGTGTAAATATCCCTAAACTAATGGTAGAAACATGCATAAACAAACCCTACAAGCTAAGTCAATAGTGATAATTGCCGGCCAATGGGAATGGTTGCTAACATCTCTACAACCACTTCTTTAATTGCACACCAACAATGGTAGGTCAAACGAACTAAATCCATGGTCAAAGCAGGATGCATCAGGCTGAGTTCTGGCTTGCATAAATTAGTTTAGCAGTTGATGTCCTCTCACTTCTTATTTTCTACGAACCATGTGTTCTCGTCATTCATTCTCAGCTAATATGAGAGAGTTTGCTTCGACTGACTAACCCTATCTGTCCCAGGAAACATAGTACTAAGCCTTCTACCACTATAAGTAGGGTCGGCTACATGAATTCTTGCTCAAATCCATGTTAAAGATTCGACTATTTTTTACGCTGGCCGTCGACTACCTAACGCAACCCCTGCAAGAGTGGGATTTGAACCCTGGTCTTTTGTGTGGTAGACACACTATACTACCACTAGACCATTAAGTGGGTTCATATTTTGAAAAATGGTGAACCCTGCAAGAGTGGGATTTGAACCCTGATCTTTTGTCCCAGGAAACATAGAATCTTGTAAAATGGTGAAGGTTTCAAATCCTCCCTAAAAGTTGCCACTTCCCATCCTTGTCTGATCCATATTTTGAAGCAAGGGTAGGATGGTGTCCATCTAAGCCTGTGTGATTAAGATAGGGTAGTCAGTCGAATGGATAAAGTTCAGTTATGTGGTAAGTCTGTACGATGAGATAAAGCCCCAGGATTATAATTGACAGGTTGTGATCAGTCTGTATTCTTGCCCAACATCAGCTTTATACATCGAATGCTTCCTTTCCAATCATGCATGCTTTGCCCAAACTTAACATGATGTCATTTTGATTTTTTGTAATGGGTTTCGAATTTACATGAGTGGCTTATTCTGATGTCTGTGTAATATCAATTGCATGATAGCAACAGACTTTTTAGAGTTGGTTTTGTTGGAAACGTAAGTTGGGCTCTTACATTACCTCATTTCTGGTGGCATTGATTTATCTGCTTTCTTGCTGCAGTTACTGAACTACAACCTGGGCACAGAAGGTGGAGAGAAATCTGCCCCTAATTATTCTTACCAGATGTCCAACTTACTGTGCATTCATCCCAGGCAGCAACACAATCAACTTGCAGATGACGGAGAACCACCACTGCTCAAGAACTGTCAGCATGCTTTAGTGTGCTATTGTTTAAGACCCTCCTTTCTCCACAGAAGAATAACAGGGAAAGTAATTCAAAAGAATCTGAACTAATTATTGAAAAGCATGTAGTAAGAAAATATGGTTGGTCGTAATCTTTTCATGATAACAACTATGAAATTAACATTTAACAAGATTAGAGCAAACATTCGCTAGATAAGAGGGGTCTTGGACCACTTCTTCTCCAACAACCTCCTGCTTCATTCTTATAGAGACTAGTTGGTAGACAAGGCTGTTCCTTCCAACTCAGTGAATGTCATAAAGTCAAAATTTCTGGATCATCCGAAGCTATTTTGGCAATAAGCAGCAATTTTTGCAACCTCATGACATGCTTGAACAGGCATATTGTAGGATTCCCCAGTAAGATGGGTAATATTGCTTCTTAGGGTTTGATTACTAGTCCAGCATTTCTTCTTGGCAAGAATGGACTTGAAGTTTATGTACAATTTGATTATGTTGGCGTCTGGTCAAGTTGTTTAGTTGACCCAAGATAGATCTGAATGGAGGCGAAGAATCCATGTAGCCGACCCTACTTAATTGTGGGAAAAGGCTTTGTTGTTGTTGTTGTTGCTGGTCAAGTTGTTTAGTATGCAGTTTCTCCTTGTCCCATAGTTTTTTTGATTTTGCTTTTTGACTATCGAGTTACCACTGCAAATGATATTTTTACTGTAAAGGACTTGCTTAGATTGCCACAACTCAATTACATCAAGTACCCGCCAACCAACTATCGTCTAGTTAGTAAGGTACCGCTCCTACGGTCTAGGAGACCATGGTTCAAATCTCACTAAAGTGCTTTAGCTTTAGTTTGGGAGGGGAACTTACGATTAAACTGCAGGTACACCTGAATTGAGTTCGACCGATGACCAACCTAAAAAACAATGCTACATGAGCATGGAGGTGGATCATGGTATTGGTGCAAGGAATGCTAGTTGAGTAGTGTTAACCTGACTTGTTGCGGATGATGAGTGCCCCCATCGAAGAATGAGTGTTGTGTACCTCGCCTTATGTGCAGATTATGTCCAGGCTTAGTTCATGTATTGTTCTTGGGCGATGCCGTTGTCCCGTTAACAAAAAAATCGAGAGCAGTCTCCATCAAACTAAAAACTAGGTGGATCTTTTGCAAAAAAAAATGATGGGATCCGCTTACTTGATTTTTGGGTAGTTTTACGCAAACTAAGGCTTGCATATGCTATACTGCCTATGAATAATAGGTGAACTTACCCTTGGTAAATTCCATAAGCCATGTAATAGGTGACCATTTTGTTCAGTTCGGGGCGCATCGAGTGAATAAGATGCTTATGCTCAGCTCTGTCTTGACCCTTATCTAACTTTCGGGCTAAATTCATGTTCGTACTACCTACAAATGACTATATTTGAAATCTAGATTTGATGGTAATATTCGTGCCAACAATAAAACTTCAAATAAAAGGTAAGTACCTAGTGCATAAAGTCACAACATGCTTAGTCCAAGCTCGTAGTTGGGATCATTGTTGCAATACTCCTCCCAAAGCTCGATTCATTCAGTCATGACTATTATTGGGCAGTTATTAAGCAATCACACCTAAGATTTGTGCTATTGGTTGGAATTGACATTTCTGATTTTAAATTTCAACCGATGCACTACTTATATTTTTGATATGCTCGCAATCTTTTTTCGATTAATAGTACTACCATGTAGTAATGGAGCACATGGATCGGATAATATTCATCCGATCCAATCTATTGTTATTTAGTTGTATTGATTTGATTTTATCATTCTAATGCAAACATTGGATTGATATTTTTCAAATAAATTAAATTATAGTTGGATCTAACCATTATCAAAATTCATTTCGATTCACTATGTTAATATATATGTGTACGTATGTGTAGTTTTTCAATGAGCACATGGCTCATTAGCAAACTAATAACCATGCAATCTCAACCTTCAGATTTCAATCCAATGCTCTCAATAAAACATTTTTTATATCATTAGTGATTTTGGAATCCAATCATCTATTTTTTTACTCTAGTGAATGTTAACGAAATCCTTCCTTTTATTTTCTCAAATTAGATAAATAAAAGTGAGATGCAAGGATGGAATGCCATTTTTTATAAAATGAAAAAAGTTGTGCGTGGAGGTCCATCCTACTCCACCCTCCCACACATGACCATCATCTCCACCGTGTGGAGGATCCATACCTGCCATCATCTCCATCACACAGAGGATCCTCGTGGCATCATCTCCATCACACAGAGCAGTCATCATCTCTATCGTAGCCATCATCCATCTTTATCATTGTCACTGTCTCCAGTATACGGAGTTGTCATCTCCATCGTCGAGGTGGCACACATGCAATCGTTCCCAACCCTACGCGAGCATTGTAATCCTCCTCAAACATGAAGGATATGGGAGAATCCTTAAGTGTGTCACGGAAGAGTGAGGATCGCATCATATACGATCGAGAGCGACTAATCACACTACTTACTCAGTGCGGTGGAATTTAAAATTTTTAATCGATGAAATCACATGATCCAACAACACTTCTCAGATCGTTTCATCTCAACCACATACTAGATAAAGGAATACCTCTTGTAATGTGGTTGTGATCGAATCTCTAAACAAAGAAACCTTCTCTCTCAAGTCCGATCTTTCAAAGGAGACGCTTGCGAGCACGGAGATGAATCGCGTGCTTCTCTCAATCCAAGTAGTTGATCCAAGCTATGGATCTCCTGATCTCATCTCATGAGATCAAACGTCTTCTTCATGAGCGAGGCGCACCAAAGAAGACGGAGATCCACGAGTTGTAGAGGAGGCAGCACAACGGCGATACGACGACGATGACAACCTTCTCTCTAGGGTTAGAGTGGATGGCCACTCAAGTTAGAGAGAGGGTGGCATGAGAATGAGGGAGAGAGAGCAATGATGATGTAACTTGAAGAGCAAGGGGTGCCTCTATTTATGTAGTATTTTGGGAATCCATGGATCTCAATCCATGGACAACACAAAATCAATGGATGAGATTGATTTGTGTTTCTTTAATGGCCATGATTTTGTTGTAAAAATACAACAACAATTAATTTAATTTAATTAAATATGTATTGAATAATCAATATAAATTAATTTCAAATTAAATCAATTATCTTTGAAGATAATTGGAAAGAGACTAGCCCCTTCCCATAAGGGGGGGGGGCACCTATTCCATTTAGAACTTGGTGGTCGTCCACCACCTCAAGTTGGAAAGTGCCAATCTTCTTTCGATTCATGAGATTACATTATCTCATGAAATCTACAAAATTTACAACAACACTTGCTGTAAATTATCTCCCAAAAATAATCCATAATTATCTTGTGAACATTGTAATCATGCCATTGGAAATTTGTGAATCACATTCACAATCCAAAATAAAATGTAAATTATATTTTCAATTAATTATCAAATGTGAATCCAATTCACATCAATAATTAATCAACAAATATAAATTACAATAGGCTCTCTCTAATATATTATAAATCACATTTATAATACATATATGAATAATTAGATAGTGCTATCCACATTATTCTTATCCATAATAATTAAATCACATTTAATTATATTGGATCATCATTCTCATGCATCTAAATAATATGAATCAAATTCTCATTATTCATGATAATTAAATCATATTTAATTATCCATTTCTCAATGCTTGGATTTAATCTAACAATGGAATTATTATTGAATACTTTCAATAATAATGTGCTTTCTCCGCAGATACTTGGAGATAAGGATATGACGATTGTACGTTCCACGTATAGTGACTTGGATATTGAGATCACATCTCAAATCCAGATCCCATGGACCTCTCATAGATGCTTGATTAAATCAAGACCTTAAATCTAATCTTCTCATTGCATCTGAATCTCATTCAGACCAATGTCCAACACTTGGACCAAGATCAGATCACTTCTCTACTGAGAGGAGTCACTAAAATCCAGACATGTTTCATCAATCCCTCATAATGGAAGCGTCATGGTTATACAATCGCTTATGATCACATCACCCTCAGGTATTCCTAATACCTATACATCCTGTATACTGGAAGACCTATAATAACCTAAAGATATAGATCAATTTTTCACTGTCATCTTTAGGGTTTCATTATCAAGTTTCTCATTCGATCATTGAGAGTTGGCATCGATCATATGCTTTCCAAAAGCCTATATCACACCTTCAAATTCTTGTCATACTTCCAAAGCACGATGACCATGCATGGAATTTGATCAGTCCCAATACCTCATGAGTGAGCTCATATCTTCTGATTCACAAGTGAACCTGTATGATCCCTTTGAGAGATCGTAATACTCATATGCCCTCATAGGTACACTAGCTCGTCGGTGTATAGACCTTGATTAGGCCATCAACATATTAGTCTGCTAAATGTACATACTTAGATATATATAGTAACATATTTATCTCTGGTCAGAGGATGTGTGCCTATATCGTGACAGTATACGACATAGGACTTGGTTATCTCGATCTCGTTAAGTCAACTCTTTGACCTAACTAATCTGACACCTCCGAATCTATGTTCCCATACATAGGGCATGCATTAAGAGGTCAATCAGATATCTGCCTAATGAGAAAGGATTGTCATCTCCTATTCAGGATGGAGATCATCTCTTAACAATCACTTAACGGTGCTTGATGAGTCATCAATCTAACTCCTTAGATATTCGTCCAAGCACTGGCCTCTATGATTCAACTATTGAATCAACAACTATATGATCATTAAGATGGCCATAGTACATAATCCTAATTGTACAAAGGGACCTTATAGTGCATTCATTTAATCTCAGATAGGGAGTGAAATAATCAATAACTTTTATTGATAAATCAAACATTATAATAACATTTATTGTAGGAATGGTTCGTCTCGGGTTCACATGGCTAACAATCTCCCATTAGCCATCAGAACCATTCAGGTACAATCATTAAACCCGTACTCATTACATGTTGGTCAAAAACCTTTTATGTCAAAGGTTTGATCAGAGGACCATCAACGTTGTCGGCAGAGGCCACCTGGGTGATGATGATGTCACCACGCTTTTGAATCTCCCGAATGATGTGGTATTTCCTTTCCATGTGCTTGCTCTTTTGATGCTATCTGGTTCCTTTGCATGTGCAATGGCTCCCGTGTTATCGCATAGTAGCGGGATGGGAGTATCCGAGGAAACTACGCCAAGTTCCAAGATGAACTTGCGCAACCACACTGCCTACTTTGCAACATCCGATACGGTAATGTATTTGGCTTTTGTTGTTGAATCACCCGTAGTGTCATGCTTCTTGCTTCTGCAGATCATAGCACCACCGTTCAATAGGAACACAAACCTTGATGTCGACTTTCGATCATCAATATATGATTGGAAGTCTGAATCTGTGTATCCCAAGACTTGGAGATCACCATCTCCATAGACCAAGATGTAATATTGCGTCCGTCTTAGATACTTGGAAATGTTCTTCGCTGCATTCCAATGTTGCTCTCCATAACAAGATTGGCAACGACTTACCACTCCCACTACATGGTAGATATCTGACCTTTCACACATCATGACGTACATTAAGCTTCCTACAGCTGATGCGTAAGGGCATCCATCCATGGCTTTCTTTTCCTCAATACTTTGAGGAGTCATCTCTTTATATAGTAGATATCATGTCTTAAGGGAAGGAAACCTTTCATGGAATTCTCCATATGGAAACATTCCAAAATTTTCTTAATGTACCCATGTTGTGATAATCCCAATATCCTCTTCTCTTGGTTTTTGAACAGCTTCAGATCCAAGATGTAAGAGGCTTCTCCAAGATCTTGCATCTCGAAGGTATGACATAGCCAAATCTTAATAGTGGTCATCATCCCTGTGTCATTTCCAATGATAAGGATGTCATTTATGTAAAGCACAATGAATACAATGGCACTCCCACTACGCTTCTTGTACACACACGGTTCATTAGGGTTCTGCACAAAATCATAACTCTTTATGATTTCGTCAAACCTGATGGTCAAGCTATAAGAAGCTTGTTTGAGCCCATAGATGGATTTCTTCAGCTTGCATACTTTACCTTCCTTGGTTATGAAGCCATAGGGATGCTCCATATAGATATCCTCCTCGATGTATCCATTGAGGTAAGTCGTCTTGATGTCCATCCTGCCAAATGTCGTAGTCAAGAGATGCAGCTATAACCAGTAGTACCCTGATGGACTTAAACATAGCCACAAGAGAGAATGTCTCATCGTAGTCGATGCCTTCTCTCTGTGTGTAGCCCTTGTCTACGAGTCATGCAAAAGTCTCTACTTTCCCATCAGGTCTCCTCTTTATCTTGAAAATCCATTTACATCCAATGGGTTTTACCTCTTTAGGTGGATCCTCTAGGGTCCATACACCATTCTTATAAGATGATGCATTAACAAGAATGCAATGTTAAATGTAGGTTATGAGTATGCAAAAGATGAGAGACAAGTATGCCATAGAAGGGTTACATAAATGAGCAACATAAAATGGTTTGAAATTAGAGTCGGATTGAGCACAAAATATGAGCATTCATTAATTCAAGGCAAAGACATGTAGAGCAAGAATAACATCTAATATAAAAAATCATTTCAATTTAGATGAGAAAATTAAACATGCCATGACGTAGATAATGAAACAAGGATCAAAAGACACTAAAAAATCATGCAAATCAGACCTACGATGCTCAAGTTATGAAGAAAATAATGCACGGGAGTAAATGTAAATAAAATGCAGGAAATAAATTGATAAATAATTACAAATAGGTCGCTGGAGGGACCTATTCGCAATTTGTAAAAATTGTCTGGGGCCCATTATAAATTCTCCAATGCGCGCGGGGGCATAAGTATAATTTCCATAAGCTGTGAGGTCCTCCATGTGAAATAACCAGGCACGCACGTGAAAGGCATGTGCTTGGGGACCAAAGTGCAAATACCAAAAGATCCAAGTCTTCTCTGTAAATTACCCAGCCTTGCACATGCTGGGCACATGAGGGGGCTAAGCTCGGGAGCCAACGTAGGCTTGGGTCATGTGGCATCTGATGGAGGCTCGGCGCAAGGTTCGGAAGACCCGAGCCTGGAGGTTTTGTTGGAGGCTCGGGCAGATCACGTGGCTTCATCGTGGTTGTCCGATCGAAATGATCGAACGGTATCTGTACTCTCGTGCTCCACCATGGGCCACTGGAGAAGGCGGGGCTCCGTTGACCTGCTGGTAGCTCCTTCGTGCTTCGTAGGATCGTTTGGAGGTTGGGGAGGCTCGCTGGAGGGCTGACGGGGATCCTGGAGCCAAGGCGGAGCTTCATTGTTGTTTGGAGCAGCACGGCGGAGCTTGGTCATCGGAGTGGGTGCTCAAGACCGGTGAGGCATTGTAGAGTCCAGCCATTGATGTACCTGCAGATGTTAATCATAGCCGAAGCGAGTGCGTGTGAAGTGCGAGTGAGATGGGGGTGGATGGAGGCCGTGAGGAGACAGGAGCGATGGCTTGTGCTCCTCCTCTGACGCGGTGGAGGAGGAGGTGGGTCGGAGCGGAGAAGGTTGTGGAGAAAGGAGAGGGATGAGTGGAGGCATCGACGAAGGTGCTGGTGGTAGGGCGGAGATCGGGAAGTGGTAGATCAGTGATGATAGGTAATGTGTGTGGCACGAAAAATCGGAGAAAAAGGGAAGAAAATAAGGAAAACATGCCTGGCCGGAACTAGGCGGTTGGCGGAGGAGGAGGCTTAGGTTGAGCTTCATTCGAAGCTCAGGTCGTCGCCTGACGTGCTCAGCCTAGGGCATGGAGCTCGAGCGGGGTGGAGCCACTGTGACATGGTCAGAGACCATGGGTCGACACCTGGGCAGAGAAGATCGTCGTCGCCTCGCGATTGTCGTTCTCCGCTGTCACCGGAGATGACAGAGGCTAGGCCTTGGACCATGAATTTGTGGACGAGTTGCTCGGAGGAAGAGGGGGGTGATTTTATAGGAGGTGATGGCCTGCCATTATGAGGTGGCGGGGTGTGCTTGAATGGATGATTGATGGTGGGGGAGTAATGGAGGAGGGAGGCTGGAGGTTATGCGAGGATGGTCGAAGTTAGGGCTACGCGAGGCGGACGTTAGGTCTTGATGGAGTGATTGGAGGCGGCCATCAAATATGGAAGGGCGAGACGGGGCCGCGAGGTGGAGGACGTTACGTAAGATGGAAGACGACGTAGTGGCCGTTGGATCATGTGATCCAATGACCCAGGGTTTGGTGTGAATGGATGATGTGGATCTGATCTAACAGATCAGATCCAACGGTTGATGAGGAGACGGATACGTGCGGATCAGATGGAGGAGAGGCTTGATCCAAGGGTGGAGAGATAAAGGGTAACGTGGAGAGCGGGGAGCCACTTGATGGAACGTCATCTGACGAAGGAGGTGCGGGCGGTAGCAGGCAGTTGGTATCCGATCTGATGATCAAATCGGATGGCTGGGAATGGAAGCGCGAAGAACAGCTGAGATGAAAGGCGACCAGGATGATCCAGTGGTCAGGAGAGGTGCCGGGTGGCGAGGAGAGGATGCGGCCACGTGGGCGGCCCAGAGGGTGCCATGTGGCTACTCCAGAAACATCAAAAATGCCAAAAATAAATAAAAATAGAAAAGAATTAGTTAGAGGCAATATTAGGAAAAAGTCAAAACATGAAAGTTATAGATCTCGATGTGATCTACAAGTTTCATGTTGGACAAAATGCTAAAAGAAGTCATTTGTACCAAAAGCATTTTGGGGGTATTTAAGTGGTTAAAAACACCGATTTTGGGCTTTTTGATATTTTTATGCATTTTTTAGTCTTTTAAGGATTAGGAACTTATAGACAATTGATCAACCTAATTTTTAAGGGGTTTTTAATAATAAAAGAATTACAAATTAAATAATAATAATTAAATACAATAATTATACATAATATAATACAAGATAAAATGAATGAATGAATAGTTAATTTTATTGGATTAATTAAGCTAGGGGTCTAATTAGTGAATTTTTGCATGATGAATACGAGATTCATCATACATCTATACTTAAACCATGCTCATCCTCGAGCATCTAAAGAATGAAGGAGTCGGATTAATTTCTGACCGTACAAGTGAAGATTTCAAGGCTTAATCTTTCGAAGACCCTCAATTTAAGCGACCATAAAATTCTGAGCTTATCCATGCTTTAGTCAGAAGGAATCCAACTTCTCTAATTATCGGACTCTCTTTTTGTACATATAACATAAGGATATGACATTAGTATACTATATTTCATGATAGTCGAGTCGAGGCATCACTCGAAGTTCCAGTCCAGGAGACTCTCCTCTAGACCTCATCCTCAACACTAGGGAATAAGTCTATTCTTGCTTTAGTCAACCGTCTCATTAGTTCGTTGAACTTGAAATGTAGATGGTCGGCCAGATGATGGAGAGCATAGGATTGTGTCTAATTTTCTCTCCCTCACATTAGAACAAGGGGCCTCTCGAGTGCCTTTTTACTCAACACAAGTAGATTTTTAGCTTGTTGATCAATGTGTCCATCAAGAGAGTTCGGAGTCATCTACACTTGTTTTTCTGGGAGTACACCGGAGAGTGTCTCTTTTGAGTATCTAAGATACCTTCAACACCCAGACTTGTATCGCTTACGATGCAGAGCCCTTTTATGGTGTCAGTCCGACTCCTTGGTCCTAATTAGCGCTTGGTCCAAGTGGATACTTTGAAAATATTTGGGAGCACTCACCATTAGTGGAAGCTCATTTGTAATTTGACTTTTGGAGGATAGAGCTTTTCTTTGAACATTTCTTTCTTTTCTTTTCTTTTGTTGGCTAGCTCCACTACTTTTACCAAAAGTTGGCGCACACTAATCAACAATTAATTTAAGTTTCATCATACCTGACACATAGGTAATTATCAAGAGATTAGTATGTGAACTTGTTTACATACTGGCTAAAGTTTGCTGACACTCAGGTTTTCTGAAGCCTTCATTAACTTTATCCCATCCTCGAATATCATTAGATTGGGTCTAAACTCAAATCTCCGGTCCTAGTTCCTCAAGTGATAACTTAACTCATCTCATCAATCATGCAGTTGTGAAAGTGATTGTGTTGATCATATTCTTTTGAAGGTAGAGATGAAGAGTGCAATATAGTGCTCAAATCTTTCAAACTATGGAAGTGTGGATAATTAAGTTTAAAAACCCGAATGACTAAGGCATGTTAGCTCAGACTCTTTAGATCACAGAAATCCAGTGTCCTCAAAATCCTCAAGCCTCGAGTGAATGTGAATGTGTCAGAAATACACCAACTCTTTAGTTAGTGAATATTTTTGTGATTTTGTTTTTGTAGATTTTTATGATTTTTTTAAATTTTTTTAATTCTTTGGAGAGACAATGACTGTCCCAGACTCATATGAATAAAAGTATCTACTCTCAGCCAGTATGGGTGTAAATACGGATCGTAGACGGACCCGTGTTACTTGAGGACGGAGCCATATACAGTGTCCTCTAAACCACCACTCTGCTAAGGGAGATCGAAGTTCCCTCACTGAAAGTAGCTACTAAGCCTAGTAGTCAAAGTCTCATTCAAAGAAAGGTTTTTTATTTTTCAAATTTTTATGGAGTTTTTCTAAAAGGGGTTATTTACACAAACTTAATCCCTCAATTTTTAAGAAAACATTTTTACAGGGTTTTTACAAAACTCAGTTCACAGGATTACTAAAACCAAGCCCATAAAAGAATTTTCAAAAAGTTAAAAAAAATGAGCTATGGCTAAAGTAATTATATAGTAATATACGGTATATCCCCCTATACTTAATTTTTGCCATGTCCTCATAACACAAGTGATATGAAGCCGTGGCTCAGTTAAATATAGGGTGATGTAGCAGAACTGAGGAGAACGGTCCCCCTATATTTAGATCAAAAATTGACCTAAGTTCAAGAAGACAAGAGAGGGAGGGGTAGCTGAGTCGGGTCCCCCCTATACTTAGGCTAAAAATAACCTAAGTAAAAGATTTGAATTAGGAGGGGGGTCTGGGAGGAGTATCTATACAAGGATATGAAGAAGGGGGGAAAGGTGTGATTTTTTTACAGATGTAGTAGGCTGGGGGGTTGAGTTTTTACAGATAATTAAGAGAAAGATGAGGGGGATTGTGTAAAATATACAGAGAGGAGGGGGTGGATATGTGCAAATGTGTGTGTAGGGGGGGATAGATCATATAGTGATCTACTTTTTTTTCTTTTTCTTTCTTTTTTTTACAACATGCAAGCCCTCTAACGAGGACTGTTTAAAAAAACTGCACATGCAATATTTTTTTTACAATATGCAAATGCAAGCAGACTGATAAAAATTCCTAAATGTCTCCGCCAAATCTTTTGCGGCCTCTTCAGTGGGAGCTTCCAACTCCACGCCTCCATGGAGATCAAGCATCTTCGATCTTCATGGCCCTGCCACAAAAGAGAAATGTTAGAAAAATAGAGAGGAAACTAATCAGCATAAATGATGCAAAAATAATGCATTAAAAGAAGACATGTGAATCTTAAGAATATTCAACACCAAAAATAACTCAAAAATAAATAAATAAATAAATGTGAGTCGTGTCCCTAGCAACGATGCCATTTGATGAACGTGAAATCCACCTCTTTAATAATCGTAAAATGTAATAGTATAGAAGACGAATTTCGGTCAGCAAAAATCACAATCGTTTGAATGTTGTGGAATATTTTTACTTGGTATCTATAAGCTACGAGGTCCTCCATGTAAAATACCCAGGCGCACACGTGAGGGGCACGCGCTTGGGGACCAAAGTGCAAATACCAAAAGATCCAGGTCCTTCTATGTAAATTACCCAGTCCGGTTTGTGCTGGACACGTGAGGGGGCTAGGCTCGGGAGCCACTACAGGCTTGGGCCACATGGCGTCTGATGGAGGCTCGTTGCAAGGTTCAGAAGACCCAAGCCTGTAGGTTCTGCTGGAGGCTCGGGTCGACCACATGGCTTCATCGTGGCCGTATGATCGAAATGATTGGACAGTATCTGTACTCTTGTGCTCCACCGTGGGCCACCGGATAAGGCAGGGCTTCGGCGACCTGTTGGTAGCTCCTCCGCGCTCCGTAGGATCGTCTTGAGGTTGGGGAAGCTCGCTGGAGGGCTGGCGGAGATCTTGGAGCCAAAGCGGGGCTTCACTGTTGTCTGGAGAAGCACAACGGAGCTTGGTCGTCGGAGTGGGTGCTCGAGACCTGCGAGGCGTTGCAGAGTCCGGCCATTGATGTACCTGCAGATGTTAATCATATCTGAAGCGAGTGAGCGTGAAGTGCAAGTGATATGGGGGTGGATGGAGGCCGTGAGGCGACTGGAGCGATGGCATGTGCTCCTCCTCCGATGCGGTGGAGGAGGAGGTAGGTCGGAGCGGAGAAGGTTGTGGAGAATGGAGAGGGATGAGCGAAGGCGTCAGTGAAGGTGCTGGTGGTGGGGCGGAGATAGGGAAGTGGTCGATGAGTGATGAAAGGTGATGTGTGTGGTGCGAAGAATCGGAGAAAAAGGGAAGAAAATAAGGAAAACGTGCCTGGCTGGAACTAGGTGGTTGGCGGATGAGGAGGCTTGGGCTGAGCTTCATTCGAAGCTCGGGTCGTCGCCCGACGTTCTCAGCCTAGGGCACGAAGCTCAAGCGGGGCGGAGCCACCGCGACATGGTCAGAGACCATGGGTCGACACCTGGGCGGAGAAGGTCATCGTCGCCTCGTGATTGTCGTCCTCCGCTGTCACTGGAGATGACGGAGGCTGGGCCTTGTCCCGTGAATTGGTGGACGGGTTGCTCGAAGGCGGAGGGGGTGATTTTATAGGAGGTGATGGCTTGCCGTTATGAGGTTGTGAGGTGTGCTTGAACGGCTGATTGATGGCGGGGGAGTAATGGAGGAGGGAGGCTGGAGTTTATGCGAGGATGGCCGAAGTTAGGGCTATGCGAGGCGGTCGTTAGGTCATGGTGGAGTGATTGGAGGCGGCCGTCAAATATGGAAGTGCGAGACAGGGGAGCGAGGTGGAGGACGTTACACAAGGTGGAAGACGACGAGGTGGCCGTTGGATCCTGTGATCCAACAGCCCAGGGTTTTGCATGAAGGATGATGTGGATCTGGTCTAATAGATCAGATCCAACGGTTGATGAGGAGATGGATACGTGCGGATAAGATAGAGAGAGGTTTGATCCAAGGGTGGATAGATAAGGGGTGACGTGGAGAGTGGGGAGCCACTTGATGGAACGTCATCTAACGGAGGAGGTGCAGGTGGTAGCAGACGGTTGGGATCTGATCTGATGATTAGATCGGATGGCTGGGAATGGAAGCGTGAAGAACGGCTGAGATGAAAGGCGACCAGGTTGATCCAGTGGTCAAGAGAGGTGCCAGGTGGCGAGGAGAGGATGCAGTCACATGGATGGCCCAGAGGGCGCCACGTGGTTGCTCCAGAAAAATCAAAAATGCCAAAAATAAAGAAAAATATAAAAAAATTAGTTAGAAGCAAAATTAGAAAAAAGTCAAAACATGAAATTGTAGATCTCGAGGAGATCTACAAGTTTCATGTTGGACAAAACGCCAAAAGATGTCATTTGTATAAAAAAGCATTTTGGGGGTATTTTAAGGGGTTAAAAACACTGATTTTGGGCTTTTGATATTTTTATGCATTTTTTAGTCTTTTTAAGGGTTAGGAACTTATAGACAAATAATAAAAGAATAACAAATTAAATAATAATAATTAAATACAATAATTATACACAATATAATACAAGATAAAATGAATGAATTAATAGTGAATTTTATTGGATTAATTAAGCTAGGGGTCTAATTAGTGAATTTTAGCATGATGAATACGAGATTCATCAACTTGCACCCATGTTCTTCACATGGACCGAGAAACCCCGAACCCTCAAGTGTTTAACCCTGGATTTTGTTCCATACCAAAGCTCATGAGGAGTTGTACGTATAGATTTTCTAGGAATCTTGTTCAGGATATATATTGCAGTCTCTATTGCATATCCCCAGAAACTAAGTGGTAAATGTGCTTTACTCATCATTGAACGGACCATATCCATGATAGTCTTGTTGTGTCTTTCAGCAACACCATTAAGTTGGGGGTTCCAGGAGGAGTGAGATCGTAGACAATTACATTCTCTTTAAGGTATTCCTTGAATTCATTTGAGAGGTAATCGTCACCTTGGTCAGATCAAATCCGTTTAATCTTCCTATCGGTTTGGTTCTCAACCAAAACCTTGAACTCTTTAAACTTTTCAAAGGTTTCAGTTTTATGACATAGTAGGAAGATAAACCCGTATCACGAATGGTCATCAATAAACATCAAATAATATCGATATCCATTTCGGATCACAGTACTGAAGGGACCACATACATTGGTATGTATTAGGTCAAGAATACCCTCGCATCTTGTAACCTTGTTACGGAAAGACATCCTAGTCATTTTACCTCGAATACAATGTTCGCAGGTAGGCAAAGATTGAACCTGTAGAAAATAAAAGGGTCCATCTTTTATCAATCTATTGATCCTATCAACAGACAAATGACCAAACATTTGATGCCAAATCATATTTGAATGATTTCCATCCTCCTTGGATCTTTTAGACTTTTTATTAGTGGTAGTAACATTTATGACATTTTCATGAATGCACAATTCATAGAGTCCACCAGAAGTCAAAACACCATTTGCAATATGTTTATCATAACGACTTACGACTACTTTATTATGGAATAGAAACGAATATCCATCTCTAACAAGCTTAGATACAGATATAAGGTTCCTTCTGACTTTTGATACATAAAGATATTCTTTAATTACTAGGACTCTTCCACTAGGTAATGATAGTCTGCAGGTCCCGACGTGACTGCTGCAACACTTGCATCAGATCCCATCTGGATGACTATCTCCCCTTCATCAAGACTCTTAGTTTCCTGAAATAGATGCAACAAATTGCATACATGAACAGGAGCACCAGAATTGATGACCCAACTACCTTCTCGTCCAATGAGAAAATTGGTTTCAATAATGAATTCATACTTGCTGGGGCTTTACCTTTGTCAACAGACTTTAGGTAATCTGGGCAATTACGCCTTCGGTGCCTCAGCTTCTTGCAGTGATGACAGACATTGATTTTCTTTGATGCTATCATAATGGATGCATTAGAAGATGAGCCAACACCTCTTCTTCTTTCTCTTATGGGCCAGACCCTTCCGAGAATCATGCTTCCGACCACGGTTTCCTTTGACTTGTGCAACCATTGCACTACCAGAGGGGTTATCTTTCTTCATCACATCTTCTACAAACTTTAATGCAACCAATAGCCCGACACTAGTATAATATACTTTTCTCATGTTGTGTATGACCACAAAACTGTTAAAGACTTAGGGAGTGACAGCAGAATGAAGTCAGCCTGCATATCTGCGTCCATGTCAACTCCAAGGTTTTCCAGCTCAGAAAGGTACCGAAACTTTTTGAGTACATGCTCTCTGACAGAAGTCCCTTTCTGCATCTTGCAGCAAGTAAGTTCTTTCATGATATTATAACGTTGTGTGAAGTTTACATCTCCGAGCATTTCTCTCAGATTCACCATGATGTTTTGGCAAATGTTCATGTTCGTAGGTTGCTTCTGAAGCACATTAGACAACGAGCTCAAAATATATCACCTTGCCAATACATGATCTTCATCATATATTTTCATTGAGTTTAATCTCTTTCGGAGTATGTGGGTCTTTTTACTTGTCCTTGGATAACACATAAGAGATGCGCTTCGCTGATAGGACAAAATCCAAATTTCGGATCCAATCTGAGTAGTTTAGTCCGGTCAACTGATCGACCTCCAAGAGCATGCTAAGTGGGTTCTTGGATTTCATTTTCTGAAAGTAAGAATGCACTATATTAGAACATATAAATATCGATTGAAATTCTCTGATTAAGGATTTTTTGATCAAACTAGTCTTACCTTTTCAACTTTGAAAGTTCATTCCCTTAATCACTTTCAAAGAAAGAGATATACTTACCGTTGTATCTCCAGCAAGAACTGGGATCTCCTCTTTACCTTTGTTACATCCCAATATTATGAGAACTTGCAACTCAGGTAAAAAGAAGCGAGGACACATTCCACCTTGCAAGTCCATCTTGCATTTCTCAATTCAGTCTTTAACATCCATGCTCACCACTCCTAAGGTGATGTTGACCTATTATTAATTAAACCAACCATCAACACGATTAGAACTCGCTATACGCAATCTAATATCGCCCCAATAGTATGAGGACTTTATATTAGGGTCACTACGTATACGACCTTACTCTTTCAAGAAGCAAAGAGTCCGATCCAGATGCGCTTGTATGCAGGAGTTGTTACTTCGGACATGCGTCTCCTACATACAATCCTCGGCGACGGAACCCTTCGCTTTGACAGGAGGTCATGGATGCCACTTATGTGATCCTCCACCTCATATTCAAATTCCAATTAATTATCATGAATCATATTCATATAATTAATTCTTCCAAGGGAAATACGCCTATATTCATAATAGAGTGTTTTGATTGGATATAATCAATTTAATAATATTAAATCAATTATCAATCTAATTCAATCAACCAACAAACTTGATTGTTACTTGAAGGATGGTATTATCTCAAAAATACGTATTATTTGAATTTTAATAATTAAGAAAATACATCATGACTGCTTCAAATATTATCCCTTCCTTACCCGTTGTCATGGCCAGTTCTGAAAGGAGTGGGACAGACCGCTCTTAGAGCAACATGCTACCCCAACGTTCCCCCACTAGACACCATATCCGCCTCAGGTCAGGATAATGCGATGTGATCATTTTGTATTTGAGATGATAATCGGTTTTTCAAGTGAAGTTATACCATATAATAATAATCAAAACTATTTTGATTAATATTATAAGGAGATTTTCTAAACAAATCCTCGATCCTATTCAAGTAATAATATTTTGCATGTAGAGATTGTCCTACAACTATTGTAGGATGAACTAGGATTTTTATGAAACACTCATTCAATGATGATTGATGTTTAACCAATTATTTCTATAAATAAATATTAATCATCAATTAATCATGGAAAATTCTCAATTTTCTTGATTGACATTGAATGATAAACAAACTAAGAAAAAGATCTTGATGATCCAATCATCATCCGACCCATCTCCATTAAAAATGGAATATCTAGCGCAAACAGAGTCGAAATCGTGCGAGATAAAATCATGTAATTTGTTAGTTTAATCCTCTACTTCACTTAAGTGTTTATTTCATGTTTCATGACTGGAAAAAAGTAAGAAAAATAGTTTTGGTTACATATCCGTGAATACATGCGAAACAATTTTCATATCAGGAACTATTCGAATCAATTTCGTGCACTCTTAGTACCAATAAAAGGTTACTATTTTTGGGACATATTTAGATATTCTAAATACATTTTATTAACTAAAAAATATATTCAAACAATGCGTCAAACAGTAGGTTTTTATATCATCAAAAATCGATTCGATTCTTGCATCCAATGCAAAAAAAAACAACGATTACAGCACATCCAAAACATGAACCATGATCCTCTAGGGTTTTGGATCACATCCAGGACTTGAACAAGGTTCTGATACCACTTGAAGGATATGGGAGAATCCTTAAGCGCATCGTGGAAGCGTGATGATCACATCATATACGATCGAGAGCGACTAATCGCACTAGTTGCTTGGTTCAGTGGAATTTAAAATTTTTAATTGATGAAGCCACATGATCCAAGAATACCTCTCACCGTTTCTTCTAAACAACATACTAGGTAAAGGAATACCTATTTTAGAGTGGGTGTGATCGAGTCTCTAAACAAAGAGACCTCCTGTCTCAAGTCTGATTTGTCAAAGGAGATGTTTGCGAGCGCGGAGATGAATCACGTACTTCTCGCAATCCAAGTAGTTGATCCAAGTGATGGATCTCCTGATATCATCCCACAAGATAAACTTCTTCTTCATGAGAGAGGCACACCAAAGGAGACGGAGATCCATGAGTAGTCGAGGCAGCAGCACAACGACGATGTGACGACGCCGTCGACCTTCTCTCTAAGGCTAGAGTGGACGAGCACTCAAGTTAGAGAGAGAGGGTGGTATGGGAATGAGGGAGAGAGAGAGCAATTGATGATGTAACTTGAATAGACAGGGATGCCTCTTCTTATATAGTATTTTGAGAGTCCACGGATCTCAATACATAGACAACACAAAATCAGTGGATGAGATTGATTTGTGTTTCTTTCAATGGTCATATTTTATTATAAAAATATAATAACTATTAAATTTAATTAAATATATATTGAATAAGCAATACAAATTAATTTCAAATTAAATCAATTTTCTTTAGAGGTAATTGGTAAGAGATTAGCTCCTTCCCATAAAAGGGGGGATGGCCACCTATTTCATTTAGGACTTGGTGATCGTCCACCATCTCAAGTTGGAAGGTGGCAATCTTCTTCCAATTCATGAGATTGCATTATCTCATGAAATCTCCAATATTTAGAACAACACTTGTTGAAATATCTCACAAAAATAATGCACAATTATCTTGTGAACATTGTAATCATGCCACTGGAAATTCGTGGATCACATTCACAACCCAAAATAAAATGTAAATTATATTTTAAATTAATTTTTCAATGTGAATACAATTCACATCAATAATTAATCAACAAATATAAATCACGATAAGCCCTCTCTAATATATTATAAATCACATTTATAATATATATATATGAATATTTGGATAGTGATATCCACATTATTCTTATCCATAACAATTAGATCACATTTAATTATATTGGATCATCATTCTCACGCATCTAAATAATATGAATCAAATTCACATTATTCATGATAATTAAATCACTTTTAATATTCAATTTGTCAATGCTCGGATTTAATCTAATAATGAATTATTCTTGAACACTTTCAAGAATAATGCGCTTTCTCCACATATACTTGGAGATAAGGACAGGGCGATTGTATGTTCTACGTATAGTGACTTGGATATTGAGATCACATCTCAAATTCAGATCTCATGGACCTCTCATAGATGCTTGATTGAATCAAGACCTTAAATCTAATCTTCTCATTGCATCTGAATCTCATTCAGAGCAATGTCCAACACTTGGGACCAAGATCAGATCACTTCTCTATTGAGAGGAGTCACTAAAATCTAGACATGTTTTATCACTCCCTCAGAATGGAAGCGTCATGGTTATATAATCGTTTATGATCACATTACCCTAAGGTATTCTTAATACATGTGCATCCTACATAGTAGAAGACCTATAATAAACCCAAAGATATATATCAATTTTTCACTGTCATCTTCAGGGTTTCATTATCAAGTTTCTCATTCGGTCATTGGGAGTTGGCATCGATCATATGCTTTCCAAAAGCCTATATCACACCTTCAAATTCTTGTCATGCTTCCAAAGCACGATGACCATGAATGGAATTTGATCGGTCCCACTACCTCATGAGTGATCCCATGTCTTCCGATTCACAAGTGAATCTGTATGATCCCTTTGAGAGATCGTATTACTCATATGCCCTTATATGCACATCAGCTCGTCGGTGTATAGACCTTGATTAGTCCATCAACCTATCGGTCTGCCAAATATACATACTTAAATATATAGTAACACATCTGTCTCTGGTCAGAGGATGCGTGCCTATATCATGACAGTATACGACATAAGACTTGGTTATCTCGATCTCGTTAAGTCAACACTTTGACCTAACTAATCTGACACTTCCGAGTCTCTATTCCCGTGCAGAGGACCTACATCAAGAGCTCGGTCAGATATCAACCTAATAAGAAAGGATTGCCATATCCTACTCAAGCTGGAGATCTTCTCTTGACAATCATTTAACGGTGCTTGATGGGTCCTCAATCTAACTTTTTAGATATTCATCCAAGCACATCCTCTATGATTCAACTATTGAATCAACAGTTGTATGATCATTACGATGGCTATGGTACATAACCCTAATTGTACAAAGGGGACTTATAGTGCATTCATTCATTTAATCTCAGATAGGGAGTGAAATAACCAATAACTGTTATTGATAAATCAAACATTACAATAACATTTATTGTAGGAATGCTTCGCCTTCGGCTCACATGGATAGCACAACATGTGTTTGTTGCAACTTTATGGGCATTAAATGATTTATTTATATGTTATTATCAAAATAGAATTTAATGATTTATTGATGTTATAGGTAATGATCAATCTGCTTGTAGCAAGACATCAAATTCCAAAAGTCTCCAAAGCAAGAATAAGAGTGGAAAGGCTAGAAACTTTAGAGTTGTAAAATATAAAATATGAAGGTATAATTTACTTGTTGGAAGTTGCAGAAACTAAACATGGAGTTTATAAAAGTGCTTCAATCTTCACCCTTCTAACATGGAGTTATAGAAAATAAACAAGAACTATAAAAAATTAAAAACATGAAGTTGAAAAGTAAATCATCCGTAGCAAGTCATAAAAATTAAACGTAGAGTTGTAGAAAAGATTCAAGCTATGTTCTTACAACATACAATTGTAAAAAATAAACACAAAGTTGTAAAAAATAAATACAAAAGTGTAAAAAAATGAAGTTGTAAATAAATACAAAGTTGTAAAATGTAACCAAATAATTTAATAAATAAAATAAAGTTTTAAGACGTATCTAAAGAATCGTAGTGACTGATTCTTTACTATATAATCATAATCTTCTAAAATGATTGTGCTTTAGAGTACCTATTTACAAACATATAAACATGGAACAAATGAAAATGCTATTTTTATAAAAATATAAAGTGGTTTTCATATAATAGATGATGACATATCAAAATGAGTAGTAGAGATCATGTATTAATTAGTTCACTAATGAATCAAGTCTCATTGAAAATGATTTAAACTCAGATATATACGCATATCCACATATCAATATTTGTGTGTATTCACTCATTTATGTGTGTGAATGTGCGTACGTGATTTTCTTCCAAACATGGTACGCCATTTAATTTATCTTCTTGCATCATTATCAATTAGCTTTGAAAAGACAAAAATAGAAAAAAATTCTAAATTGATAAATAATTCTACAAAAATAGGACAAAATACTAAAACTGATAACTTAACATAGTCTATTTTATGGATTCAGGCAGCAACCTCTTTAGGCAATTAACATCATGTGTAAAAATTGATTGGGATTAAGATATAAAAACCCAATATCCTTTATGGTAAAAATATTTCTTATTTACATTTATTTGGATTGCAAAATCATAATATAAATGTGAAACACTACAAACATGAGTAAAAAGAATCATAGTCCCAATATCAACCTCCTTAATCGATGTTGCTTCTTGTAGATCCATCAACTTGGTTGCAACTAGATCTTCATCATCTCGTCTTTTGTCATCATTTTCTTTACTAGCTAAAACACAAGTTAAAATCAAAGCCTTTTGTCATCATTCCATTATTTATGCATGCATCTCTGTGTGCTTTTGTCTTACCTCATTTGGCCATATCCATGAGCTTTTGGTCATAACTTTAGCTGGTAGATAAAGAATCATTTTAACATCATTTTTCGTCTTCAGAAGTAAGATCAGAGCATCGATGGAGAAGAACTCACAATCAACATTTGCCTCCAACTCCATCAATTGAGACATAGTTATACCTGATCATTAGAGAAGAAAGGAGAGATTGCATATAGATCCCTGGAACTTATTTTATTTGTATTTTCTATCTCTTAACTCCAATATTTAATAAAAAAATATGCATTTTAGTTCTAGAATCTAATTCCACATAGCATTGATTTTTTAGGATTGATTTGCAGTGTATTTTATTCCTATATCTACATATTTATTTAAATTTATTTTACTCTCTATTTTTTATTTAGGATCTATTTTACAACAAGATGTGGAAATTAATGGAGATGTTATTCATAGAGTAAATGTTGGTTAGCTAAAGTGGAGAGGAGCCTCTCCTATTCTTTGTGATAAGAAAATCCTTTTGAAAGTCAAAGGAAAATATTACAAAGCAACCACGAGACATGTTGTGTTCTATGGATCAGAATGTTGGCCTGTGAATCATAGAATTGTGTAGCGAATGACAGCAACAGAAATGAAAATGCTAAGATGGATGTGTGGTCATACACAAAAAGATCGGAATCAGAATGATGTGATCATAAGGGAAGTTGATATAGCTCCAATAGAGGATAACTGCTTAAGATGATTTGGCCATTTGCAAAGGAGGATGGATCGATGCACTAGTTATAATATGAGAGATTTGAGATGTTGAGCTAGTTAAAGAGGGGGAGGAAGATCTAAGAAGTGTTGGAATGAGACTATCCAAAGGGATCTTAGTTATTTGGATTTAAGCCTGAGAATGACCCAAAATAGTTCTGAATGGAGGCAAAAAATACATATAGCCGACTCTACTTAATTGTGGAAAAAGGCTTTGTTGTTGTTACTCTCCATTTTTCTACTACGTATAGATATTAACTTTAGTCGAGCTTCTTAATTTGTTTTTTTACAAATAGCTATAGTGTACAATAAAAATAGATTATACATTTTAGACTTTTGTGAATAATTTCAACATACCATAAAACTTTGCAAAACAAATCTTATTGAGAATAAAAGTTTGATAGGATAATTAGCTAGAGTTTTCAAAAAAAAATTTCTCAGTGTTTAATAAATATAAACTAGATAGTTGCATTTTTATTAATCTACATTTGGACATTAATAAAATACAAAGAAAATTTTGGCATTACATGTTAGGAAAAATCCCATTCTATTTAGATTAGGTTAGAATTTAGAATCATTTTAAAATATAGATTAGTCAAGGAACTACATATTAAGAAAAATCTCATTCTGTTGAGAGTTAGTTGAAATTTAAAATCATTTTGAAGTTTCTTGATTGTTAAATCACTCAAAAATAAAATAAAGAATACAAAAATCTGAAAATTTACTTTAAAAACCCTAAATAGCTCTTTACCTTGTTGATTTTTAAAATTTTTATATATTTTGAAACCTAAAAATATTTAAAAAGTATTTGATTCAAAAACTAGTTACAAAATTAAATAGAAAAATAATTAGTTGGTCGATATATAACAGTTTAACCAATAACAACCTTAGCTTCATTATGATTTGATACACACTTCACCATTTACGATTTTATATAAACTATGGAACTTGACTTGGTTTAGGACTTTATATTATTTGAAATAGACCAAGAAAAATACTTCTACTTGGGTAAAAAATTGTAACATTCGCTTTCACAGTGGAGGAAAAAGAGTAGGGCAACTATTAAACCAATGATCTAATTTGGGTAATTTTGATGTCCACGTGTTGTTTCTCTCCTAACCCCTCTAATTATGCATACTTTACTTTTTTACTGTCAAGAGTATACAATTATAAAAGATGTCACATGTCATCATTTCCAAAGAAGAATCCATCCTGTAGTCCTCGAATCTCATGATCATATGTGACCAGCTGGCCAAAATGAATATAATAGGTAAATAATGCCAACAATTGAGAAAATAGTCATGATGTCTAAATAGATGGAGGAGCTTAAAATGAATACCATGAGTATTATCCCAAGTCTAATAATATTATGTGTTCAATCCCAGGGTATTTGCCAAATTTCAGCACAACTAATACTATAACATGGATATCAGATCATCGGTTGATATCAAATATTCATTGACCAAAATAAAATCTTGAGGTCATGTTCAATCATTGCGTGACATGTGAATTGGGTTTAACCTAGATAAATAATGATGTTTATAATCTAGAGTGGAGATCTTACCCTAGATTCTAGTGATCTACTGTCCTATTCATGCTCACAGCTCAACCCTCTAGTTGCCGACAATAATATATATATATATATATATATATATATATATATATATATATATATATATGGGAGCTGGGAGCCTACACCCAGGGGTGTAGCTACCTACACTCGGCCTTTTATCTTCATGATTTTTTAGTTTTTTGAAGGAAATCTTAGGGGGATTTTCTTAAGATATTCAGGGGAACATATGTTTCAAGTTTAATGCAAAACAAACATTCCTAATACGTTCATCTAGAATGGGTTAATTTCAGCAATTCTGAGACCGTTAAAATTTGATAGTCTTAATGAAGATGATAGAAGTTCCAAATTAAGTTGAATTTTGAATGACACCATGGTGATATATAGTGATCTAATTCTCCTAAGTTTTCATTTCAAAAAAATAAAAAATCTATGAAAAATGAGCCGGGTGTAGGTAGTTACCTACACCCCTGGGAGTAAACTCCTTTTTCCATATGGGAATGGGGAGCTTGCACCATGGTGGAAGTAAGTTACATGCACCGGCTTCCACATCCGTTGGATTGAGATGCATCCAAGGGTCGTGGATCATCCCACTGCCCCAGAAAAATCCCGATTTCCAAGGAAAGGACCATACTACCCGCCTACACTCCTCCGTCTACCCATCTTCACTCTGCCTAACCCCAGCGTATTCCTCCTCTGCCTGGCTGTCGAAGACCCTGCACACGGCCCGCTCCCCGGCCCTTTCCCTTATCACCGGTGTAGAGACCTACTCCCCTTCTCTCTCGCCGGCTCTCGGGGCTCCTCGTACCTCTCCCCCTTTCACCGGTGCTTGGAGCACCCTCCCGCTCCGGCTCATCGACTCGCGCCCCTTCCCCTCTCACCGACGCTTGGAGGTTCCATGCCCCTCGCTCACTGATCTTCGAATCCCCCAGTGCCTTGAGCCCTCTCCTCCTCGATGGGCTAGTGGCTGCCTCTATCATGAGCTTCTGGCAACTCTCCCCCTATTGCCGACGCTCGAAGCCCCCTCTCGCTTGCACTTGGTGCCGGAACCGGCATCCCTCCCCTGCTACTGACGCTCACACATATACTGTCGCGAGGATCCCCCGCATCTACTACCGTGAGATGTGGTTTTTATTAGCCACAAAGTTTTTCGACCCAAAGGAGCTGATGTTGTTGCATCTTCATTGTTGATGATTATGCTTGGATTATTTGATATTAGAGTTGAAATACTTGGTTGACGAATTGTTGCGCTTGAATTATTTGATTTTAGAGTTGAAATAATTGGTTGACGAATTGTTGTTATAAGTAAGAAGATTTTTCAATTGAAGTTAGAAACTTATCAGAAAGATATGTTTGAAGAATTTCTGATGGAGAATAAGATGCTTGCAGAAAATACACCATTTGGGAATGAATTATCATATATGTTCTCCAGGAACTTTCGTATTAGTTATAGTCTTCCCTTACATGTATTCTGTTGTGTTCGAAGATAAGTTTTGAATACTAAAGTATGTTTTCAGTTTTGCAATTCACTTGTTGAATCAATGTCATATCATTATCTCAGAAGTAGATGGATCTCAATGATGAAAAGGAACACTGGCGGCAATAATAAATCAAATGGTTGTAAATTTCAAGTGCAGCTGCAAAATTCAATTTTAAAAGAAATGTAGCTGATTCAAAAACCATTTAATTGGTTTACTGCATCCAAAAAGAAATCAAAGTTCATTATTCTACGGAAAAATACACATAACGATCAAACGCTCTGTTACGTAGATATCGATGAATACAACCTATACGCGAAAGCAATTAGGTACACAACAAGTGACTCAATGTTATGGCTATAGGCAAGTAATAAGTTCTTGTCTCTATTCAACCTATATAGTGTTGGGGACTGTTAAAGGTTTTAACTTTAAGTTGCAAAATAAAATCCAACAAGTAGCTTTTCAACAATTTCAATTCAATACACAACATAATAAGTCTATGAATTCGTTTTAAGAAACATCATAGTTTAACGTAAAAACTTAATTATTATAGCAAGTCCATGCATTAATGATCATTTCTCCCATGTAACAAAGAGATGTTTCTCGATTCTGCGTCGATGTATATTTTTCACGACAAAGTAAGTTTTATTCATATATGAACTTTAGAACTATGTGGCCTATGGGTCTTTGATATATTTGATTTCAAGTTACTTTGATACATGTGTACAGAAACGTGTCCAATCACTTTTTTTCTACCTATTTGTGTAATCTGGATCTCTGGATTTGTCATTTCAATAATGAATTTAATGATTTGTTGTCCTCTGAGCTACATGCAAATTCTTCACATAGGAATGATGAAATTGCTAAGTCTAGATCAATTGGCATCTTATGCAACTTAAGCAGTAACATAGTATGAGGTGTGACCTTTCTATTGAACTACTTGTTTCCCAGATCATTTCAGACAAAAACTCACAAAGCCGATGATTCTAGACCTGCTTGCAATTTCAAATCAAGTACCATCTTTTAATGGTTCCATAGCAGCATTGAGTGGCGAAAGTGGTTTCGATGGAGTTATAAATGGAGTACTCCAAAAGAGTAGATATCAACATAACCACTTGCAATAAGTCCCATTAATATGGATGAAGTCTGCAATTCACCAACATAAAGATGATAGCCAAGCTCTGCAGTGTGGTTATGTAGTTTATTAGACTCTTTCACAGTTTTGATGCCAACAATCTGTCAATATTACAACGGCTAATAACAAAGGATTGATATATCTGACAAAAGGTGACCACTGTGATCACCACAAACCGAAATAATGCTGATGGGAATCGAATCTAATGTTCCCAAATTCAATATGAGAACTAGCTTACAGAAATTGATATGATGCGAGAATTGATGTGAAACGGGATGTTACTCATTATATATCCAAATGTGATTAAATCCAAATACTATAAAATGTACCACCGTTTTGACGGAAGTATCAAACAATGACGATGGTGGACATGAAAATTGAATGTTAATGGAACAATGAAAAAACTTAATGGGTCGTATCTGTTTAGGATTACATTACATTTGAAACTTAAAATATGTAATCTACAACACGACTCCTCTAGAAGTGTTTCCGAGAACCACTGATGTGAGACCTTCTCCCTGATGATCCCCTACACTGATCGAAAAATGCCACCCATTTCCAACTCCTGGTTGCAGCAAAAAGACAACATGTAAAACTTTGAGATTGGCAGCTGCAGTTCATATTATAGATCCTGACCGGTTGCTTATATCATCATAACCTAATATTTCTCACTTCCCATATCACCTGGGCACAATTGAAAGGTATTGGCTGCATAAGTAGATTAGAAACATTAGTGGGTATTCTTTATAGCCATGGTAAAATAATCACAACGATGGGGGAGTGCCTACCTGATAACTATTTCTCAACTTTTCAAATCAAATATACTCATATGTACGATAACATGTGAGTACACAAAGACTTGAATTGAAAATTAGTATACATCTAAATTTGTTCCGGATCGATGTCGGCTGCTCACGGTAGTAGATGCGGGGGATCATCGCGGCAGTATATGCGTGAGCGTCAGTAGCAGGGGAGGGATGCCGGTTCCGGCACCAAGTGCAAGCGAGAGGGGGCTTCGAGCGTCAGCAAGAGGGGGAGAGTTGCCGGAAGCTCATCATAGAGGCAACCACTAGCCCATCGAGGAGGAGAGGGCTCAAGGCACTGGGGGATTCGAAGGTTGGTGAGCGAGGGGCATGGAACCTCCAAGCGTCGGTGAGAGGGGAAGGGGCGCGAGTCGATGAGCCGGAGCGGGAGGGTGCTCCAAGCACCGGTGAAAGGGGGAGAGGTACGAGGAGCCCCGAGAGCCGGCGAGAGAGAAGGGGAGTAGGTCTCTACACCGGTGAGAGGGAAAGGGTCGGGGAGCGGGCCGTGTGCAGGGTCTTCGACAACCAGCCAGAGGAGGAATACGCTGGGGTTAGCAGAGTGAAGATGGGTAGACGGAGGAGTGTAGGTGGGTAGTATGTTCTCACGCCCTTTCCTTGGAAATCGGGATTTTTCTGGGGCAGTGGGATGATCCACGACCTTTGGATGCATCTCAATCCAACGGATGTGGAAGCCGGTGCATGTAACTTGCTTACACCATGGTGCAAGCTCCCTATTCCCTTTCCATATCCATATATATATATATATATATATATATATATATATATATATAGGATTTTTATCCAATGCACACAGGGCTCATTAGCGTTTCGGTGAGCACCATTTGTAGGCCACACACATGTATTACCAATTGAGTGGTTACCTATTTCGAAGGATGTTGTTTTTGGAAGGAGATTAATATGCAAAGCGATTTAACAAAAAGTGGTATTCCAATTATATCGCGTCCTAAAAAATAGGAAGATCGTTTTGGAAAGAAAACATTCGAATCGATGATTTCTTGCATAAAATCAAGATCCAAATGCTCAGGTCAGTAATATATACACAATGGACAAGTAAGTGCTTGTTGTGAAGTCAGTAATATCCAAAACAACGGTCAATAATTTACATTCATTTTATTATATGGTGTAGAATTCAGTAATATATACACGATGGTCAAGTAAGTGTTTGTTGTCAAGTCAGTAAAACCATAACAAATGGTCAGTAATTTTATATATGTATTATTACTTTGAATAGAATTCAGTAATATATACACAATGGACAAGTAAGTGCTTGTTGTGAAGTCAGTAATATCCAAACAACGATCAGTAATTTATATTCATTTTATTACATGGTGTAGATTTCAGTAATATATACACAATAGACAAGTTAGTGCTTGTTGTGAAGTCAGTAAAAGCATAACAAATGGTCAGTAATATGTGTACGATTCTCAAGTAATAGCTACTATGAGATCAGTAATAACAAAGTAATGGTCAGTAAGTCATGGACATTGCTCAAGTAAGAAAGTAACTATTTTGTTAATGCAATGGACATTACATAGACAATGGTATTACTAACCATTTGTTATGTTATTACTGATCTCACAACACATATTTACTTGACCATTTTATACATATTACTAAATTCTGTACAATGTATCTATTTGGGTGTAAATTACTTATCATTGTCTTGGTATTACTGATCTCACAATAAACATTTACTTGACCGAATTATATTTATTACTATTATAACATTTCGATCCTTAATCATCCGCGTGGAATCATTTATTTGAATCGTTTATTTCCAAAACCGTCTTTCAATTTTTAAGGAAGTTGTATAATAGGAAATATAGGATTTTTTTAAATACGTGGTAGCCTATAATTAGAAATATAGTTATTGTTAATACACGTGTGTAAAACCCCAAAGGATTTGTCCCACACCGTGGAATACAAAATTCTCGGGTGGGATAAATAGTGAAGGAGGTTACTACTTAATAACCCGGCTTAAGCATTTTGGGGGTGGTTAATCGAGTCCGCATGGGCCCGATCCCAAGAGGTTGTTAGGGCCAGTAATACTCCGTTAACGGACCGGGGACCTAAGCCCGGGACGTTACAAATGTTATCAGAGCCGAACACCCTCTGACAGTGGAAAGGGCTACCCGAGAGGTGGAGCCGCCCCTACAAAGAGGTTGGAGGAAATGGCTACCCAGAGCGTGAAGCCGCCACTGTCACTGGGAATAAGCGATGGGCCATGTCGCAACGAGGACGTTGCGAATATAAGTGGGGGAGGTTGTAAAACCCCAAAGGATTTGTCCCACACCGTGGAATACAAAATTCCCGGGTGGGATAAATAGTGAAGGAGGTTACTACTTAATAACCCGGCTTAAGCATTTTGGGGTGGTTAATCGGGTCCGCATGGGCCCGATCCCAAGAGGTTGTTAGGGCCAGTTATACCCCACATTCGATTTTTATTAGACGTTGTAATGCTAATTTTTTTATAATATCTCGTTAAACTGCTTTGATTATATCTATGTGTTTTGCAACTTTAGAGAGAGAGAGAGTTAGAGAGAGAGAGGAAGGAAGGGATACTTTACCGGCGCCGTTCGTCATCGCAGGAAGAGACGACGTCGAATCGGAGGAGGAGAGGAGCACGAATCCGTGATCGGAAGGAGTCGTGACGATTGCGACAATCAGAGTGAGCGTTGGATTCGAGGTATGTATCGGCTTTAGGATTCGATTTCTAAACGTATTTATCGGTCTAGATTTTTCATTAATTTCGTCAAGATAGATCCCCTGTATGGAATGGATATTATTTTATCTATGCTCATTGTATGCCATTTATTAGATTTGGTAATGGTTCGGTCGTGCGATCAATTATCGCATGCTTCCGCCGATGGTCGACGCGACCCGTTCCGTTACGAATGGTATCAGAGCGGGTTCCCTCTGATAGTGGAAAGGGCTACCCGAAGGGAAATAAGCCGGGAGCGTGCAGCCGCCACTGTCACTGGGAATAAGTGAATGGGCCATGTCGCAACGAGGACGTTGCGAATATAAGTGGGGGAGGTTGTAACACCCCAACCCCAAACATAGTGCCATACATAAAAACTCACGAAGTGTGGGTGTGGCTTATAAGTGATTGGGATGACTACTTGACAACTTGGGCTTAAGCATTTTGGGTGGTTGTCAACGGGTCCATCTGGGCCCGAACCCAACAAGTTGTCAGGGCCAGTTTTCCTCGATAACGGACCGGGGACATAAGCCCGGGACGTTACAACGTGTATGGCTAAAATGGGTGCTCATTGAAACGTTAATGGGCACATGGCTCATTGGATAAGCCCTCTCTCTCTTTATATATATATATATATATATAGGAGTGATCCTATGAGAGCCAAAACTTGTGAGAGCATGAGAGCATGCATTCTGGACCACGTGATCCAACCAGGAGAGAGAAGAGCAGGAGAGAGAAGACAAGATCATGTGGTCCAGAATGCATGCTCTCATGTTCTCACAAATTTTGGCTCTCATAGGATCACTCCCCTCTCTCTCTCTCTCTCTCTCTATATATATATATATATATATATATATGGTCAGAGTTTTTGGAGGCGGTGCACTCTATAGCCACAACATTTATAACAATAACAACACAATGGAAAGCAACCTAACATCAAGCATGCATTCAACAACAAAACCTTAGACTATTTCATCCAACTCACCAAAGAACAAAAAGCAATAACACATCCTTAAACTATCTCATCCGACTCAACAAAGAGCAAAAATCTTAAATGAATGCGATTAAACAAGGATCCGAGGATCTAACTTAAAGAAAAGTTGCTTTTGTCTCAACCAATCACAAATCTAAGTAATCATAAGTACAACAAATTGGTAAAGATTATACTTCCTCCCTCCCAATGTATTTTATTTACACCTTCTTTATCTAATAATGTTATTCTTAGGAGCGGTGAGACAATAATCAATGACTGGTCCAACATTGATGTGAAGCATACAAAAAGGAAGAGCATGAGGAGAATGAAGAAGAAGATAGCTCGAAGTAGCTTAAACTTTAAGGCTAACGCTAATTTGAACCTGAGATTGACATAGAATTAGACTTAGATAAATTTGTGCATCATGATTAATTTGTGCATCATGATCTCCCCTCTTATGTAACTTCCACTGATCCGTCATCTAATAATTACTCACTATAATCTTTTTTTTTGTTCCAGATGTACTTTGCTTTGAAACATCCAATAAAAGTACAAAAAAATCTGACAAAGTAATGGAAGAGATAGTCAACATGATTATTATGTAACTAAGGGTTCGTTTGGAAACAGGGTTACCCCTGGGGTAACCCGGTTTACCTTATTTTCCCTGGGTCATTCTTGGATTGGATTTCCATCACAAATCAATGTAACATCACATCACATTCTTTATTCCAATCCTCTACCAACCCTTATAACCATCCAAACAGCTACTATTCATAGAAGGCTACCCCAACCCACTTCAACCCTTCAACCAAACGAGCCCTAAGTGTGAGTCTGAGGTTGTAATACATGGACTTCCTCATAGTAGACACTCATTAATGGATAGCTATAGTTAGTTATATCTGGCTTGTGAACATGGTCGTACAACTCCTTCCCATTAAATGCACTACTAAGGTTGGATAAGTATTTGTTGTAAATCATTTAAAAAGATAGATCCACTGGTGAAGCATTTCTAACTTATGCATGGGTATAAACTTCTATTAGCAAGTCAATCTAAGATCCTATCAGGTATTTGCCTTGGCAATTCTACTTGCTCTGTAGCGTAAGGAAGATCATTGATATCAAAACAAAATACTTTTTTGCATGTTCATTTCCACTACATCCAATTTCAACTAATTGATTTTCACTACAAAACGTTAAATTGCAATATTTCCAAACTTAATGCAACTAAATACTAGATGGGAGCCCAAGTGCGAAGATGAAAGATATTCGAGTCCCTTCACTTCCAAGGCCCAAGGCAGGTCTCAGAGAGGACTTTCGTCAATAGAACAAAGGTGAATTGATGTATTTATCATTCAATGAATGAATCTCATTTGATCTCCTAATATCAATCATCTTCAAATCTTTCTTTTATGCGAACCTAACGTCACTATGAGCTCGATGTATTCATCAGTCAGGGGATCTACCATCGATCTCTTGGGGCGGGATTAAGACATTGCTTTGCAAAATCGAGGCGGAGCCCTTTATTACAACATTGGCCCACTAATATATCTCATGTCATTGCCTTCCTTTTATATCTAATTAGACTAGATTTTTCATTCTTCTTTTCTTTCTCTCATTCTTATCGTATGAATTTGCCATTTAGACTGCATTGCCTGATTTATGTACGCAGATCCGGTCGATCAGTAAAGGCTATTTGATATGAACCCACATTTGCATCTTCTATATTGGATTCGAGCATAGATCAAACGAGAGGAGGGGTGGGGGTGTCAGGATTGAGTCAAAAGAATAAGTGAAGGAGCTTATTATGTTGAAAGAAATATATATGTAGAGAGGTTGAATGTGCGGATGTATGCGCTGCATCCTTTTCGGTAAAAGGTGATAGGTTGAGATGCAGTGATTTGCCCACCCTTCACGACTTGGATTTCCCTGTGCCATTCTGGCTCGCCTGCAGGTTGGATTAGGCCTTAGTTCCTTCTAGCCGGGTTCGAGAGAAGAGGAGGTAGGAGCAAAGGTCGAAGAAAGAAAAGAAGGTTGGTCTTATCAATAGGAATAGCTCTTTCCTATATTAAAGAATCGAAAAATGCAAAATTCACTATTAGGAAAAATACAAACTTTCTAATATATTTCCGTCACCCGAAGTCCGAGGCGGATGCACTAGACTATCAGAGCAGAGCTAGGCAAAGTCCTCGATGGGGAAGAAAAATGGTCAGTCAGGCCCATATTCTAGGCAGTGAATCAACGCAGGTCAACCAACTCACTCATTCTATTCCAAAGTCGTACCGAGATTAGTTTTCTTAGTGTTGGTGAGAGACTTTCCAATCAGCAACAGTCTGATTATTGGCGGAAGGATGTTGATTAAGATCATAGGCAAATCAGTCGGAGGTGAAGGGATTGATTTGAAATTAAACATAGCACCTCCCTCATAGTGCCAATAAAGAAGTCTGCGTCCAAACAAGTCCTTCCCCTTACGGCCGAGATCAATCAAGGGTACCTGTGCAGTCGATGCCAAAGAAAGGCTCGACAAGGGGTACAGATTGCCCATACTCTTTCTCTCATCCCCTACCTAGGTTCCAACATGGATGCGCTGTAAACGATGCAATAAGGCCCCTGAGAATAGCTAGCTTCGGGCTTTCGAGTTTAGTGAGTTCATAGATCTCTGAGTCCATTTCTTTGACTTGAGCTACTAGTATATATCTCAACCAAGTATTGAAGAGAAGAGGGTTCATTCTTCCCAGCGGTTCACTAGAAAGCTAACCTAAACATGATTGCCGTCAGTATGTGTTAAAAGCAAAAGGCGATGCGGCGTCTCTAGTTGAGCTGTGAGCGCTCCTGAGAGATATAAATGAAAAAACTACTCATTCGATTAATTCCAACTAAATAATTAAGTAGATGACATCCATCTAAGATGCTTGATATATAGTAGATAGTACTTGGGGACTTCGTGTTCAAGGGGGGCAATCGCTTGAAACCGAGTGAGGAGCCAATATCTCTCAAGTTCTGATTGGATAGCCGCTGGAAGGATTCCCGCAGTTCCTGGGCCAAACTTGATTATCTTTTTTGAGCTTATTTGATTTTTGCTTTTGAGCTTCTTCACTTTCTTCTCCATCAACCACTTTCTTTTTATCTTGTACTAGAGTGGATATGCCTAGGCTTCTAAGTGTCTTCAGTTGTGTCTTTAAAGCTTATTGCCTAAATGGGATATGTATAAGTCAATGTATGGAATAAGTCGAGGAAAGGTCTGCCTTTGGTTGGGCATGTTTACCTGGACGCAAAGCTTCATAATACCTGATCTCCATAAGTGAACTGTCGATCTGCGATCATAATCAGGTTTCACACCGACCTTGTATTTTTCCATTCCCACGGATGGTGCTAGTCTGATCCATGATTGAGGGGAGGGCCAGAAATGCAAGAGCAAAGCCACTGCACTTATAGTATTGACATGAAAAGTAATCCTTCTTGAGTAGTCAGCAAAGCTTGACAACCATATATTGAGGTCTGAGGCTTTGAAATACATATTACATATGACCCCATCCTGGATCTATTCTTAGAGTTATTGACGCAACGAGTGATAACGAGCATGTTCAAAAGCCCCCACAACTATATATCAGTTGATGTTTTTTTGATAATCTAATAGTTTTTTATCTCAATTTTCAGAATCTTAATATATAGTAGGTGTTATGGAGAAAAACTGAATTGTGAGGACTTTCACAGGAGATGGAGGTTGATTATGAAAACCTTTCTAAAACCGTGTGGAGACACGACCTCTTCTTTTCCCAATTTCTAGATAAATAAATAATTGGTCTTGGGTTCGACGTCTCAAGTAGCAGTTAATGAGAGATTCCGCCATCTTTCCCTGTTATATATTATACCTTGAGGCTATGGCACTCTCTAATTCCAAAGAAGTCTTCATTCTTTGACTCCGTCAGACCCAAGGAAAAACACAAATGTCTGAACTCGACATCTTTCCCCTCCCTGTGGTGGGGGCCTAGGGGCTTGAAAATACATGAGGGATTTTATTCATGATTCCTATACGTGCGGGCATAGGCGGAGTCCTGTGTATATGTCTATTTACCCGGCTGCCCAACTAAACCAGAGGCATTAAAAAAATGCTATAATATAATGAATCAACTTTGTGACTAAGGTCTCTCAAGATTGTAGATTGTTCTTTGTCCTCCTACCGGGCCTGTGTGGCTGCAGCGAGGCAGTCTCTTTTTCCTAAATCCGAACGATTGTCGACCACTAGATCCGTTGGTCTACCCTCTTCACCCTAGCCCACAAGCATAAATCCTCAGCACGGGATGAGGTTTTTCATGATTTTCCATATCATTGAAAAAAAGGATCTGATACTAAAATGTGTGCAATTGGTTGACAATGAGGACTGCGTCGAGACACACATTAGTCGTCTACCTCATCCATGCACTTGAGAATGATTCTCGGCTTATTAGTTTCCGACAACATTTTAAAAATGATCATTTTTAATATCATAATGGACGATTCCATCGTTTACAATCGATTAACCATTTACTTAATTATTTATTTGGAATTAATCGAATGAGCGATTTTCTCATTTATATCTTCCCTTTACTTTAATGAAATATGAAAAATGGCTGTGGATCTGCTAAGCACTTCCTGTAGACGAGCTCTGCTTGTTTTGAAATGTGGTTGATTTACACTAATATAAAAATTATTTTTTTAGTTTTCCTAATAATTTACTATTTTTTTAAAAATTCAATGTCCCAGTAACCTTCTTGATAAAATCAAATGATATCAAATTGATATTTTTAATAGGGTTGCATATTAAGATCAATAAACAACTATAAATTTCATTTCTTAGTATTGCAAAAGTATCGTTCATTTCCAAAGAAACAATGGCAATGACGTTTTATGAAATAGCAATTGCTTACTCAGATAATTATAAAATAATCACTCATTGACCTTGACTCCATAACTCCCCTTTGATTGCTTTCATTCGTCCACCGCCGGATAAAGATCAAACGGCCAACCGTGAACCGCAATGATTTCCATATTAAAGCTTCGCACTTGACGCAAGAAAGGTACGTGTCGACGCACATTACCCTTTTACGCGAAACTTCATCGTCTCCTTCCTTCCGCCCCCTCTTCACTTCACCTTATTCTTCTTTACGATTCCTACCGACCTATCGTGCTTTTCCGGCTTCTCCTCCAAATCCCGATCGGATCCCCAGATCTCCCTATTAGATCCGCGGGCTCGATCTCTATCGATAGATTTGTAATGTCACTGCAGAATCTTCGCGATCGTTTGATCGACGTTTTTTTTTGGTTTTTGGGATTGATCTGTGTTACTCATGCGGGTTATTAGGGTTTTTGAGGGATCTGAGGGAGAGATGGATCCGGCGAGCACTAGCGAGCAGGGGTTTGATCATCTCTTTAAGCTGCTGTTGATCGGGGACTCAGGTGTCGGAAAGAGTAGTTTGCTGCTTTGCTTCACCTCTGGGACCTTCGACGACCTCTCCCCGACGATTGGTGAGTTTGTGTTTAGATTTGGATGCATTTTACATACCAAGATAGGATGTATGGATTTATTATTTTTGGAGTTTTCTGTACGAAGATTGTAAATTCGAGAGATTTAAGCGGATTACCTGTTGGGATAGATTTGGAAGATGTTTTTTTTTAAATGGAATGGGGAAGGAACGTTTAATTCTATGATTTATGCTCCATGGTTATGCTGAAAGTTGGTTTGCCTTGTATGTGAAATGAAAATTATCGGTTTTGCTTTATGTCGTATTCTAAAATGAGAGTGTATTACTTTTGATGAAATGTGATCCTATGCTACCCGTTCGATAGTTGCCGATTAAACTTCAAATCACGTTTGCTCTTCCCTGAGGGCGGGACTTCATATCAACCCTCATCAAGGATGATTCTTTTGGTATAAGACAACCCCCTACTCCTTCTTAGCCTCTCTAACTTTTCCAACTCCAAGTCTTTAGAGATAATACTTCAGAGGGGTTTATATGCAAATTTTTTTCTGTTGCTTTCATGACATTTAGAAAATATATAAATGTTAAAAAAGAATTCATTAGGGTTTGATGCAACATGATCCCATATTTCGGCCATGGAGCTTTTTTTAATAAGATCGGTAATTTCCGGGGTCCGGGTGCCCCCTTTTATTGATAAAGAAGGATATTACAGTGGAGCACAAAAGAAGCACATAGCTTCTACTATTGGTTTCCAATCAAATAAAAATGGCCAACATGGCCTTCAAGCATCACTTATGCTACCTTTGAACTTCCTCAATACTTTCTCTTTGGCTTTCCTGAGATTTGAAGATCTTTTCATGGGTGGTTCCCATTTGTGATGAATGCTCATTACACTTCTTCATGCTCAGTCCCTAATTCCTCATTTTCTTCAGTATCTTGTACAAAATTATGCTCATGTAGTGAGGGAATTGACCATTCTTCATTAACTGGCACTGCTCTTGTTGCTTTGATGATAACCAAGAAGGTGTATTCATTGACTCTTCCAAAGCACCTGCATTCTTCATCATTTGTCTTTCTTTCAATTCAATGTGAGGAGCTGAAATCTCACCTTTAGCTTTCTCTTTAATCTTCTGCCAAGAATGTGAAGTGAAGAAGGTCTGGAAAGGAACCGATCCTCCAACTGATAAAGTCTTACCTTGCTGCTTAATCTTGAAAGGAACTCGAGAGATATTTCCATATCTATCTATCTTCGAGCCTGAATATTTCTTACTTTTTGAAGGTTTTTTAGCCTTTGTAAAGCCCTCTTTAATATAATCTTCAAAGTGCTGTTGTTCAAGACTGCAAGTTCCTTCTTGAACTGCTATGGAAGATATGAGGAAATCATCTGCATTTGTTTCCTCATCTATTATCATGCCTTCATGATGTTGCTCATCTGGCATGGTTCACAATCAAGAATACTTTTTTCAATATAGGTGGTTACTTTTGTGAGGACTCATAATGAATGGATTCTGTATCCTTGTGATCTTTCAAATTTACCATGGAGGACTTCTCATTCTTTTCCGCATTCTGCCTTCCCTTCTTTTTAGATGTTACTTTTGTTGAGCCATCATCATCTTCTTTTTCCATTGGACGGAAAAAGAGATGTTTATCAGGATATGGAGCAAAAACTTCCCTTCTAAGGCATCTCTCTGCTTCATCCCTGATTATCAAAAGGCACCATTTCTTCTAATTTTTGCTGCAGGTGGATCAACACCTCCATCCAAAATACTTTTGCCCTTCTTTTCCAGCAACTGTAGTCTTTCAACTTCCAAATTACTTTGTTCCTGTTGCTCCCCGCTCAATTCAAGATACACTTGTTGAGGTTGTATGGAATCCACCTTCGAAAAAGGCTCTTTTTGCTGCTATGATGAATGGGCTTCTATGCTCTCATGCAGCTGCTGTCGCTTTGCTGCTGCTTGGTTTTCACTGCTGTTTCCAGATTCAATTGAAGCTCCTGCTTTGTTGAGGGGTCAATACTCCCTTGAGGCTGCTGCTTTTGTGTTGAAGGATCAAGACTTCCTTGGTGGTGTTGCTGCTGCTGTGGAGAGGGAGCCTGCTTCTCCTCCTCATGTTGAGGTTGGTCCTCTATAGACTGTTGCTGTGGATCTGGAATGAAAATTCCAGTAGGCTTCCACACCTGAACACCTTGCTCCTTCCCCTTATTCTTTAACCTACACTCTGCAAAATCATGCCCAATCACGAAGCAAGAAGAGCAAAACTTGAGTATCTTCTCAGAAATGATTTTCTGCTTGAATTTCTGCGTGCCATTCTTTATCCAAACAGAATTCACCCTGGGTTTTGTCAAGTCAATCTCCACATACAATCTAACGTAGCTAGGTCTTAAAAATTCTTTAACCTCTTTGTCCACGCAAATAAACCTTCCAATCACTTCGGCAATTGATTTATAATCCCCGAATTATGAAGATGAACATTAAGACATGGTAAACCAACCCATACAATGATACAACAATTTGGGTTGTAGTAAGATAAGGTCTGAAGAATGGGGATCATCGTGAAATAACCACCCATTCTTGTTGAAAAATAAAGTTCCCAGAAGAATTTGCCGCAACAAAGTCTTCTTCATTGAACCCGAGGAAAGGTATGGTGGTAGTGCAGTGTGCCTCCACATTAAAGGACCCGGGTCCGAATCCCAAGGGGGACTCTCTAGACTCCCGAAATTACCAGGCCTATTATTAAAAAAACAAAGTCTTCTTCACACTGGAATCTAATCAAAATATGTTTGGCATCAAGGGCTCCCACATAAAGTTCCCTTTTAGGCTCCAATTTCTTTTTAAGGAATTTTAAAAAAGCCACTAATTATGCTCTTGAATTTTGAAAACGAGTGACCAAACGGGATGAGAATGGTTTTTGCAGATTCGTAACTTCTCCAGAAATTTTAGTGGTATATTCTTCATTCTCGAATTTTGCCTCTCTAATTGGAGTTGATTCAAAAATAGGAGGAGAATTAACTCCTTACAAAAGTGACCCATATTTGACCACCCCCAAAAGGGGAAATTATCATTTGATATCTCAATCTCACCCTCAGAAATCGCCATCTAAAAATAGTAAGGCACGTTTCGCCTAACCTTTCTTGTAACCAAAACCCTAGCAAATCTTAAGGCAAATGACGATGCCTCCCAAAGGACACGTGAATAGCTCCAGGGAAGAAGTTTCTTCCCAGTTTCAATAAAAAAAACTCTCAACACGAAAGGCTCTTCTCTAGCCCCCAAACCCCAGGAAAACCAGCCACAAATCGAATAAAAGTAGTCGCAGAGAACCAAAAACTCTCTAAAGGCATGGAAATATCGATAATCTAACCCATTATAAGGCTAAATAATCGATAAAAAGGAAGAAATGACCTGGAAACGAAGAACTCCAAGATCGCCTTTTCTTTCTCCAAAGCTTCTCTGGGTTTGGGTTTGGGTTTTTGGGGTTTAGGGTTTCGGGTTTAGGCCATGGAACTTGGCAATGATGATCAAGCATGATCATGCTTGATGATTGCAGTGTATCTATCGTGGAATGCTGGCAAGAACAGTGGGTATGGAGCAAAAGAGAACCCAAACTGCACGTAGAGTCGTAGATAGAGGTATCATAGCGACAGTGAATGCTCGGACTATGGGCATTCAACGATGGCGGTGATGGGTTTTCGATGGTATCATCATTGAAGGAGGAAAAATGTGACAAGAGCCACATCAATGAGCATGCTATTGTGCGTGTGTAGCGGTGATGGGGTTTCATTGAAATTCAACCGAACTTCGGTTTCGACAAGTAACCGAAATGTTCGATATTTCAGCCTTTAGAGTAGCTGATAGAAGAATTGGTGACCGAAATTTCGTTTCGGCCGGTGATCGAAACCAATATTTAGGGCGATGCGCCTAATGGTAGAGGACTCATTGAGGTGGATGTGGAACACTAGGATGTGTGTTAGAAAATACGGAATGCGAAAGCGTATCAGAGAATAAACAGAATAAAACATTAATGAACGTTGATATTTTAACGTGGAACCCTACTTCCTAAGGAGCGGGATGAAACCACGAGAGAACACCTCAAAGGGTTGATGTATGCATTGCACTTTCTCACTGAATACAGAGGATGTGAAACTTCTTATATTGCCCTCACTGAGTCTCCACATCCCACGGACGGTCGATGTGGGACTAAACACTACAGATAATATCAACTTAATGCGCACAACTGTTGGCTACTGTCGAGGATGTTGCTTCTCATGTCGTGCATGTGAGGAGGATCAAACGGGCTGGAGTGTGAGTTAAACTGAGTGTGCTCTGTACTGCGCCTGTCAGAGCCAATAAAACTGAATGAGTTTCCACCTGGAGAACTCTTGCCCGCCACATGTAGAAGACTGTGAATCATGTGGATAACTGCTCTATCTCTCTGAAGGGCCGACTAAAAAGCTGTGGAGACATCCTCGTCGGAGCCCACGGTCGCTGGACATACTGTCTCAGAGAATGTGATCTCTACTTTGGAGTCCCTATGAAACCGCATGAAAATCTTAACCCACATGGCATATGGAACGAGATCTCTACTATGGAGTCCCTATGGAACACATGAAAACTCTGAGCCGACCATAAAAGATGGGGACCTTGCAATTAATGGCAATGTTGTAAAAGTCGTCCGACTGGCCCGATTAGCAAGTCTGATTAGTATAGTCAATGGGGTGACCGACCGAGTACTGACTAATTCCGACTAGACCCAGTAGTCGACTACTTTTCACTCAAAAATACCATATTTTTTTACTTTTTAAAAGCAAACTTATTCTAACACACTTAATGTTTTATTTAAATTCAATTACTTCTTTTATTTCATTATGATAGTTTAAAAAATATACGAATCTATATAAATATATAAGAGTATATGTATAAAATGATTTATATATTTAAACATTCAAAGCCGATTAAAGACCGACTAAATCTGATTAATCACCCGACTGCCGATTAATCCTTAATCAGTGATCCGATCGACCGAGTACCGACTACCGACTTTTGCAACCTTGATTAATGGCACACATGTGCACATCGAACTGCAGACTTTGAAAACATCTGAACGTCGAGTCTGAAATCTGACATAATATGTAGAGTCTGAAAATCTGGCTGATCTGGAACCTGACATCTGAATCTGGAACATGCCTGTGACTCTACACAATACTCTCCCTTTCTCCCATACTTGTTGGAAAACATGGACGTAGACTAACCATGGGTGACACATAACATAATATACTCCAACAAGGTGTGACCAACGACTAGAGCTGGTGGCGTGTGTAGGTGGAGGGGTCGACTAGGATGAGGAAAAAGATCCAGAGACGATGATGGTCTTGTTAGAATATGGATGAGGAAAGGAGAGGTGGCAGAGGATGATGATTGGAGGAGACGATGATGGTGATTGGAGGAGACGATGATGGTCTTGTCAGAATATGGACGAGGAAAGGAGAGGTGGCAGAGGATGATGATTGGAGGTGAGAGGTGGCAGAGGATGATGATTGGAGGTGTGGATGCTGAGCAGTGTATGGTGTTGACAAGGTCGAGTGGCCTGCACTTAGTTGATGTATATTTTTTCACGTGGAAGGGGTTATGATTGTGTTGATGGTGATTGATGAAAAATAAATGGTGTGGGAGTGGAAATGGTGGTGGTGGTCAGACTGTGATAAGTTGCCGAAGAGGGCTTTTATAACGCAATTGCTGAAGAAGGCTTTTATAACACAATACTAACTCTAATAATTGAACTTCATTGAATATATGGGAGATTGGTGGAAAAGGTAGAGAGGGAGTGCCATATCACGGGAATGACATAAATGATAGCCCTAATATCGATTGAGTAGTCTGAATTTTAGATTTTTCTTTAAAGGTTAGAAGAGAAAAAATAGGATGAAGAGATGGGAAGAGAGACAATTGGCTTTGATACCAAGTAATGCAGTCTAAATTTTCAAAGGGAAAATAGTCGGGATTGAGAAAGTGAGAAGGGTAAGATGAATGATTTATATGCATCTCTTGGCTAAAAATAAAAAAGAAATTACATGCATTTCTTGGCTTAAAAAATACATATCATAGCATCCGTTGATTTACACGTTTTTAAAAATAGATAAACATGTGTAACATTTATACTCCTGCCATCATATGTGGTTTGCTAAAAATTGGTACGTCATCATATGGCTAGGTTATGACAGTTATGGCTTTTTAGATGCTAGGGGACTTTGGAGACTGGCATGATAATCAACCTGATGTACAACGTTTTGTTTAGAGGTATAATCAATCTTCTCACACAGTCTAGAAATTTCTACTAAATCGAGCAAAAGAAAAATCTAAGTTCAGTACTAAACACATTTGAAGGTTAAATGCTTTAGGTGGAAGAGCTGCACATTGTTGACAATGCACGGGTTGCTTTTAGTCAAATGGTCAAGAGGTTTTAAGTAGATCAAGTTTTCTTTTAGGAGTAGTCTTTAAGAAGGTGAACTTGTATTAATGTTTGTTCATCCATGTTCACTCAGTTTTAATGTAAACGAGACTGTATTCTACTTATTGCAAATATTTAACCTGATGTGCTATGTTTTTTTTAAGGGTATAACTACTAAAACACGCTAAAACAAAATCGCGCTGAAACAAAATCTAGGTTCTGTAGCAAACACACTTGAGGGTTAACCACTTTAGGTGGAGGAGTTGCACATGGTTGCAAGGATAGCTTTTAGTCAAATTGATGCAGTGTGAAACAAATAATTAGGACTGAATTTTCCATCTATTAATCATAGCGTAATTAGGGTCAAATTATTTTTACAGTTAATTGAGTCCGTTGCAAATTTTTTCTATTTAAATAACGAGATCGTCTGTGATCTCAAATCAATTAGTTAGTTGGTTAGAGTCAATTAGGATATATTAGGATTTGAAATTTTATTCACTTTATATTTTTATAATCCCCCTCCTATATAAAGGGGATTAGTAGCCCAAAGTATCATTAAATGAAGAGTTAATTAAAATTTGAAATTTATTTCATCTCTCTCTCTCTCTCTCTTTCTCCCTTCTCCCTCGAGGTGATCTCCACGCTTCTTCCCCAAATCCCTCGCATCCGGTGAGCCTTCTCTCAGTCCCTTCTGATTTCTTACACCAAGTATATTCCACTTCCAAGATTATTTTTTTCTACCGTTAAAATTTCACATTCGCATTAATTGGTATCAGAGCATAGTCTACAGATTGTCCTCACGATCTGATGATCCATCCATGCGTTCACGCGGATATAAATCCAAAGAATCTCGTTCAACAGACCGTGCATGTCTAGCTGAGTTAAGAAAAACACCATCCAATATGCTCCAAGTGTGTGCAGATATGCAAGCATTGACTCAAGAAATGCGAGATCCATAGAATGTTGAGTCATTGACATGACAACTAGAGGAGAACATTGCAAAAGCTGTTGTCCAGGAGGTTTCGGAAACCCCACCGCCATTGCCAGTTGTTGTCATTGGTGCAATCCTCGTCCAAGGCGAGTTTGAAGGCCACAATGGAGATGAAATTGAAGAAAAACAGAAAAAACCCGTATGGGATTGCTGTACAACACATTTCAGATCGGCTGCCGCCGTTAGAATCAACTATGTCATCACCTCCGGTTGTCATGACACCACTGAAGCCTTCCCTGGCTGCTGTCCAGGTAATTTCAGACCTGCATGCGCCACTTCCGAAGGCATTTCTAGCATACTTTATCCACCTTACAACCCCATTGCCACCTTCAACAACCCCTGCACCTTCGAAACCTCCCCAGGTCCATCCCTTGCCTTCCTCGCAACCTCCCTCCACCATCACAACCCCACCGCCACCCTCTCATATGGCCTCCGGACCTCAGCCAATGTCGTCATCCCCGATACAATCCCCACCACCACATGCTTCAACCATCCCGAGCCCTTTGCATGCCACCAACCTCTCTATCACCCCCTCCACCACCCAATCACCACTATCGGTCCCACCCATGCCCCCAATACCTCCCCCGCCAATGCATCTCCTCTCGCGTGCTGCCTACATCGTCGTTACAACCCCTGTCACGCTCCTCACCATTCTCGCCAATCTTTCGCATATGGTTGCCAAGATTCCTGCCGAGACAATGCAACAATCACCAAGAATGTTGGAGAAGACACAAGCGTAGCAAGCGACCACGCAAGCATCTTCTCCCCAAAGCTCGGCGCTGCCTTCGTTGCAAATCCCACCGTCACTGTTGGACTCGAGGAACCCTAGTGGGATTTAAGGATTTAGCTCCAAACACCTACTTATCTTCTAAGAAAAGGGATACAAAAATCTCTTGGGATTCTTATAAGGATGCCCTTCTACCAAAAAATCTTTGTCTAAAGGTTAGTCTTGGTGGAAAAGTAAGAGGGAGAGTTATTTTACTCGAGGAGGTAGAAAAATTGCAGATGCGCCATCACGTGAAAAAAATTACAAACATAATGCTGAATTGAAGTCGAATTGGTTCGAAATTGAGAAGATTGGTTCGACGATTCTGAATAAATTCTCCCATGCCACATGCAAAACAAAAGCCACTCATCAGGAGATGATTTTTTCGAAGCAGCAGAGAGCTGATGCAGCGTGAAACAAATAATCGGGGCTGAATTTTGTATCTATTAATTAGAGTCTAATTAGGGTCAAATTATTTTTATGGTTAATTGAGTCCGTTGTAATTTTTCTATTTAAATATCGAGATCGTTTGTGATCTCAATTCAATTAGTTAGTTGGTTAGAGCCAATTAGGATAAATTAGGATTTGAAATTATATTTATTTTCTATTTTTGTAATCCATCCCCTCCTATATAAAGTGGATGTTAGCATAAAGTTTTATCAATTGAAGAGTTAATTAAATTTGAGATTTATCTCATATCCCTCTCTCCCTCTACCTTCTCCCTCGAGGCGATCTCCACGCTTTTTCTTCCCCAAATCCCTCGCATCCGACGAGCCTTCTCTCCTTCCCCTCCGATTTCTTCCATCAAACATTTTCCATCGCTAAAATTATTTTTTCTGCCATTAAAATTTCCTATTTGCATCACAAATGGTTAAGAGGTTCTAATTAGTCCAAGCATACTTGTATGAGTAGCATCTTTGAGAAGGTGAACTTGTATTAATGTTTTTTGATCCACGTTGCTCAATTTTGTGTTGTTATTTTCTGGAAATTGTGAAGATTTTTTTAGTTGGATTATAATTTTTATATTTCACACTATGCATTCTCCTCTTCTGCACTTCCATTAGAAACTAGGTTCCTACTCTTACCATTCTTAGAAAAAACTGCCTGCTCGATACTTGATCTGGTGCTTATATATTTTATTGCCATATTTACTCTTTACCGACTCTTCTTTTTTTGTGTCATTTTTGTAGGCGTGGATTTTAAGGTGAAAATGATGGATGCTAGTGGGAAGAGATTAAAGCTAGCTATATGGGACACAGGTGAGTAAGATGTGCCGTCGAGACCTGCTATATATTGATATCCAAGTTAATCTTTTCTTCCAAACTAACATATTATATTCTTTGCTCATTTGTCTCTCAAGCAGCCTTTCCATTCTAGAAGTTATTCTTTTCCAACATATAGAATAACATCAATAATCACCTAATGAAATAAAATGATATTGTTTTGGTGCAGCTGGACAGGAAAGATTTCGAACATTGACTAGCTCATATTATAGAGGCGCGCAAGGGATTATAATGGGTACCTGTTTATGTTTATTTTTTTCAATGCAAATATATTAGTTTAATTATAGCTTTATTTTTCAGGCCTTATATTTTTAGTTCTTTTCAATGCAAAATTTTTAATTTGTCTTTTGCTTTAAAACTGAAACTAATGGAATATGAAAGAGGCGTTAATAATGTGAACATTTTCTGAAAAAGGCCAAAGTGTAATTAACAAACAGATTCCGGTGCATGGAAAGTTGAAACGAAAATGTATTAATATTGAAGTACGTATATTCGTGGTTTTAAAAAATATTAATCTCGAAGTGCTTGAGGCAATGTTTCAGGAAAAGAAAGGTGAATCAACGGCAGTTTACTGTAAGTGAGTGCCTCATCTCATATTAATTAAATTAATAAAACTATATGTAACTCATCGAAAAATAGAACTATATATATGAATAAAGATATATAATTGTGTATTACGCACATTCCATGTCGTTTCAATTCATTGAGGGGTTGAAAATTCAACTATTTTTACTCAAATAAACCCGTTTTCCCCGCACTATCAGTTATAACTATGATTCGTGTTGCATGTATAACTAAAAGTTCATAAAATTTAGAAGATTAAATACTTTTCATAATAAACTATTGATATATAAAAAGTGGATTCTGAACAAAGTTGATATTTTATGTATAGATTTACTACCAGCATTTTTTTTCTAAATATTTTGCGTTTCAGCTTAAAGAAATCGCATTTTAGTATATATATTGTCTTGAGTTTAGAAGGTGAAAAAGGTAGGGATGTCCATTAAGCGTGGTAAGTTCCATTTAAATCTTTCAAAAAAGATATAATAAAACCACAAAAAATATTAACCTTGTTTTTTATATGCAACTACATAACTTATATATTATGAGAGCCTTGAGCTTTATATATGGGAGGGGGAGTATGATTTAGAAAAATATTACATGAATACCCCAAAGGGGAAGAGAAAATAAATAGAGAAATACAAGTATGTGCTTCCCCTCAAGTTGGCATATAAGCATCTATCTTGGCCAACATGGAAACTACAAAGGATTACCGCTTTTTGGGAAGTGTTTTTGTGAATGTCTTCAAGCTGAAGTTCAAAAGATATATACCTCGTAGTAATTACATAAATGCAAATATATAGAATTTAGGATCAAATAACAATAATAAGATATGTTGACACAGAATTCTACTTCGGAGGAGCGAGATGAAGCTATGGGAGAAGCCACCAAGGTCTGGATATTAAATTGTGTTTCTCAAGGGTTACGAGGGTTTGGGGCTCTTTATATAACACTACTGATATTGCTAAGTCCTACCAACAAGTGATAAGAGACTAATAAAGAGTAGTGTAATTTGATCATATAGAGATCTTATTACCCTTTCAAATACATATTTTAAGCACTCGCCCTCAAGTTGGATCTAGAAAAGCTACATCTTGTTACAAAACAATGTAGTTAATTGATCTTCACTTGATACTTCTTAAGGAGATGGGAGAAGACCCATCTAAAGTAGTTACTATTGGGAGGAGATCTGCACGGAGGAGATATCACTAGGAGTTGACTCGTGTCTAGAGTGGATGTTTGCTGAAGATGTCTAACTGGAGGTAGATGGGAAGAAGTGTTGATCTTCGTACAATTAGTTGATGGATGACAAAAGTCTGAAATGATCCCAAGATGTAATATAAGTATATCTGAAGCATTAGTAGCTTATATGAAGCATCAAAAGTAGAGTGACCTTGTATATACAAAGGTATCAAGAGTGGGTTTATCTTGTATAAAAACTCTAAGAAAAGACCTCTCCCTTATAAAAGCTATCATTGCTTCTTTCATATGGGGACCTCAAGAAGTGAGTTATCTCACCTAGAATCTTAAAGATGAGATCTCGTACTGAGAGGCCAAGAGCAAAGGATGATAGACATGAGACGAATAAATTCATGTTGGTAGGGTGATATGCATGAGAAATAAATTTTCGTTTGATGATATCAGAATAATTCGTATCCTACTCTTTCACTCCCCCTTTCTCTTATTCTTATCGGAAACATGAGGATATTCAGCCAAGTTGGGAGAACTAATGAGTAACTAAAACTTCTTCTTTCTTTTTTCTTTCTCATTTTTACATTTTAACCTCACTTTTTGTTGAAACTGACCATGTGATCTTTTTGGTGAATTATGCTCAGACCCCTTAGGTAGGGACTATTTGTTACATGACATGCTCTTGTGTTATCTTATGCATTATTTTCTCCTAGATAGTGACTAATAATTTGTTAAAAGTTAGAGTTGGTGCATGAAAGAGGAGATGGAGAGTATGAGGCGTAAGAGAGCGAGTAGAAGAGGGTCAGCGTCAAGGAGCATGAGGAGCGGAGGGCTACTGTTCTAAATGAGCATGAGGAGTGAGGGCCACCAAGCAAGACGAGGAGAGGTTGGACGCTGGTTGGTCATACATTTCTCACCATATAGTCACAATGAGTGTTGTTTTCGTTGTGGGCTGTATGGTCACCGGGCTTCATCATGTACCATGATTAAGCCCTTACTGTTTCGCCTATAGGGTTGTGGGACATCATCAGATCTCTTGTCATAGTTTTAGATATGTCTGTCTATTGACATCATCGTTTGTGGCAACTCTGACGTATCTTACTTCAGCTGCAAATCGTATGTGCCATCGTTCTTTTACGGAGGTTCTTTGCATTGGAAAACATCTTTTGGAAGAGAAGAAGGATTATCTTCTATTGGGTTGTTGGAGGAAGGGTATTTGGGATTTAGAATCGATGAAGATGGAGATTGTTCGGAGGGTTGAAAGTGGTTTTCAGGGGATGTTGCCTTGTTAGATTTGAACCTATGTTGTGCGATGGGTCTATCAACGAATGAGGTCGACTTGTTGCTTTCTTCGAAGTCGGCACAAGAGTTGGTGTGGAGAAGGCCCCGTTTCATGGACGGAGAAACTTTGACACCCTCGTCGAGGGTCGTGCATGTGGTCAATGTCTCATTTCTTTCGCGTACGGTAGATATGCTCAGATCAAATCTATGGGAGTTTGGGGTTGTGAAGAAAATTTTTTCGGATGGATGTCAACTGGGGGCTAACCCTTGAGTATCCATTGTTGTGCTTGAAGGTCCGGGAGTTTTTGGGTCAGAAGAAATGTGCTTTCTGTTGGTGGGACACACAAGATTTCAACTTCTCGTGCAGTTTCTGTCTCCACCATCGTCACCTTTATTTACCACTGTTGATGAGGATGCCTCATCGTTTGGGCTTCCACAAAAGGAGCTTGAGGGTTCAGAAACCTTTGTTTCATCATCTAATCCTTCACCGGAGGAGGAGGTGCATACGATGGAGGCAGATAAGTGTTTGGTGGAGGAGAAGATACATTTAGCGATGGAGGAGGTCCGTTCACTGGAGGAGGGGGAGCATTCATCGGTGATCTCTTCCTGGAACAAAAGTTCCGGATTAGTGGGAGATTCCCGAGATTTCATCGGATTCGTTGGAAGACTAGGTAGAGCTACATTTATAAAGTCATGAATTGCTTCTGTATTTGTTGGATCTTTTGAATTACTTCTGGATTCATTGGATCTTTGCTGAAGATCGATTACTCACGGATCGTGATGTGATACAGGGCTTGCATCGCATATCTCCCTCAAATGAGATTGTTTGCCCTTGCGGCAACGCGTGATATTACTCTCTGTCAGGTCGAGGGGACCGGCACTTGGGCACCTGTGTTCGCAAATGACTTATCGGAGCAGAGGTTAGACGAATTTCTTAGTTTGCAGTCGGAGCTGCCGTCGGTGGTTGACACCTTCCCTGGTCCCCACGCTGAACATGCGGACCACTTCGAATGGAGGGGGGGGGGAAGCTCTCTACGAAGAAGATATACGAGCACCTGTGCTGTTCGTCGGAGGTGCAGGACGTGGATCTTATGCAAGACTTAAGAGTGGTATGTGCGGCAAAGATTCCTAAGAGGGTCAAGATTTTCCCGTGGTGCTTGAGGAGGGATCGCATTTGTGGCAAGGTTAGGCGGGCTCGTATTTTTGGCATTCAGGACATGATGTGCGACATGTGTCATGGACAACAGGAGGACGCGGATCATATCTTTTTCAAGTGTCAAACCTCGGCTGCGGTTTGGCGTGAATTGGGCTTGCCGTGGCTACGGTCCGAGGATTCAACGACCTTTTGGAGATTGATTAGGAGGATGGGGCATGACTCCACCGATGACGTCTCGCAAGCCTTCGCAACGCTGTGAGCAATCTGACAGGGTCGAAATGACAATATCTTTAAAAACCAAAGGTTCTACTCGGAAAATGCTTATATCCATTGTAAAGCCCTATACAACTTCTGGGATTCTCACTAATGTAACTACATCTTCTCCATTTTAAATTTAAGGCGGTAACTCCCAGCTTGGGAGGCTACCCGTGTTTGGCTTTCAAAAAACATATCTCCCTCAAATGAAATTAGGAATTTTTAGGAGCGCCTCTTTTTGCTGTATTTATAAGTGTAATTAGTTTATAAAGGATCCGATTAGCCCGGTATCTTTTTTGGAGCTCCATCGAAGTTTATCCACATCTGTGCCTCTACAGCATGTTACATTCGACCCTCTTCAATCTCGGGTCCCTAAACGGACCCCCGATTAAGCAAGACCCGATAACACACGAGAAGAAGGGCTTCACTTTGTCTTTCCAGAACTCTTTGCTGCCCTTGTTTGAGGGAGCTCCTCCTGGGAAAGATAAGGTGGGTTCTCTCGATTCTCTTGTGGATTCCTCCATGGAATCCAATCCCGTATTGCAACTTTTTGGCTATGGAGTATCTGATGCACGCCCCCTTGGCTTCGTGCCCTAGCTAAGGTGGTGGGATTTTTGGGAATTGCCTGCAATCGAGATTCCTCTACTACTGTTCCTTTTTCTACCTTGACCAATCCAGATGGCTACCTCTGGCATGACAAATCTTTCCTCCTCCGATTCAATTGTCTTGAAGAGGGGGAGGACGGGAAGAAAAAATGCCACCATAATCGTCGAAAGATGTCACTTAAAACTGCAATGTTGATCTTTGATTGCAAGCGCCGGGTGACACGGTCGATGGGTGTGCTAGCGATATTGGGGGAGTCGTTGGTTCCCTAAATAAAAGTTGTGACTTGGAAATTTGGAATGTCAGGGGGTCTGGGCGACCCATTGAAGAGGACTATCGGTGCCGCCATGTAGGATTGGAGATGCGATATAGTATTACTACCGGAATCAAAGCTTGCCACATGTTCTAAGTTTCTAACACTGTGTGGAGATCCATGGGGGCTAGTTTACTCTCGGAGTTTAGATCCAAGGTTGTAGAAAGCATTAATTTTTTGGTAGTGCCGGGGTGGCAATCATAGCGTGGAAGTCTTCCTTTTTTGACTTCATTGCAGAGCACATGTTAATACATGTTCAATCGATAATTATCCGACGATCCGACAAAGTTTTCATGATCTCATGTGTGTATGGGCCTACCATTGCAACATATATGCCATATCTTCGGTTCAAGCTTCGTGAAGCCAGCTTTATATCCTGATGTTGCTTTGCTGATGGGTGGCGATTTCAACGTCTCACTCTCCTCTGACCGCCCTCAGCTTCGAGGGGGTCATGACTCTGGTTATGTAGATTTCATGGAATTGATTAATTTTATGCAATTAGAGGTAATTGATGAGTCAAACATGAGATATACATGTCGTATCTCTGGCTATCACTCTAGATTAGATAGTTTTCTTTCCTTCTCACAACTACTAGACCTGCTCCCCATGTCATTGGTCTCTTCCAAACCAAGGACTAGGTCTGACCATACATTGTTGATTTGGGACTCTGGGGAGGGTTTTGCCCCTCGAAACTTATTTCAAATTTGAGAAAACCTAGCTCCTAGAAGAAAACTTTAGAGAGTTGGTGTCGGACCACTGGACTTCGATGGTGGTCTCTGGCTTGATTGTTGTGTTGTTGGCCTAGAAGTTGGCATCTTTGCGCACTAGGATCTGTGCATACTAGGAGATTCGAGAGCAGAGATGAGCTCAGAGGTCCTCAGCTGAGGTTGAAACTTGTAGATTGGATAGGGTAGAGGGCACCATAGATCTAGATACAATTGAACTAAATGAGAGGGCGAGCTTCCAGAAGATAATCATGCTTGAGGACAAAAAAGTGTGATTGAATGGAAACAGAGATCAAGACAAACCTGTCTCAGGGAGGGTGATACAAATACTAAGTTCTTTCATAGAGTGGTAAGTGGGAGGCGACAACAGAATTACATCCAGTCAGTGGCGGTGAATGGTAGTCGGGTGGAAGGAGACTATGCAATAGGCATAGCTCTAGTTGATTACTTCAAAGGCTTCTCACGGAGTACAATTGGTAATTTGGAGACTGACGGGTTTAAGTGCGCAACTGTTGTCTAAGCAACATGATAACCGCTTAATTCTAAGTTTCACTATGGAGGAGGTCAAAGCTGCAGTTTAGAACTTAAATGTCGACGGGGCACCTGGCCCAAACGGCTTTCCTGATGGAATCCATCTCAAGTTGTTACATTCAAATGGGCGAAAATACAACTAGTGGGAGTCCAGGACAAGACAATGTCAACACTATAATGACCCAAAACATTCTCTGGGTTAAAATGTTGTTCAAGGAAATACAATTATTCCTAGCGCATTAAATATCCCATATTAATGCATAAGCAGGAGAGACATCATCATGCGAGTTGCCGCCAACCATCCGTATCACGCTCCGGAAAGATGAGAAGACATTGGTTCTGATCCATGTGATATTCGCCTCATTCCAAACTTGACGAGAGGAGTTGCAATCAAAAAATGTGATCCATTTCTTCATCTTCTTCCTTGCATCTTGGACATGATACATCAACCTTATTGAATAGCTTGTTTCGCCGGGCCTTGGTCATCAAACGACCATATCTAGCAAGCTATAAGAAGACCTTAACACGCTACGGTATTTTGTTGCTCCAATTAATTTGACAATCATGCTTAAGATCCTAATGAATCACAATATTATCCTTATCTCCTTTATCAGGAATTCTGGTCATTAGTCGGCAGAGAAGTGGTGGACGTTGTTGAATAGTTCGCAACAATGACGGTTTCGATCGAGTGAACAAGGCTTTCCTTTTCCTCCTCCCAAAAAAGGAGATCTCTGAGATGGTAGAAGATTTGAAGCCGATCACACTCTCTAACGCAATTTACCTGGTGATTACCAAGGTCTTGGTAAATAGACTGAATGTCGTTATGGCCTATATCATTTCCCCAATACAATTGGCTTTTATTCCTGGATGACATATTGGTGATAGCTTGGCCATGAATACTGAGATTATTGCAGATTGGAAGAGGCGAATGGTTAATGGACTTCTCTGGAAGGTGGATTTCTCGAGGCGTATGACAGTTGATTGGCGCTTCTTTGAGCCGCTTTCGCGAGGTGGGGATTCCCAGATGTTTGTATCTCCTAGATGAAGAGATGCACAACCACAACATCCTAATCGGTGATAGTAAATGGGCGGCTGGAGGGGGGTGTTCTTCCAATCATAGAGGGGGTTGCAGCAGGGCTGCCACTTAGTGTCGGACCATGTGATATTCGTAGTGTTTTTATGTGGAAAATGTAATTTTTCATGCTAAGACTCTGTTTGAGTCTTGGCCACTATTAAGTTTTTCCTATCTTTTTGATTTAATATATTTGTGGCGGACACCTTAACGTGTTTTCCTCTTTTTGAGCTCAAAAAAATTGGTTAAAAGGACCTTTTTAACCCTATACGACATATTTTTGAATGATGCCCCTCATCCCTCCTCTTTCTATCTCCCCCTCACCCTCCCTTGTTGCACAATCCTCCCCTCCTCTAATCATCTCCCCTACCCAACCCTCTTCTTCCTCCTCCCATTTCATTTGCCCACCCTCCTCTAGCCCTTTTCCCATCTTTGCTGCCTCATCCTCTGCTTCCTATTTCTATCCTCGTCGCCCCTCCATCCTCTTCCTTTCCCTTCCCGCCTCTTCCATTTGATGGGACGTCCCCTTCCTTTCTCTTCCATATCGATCTCCTCCGCCCCCTACATGTCTCCTTCTGCTCCTCGCTTCCCAACTTTGGCCTTGGGACAAGACTTACAACCACTCCTAATCTTGGTATTGCACTCCTCGAGCCTCTCCTCCACCTTCACCTCCTTGAGTACCCATGTCTTAATCTCGACCCCCTCTTTGCTGCCCCTCCTACTACTTCTTTCTGGATGCCCTCCTCTTACTCTTCAACCCCTACCTCAACTCCTCCCTCCACCCTTTCGCCACCTCGCCCTCAACCAACTTAGATATGTCCCACTGCTGCATCCATGACCACTTCCTCATCATGTGATGCAATTGGAAAAAATCGGAGTGAGGAGAGAGAGGCTATGGAGAACCTCTACGTGCCTCGTGTGCTTGAGAGAGGAGGAGAGGTTGAGAAGAGAAACCATAGAAATCTGGAGGTGGGGATAATGGTGGAGGAACTCTCCAAAATCACAACTCAAATTTAATTCATAATATAACTTTCACTCCTAAAATAATGGACTATTGTCCCTTTATATAAGGAGGGGTTTAATTACAAATTTGGTAATATAATGAAATAAAAATTAAATTAAATTCCTAATTCGCTCCTAATTTGACTTCTACTATCATTATCGACCATAAATGTTGAGATTGCAATCAATCTTGTAACATAAATAAAAATAGACGACTAAATTAAAACGACCAATTATATAATGAAATAAAAATTAAATAAAATCCTAGTTCACTCCTAATTTGACTCTAGCTATCATTATCGATCAAAAATGTTGAGATTACAATCAATCTTGAATTATGTAACGCAAATAAAAACAGATGACTAAATTAAAACGACCAATTAGTGATGAAAAACCCTAAAGGAAGCCTCTATGTTTTTTTAAATTATGGCTCGACCCCTCAAATCTGGTTTGATTGCATCAATTCTCCACCACTTGAAAAATTCATCTCTTGACGAATTGCTTGATCTTCGATCTGTCGTTGGAGAATTCCGTTTGAAATCGTTGGTTCAACCTTCCCAATTTGAGCCATTTTCCCTCCAATTCAGCATTACATTTATAATTTTTTCACCATTGAGGGGTATGACCAATATTTCTACCCCTTCATTAAATAGATCTTTGTCTTTGTCCACTTCTCAACTTTAACCTTTTCAAAATCTCTTTTGAGAGAAGATTATTTTTACAGAATTTCCCAATCAGCTCCAAATCCCTATTCGAGGGGATACTCTTCTCTTTGCTTGAAGAGCTCCAACCTATATTAGGACTTGCTTGATCCTTGCACGATGGCAGCATTGCAGATGCGGGGGAGTTGGGTGACGCTCGTGTCGAGGACTATCACACAACCATACGAAGTCACCACCCCATGAGTAGGGGCAATGGAAGCCCCCGAAAGATCAACCAATGCAACTGACAAAGACCCAACAAGCGCTTGAGGTCCCTCACAAAGCACACATCTGATCTCCAACAAAGCAGGAGGAATCGAGCCCTCAATCGGGTCAAAATAAAATCCGATTCTTAGAAATCGAAATCCATTGAGCTATCTGAACCCGATCCCATATTTAGGCGAGAGACCGCACCCGAGTTTGTTAAAACGCGACCCGAGAGATCATCGACACCCGCATACACAATCGGGTTGAGAGGAAAACCCGAACTCGAAGCCACATTTGAAGACTCAAACAAAACAACATTCAAAAAGGTTCTGACGATGGTAGGCTTCCCAGCGAGGGAGTCATACGTTTCACCTTCGCCACCCACCAATCTCGTGACTTTTGAATTCCGCTGCAATCCCTGGCCCTCAAGCTTCCCTGATAATCATAGGAGGATTTGCTGCTATGCCACCGAGATCCCGAAGATCACCGCCAGTAGGTTGCTCCTCCAATACCATGAGCCAAAGCGGCACTGATCTTCGCTCGATCCTCAACACCGTGCACAGAGGAGATGAAGGCCTGGTTCCCCGCACCAAAACCACCTCCTCCGAGCTTCACCCATCCACATAACGGAGGAGCACAACACCGCCTCACTAATATGCTTTAGGGCATCCCGAAGTACCTCCACCTTCCGACACCTCAAGGGAACCCTCATCACCTTCGTCTTCTACATTGGACCACCACTCCCGATCTGCCTTCCAAAAAATGCAGTCTCCGCTACTGAATTTTATACATTGACTTTGGTGGCAGGACACCCTCCAGAACGTCGGCTAGCATCTCCGTCAACCCATCGGATGACAAACCCTCACGCAAAGCAAACCCCCCCCCCCCCCCCCCCCCCCAAATAGCCATATCGCATCGACACAGGTGTCACTCTCCCTCACCACACCCAACCTCTCACGGATCCTTCTCAACTCCTCAACCACTCCTTCCCCTACTATGAGCCATCCAGATTCCTGCTCCGTTGTTACCTCCTTTGAAAGCCACACCAGAATAGCACCCAACTCCCCATCGGCTGCGAGTTCTTGGGGTTCTGCCAACTTCGCGTTGGTCTCGAGTTCCTGTGGAACCTTCTTATTCGACAAGGACCCCTCATCAAGCATTCCCTCCATCGATGACCCGAACGACCACATCAGAAGAACAACTGCTTAGGAGCTGAGCAAACCTTGTATAGATAATCACTAGCGCCATACTGGAAGCACCACCAGGCCTCCCAGCTTTTGGCCTTTGAAGACCGATTCTTCCTCTTCAGAGAGCTCATGGCCCCTCCCCACGAACTCCTCCATCTCGACATCCTCAAGTCTATCCCCCTCACTCGACCAGACGTCCCCGCTGCCCCCTCTGACAAAGGTGGCCCTCTGATCACCAGACTCGAGGTTCTTTTCTCCGCCTCCACCGCTTCTGCCCTCACTGCTCCCGCTCCTGCTCATTCTACCTCCCTCCACGATCTTTCCGGAATCCATTTCTTAAAGCTTTGGGTTGCTCCATGTAAACTACTTGTAATTCTTCATTCCGTAAGGTGTTTATAAACATCAAGTTGATGCAATGCTGAATTGCAACTTAAAGCAAGACTAATACAGATAGTTGCTATCTTTATAACATGACTTTTCATGGAAGTCGTTACCATATTTTTGTGTGAATTCTGTGTCCAGAAGGCGAGCCTTGAATTTGTTCTGGATGGTATCGGAGTTTTGATTAACTTTTTTATACCCACTTTGAACCTTTTACGTTTTTAGGTGAAGGTTGTGGTACTAGCATCTTGACTCGGCCATGCTTCATTGCATCAATTTTCTCTTGCACTGTTTGGATCCATTTACCATCTTTGATCACTTTATTGTATTTTTGTGGGAATCCTAATAGTGGTCATCATTAACTAACATCTGAATGGTACTTATGAGTTATGAAGTCAATATTTTGTTAAGGGAGACCTTGATTGTCCTTGGTTGGAGGTTGCTAGAATTTGTGCAAGTCCATTAATTTTAACATTAGTTACCTCAGTAGATGTCAACCTCAATATTTTGCTTTGGGGAAGACACCTGCCTCTTTAATAACATCCCCTTATCCATGTCTATCTTGTCAACTTTTTGGTTTGACCCGTTGAACATGTCACTCATTGGCTCTCTATATTGTTTGTTTTGAAGATTTTCTTTGATCAATGCCCTAGGTTGCAGAAATTGGTAGTCACAGTATACTCGGTCGGTCGGGTCACTGACTAGGATTAGTCGGCAATTGGGTGACTAATCATATTTACTCGGGCGTTAATTGGATTTGAATATTTTTTAATTATTTTAAATATACAAATCGTTTTTATACATATATTTTTATATATTTACACATTTTTATAATATCGTAATGAAATAAAAGAAGTAATTGAATTTAAATATAACATTAAACATATTAGAATAAGTTTGCTTTTAAAAAATAAAAATAAAAATAAAAATGTTATCTCTAAGCAAAAATCGACTGAGTAGTTGACCTAGTCGGCTGACTAATCGGGTCAAGTATTTGGCCAACTGATTATTGATCAATTAGTCAATACTCGGTTGGCCACCCATTGACTAGACTAGTTGGACATACTAGTCGAGCTAACCGGCTGACTTTTACAACACCTAATCTTATAGCCTTACATAACCAGCTGACTTTTACAACACCTGATCTTATAGCCTTACATCTCGAGTGTGTCCATTGTGGCCTTAATAAAGGAAACTATGACTACAAGAATCAAAGTATGAGTATAGTCGACATGGACTTTAAAAGAGAAAGTGTAAATCGAAGAAAACTTCATGTCATGAACATGAAATAGTTTTTGTACTGTGAAGTGGTAGTGTGTGTGCATACCATCTTTCTCTTCCTTGAGACAAAGTATTCCTTGAGATCAAGTTCCGTATTACGCATAGTCGAATCTCTCCTCCATCGTCTATTTTGAAAATCGAACTTCTTAGTAGACCCACCAAAAATGATAGCCCTCTTCACCTTCTCATAATTAAGGGACCTTATTGCCCCAGTTTTCCTCACTTTCAAATTATTATTAATGAATAATTCAATCTTCTTCTTCTTGAGATCTTTAACAAAGGTATGCTTGATTTGCAGTGTCTCATCTTCAGGATTAGACTAGCGAAGGAATTCTTGAGATCTTTGACTGACTTTTGACCAATTAGTCAATACTCGTTTGACAATTCCATTGACTAGACTAGTCGGACCTACTAGTCGAGCCAATCAACCGATTTACAACATTGTCAATGACAAATGGTTCTTTTTTGCTTCTAGATGATGCCATAATAGATCAGACATCGAAGGATTAGTTGCAAGATTTTCGTGTGATCGAAAGAAAGTTGATGCAAGCTTCCAAAGTAAAAGAAAATCAATCTGGATTCATGTTAAGTCGCTCAACTTTTGAAGGCATCCACTTGGTGAGGAGAACAATGGAGATTTATAGAGCTAAAAGGTAGAACCTCCATATGATTTTTTTATTGATTTGAAGACGCCTTATGATTCTGTCCACATGAGATATTGTGGAGAATTTTAGAGAAGAGACAAGTACATGTCCTATACATTAACCTCATAAAAGATATGTATGATAGGGCTTCATCTTGTTTAAGGATACAGTTTGGGAAGACTGACGATCATGGTATGAAAAAAGTAGCCTCGAGGCGGTCGAGGCGTACACCTCGAGGCGAGGCAGTCCCATTTAGCCTCAAGGCATGCACCTCAGTCCAGTCCAGTGAGGCATGCGCCTTAGGTGGTTGAGGCGTAGCCTCGAGGCGTTTCGCTTCGAGGCGGTCGAGGTATTTTGCGAGATATTTTTGCTTTTTAGGTATTTTTTAATGATTTTAATGGTTTACTTGGGAGTTTGAGAAGCTTATAAATATCTGCTTGTTTAGGATAATGATTGTACAAAATAAATGCCTAAATCTGATGTTTCTTTCGTGCCCATAACTTCATATTTACTATTAATTATGTCCAACTATTTCACAAACTCTTACTAATTCTCTCTTAATGAACGAATTCATAAATATCAAATCCAACAATACTCCCAAACGTTATGAGCTTAGCAATATATCAAGCAAAATGAAATGGATAGGGTTCACGATGTCTTATGCTTCCATATATTATGTGTTTGACATGTAACATAAATTTCTTCGACATATATTTAATCACACTTTTAATTACAGTAATATTTCAAAGGTTTGCTCGAAATGGATAGGATTCATGGTTTCTCATGCGACCATATATTATATGTTAGACACATAACACAAATTTCTTTAATGTATATTTAATCATATTTTTAATTATAACAATCTTCAAATAGAGATTTATATTGTTTAATTCTTTCACAACATTTATAAACAATGAATTCCACCTTGATTGAATGAAATTGTGCAGAAAGGGATATGATGTTCTATCTTCTATTTTGGTGTTCTTATCTCTATTCATCAGATCTTATATTGTTGAGTATTATATATTGGACAAAGAACATATACTTACATTGACATATATATAATTATAGTTTTTTTGCGTATTTTCTCTATAAACTGAGGCTTAACCTCGACCGCCTCGAGGCTACGCCTCGCCTAGATTCCGAGGAAAATACCTCATTCTGCATTTCATTTTTTCAAATTTTGCTGAATATTTTGACATCAACATTGGTCTGCATCAAGGTTCAACTTGAGTCCATTATTTTGTACTTTAATTATGAACGAGTTGACAAGTCACATTCAAGATGAGATGCCTTGGTGTATGCTATTCGCTGATGATATTGTGTTGAGCGATGGGTGTTGGAAGAAAAGAATTGCATATCATTGAAGAGACCCTAAGTCTCTCTTATATAGGAGAAAAGTCCTGGGTTAATTACATGAGAGGTACATGAAGAAAACAGAAATGAGAAATAAATAAGAAGAGACACAAATATCTCAACACCCCCTCTCAAACTGGAGCATATATGTCTATCATGCTCAACTTGGAACATCTTTGAAAAGGACCTCTAGTAAGGGTCTTGTTGAAAATATCAGCTATCTGATCTCTAGTAGAAACATAGGAGGTGGATATGAGACCCTTCTGGATCATGTCTCTGGTATAATGGCAATCCACTTCTATATGCTTGGTCCGTTCATGAAATGCAGGATTATTGGCAATAAATAGAGCTGCTTGATTGTCACATAAAAGCTGCATGGGAAGAGGAACCTTAACAAAAAGATCAATCAAGACTCAAGACTGATCTAATCCACATCATCTTTGTGCTCCTCTATGCCATGGCACTGTACTCAGATTCTGCAACTGGATCTAGCAACCCACTGTCTGCTTCTTGCTTTTCCATGACACGAGAGAGCTCCCAACAAAAAAAGCAAAGCCAGAAGTAGAGTTCCTGTCTTTAGGGTATCCTGCATAATCTGCATCTGCACAAGCTGTCACCTCAAGAGACGTACCTCTGCTGAATATAAGACCAGTACCAGGTGACATCTTCAAATATCTCAAAATCATATAGACATCCATATGAACGTTTCTGAGCTGCTCCATGAACTGGCTCACCTTGCTCACAACAAAGGATATGTCTGACCTGGTGATGATAGCATATAGGAGTTTCCCAACAAGCTCCCTGTATCTCCTTTTATTTACCTCCTCAGTGTCATCATCATATAGTCTCATACTCGGATCCATAGGGGTAGTAGCAGGCTTGCACCTATACCTGTCTCTAATAGAAGGTCAGTCACAAACTTCCCCTGGGTCATCACAAGATCACACTGGTTCCTGGCGAACTCTAATCCAAAGAAGTATAGAAGATTGCCAAGGTCCTTAGTCACAAACTGCCGACCTAGGAACTCCTTGGCAGCCTGAATACCCTGCTCATCATCACTTGTGACAATAATATCATCAGCATAGACAATAATAGCAACAATACCTCTCTGTGTCCTCTGAACAAAAAACGAGTGATCCGTAGTGGACCGCGTAAATCCCTGGTGCTCTATCAACTCTGAAGGCTTTTGGTACCGAGCTCTCGGACTCCGCATCAGGCCGTAAATCGCCTTGTGGAGCCTACACACCTTCTGAGACCCCCTAGCTGCAAACCCTAGTGGTTGCTGCATATATACCTCCTCCTGTAGATTTCCATATAGAAATGCATTTATCACATCAAGTTGGTAAAGAGGCCAACCCCGTGAAACATCAACTGATAGAAGAATCCATTAGCCTTGTCTTATAGCGATCCACACTGTCATCTGCCCGTTGTTTCACCGTAAAGATCCATTTGCACCCTACAACAGAGGCACCTGGAGGAGCAGAAACAACACTCCAGGTACCAGGAGATTGCAAAGCGGCCATCTCCTCTATGGTAAGTCGCCAACTACTATCATGTATGGCCTCCTGATATGTTCACGAGATAGTAACAACAGAGAGTCTCACAACAAACCTCCTGTACTCCTTTGAAAAATGGTCCAAGGAAACATGCACAACTTGAGGATAAGTGGCACAGTTACGGCACGGCTTCCTCAAGGCAATATGTACATCCAGGTCATCAATCTCTCTGTTCTCTGGTATCAGCTCCCCTTGTATAGTATCCTGTGGAACACACATATCACCAGTGCCATAAGTAGAAACAATGTGTTCATTACATACCTGAGACGCGCTAGATGATGGGGAAGGCGCATGAGCAGAGGGGCGAGTAGAGGACTTGTGAATGTAAAATCGTGGTAGGAATTGTGTCAGGGTAGATGGAGGTGGAGGTGGTGGAGGAGGTGGAGTTGGAGATGGCCGAGACTCAACATAGGGTTGGAGATGGCCGAGACTCAACATAGGGTGTTGTTGGTGGAGAAAATGGAGGTGGTGGAACAAAGAATCCTCGCCAGAATCAACGGTAGAAAACCTATCACCTCTAGGAGAAAAATACATAATAGACTCAAATAATGTGACATCAGCACTAACATAATACTTTCTCCCTACATGATCAAAACATCTATACCCTTTTTGGGTACGAGAATAGATAACAAACACACATTTGATAGCTCTAGGAGAGAGCTTGTCACGACCAGGAGTAAAATTGTGGACAAATGCCACAAACCTAAAAACTCTGGGAGTAAGGGAAAATAAGTCCTTCTCGGAAACACAATCAAGAAAGGAACCTTTTCTCCAAGGATAGTGGAAGGCATGCAGTTCACTAAGTAGCAAGTATAGAGAACAATATCACCCCATAACGTATGAGGAGCTCGACTCTGAATCAAAAGAGTCCTCGTGACATTCTGAAGATGACGGTGTTTGCATTCAACAACACCATTCTGCTATAAAATGTAAGCACAAGAAGTCTGATAAACCCAAGATAATCTAGACAAGTCATCCACAACAACCATATAGAACTGATGTCCGTGATGATCGGGAACACGACTAGGACCCCAAATATCAAAATGAAACAACTCAAACGACTGACAATTGTGACGACTCAGAAAAGAAGAACGATGGTGTTTCCCAATCTGACATGCCTCACACTCTAAGGTAGTACGAGTAGAGATCTGAGGGAGAACATGACACAACTTCTGTAGAGGAAGGTATCCAAAACGAAGATGCCACATGAAAAGAGAAACATATCCAGAAGGAATGGTAGCAACACCATCACACGGATGCTGGATCAGCTTGTAAAGTCCTCTCTGCTCACGACCACATCCAATCACCCTGCCTGTGAGTATGTCCTGATACACAAGAGAAGATGGATCAAAGATGACACGACAATGTAAATCTTTTGTGATATGCCTAATAAACAAGATTCATCTGAAAGTCTGGAGCATGTAAGGCATTCCGCAGACGCATCGAGGGATCTAGAACAATCTCCCCCTGACCAACAATGGGTAGATGAACCCCATTAGCAATCACCACTGATCTACCAGGAGGGATAGACATGTAAGAACTGAACTATGCTCGATTGCCATACATATGATGAGATGCTCCAGAGTCCATGATCCAATCAGTCAAATCTGAACTGCTACAACTGGTAAATGCATAAGCAATACCTGACGAACTCGAAGAAGTTTTGGCAACAACTGCGACATATGAAGAACCTGCAACTGAATTGGTTGGAGTAGTCATCATCTCTCTCAGTATGGAAACAATATCATCAAACTACGCATCATGAGAAGGAGTTGAAGTAGGCTCTGTCTGCTCAGCAATACGGGCAGACACATGATACCCATGCTTCGAATAGCATGTCTACTCTGAATGACCTGGATGGTGGGAATGTGAGCATGAGCCACGCTGACGTCCTCCTCCTCGACTATGTGGTCCGCGCCCACGAAACTGTGAAGTACCCCCCTACGCCACAAGAAGCTATCATAGCAAAGGGAGTCTGGGCCATGATCGTAGATGAAGTAGTGATCATGTTCAGCCTCTTGTAGACCTCCTCCATTGGAGGTATCGTCTCTCTAGTAAGTAGTTGAGTATGTGCTGCATCGTACTCAGAGTCAAGGGATGACAGAAAGGTTCCTGTCATAGTGGCAAACTGGTAGGCCTGCTGCTGCTTAACGCTGTTAGTAATAGGCATAAAGCTATGCAGACGCTCAAGCATGCCTCTAAGATGCGAGAAGTGGGCATGAAGAGGTCGAATATTCTGCTTCGTTGAAAAGATATCATACTGCAATTGTAGAATCTTGCTCTCATTCTTGTCCTGCCCATATGTGTCTGCTAAGATGTCCCACATAGCCTTCACTGTGGTTGATTGACGATGTCGTTGGCAATCTCCGCGGTGAGTGTCCCGGAGAGCCAAATACGAGCATAGGCATCATCTTACTTCCAAGAAGCATTAGCCCCAATCTTGTTCGACGGCTCTGAATCCATCAGAATGTGCTCCTTGTTATGACACTGCATAATGGTACGAAACTGCGTAGACCACAACTCGTAGTTGGTCCCATCCATCTTCACGATGGGAGCCATGTCCTTGAAGGCACCAGACGATGAAAAAATGTCACCCTTGTTCTCTGACATGGTAAAAAGAATGCTGGCAATTCGGAACAAAACTGAGGAGTAGACTACTCTGAGCTAGTCTACACAATCATATGAAGGATTGATTGTACATGTAGACTCATACGACCATCCTCATCAATCCTTGTTGTAGTATAGGGTCAGAAGACATGATTTATAGTTCAAAATCATGAAATCCGAACAAAATCAGCGTGTAGTCCTGCAGAAATGATCGAACTGCAGCCCGTAGTATGTGGAACGGCCCACAAAGCGGTGGCGGGCAACAAAGTTGTGAGGAAGAGGGAGCCAACGACAGGGGAGGCTGATTCAGCAGGCTGCTGCAATCTGATGTGTGGCGGCTCGCTGGAGGGGGAGTGTCGGCGGTGCAGAGAGGGGCTGCCAGTGGCGGCCGCGGCTCGACGGTGCGGAGAGGGGTTGCTGGTGGCTGTGTATGGTTAGGGTTGGTGGGATATGGGAATCCGGGTCTAGGACCGTTGCTCCGATACCATGTTGGAAGAAAAGAATTGTATATCATTGAAGAGAACCTAGGGCTCTCTTATATAGGAGAAAAGCCATGGGTTAATTACATGAAGAAAATAGAAATGAGAAATAAATAAGAAGAGATACAAATATCTCAACAATGAGACTAGATATGGAGGAAATGAGAAGCTTGGGGTATGGAGACATGCATTGACGACTAAAGGATTTCGTATAAGTAAGGCTAACATTGAAAAAATATGGAGTGTACTTTTGATGGAAGCAATGGTAAAGGAATCGAGGTGAAGATTGGTGACGATAACATTCATAAGAGAGACTCTTTTAGATACTTGGGATCTATTTTGCAACATGATGGGGAAATTGATGGAGATGGTACTAATAGAATAAATGAAGGTTGACTAAAGTGGAGAGGAACCTCTATTGTTCTCTGTGATAAGAAAATTCCTTTGAAAATCAAAGGAAAGTTTTACAAAGTAGCTATGAGTTCTGCTATGCTCTATGGATCTGAATGTTGGCCTGTGAACCATAGACATGTGCAAAAAATGACAGTATAAGAAATGAAAATGCTAAGGTGGATGTGTTAACACACACGTAAATATCGGATTCCGAATGATGCAATCAGAAGGAAAGTTAATGTAGCATCTTATCGAGTATAAGATGCGAGAAAATTGCTTAAGGTAGTTTGACCATTTGCAAAGGATCTTAGCTGATGCACCGACGAAGAGATACAAGTTTTGAGATGTTGGGCTGGTTAAGAGAGGGCATGGAAGGCCAAAGAAGTGTTGGAATGAGACTATACGAAGGGATCTTAGTTTGTTGGATCTAAGCTCGAGAATGACCCAAGATAGATCTGAATGGAGGCAAGGAATCCATGTACCTGATCCTACTTAATGTGGGAAAAGACTTTGTTGTTGTTGTTGCTGTGAATTGAGGTGGGGATAGGTGGACTTCATATAGGAATGGAAGACTTTTGAAATGAGAAAGGAGGGAAAGGTACACATGGATATGCCGTGTGGACATCGGGTAACAGCGTCAAGAATCCCTTCTGATGTTGATCAACTTGCTTAACTCTTTATCTATCATATTTGGGAGCAAAGACCATCTTGCAAACCGTTCTTGTCCTTTGAGGATTCGGAAGCTGATAAAAACGGTTGGAGATTCTCGTAGATGTATATCCAATTTTTTTTGAAAAAATATGTAAATCCACTTATCATGTCTTGGAGCCTTTTCGTTCCTTGCCAAGCTTGTGGACTTTGAGTAGTGCGGAAGAATCAGACTTTGAAAAGTGCATGCACTAATTAGGGAATTTGACTATGAAAATATGGCTATGAATGAGGAGATTTAGGAGATTGCTCTTCGCCTTTTTGTACAATTAGGTTATTTTTTTGAGAAAAAAATTTCTTAGGGGAACTTTTTCCAATTATCTGAATTGTGAACTTTCTTCTTTTTAGTCTCTTCAAATTCTATTGCCTCCCTTCCTCGACTCCGTTCACATCTCATTTTTTCTGCAACCATGTCATGAATTATTTCAAATTCACCCATGCCTCATTTCCAAACAGCTGATTGAAAGGACAATTGTTGTAGTTAGGATAAAACAGTTGGGCTGAAGGCAACAATTGTGGTTCTCATCTTGTTCGCGTAATAGGTAGGGCATGCGTTGGGGTGCGATAAAGAACTTGAAATCCAAGGTGGATGGTCACCTGAAATAATGGAGATTGAGAGGAAGGATAGGTACCCACGGAGATGCTTTGTAGAAAGTGTCTAAGAAACTAAGTGCATAATTTATTTATCATTCGCATTATTACTATAAATCAATTAATACAAAGATCTATGAAGGGGAACACACAAGTTTCTTCAATAAGATATCTAATTTTTTTTTGACGGGAAGAGGGTGAAGTCCCGAGATGGGATCCACTGCAAGGAATTGTATTAATAGGCTAAAATTAACTTCATTTGTCCATACCGATATAAGGGCCCTACAATGTTCGTATACATTTTCAAAATAAAAAACCTGATCGCGGAAGATGAGTTTATTTCTTGCATAACAGATCACCCATAGAAGAGCAAAATGAATAGAGTCCTCATGTGAGTTGCCACAAACCGCTCGAATGGAGCTCCAGAAAGACGTAGTGTTGTCCACAATAAGACGAAATCTTGACCCTCCTCCATGGTAGGGCCGAACTTCTACACTTGAAAAAAAGACGGTCCAAGTCCTCATCTTCTTCCCTGCGCCTCTCACAAATTGAATCACCAATATGAAGAATTTTGTCCTGCTGCACCTTCATAAGTAGGCGACCCTGCCTGGCAAGCCATAAGAACACCTTCATTGTTAATGGAATTTTGCTCCTCCAAATAATTCTAAGATATTGCCTTAGATATTTATGTATTTGATATCGCATGTCGCAAAAAAATGATAAGCCTTCTTCATTGAGAAATTGTCACTGGCCCATGTAAAGTGATCCCTCCCCTGAGATGATCCTTCATAACTAGCCAATTCATCGAGCAAAGCAAGATATTCCTCCAGTCGTTGGTCCAAGAACACCATCAGGAAAGAGGGGGTCCAAGTTCTCTGCACCCACACCTGACATATCGGCACACCCTGGTCCTCTGCAAGATCAAGAAGCCTTGGGTAACGGTCTCCAAGTGCACCATCCCCTGTCCAGTTGTCCTCTAAGAATCGAAACACCTATCCCCCACCTAGAACCAGCCCCGTCACCTCTCCAATCTTTGGGATAATCTTCGTAATGTCTTGCCAAAGAGAAAAGGTACACACATACCATTAGCTGTCAAAGATCCATGCATACTGCATATGTTCCGTACAACATGCAAACGAGATCATCTAAATTGCCCCACAGGTGCACCACCCACTTCACAATGAGAGCCTTGTTCATTCAATCCACCTTTAGGACCCCTAGGCCCCCATCCTTCTCCGGTCTCGTGATCGTCTCCCAGTCCACAAGATGGATTCCCCCTTTCTCCCGCTTCCCGTCTGACAGGGAAAATTTCCTCATCAACACCTCAATCTTTGTACACACCCCCACCAGAAGCCATCTAATAGAGTAAAAGAATACGGGGATGGCTGAAAGCATGTGCTTAAGTAACACCACTTTTCCACCTCTAGACAAAGTCGTCGCCTTCCATCCAACCACCTTGCTTTTTGACCTATCCAGTACCAACCTCCAATCTGATGACCTAAGTCTCCCGCAGTTAGAGGTGGACCCAAATATGTAATAGGCAACTCTCCTTCCAGGCATTGTAGTGTCTCACAAGCTTCTTGCACCTCCATCTGTGAGATTCCAAATGGTACCACCACAAACTTCTCTACTAATCCTTAGACCCGAGATGTCTATGAAGATCTCTATGATCAATGAAAATCTCCTGAACTGCTCCACCCCCTCGCCCAGGAAAACCACTGTATTATCTGCATATTGCAAAATAGGAATCAAGATATCATCGTTGGAGTACCCCATGCACCACTCACCATCAGAAGCCCATCTTCATCGTAATTGCCATTGCATGCGCCACAATCATAAAGATAAGAAGGGCCAACGAGAATCCCTGACGTATGCCCCATTAAGGTTGGAAGAACCCGCCATCGGGACACCCATTCACCAACACAGTATAAGAAACTCGTCATAATGCATCGCTTGATCCACGAGAGCCATATCTTCAGGAATTCCCTTCATTGTAGAGACCCTAAAGAAATCTCCAGTCGATACAGTCATAAGCTTTAGAGGAATTAACTTTCCAAAGCACACCCTTTCCATGATTCCTCTTCCAATCCAATGCCATCTCCAAGGCAAGCATTAGACCATCTATCATGATCGTCTCAGGTGCAAAAGTCGTTTGTTCAGGAGAACCAATATTGCTCGGACACTCCACAAGCAATAAATAAGGACCTTGGCAATGATAAAATAGGCAGAGGGAGCATTAACCTGTAATACTCCACCCTAACTGACACATCCCGCTCCAGTAACAGAAAAAACAGTGCCTTGTTCAGACTCTCAAACCCCAAATTACCTTCCCTGAATTCTTGTAACATCTCAAAAAATGGGCCTTGATCACCTCCCAGAACTCCCTAAATAATAGCACCAAGAACCCATCAGGACCTGGAGCACCATCTTTGTTTAAGCCGAAGACCGCCTGCTTGGCCTCCGAATCCGTAAACGGGGCCACCAAACCATCTGCATGAGATGCAGAAATATCCCTAATACCTCTTCCGTTCTAACCCCAACCGACACAGCTAGATCTTCAATTGAAAGCATGAAAATGAGGATGAAGAGCCTGCCCCAGAACATGTACACCCCTGACCTAAATGCTGTGCATAAAATTCGTGCATCTTCTAACGCATGCCACGGATTGAAAAAACATGTATTGACATCACCTTCCTTAAGCCACCACTGCATGGACTTTTGCCTCCATTCAACCTTCACCTTCTTATCCTTGAGATGGATCTCATGGAGATGTTAGGTCTTCACCTCAGTCTCCTCCGTCGTCAATTCATGCTCGTCCTCCCTCCTACCCATTCTGCAAACCTTCTCCGACGTTTGAGCCCTTCTGTTATGGCATTGCTCATGGTTGGGCTTTTTGTTCCCCATCAAATACTTCTGAAGCTCCGCTAACTTTAAAGCCAGTCTCGTTGTGGTCGTCCCAATGTGATGGCAGTTATATCAAAAATCTCTAACAATATCTCAGAAATCGTCTTCCAGCAGCCAAGCTCGTTCAAATATGAAGGTCTGCTATCTACAACCCTCTCCCAAGGCTCATATCAAAGGAGCGTGGTCAGAGTGTGACTGAGGCCTTGCCCTGGCCAAAGGGAAAGACTCCATCGCCTCCATAGACACCAGGAAATGGTCAATCGTTCTCCTCGATCTAGAATTTCTCCATGTATACTAACAAGCACTTCCATTGACAATCTGCAACCCAAATTCAAAAATCAAGGAAGCCATGTCCTCGGATCTCACATCTGCTCCTCCACGCATTCTCAGTTTATCCTCCGGCCAAAGTGTCATGTTAAAATCTCTCACAACAATCCATGGCTCAGATGGGAACTTAGTCCTAACCAATTGAAGCTCGCCTAACAACTCCGAGAAACCTACCCCGTTAGCTGGACGTAGGGCGGTAAGAAAATTCCCGAGTTCGATATTCGCTCAGGTTCGGCTCGCTAAAAGTTCGATTCAGATTCGGTTCGGAAATAAACGAACCGAACCTGAACACAAGTTTAGGCTCGATTAAATAAACGAACCGAACCTAAAAATCATAGCTCGCTCAGGTTCGATTCGTTAAAGGCTCGATAAACATACACACATACATATTTACAAATCCGTATCCGTAGAAGTGGACCTTATTTTGAGATAAGTCAATTTTGTCCCAGGATAAGTGAATTTTGTCTAGAGATAACTGGATATTTACAAGATAAGTAAATTTTATCTCGGTATAAACTATCCAAAAATAAATAGTCACATCGTGTTTACAACATCCATCATCTATGTGTCTAGTACTTTCCCTTTTTTATCTTTAAATCAACAGAACAAGTATAAACCTTACTTATTGAAAATCTCCATATTATTCTTGTGAAAGAATGATAAGAAAAGATGATTCGTTGTTTATTCAAGAGGTTTAGGGGTCCTTATATAGGACTAAACCCTAGAGGGCTCAAAGGAGAATATTCTATAGAATATTCTTTAGAATATAGAATATTCTCTATAGAATATTCTCTTAACAAATAGCCACATAGAATATTCTCTTAACATAAAAGCCCTCGTGGGATTACAATAGAATATAAAGAAGGAAATCTTCTGCAATCTCTAACACTCCCCCTCAAGTTGGAGCATATCCATCGATCATGCCAAACTTGGAAGATATCCATGAAAGGCGCTTCTTTGATAAGGCCTTTGTGAATATGTCTGCAAGCTGAAGATCTGTTGAGATATGTGGTGTAGAAATCTTGCCTTCTCGTACAGCATCACGAACAAAATGACAGTCGATCTCAATGTGTTTGGTCCTCTCATGGAACACAGGATTTGTAGCAATATAAGTGGCAGATTTGTTATCGCAGTATAGAGGAACATGAGTCGTGATAGCAATATTGAGTTCTTGCAAAAGAGACAGTAACCAGGTAATTTCGCATGTGGCTTGGGCCATTGCCCTATATTCTGCCTCTGCACTGGATCGGGAAACCACCGTCTGCTTCTTGCTCCTCCAACTAACAAGGTTACCTCCTACCATCATCGCATAGCCCGTCGTAGAACGACGATCCTCAGGTGAGCTTGCATAATCAGCATCAACATAAGCAGCAACCTTAGTGTATCCATTTGCCCCATAGAATAGACCACGTCCAGGGGATTCCTTCAGGTAGCGAAGGATCTGAAGAACATCTTGCCAGTGGCTGTAGCATGGTTTCTCCATGTGTTGGCTAGCTCTGTTCACAGCATATGATATGTCTGGCCTAGTAACAGTAAGGTACAGAAGTTTGCCAACCAGGCTTCTGTATCTTGTAGTATCTTCAAAGGCAGGATCATCTGGTGTAGAATGTTTCTTTGGTTCTGCAGGTATGCCAGATGGCTTGCACCCAAGTAATCCTGCTTCAGTTAGTATATCTAAGCAGTACTTTCTTTGTGACATATGAAGCCCCTTCTTGGTGCGTAAGACTTCTATACCTAGAAAATAGCGAAGTTGCCCCAGATCCTTGGTGACAAAAACCTTTTGCAGAAAAGTCTTCACTTCTAGCACTCCTTTATCGTCATCACCTGTAACAAGCATGTCATCCACATATACAGCTAGTATGACAGTACCTGTTGATCGTTTTCTGACAAAGACTGAATGGTCAGATGTAGTTCTCTGAAAGCCCAGAGTGCTAATCTCTGAACTAAGTCTCTCAAACCATGCCCTCGGACTTTGCTTTAGACCATAAATTGCTTTGCGAAGTCGGCAAACATACTCCCCCTCGACTTCGTAACCTGGGGGTTGCATCATGTAAACCTCTTCCTCAAGATCACCATATAGAAATGCGTTCTTGACATCCAGTTGAAAAACAAGCCAGCCTTTGTTCACGGCTACAGAGAGGATAGTGCGAATAGACCCCATCCTGGCAACAGGTGAAAAAGTCTCGAAGTAATCAACTCCATATGTCTGTGTAAAGCCTTTTGCCACAAGTCTTGCTTTCAGTCTGTCAATAGAACCATCTCGAGAATGTTTCGTAGTAAAGACCCATCTGCAGGCAACAGGCCTGACACCTTCGGGACACGGAACTAGATCCCATGTTCCTCTGGAATTGAGAGCATCCATTTCTTCATTCATAGCTTGTCGCCACTCGTAGTCCTGTAATGCAATGTGATAGTCTCTTGGGACCGAGATTGTCATAAGAGCATCTGCATATCTTTTATCAGAACATGATAGGCTATCAGTGGACGTGAAATTAGACATAGGATGGATAGTGCATTGCCTCTTTGTTCTGCGTAAGGCAATGGAAAGCTCCTGAGGATCATCCGGAGAAGTATTGGTGGGGCCACTTGAAGATGGCATATTTTCCTGCAACAAAGGAACTGGTAGAGGAACAGGAACAAGAGGGGACACATGTTTTCTTTTATAGACAATTGGTGGAGGAGGAAGTTCTAATGGTATGTCAGACACATCTTGATTGAAGAAGCGAGTTTGTTCGAAAAAGGTGACATCAGCTGATATATAATAGCGTTTACCACAAGGATCATAGCATCTATACCCTTTCTTTATTTGGGAATAACCCAGAAAAACACATTTAATTGCACGTGACGATAATTTGTCTGCAGTATGAAAGTTGTGAACAAAGGCGGTGCATCCAAAAATCTGCAGAGGTAGAGAAAATGGTGAGTCATTTGGATACAATAAGGCAAAGGGTGTGGAGCCATTTAGGGAGACAGAGGGAACTCTGTTGATTAGATGGACAGCAGTGAGAATAGCATCTCCCCAATAGGTTTTGGGGACCTTCATTTGGGTAAGAAGAGAGCGGGCAATGTCGAGGAGATGTCGAAGTTTTCTTTCGGCTACCCCATTCTGTTGGGAGGTATATGGGCAAGAAGTTTGATGGATAGCACCATGGGAAGCAAAGAAGGATGTCAAATCATTTTGTGTAAATTCCAATGCATTATCAGAACGAAATATTTTAACAGTAGTGGAGAAGATGTTTTTGACATAGTAAAAGAAATTCTTGACAATATTGTTAATTTCTGAGCGTTCCTTTAACAGAAAAACCCAAGATGATCGACTGTAGTCATCCACAAAGACAGCAAAATATTTATGACCACTTAGACTTCGGACCGGACAGGGTCCCAGATATCACAGTGAACAAGTGCAAAAGGAGTACGACGACGAGGCTCAGTTCGTGCAGGAAAGGAGGTTCGATGATGTTTCCCGAACTGACATGCTTCACACTCAAAGGATTTCAGCATAGAAAGTTCAGGGAACATCATGGAGAGAGCTTTAGCAGAAGGGTGACCAAGACGAAGGTGCCATAGAAAAGGATCTTCAGAGATGGAGACTGCACCAGCAAAGTTGGAATCAGAAGGGATGTCGAGGTAATAGAGGCCGTTCCTCTCATGACCCCCACCAAAAATCTTCCTCGTCCGGATGTCCTGAAAATAACAACAAACCTCATCAAAAATAACACGACAGTTAAGCTGATGACATAGCTTCTGTACTGATAGAAGGCTGAGAGGAAAAGCAGGGGCACAATGAACATCTGTCAGATGCAGCTTGGAAGAAAAGTTGACAGTACCAACAGCAGTTACTGGGGAATGATCCCCATTAGCAACCCGAACAGTCTTCACAGAGGAAGATGGCTGGGAGGAGGTTAGCAAACTTCCTTCTCCCGTCAGATGGGTAGAGGCTCCAGAATCAATAATCCATGCATGCTTATAGGCAGAGACAGAGTTTGCTACTGTACCTGAGGTAGTAGCCAGGCTAGCAGTAGGGGCAGAAGCATTACTATCAGAAGGGCTAGATTCTTGCAGCAGTTGTCGTAGGCGAGCATATTCAGAAGCAGTGAATGGGGTTTGTGCCTCGTTGGTTTGCTGAGTAGATGTTTCTGCAGTTGCATCATACGATACTTCATCGTAGGCATTGTTAGCATTAGGTTGCATGCCAAACGTTGCCCAGCAGCGATCAGAAGGGTGATTCCAGCGTCCACAGTGTACACATGCTGGATACCGAGCAGAAGAATCACGACCACGTCCACGATCACGTCCGCGTCCAGAGTCACGGCTGCGTCCAGATTCACGACCACGTACACGCCCTGAGTCACGTCCCCGTCCTCCTTGATAGTTATGACGCCCTCTGTATCCTGAGGAGGTATAGTGGGCCATCGTCTCTGTAGAGGTGTGGGTGGTAGAGTGCTGAATCGGAGCCTCTAGCTCCTGTAAGCGTCCGAAGATGGTCTCAAGAGTAGGTAAAGTATCGGCCATCAGAAACCGATCTTTCATAGGCTTATATTTTGGATTTAGCCCCGAGAGAAATCTGTAAACCTGCCATTCAGCACGTTCTCCTACTTGTTTATCACAACATGCAGGCTGAAAAATAAGGAGTTCCTCAAAAAGGCTTGTAAGAAGCCTGTAGTATTCGATAAGACTTGATTCTCCCTGAGTGACAGACCAAATTTTTGTGTATATGTCTGACAGACGAGACTTAGTCGTCTTTTGAGAATATGTACGCTCAAGGTTTTCCCACATTGCCTTGGCGGTGTCTTTGTAAAGAAGATTCGCAGCAATATTTGGATCGACATTGTTCGTCATCCAAGTGATAACCTGACAATTATCAACAAACCAAGTTTCATAGTCCTTATCAGTTTCCGCAGGTGGAACTTTTGTAAGAACGTAGCTCTTGCGCTGGCCACCAACAAACACTTTGAAAGACCGAGACCATAGAACATAATTTTCGGAGCCCTTCAACTTGATAGAAGTGCCCTGTACCAGCAAAGAAGAAGTAGGGTACGTGGGCTTGATCTCGGCAGACGTCATTGTGGCGGCTTAGGTTAAGAAAAAGTGACCTAGAGAGTATATCTTCCCTCAATTTATCATCAAATATCTAAACCCTCATCAAGAAATAAGAAGGATGAGGCAATGCTCGTTTGACGGCACAAGAGGGGGCATGGCAGAGTCGGCCTGGCGGCGGAAGGAGGCCCTGGGAGGGCTGGCGGAGGCGCCTGGCAGCGCGAGGCGGGCCTGACTGACGTGGCGGTGGTACCTGGCTGCCCTAGAGCAGCCTGGCGACGCTCAGTCGAGGCGGCACGAGCCTAAGGCAGGAGGTGCGGAGACCCGAGGCGGCACGTGGTTGTAGATGAACTTGGAGGGCTGGTGGTGGCGGAGGGGTGATTAGGTCAGAACACCGGCCTAGGACCGCTGCTCTGATACCATGTGAAAGAATGATAAGAAAAGATGATTCGTTTATTCAAGAGGTCTAGGGGTCCTTATATAGGACTAAACCCTAGAGGGCTCAAAGGAGAATATTCTATAGAATATTCTTTAGAATATAGAATATTCTCTATAGAATATTCTCTTAACAAATAGACACATAGAATATTCTCTTAACATAAAAGCCCTCGTGGGATTACAATAGAATATAAAGAAGGAAATCTTCTGCAATCTCTAACAATTCTTATTCCTTATCCCCATCGGAACAGATGTAAAAATATATTATAATTATACTTTTTTCAAAGAGATGAATGCATATTAATATATTTTTTTCAAAAGATGAAGATGAGTTAGATAAAGAAAAAAACTAAATGAATATTTATTCTAATTGTAAACACATATATATTTCCATTTCTCTTCTTTTCACTCCCTCTGAATTATTAAGTTCGATATTCGCTTAGGTTCGATTCGTTTAAAAAGAGGTTCGATTCGGATTCGATTCGAAAATAAACGAACCGAACCTGAACACAAGTTTAGGCTCGATTAAATAAACGAACCGAACCTAAAAAATATAGGTTCGCTCAGGTTCGGTCCGTTTACACCCCTAGCTGGACGGTAATATTGGAAAGAACCATTTTCGTTTCATCTACCTTTTGCTTCAGCGACACTGAAATTGAGTGTGCCTTTTATTTCCTCTGCTTCTAAGTTAAGTTTGTCACCATTCCAACCAGTAATTAGGCATCCAGACGCTCCCAATGCCTAAATACTTATATATTCAACCACCAACGAACCACCAATTGTTCTCCACACAACATCAACTCCTCGAGAAATTTTTGTTTCTTGCAGCATGGCGACATCGACCCTAGCTTTGATGATCAAGTCCCGCACCCTAATGTCTTCTTAAGCCTCCCTAGGCCCCACACATTCCAAATCCTAATGTTCATTATGCAACTACCCAAATCTTGCGTTGTGGAACCACACCCAGTCGCTTCAGCATCCCCTCAATCTCTATACTCGTCAGTCCAGCACCCTCATCCACCTCCTTTGCATTGTCTGCAACCTCCATAGGTCCTCCACATGAGGCTCCTCCCCCCTTCATCTGTCACATCATCATTATCGTCACCTTCCCAAGCAGGGACACACATCTTCCTCTCCTATCAAGAACACCTTTGAGATCCACTAGGCTGCTCCAACATCCGGTAGATAGCCATACGTCGCTGCCTTCTTCGCTCTTTCAAACCCCTTCCCATATAGCTTCTTCAAAAACTCCCTATAGCTGGAGAGCACGGGGTTGTGATCTGGTCTACAGGATCTGTATGTCCACCTTTCGACGACATGGGTGGTCCCATCCCCGAACCCCAGTGAGTATCGTCATCCTCAGACTCCTGTGTCAAGAAAAAAAAAGATAGCCCCCTCCCCCCCAAAAAAAATGTAGGGAGGGCACAATTGACTCCTCCGTCGAGTGGGCTCAGACAGAACTTCTTCCTTGGCTTTATCTTCTGTTGGGCCCACAAGTTCAACACCGCATGAGATAATGCCCGAATCAACCGTAGGGATAGTCGGATTCCCAAAGGAGCCTTCTCAAGTTGTGGATTTATTACTTGAAAGGTTACGAAAGACCTGATCCATTAGGTTAATCGAGTTCCCAAAGGTGCTCAACCAAGTCTGAGATTGGTTACCTGAATTGTTGAGGATGACCCGATTACCTTGATCAATGATAACTTCCGCAAATGTGGGCCCTTCCTGGGAAAAGTGCTTTACTCTTCATTCCCAATGAGACCAAAGTCCTTGGTGCCTGCAACGTATCCGCATTGGGTATTGAGAACTCTTCAACTCTGGAAACTTCCGCATTCAAAATTCCATGCGACTCAAGCTGCCATGCCTTTCAGAGATGCTCCTTCTTCCATGATCAACGACACCGTTACATCATCCATCTGAAACGATCGCTCACCCACCACCTCTGGTGGATTCAACAGCGGTGAAGGCCGACATGGTAGCTGAGGAACTCTCCTGCAGGTCATCAGACTCTCCACCAACCTCCTCCCCGAGACCCATCTGCCGGTTTGCCAACCCTGTCCCAACATCCGAAACATGAAGTCATAGGGGGTGGCCCCCAATCTTGGTCTCCAAAGCCCTCAGAAGAAAGGAGGTTACCTCTGCTACCGAGACCTGCACATCCATTGGCTGACCACGATGAAGACCATCCAATACTATGCATACAACCTTTCCAAACAGTCCCAACCCCTCCCTGATTGTCTCAATCGTTTGGCAAAGCAAGGGAATCCCTCTATTGAGGATGACTTTGAGGTCCTGGGTATCCATTGCTCCGTCACAAAATCTTGGTCTTCTCTAGTGGATCCTTCCCTGAGCTTCGTGGCTCTTATTCAATAGCTTGCAAATGTCCTCCTCCTACATACTTCTTGCACAAACCAGCAGACCATCCATAAGCGCAACTTCTCCAAAGAACGTATTGCCAATGGCCTCTCCAATATCTGGTATCACAAGACAACTATTAACCTTCCTTCCCACGCATACTAGAATACCCTCTCTTCCTCTACTCTCAGCAACCTCCCTCAGAGCCCGCGATCTCCATTTTCGGGTACCTGAGCAGCTTTGACGACGATGTTCAGACCTTTTGCACTGGAAGCACATAACCGGGTCAGGACAATCCCTTGCACGGTGGTCACGGCCACATCACATACACATTCTCGTGTACCTTGACCGTCGCCCCAAAGGCCCACCATCGTGCCTCCTCTCCCAGCGCATCTTCGCCACGCCCGCCGATGGCATCTGCGGACCACGCCGACGCCTCTCTACAGTCACCCACTCTACACCACCTGCTCGCTCCATATCTGGCTTTAGGTCGAATTAGAAATTTTAGGGATGCGAGGATATATTAGTCTAAGCATAAAGGGCTATATCAGTTGCCTAAAGTACACTTCAAAATTGAATTCAACACGCTAGAATAACTGCATATTAAGTTAAGATATTTGATAACTACATGGCAGTTGGCAGAGTTATGGTAAACTGATAGGAGAGGCCTGGTATGGAAAGGGAGAAATCAAATGGGAAGGTGGAGTTATGGGTGAACCGATAGGAGAGGCCAATTAAGAGTTAAATGTAAGTCCATGGTCACCAGAGCCAGAAGCCGCCTTTGATTGGGAGTGATTGGAAGGTCAAAGCACCATTGAAAGTGAAGATACATACCTGAATGGTGAGGAGTTGACCAGATACCATGCTGGTTTAGAGCATGTGGGGCACGTGCTTAGACTAGGTTGGGACCCTGGGGTAGGAGGAAGCCAACCATCTCTTTTTCACGTATCCGAAATTGGTGAAGGTTTGTATGTTGTGGAGATCCTGTGAATTGTTGCAAACGGAGCGGGGAACTTTTAAGTGATTGTGAAAGGAGTGATAGGCAGGGAGGGCAATGTGTATAAAAGTTGTTACGATAGAAGCGGTCTGCTGGCGGTTTTGTGGGCTATTTGGAGCAAGGGAAACTCGATGGTCTTGGTGGCTTGTGGGGGTCAATGTTGAAAATGTGGTCATAGCACAAAAGCTGCTATGCATCTGCAAGTATGAGAGGTTGCGAGGATTTGTCTTTGTGCCTGTTTTTAATTTTCAAATAAATTTTAGATGGAATTGTACACTGGATGATCATCCTTTGGCTTCTCAAAGAGATTTAATTATGTAACTGTGGACTCTGTTTGGCATTTAGAAATGCTTTTTGTAAACCAAATTGCTTCATGTCTCTATTAGCATGCAGTCACTGAGATGTGTGTAGCTGCATTTATGCGCCCTTTTTTCTGCATCCATGTGATGTGACTGGTTCATAGTATGGTTTACAAAATATATCAGGCATCTAATACCTTTAATAAATGCTATACACTTTATGTTCGGTTCCAAAAAAAGTTTGAGAGTAAATGCTTTATGTTGGTTATTTTCCTCTTTCTCAATCGTTGCTGTAATTGTATGTGCAGTATATGATGTGACACGCCGTGACACATTCACCAATCTTTCTGATATATGGGCGAAGGAGATAGATTTGTACTCAACTAACCAAGACTGCATCAAGATGTTGGTTGGTAACAAGGTCGACAAGGTATTTACTTCATTCCTTCCAAGAAAAGGCATTTACTCCTTGGCATGTAATTAATCATTGACTGGCTTACTAAATAATTTAAGAAACCATTATATTTTGTGCATACTGGAATTGCATTTTCTATAAGCATATTGAAGCAAGCATTTATTTGTTGGTGATTAAAATGAAGACTTCTCTGTAAAAACATGGAGATTGCTTTCTGAAAAAATGTAAAATAACTCATTTATTGGTGATCGATGCAACATTTTGCATTTTCTTCAGGACAGTGAGCGGGCTGTTACCAAAAAGGAAGGGATTGACTTTGCTAGAGAGTATGGTTGCCTTTTCCTGGAATGCAGTGCTAAAACTCGAGTCAATGTCCAGCAGTGTTTTGAAGAACTTGTCTTAAAGGTATGCGTGCGTCTTAACAATCATTTTTTCAGCTAGCTTTGGAATGCTATTAATGCTTATTTATGCCATAAGAATTTATCTCTTGTTTGAAGTTCTAGTCGAACAAAGGTTGTAGATTCATTTTGTAAGAAAAAGTATGCTTGTGACATGAGTTCTTTTTTTTTTGAGATCAAAAGAGGGGGAAACACGTGAAGTTGCCCGCCCCACGCATATTAAATTATTGGAAAGATACACACGTTACCTTAGAGTAGCCCGAAGCTAGTAGACTCTTGGCACAGACAATTACATTTTCAGAATAAAAGCGATTAGACGAGAAAATAACCCCATTTCTAGAGAGCCAAAGCGCCTAGATGATAGCAATTGGCCAAAGCAGATCTGTGTCTTCTTGAGACCTTGCACGGTAGATAGAGTCCCAGAAATTCACAAGAGCACCGCTGTCTACCCATTCAATCTCCAGATCTTGCCAGATAGCTTTTGTTCTTTCCCATTTGAAGAAGAGATGGTCAATGGTTTCTGAAGACTTCTGAGTTCTTTCTTTTTGTGGTTTGCATGCCTTTTTTTGTGGGGGGGGGGGGTTACACTGTTGTTTTAAAAAACACATCTCTTGGTGTTGAGGGTGCATGCCTTGATGGTTATTTTCCCATGCAAACCACCTGGATACTATAGCCTTGGGCAATCCAGGCAACAAGTGTGCTCACTGGCCCAAGGTGATGCCGAGGCAGTGTGTCCATGAGGTGCCACCTCAGATCTCCTGGTTTTAGCAGTTACAAGCAGGCATATGCATTATTTAAATCACCTCAGGCAGTGGCGGATTAAACTTAAAAAATAGATATCAAGAACGTATTAGACACCAAAATATTCATTCAGACTGGATATTCAAAAAACTACATTATAAGTTATACTGACCCTATATATGATACTTGCAGAATAAATCCAAGTTAAAAAGATGACAATAACTTTAGTACCAAATTAAATACAAAAATAAATAGGCCCATTTCCATATAGGAGTTCGGCAAAAATGAACCTCAATTCCAGGGATATGTAGTTTTTTGAAATCACAGATATATAGGCTCCTTTTAGAAGCTTGAGTGAAGCGGCATACCCATTTGATAACCGTCTTTTAACCATCTTTTCTCCGTAAAAAATCCATAATCCGTAGATCTTGCTTCGAATTGTTATCTGAAATTTCAACAAATTCATTTTCAAAAGATCCCATTCTGTTTTTCTTTGCCAGTGGAAAAAAATCGTGTTAAAAATTGAAGGCATCATGACAATTCATATCTTCATAAAAGAAAACGAAATTATCGACAGTCAAGATATAGAGATAGTTATTAAGCTCATTTCAAATAGAGATGCCACATCGTATTTTTTAAAAAGACTTGAATACCTCTTGTCGACAATACAATATATGTGTGATACTTTAGACCAAAGTGAATCTTTTAAAATCTTAAAGCCACATAGCAATCCCCTTCATTTGCACCAAGAAATATATGCATACAATTTTAGGAAAAAAACTTATCCTAATCTAACAAAATTTTCAGAAATGGTGCAACAACCATTACATCGCCACTGGTTAATCTCCAAAGCCGAGTCGTCAGAAACATTCGCGATGACTATCAATCACTACACTATACAATGACTATTCAGCCGTCACTATCCTAAAAGCACGATACTTGTGTTGAATGAATGTTTAGCCACCCCATGCATGAGCAATAGTTTGTAATAATCATATTTTCATTGCCCAAAGACGTACCAATTGTCAAATGGCCGCTGCTAATATCTTGTTATTCACCTCACGTTTAATATACATCCTATGGGCTTTGTACTAACAACCATATTATCCATTTCACAAATTTGACCTGATCTGCGCACATGGATATGAATTCTCTATAGAGGAAAAAAATCAAGTAATTGCATTTGCTTCATTAGATAGCACTATATTTACACATAAATAACAGTGATCAAGACAATACATCTAGATCTTCTAGAAATAAATAGTCTATTTCCTATGTGGTGTCCATCCAGTTAGCCTAAAATAGCAATTCTTTCATCAGCCAAAGACAGAAAGACTTCTACAATATACCACAACTAAACACATGAACTTTGAACCTTACATTGTATCGCAATGGGAACCGGACCTTCGAGGTTCTTCGTATACAATTTCTCTCTTTTATAGTGAATGCAAGATGCTTAGTTTCGGCCACGAGACATTACAACGAAACATTAGAAGAATAGTTAGATTATGCAACTCAATAGTAGATGCATTTCAATTAATTACCATTGATAATAATTTATATTCAGAAAAAATTAAGAACTGCAGATCCGAGCACAAAAAATAAGGACTTTCTCTTGCAAATAACAGAAGCAGGATGTACGTGCTGGAAAACATAGGTAAATACACAACCTACATCAGTAGACGTGCTTTATTTTCATCACCCCATCATTTTCCTTGCCTCTGTCGTCTAACAACATGCATCTTAGGAGAGTTCGTCAAAACACATGGGCTACATCTAGGTGATTTGATCATGCTTTACAAAGACGACGAATGCCAGAGATTCGTATGGATCTTACATATTTCATTTATACTATTTAGGCATGGCTATGCTTGCAGTTTTGTTGTGGTTCCTTATGTCCCACCCTCATGTTGGCATCTAGATCATCAGAGCTCAGAAGGCTCACGCAGAGGAACCTTCTTCTTTGGTGATCGAGAGCCGGCCGACGGAGATCAGGGAGGACTGCAGATGCATTTCAATTAATTAAATTACCATTGATAATAATTTATATTCAGAAAAAAATTAAGAACTGCAGATCCGAGCACAAAAAATAAAGACTTTCTCTTGCAAATAACAGAAGCAGGATGTACGTGCTGGAAAACATAGGTAAATACACAACCTACATCAGTAGACGTGCTTTATTTTCATCACCCCATCATTTTCCTTGCCTCTGTCGTCTAACAACATGCATCTTAGGAGAGTTCGTCAAAACACATGGGCTACATCTAGGTGATTTGATCATGCTTTACAAAGACGACGAATGCCAGAGATTCGTATGGATCTTACATATTTCATTTATACTATTTAGGCATGGCTATGCTTGCAGTTTTGTTGTGGTTCCTTATGTCCCACCCTCATGTTGGCATCTAGATCATCAGAGCTCAGAAGGCTCACGCAGAGGAACCTTCTTCTTTGGTGATCGAGAGCCGGCCGACGGAGATCAGGGAGGACCTGAAGCTTTGTGAAGATATCCCATGCCCGATGATCTACTCGGATGCTTATCTGCCCATGCAAGATGATATAAGCATGGGCATGGAATTCGACATGAACGGCGACGCTTTCCTGGCCGACTTCACAGTAGAATTTTCAGAGGAAATGCTCAGAAGCATGAGAAGTCTTAGATTGGTACCGAGCTTGGATTCTCTTGAGAATCTATCCCCGGATGATTTTTGAAGGAATGTGTTTCATCATCGTGGAGAGGGAAGAGATCACCTGGAAAAGGCACACTGTGCTTTTTTGTGTAAGGAGGTCGGGCATGAGATGGGTCCACAAGATCTTGACGCCGAAAGGACGGTCTGATTGGGAGGGAGCTGGAGGGGGACGTCGGAGCGGGAGCGAGGGGATGAGATGAGGAAGGCATTGATTGAGTCGGGGAGGGTGTCGTTTCTGTTTGGCAATCGGCGTGGAGTGTTGGCAAAGGAAGAAAGACAGCCTTCCAACACATGACCTTTCACGCTTAGCAGAGAGCCAAGAATCTTATGCCGATATTAATTTCCTGTACAGCTGTCAGTAGGAGGGAGTGGAGTCTTCGTGAAGGAAAAAAATGGAGCAGCCACGTGTCATTACATGGGAAGAAGCTGGGAGAAACCCAGCTTTAGTATTATAGATAGATGTGACTTGTATAGGAGACTCTGGCGTTTTTCATTTGTTTATTCTGCCTATTCACTAAAGAGCATCTTATACTCTACCTTAAACCGGTTCACACACATGCGCACACATTCCTGCTAATACATGCACACGTACCTGCCCACACATCCTCGTCTTGATGAAAAGAAACTTTTTTTTTTTTTTGAAAAGAAGATGAAAAGAAACATAGCCCCTAATGGCAAAGTGTTAGGGTTATCTAATTAAACTTGTGGTTGTATCTTCAGCTCCTTTATCTTAATTGATGCCATAAAAATGAGATAAATTCCTAGGAGATATTTTGTGCTCTACTTCATGCTCTGGAAAAGCTCCTTGTCAATCCTCAGGAAACACATGTAGGAAGTTTCTGACGTCTGCAAGGCCTTTAAGGCTAGTGTATTTTGCAACCATGTGTACACACTTGAGAGAGTAGGCGTTGTGTAACTAAGGCTGATATGAATGCCACACCTTTGACTAAATGTGCCCATCAAAAACGAACTCATGCAGTCTAGAAATCCTGAAATGATATGCTTTTTGATGCAGTCCAGGCATGTATGGTAATTTCCAGGCTAGTCCATATCGATAATAATGTTGAAGTCCTCCAAATATATTGACTAGGTGGACATCCGATTTGTACCATCCTATGTATATTTGGCAGTTGGGTGCCACCAGATGGACGGCAAAAACTCGATTTTCGGGCCTCCAATTATAGCAGGCTTATAGGATAAGGTGTTCGTACAACTCTGAGATGCGAACAATTGGGAATTCCATAATCAAATAGTGCATGTGATTAAATTGCCCACAAAATCAATACTTCAAAAGTAGTGAGCTGGAAACATGTGCTTCACCATCCATGATGGTGGTTATGTGCCATCCCTCCATGGTGCACTGGAGCTGCCATGCTCGGAAATGTGGTTAGGGCATCCTGTACATCCACATGAAGTAGACCACAGTTGGTGTTGTGTAAGCCTTCCTATGCACTCCTCGTTAGGGGTGTTCAAAAAATTAGGGTCAAATGGGTACCCACTCAAACCCGGTGGTGTTGACCCTAATTTCATGGGTACCCATGAAAATTATCCGGATTGGATACCCGGGAGTTGCTGCCCCATCCAAGCAGAATGACCCGATGGAATCCCCGATGGAAGAACCGGGTATCCGGTTGGGTATAATCCCCCTTCCAGCATTGCCATTTCGTTCGTGGCTGGGTTTGCTTCCGGTGCCTTGACAGTTGCCGCGACACCACCCGCTGAAGGCCCCCTCCACGCACGAGCTTTGGATTCTGTTTCATTCATGGGGAGGGGTTGCTCCCTGTGCCTTGTGACCCGCCAAAACCCTCCTCCAAGCCTCGCTCCTTGCCGTTCCTCTCCTCCATGCCTCTTGCCGCTCACCATAGTTATCCTCCACGTCTCGCCCCTGTTGCCGCTTTAAGCCTCGCCACACGTCGTTGCCCTTCACCCCGCACCTCAACATGATTATGTTCCGCTCAAGTCTATCACCTTTTAGGGGGGGGGGGGGTGGGGGGGGGAATGGTAAATTATTGTTTCACCCCAAGTATTTAATGACAGTTTTGATTTGGCTACATTTATGATAATTTTATGGTAGTGGGATGCAACTTTATTGGTAAGGAGCATTATGGAATAATGGCTGCGTCTTTTTGCATTTTCGTAGTTTGAGAATCCATGAAGTATGTCTAAGGTGACCTATTACAACATTCGGTCCCAATTTTACTTTTAGTGATTATCAACTTCGTTTCCTTTCAAACAAAATTCGATGACTTTTATCATTTCTCAAATTATTCAGTTTGATTATCAGATTAAACAGGAGATTGTGTCCAAATCCACAGATATTGTAGTTTCTAATTGTAGAGTTTGGAAATAGTGATTATTTTGATTTAATATACTTATGCGTAAAAGACTAGTTAATTGACATAGTTTAATTGCAGTATTTCTGGCATTATTGAGTATCTTTTACTGATTCCATGGGTACCCGCGGGTACCCGCTACCCATTCAAATAATCCGGGTACCCGTTAGAATCGGGTACCCGTTGGATCGGGTCATATCGACCCGTAGACCCAGTACTAATGGGTCGGGGCGGGTCGTGATTGAATGGGTCGGGTACCCGCCCCATGAACACCCCTACTCCTCGTGCTGTTACTCCATCTTGTGAGGCTCCCAAAGCACAATTGACTCTGAGATGGCGCTCCGAAGGCATCTGTAGCGATTAGCGAACATGCATCTCGGCACATGCATTAGAAGCTCCTGTTGCTGTACACTGACTGTCGGTTCGACTACTTCTGCCAGCTCAGGAAGTATATGTCCCAAGGTACATGCTCCTTTGCCCGAAGTCCTGATGCACTGTATGGCTGGAAGCATTGCATTCTCCCTCACAGTCAGCCCTGGCGTCTTGCCAAAGAAATCTGTTCCGTCTCCCAGTGTTGCATTCTTCCTGACAGTATTGCATTTCAGTACATTAGAAGTTCCTGTTGCAGCACTGGTTGGCAGTTGGACTGCTTCTGCTGGAAGTATTTGTCCCGTACATGCTCCTTTGCCTGAATCATGAAGCACAGTACGGGTGGAAGCATTGTCCTCGTCGTGCTCCCTGACAGTCATTGCGGGTGTCTTGTCAAAGAAATTTGTTCTGTCTCCCAGTATCATCTTCGCACAAGTCCTGCTACACTCACGTTTCTTTTTCCACAGTCACCTTCATTGTACTGAGCTGAATTTATTCCAGCATCTCGTGAATCTTCTTGTGGAGGCACCTAAAGAACTTATATGGATTGTTGTGTTCCATAGAAACAGTCAACATGTCATACTTCAGCAACTCCATAAACGTGTTGAATATCCATTCGCATGCTTATGGAATTTGCGAATGAACACCAGCCACTCTTCATGGTGCTATGCAGCACTCGTGTCTGGTCGCAAGTGCTTCATGGAATGTTAAGAGTGCTGTGATGCAGCCAAATCATTTGACCAACATTTTCTACAGATATTGGGCTTGGTTTCCTTTCCGATGTATTATCTTCTCGCTGGGACTTTACACATTCCCCGTTAAAGTCTAACCATCCATTAAGTTTTCACGCAGAATGGACTTTCACGTGCATGACATTCCAATCTTCACGAATTAAGAGCTAAACAGCTTCCTTTTAAGAGTCCTTTGAGTAAATTTATTTGTCATCTTCTTGCACACGGCTGTTAAACATGCCCCACACTATGCTCATGCAATATCTTGAAATTTGCGAGTTCACTTGCAATCATCTTGCAACGTGTTTTGGTTTGCTCTGGTTTTATGATTTACGTAATGAATTTGTCTCATGTCAATGCAGATCTTGGAAACGCCAAGTCTTCTCGCAGACGGGTCTGCTGTCATGAGAAAGAACATATTTAAAGAGAGACCACCACAAGCTGATGCTTCTGCCAGTAGTTGCTGTTAGCTGCGGTCGTCAGCATCACCGATTGTTCACTCTCAATGGGCAGTCTGGCAGCAGCTCAGACTGGGTCATCTACATTTTGAGCTTTCATTTGGTCATACCCGAAGAAAGAAGCCTCACGGATGTACTAATAATATTATCATGCTTTTGCTCTTGAATTATATTAGTTGTATTGTGTTTTTTTACATTCTTTACTTCGCACGTCGAGTTCTTCACTAAATCTGGTTTAATTTCAACGATGTGTGCTTTGATTTCATCCTTGTAAAATTGTACTTATTATGTCATCACAGTGAAGTGTAAAAGATGGACTTATCTTATAGCCTTTCCACCATAGGGTTTATGGATTCAGTTGCGGCAGTGATTTGATGGTGTTGGTTACATGCATATAACAATTGTACTTAGTTAATTGCTCGGCTTGGGGTCTTCGTCCCAAATTGTTTTCTTTGGTGAGTGAGGATCTCGCCGGCTCGAGCTTTTCATCTGAATTTCTTCATGGAGTAGAATGACACGACGGTCTTAATGCGGAATCCGATGGGATTGTTTTGTGGAACCTCGAACGGAATCACTCTACAAGAAACATAGACATCCGTATGGTGATAGTTTGAAATTGAGTAAATTCACCTTATCCGTGCATCAATTTCTAATTAAGGGTATCATTTCTCAGATGTAATGTAAAGATATGATTTTCTTTAAAGTTAACAATGATCTCCGAATTTTCAATGGTGATCAGTGATCTTACCAGTTTTCCCTCCTAAAATGTGGGGAATTTTTTATTGGTAATTTTTGTGGGCTATTGTTGTCCTTTCCTGTTGCGAAGGCGGCAATCGCGATGGTACTACTCGCAGAGGGCCATCCATGGGGATTGGACGACCCTCATAAGGGGCTGAGAATACGTCCGATCTCCATCGGATGGCCCTCTGTGTTACTGCACCTTCTGCGTTACAGCAGAGGATCCACACTTGGAAGGAGTATTGGCCACGTAGCATCTGTCCTAAGGTCGTGCATGGAGGAGAGAATTCCACACGGGAGACAGATGAGAGGTGTGGCCTCCGCCTCCACCTCCTCACCTCTCCTCTCCTCCACATCTTCCGCCTCACACAGGTGCTTCCGTCGTCTGATTCTGAATTCCCTCTGCTGCCAATTCCTCCTCTCTTCCGCTTCTGCTCTCACACTCCTCCCCCGACGCTCCTCCGCAGTGGAGCCCTTTGATCCCCGCACGGACTCGGAGAAGGCCGCGAGCCTCGCGCTGTCCTGCCGCATCGAGGAGGCTCACCACTTACTGGAATCGGGGAGGCGGTTTCAGTCCGAGGGCGACTTCAATCGGGCTCTTGATTGATTCACGCAGGTTCGATCTCCTGCGTGAGAGGTGGTGTTGTTGATGATAGAATTTTGTCGCTTAAGCAACTTTGGTGGTACAACTAAAGATCCTCATGAAAATTTATGTTCGTGTCTCAAAGAACTGTATTATCTAAAGTATCGGGAACTGTATTATCTAATTGATTATGTGGGATAAGAACTAAGGATGGATAAGATATAAATAAGCGAGATTCATATCCTACACTTGTTCATTTGTTTTAAAAGAAGAGGGTATTATTAATACCATAGACAGACATAATAGTTGATGTAGTATCCATTTTATGGGGGGGGGGTGTTTATTATGGGACAAAATCCTTTTATCTTGGGAATACCTTATCTCTTATCCAGATGCAAATGTTTGATTCGTTGCAAATTAACCTGGGTTCTACATATTCTCATAGTATCTGATTCATCAATTTATATGCTAATCGTTAACGACCATAAGTGGGGTTGGAGGGGTGTTTAGAGTTTGAGGCCAGTAGCTGGAGTAGATGAAAGAGGACATACTGGAAGAAGAGATCAATATAAAGGGTAGGTATACCTGTTAGGCCAAACATCACAGGATGACCGAAAACTAGTGGATGTGCAAGAATAATTAGGTCAGATTTGCACACGCATCTGATGATGAGTAATGCAATCATGATAATTTGAACAAATTGTATCACTATTAAGAGGAATCAGCAGTAGTAGTCCACCAAGAAAATTGCTAGATTTTGTCAGGTGTTATTTGCTAATCACTGACTCATTTAAATTTTCAGATGCCTGTCCTTTTTAGAATGAGTTATTTGGTATAAAAGTAGAAGAGTTGCTGATTTTTTTGGATGTAGATTATCTATATTATGGCAGTCCTGCTTCTCCTAGTTTTCCATCCAGTTGTATGCATGTTACAGTGAGGTTGCATGTAGCTCTCAATATTTCTATCACAGGCAATAAACATTCATTGTTATAGCCAGTTTTCTCACCACAGTTTGTTCAGAAGAATAATATTTGAACACTGATATATCGTCGAACTATTCAAGAGGATTCAATTAAATATCTAAATGAACATACATGTTTGGACTACAAAGAGTGCCTTTGCGGACTATGCTAGAGTTGGAAGAGCATTTGCTTTATACGAGATAGGAGATAGGGATGAAGCTGTAATGTTTCCATCTCTTAAAGGTTATCCAGGTAAAAGTTTATCTCTACGGTACTCGCCTATCCAGGCACCTGATGAAATGTCTAGCACTAAGAAAAAAAGTTTCTTCTATACCATTTGGATTACATACGTACGATAATTGATGTTATATTTTTTTACAGAGGTTCACTTAGCTCTAGCTGCAGCTCTATACGTTGACAAACGTGCTGCATTGATGGCCGAGAACCAGTTCACAATTGCAACCATCCTGGATCCTCACTACACAGACATATCGTATGTAAGATAGGCGAAGCATTGGCCCCCAAGCCTCGTCAGTTTTTGCAACATTTTATCACTCCGTCGTAAGGGTTTTCATATGTCTGTCTATCCATTTCTGAAGTTGCCATTTTCGGCAGAGCTCTCCTGATGATGGAGTTGTTCTCTATTTATACTGTAATAAATTTTTTTGTGGGTTTATAGTCCATCCATTGTGATAACATGGTGAAATTTTTATACTAATCTTCTTGTAATATTTTTATGGTTCTCTTGCTTTCTATGTTTACTAAGTTGAAATGAAAGACATGATCCCATAGTTGCTCACTATTTGCTGTTAAGTTTTCATTTTATACTTTATAATAAATATTTCAAAGTAAATAAAGTTAATCCGTGAGTATCTATAGATGTTTAGAAGATAAATATTCCTAATCAAGAGGATGCCGGTTTTGCGAATTTCTGCATTTAATTAAAGGAGTCAAATCTTACTGATTTTGTCACAGGATGCAGGTAAGTTAATTTTTCACTGTCTTATTTCATAAGGATTTCGATTAATCGAGATTTCTCATATGTATATTAAAATTAACAGTGTATTTAGTGTTTGCAGTTGTAATTTGGGCCTCTTAATATTGAGCCTTTAACCATATACACACTTGCTGTGAATCGACTGATTTTGCAGAGTTAAGGAGGTTCTGGGAACCATCAGGCGCAGATGAAGAGAATGGTGGAGATGGATGTGCATTCACACTTAGACCTGGCCAAAGTCCAAGCCGGGGTGGGCCATGGGCCGGGCCAAACGAGCCGGGGTTTAAAACCCATTGTCTAAGGCCCGGCCCGACCCAGTCCATAGGCCATACTTCAAGGCCCAAGCCCGACCTAGGTCTGGGCTGGGCCGGGCCGACCCATGGGCCGAATGTAAAGTACTTTTTTTAATTAATTTTTTAATTAGATTTATAGAGATAATTAAGTTTTTTTAGCATCATCTAATCTTTTTAAATCCAAGTAACCATAATATGTGTTACTTTGCATGTAAACTATAAAATACGATTTAATATTGATAATGTAAAACAAAAACTTGAAGTATATTATATTAAATGTATCCAAAATATAATTTTTAAACATATTTTTATATGTGCAGGTGATGAATCTCTATTTCATCACCTTTATTCTATCATTTTGGTCTTAAAAACTCCAATAAATGCGTGTAAATACCCTTAATTCATGCACTTTAACATTCATGCATTATTGTGTAAATGTTGTATAAAATACTATTTTTAATGCTAAAATTATAGAATAAAGAAAAAAAGGAAAAAAAATATCGAAGGTATTTTATGATCCTAAACCTCGAGACCAAAGCATCTTGATGATTAGATCGATAAGGAATAAAGTAGGGGTAGATAAGGGCCACGAAAAGAATAAAAATCCCTTTTTATTTATTCATTCTGTATTCATTTTGAGACTAATTTTATTTTCCATTTTTTATACCTCAAATAAAGAAATTTTGAATATGAAAGTTGTAGATAATTAAATATAGAAAAATACAAAATTTATTTCACAAAAAAATAATATACAGAATAAAAGATACAGTTTAATTTTTTTTCCAAAATCTCAACTTCCCAGACTCATATCTCTCAAATAAAAAGTCAAAATATATCAAAATCACTTTAATTGTATATAACTTTTAATAAGCTATTTAGTAGTTTCATATTTTTTGGAGTTAAGGCATGGAAGTTAGGTTTTAGACCCCTATTGTATAATATACACGCATAAATATTCAATTTATTTATTATTCATTATTTTTATATTTTTATATTTTTATACTTTTTTGAATATTATTTATAATATATATACATATTAAAATTGGAATAAAACACTAAATTAAATGTTAGAATAAATTATGTACATAGAATACATAGGTAAAATGCATATATCTATACCTATATAATAAATATACCAATTTATTTAAGGGTATATGCCACTTCAAAAAATATAATAAATATATATAAGTATATAAAAATGAGTTATAATTAAAAAAAATAATAAAATAAAATAATAAAATCAAAAATACAAAATAAAAGACCTAAAAACATAGATGAATATACCTATAATGTACCCATAAAAAGTAACTTGTGATTCTAAAGCCCTAAAAATTAAATAAAAATCATAATAAAAAATTCATAAAATAATAAATGTTTTCTATTTTTTAACCTAAAAATAATAAAATAATTTATTACTTATTAACTAATTTACAAATCTTTTTGACTAGCCTTTTTCTGGTTGGTCCATGTGGACCAACCAGAGGGAGTTGAGTTGACCCCGATCAACTCTTCTCCCCAGGTCTGATATTTGTCACTCTTGCTTTCAGTACCGAACTCAGAACTTACAGGATACTGAAACGAAACAAAGACTTCCCCTATACGCATTCTGCTATACATTCCACTTTCGGCATTAAACAAAACGCATATCCACGGTCCTCGTTCGAGCCTGGCTCTTGCTGAGTCCGGGTTCATCCGTCACCCTGGAATTGCAGCAGCACTCCTGCGCCTTGGGGTCTTAAAGAAGCTTCTTCTCAAAAAATCGGAAGTCAAACCCCCCTTCATTTGAATTCAATCAATGGCGGCTTCTTGACCATGTTTTAGAAACGATGGCTCATTCTGAGAGACCCGGCTCAAGGAAGTCAGGCTATCCCCCTTCTTGGTACTGCTCGATGCCAGGGGTCTTCTATCCCGAGCTAAGAGTTGATGCTGGTAGGTTGGGAATGCCGGACTGAGAAGAGGATATATAAGAAGAAATGATTATACAATCCACGAGGTCTAATGTGCTGGAGGATCCACTAGAACTCCTCTTCGGAATTGTCCGATTGGGGAGCGACGCATTCAGTCGTAACAAAATTCCAGCGAGTGCTGGATGGAGAAGAAATTGGTAGGTGCCAAGCCAACCTGCGCTTCCGGGGGAGTTGTGAGGCGGGAAGCTAGTCGGGTTCCTTTTTTGAGACTCCTACTCTTGAGCTGAGATTCTAGTTAAAGCCCTCAGTCAGCCACTCTTGACCTTATTCTCACGAGTCAGGGGCCGAGGCAAATAAGAAGAACTCTGAGGATGCAGGAATCCAATATGGAAAGCAGTCATACGAGACTTAGTCCCTGCCTCCCCTAGCCTGAAATTCCATTTATTTATCGCGTTGTCTGAGCGATGATTGATGCGACTCGATTGATTGTTCCCATGCTAGCTTAGGGCGGGGTCATGAATCAGGCAAATAAATAAGGAAGGGCTCAAGCTATTGATTTCATATTTCATTAATCTATTTGAAATTTCTTTTTCTTTCATCGTTTGCCTCTGTGTGAACTCGACGCGTGAGGGGGTAATATATAATAGTTCAGTGGAGCGTCAAGCGAAGCAGAGGATAGAGAGAAGTCCTTTCTCCCTGCCAATTTTTCTTGAAGAAAAAAAAGAAATACAAAAATATCAGAATTTATGATCGACGGAATCATATCCTGCGATTGATGCTGATCAAGATCCAAGAGAGAGAGCTTATCTAGTGGGTGGTAGGCGGATGTCGACCGAAAATACACCTCTCGGAACCTAGTCTTGTCTAGATACCGGGCTAGGTAACGTGGTTTTGACCCATGTTCACCTTTTTCCTCGGATCGATGCAAGCATCAAAATGAGTTGGTTTGTTCACGACTTTTGTCCCTTGATCATTGTAGATACATGCCCTTAGCTTTCCTTGGGCTGAGGATCATTGATCCACTGGATCTCCCTCAATCTTCAACCTGACCCCACTCTCTGTATAAAACCTCGCCTCCTTCTAACCTCACCTTTTTGATCCGTCTTCCGCTGTTGAACCCTAGAACTAGGCTCCGGACCTTCTTCATGGTGACAACAAGAGTCGTCCTAGCCCTCCAGTGGTCCGATCGCATGTAAGATTGAGGCGGTCTAATGTGCCGGAGTCACTTCACCGGAGCTTGCTTCTGGCGTGCCCCCAGTGAGCTTCTTTCCCCTTCTTTTTGTTGTTTGAACTCCCTAGAGTAGCAGTAGCGTATTGTAGCTCTTTTACCGTGTTTAAATTCCTTTCAACGTTAGCAAAATCCAAAATCTCATTCCGCCGGAGCTCTAGCTCCACTCACGGATTCCAACCACCTCAGCCACGCTCCGCCGCCACTAACCCCTTCATCATCTTCCTCGTTGTTTCAAGATCACCCTATGCCCCTCCATCCACCTTGCTCTCGCAAAGAGCAAGAACAACGCCTCTCTTCCCCCGCCACTCACCGGAGAGGCTCCACCCGACTCCCTTCGCCTCCATTCCCTCGTTGACCGGCCGAGGCATTTTGCCCTCGGCCTTACATTCTTCCTGTGCAGGTTTTGACTTCAAGGACTGGATTGAAGAATAACTGGGGTCGCGCCAGAGGTTCCTGAAACCGCTAGTTCCCCTCTGCCTCGTCGGTGCGCTCCAGTGGTCTTCAGCCCTATTTTGATCCTCTAGACGATAGAGGACCGCCACAAGAGGGCTTCTGGGCACCTGGGATCAGCTGAGCACGTCGGAGAAGCCCAGGATCGACGGAGGAAGTTCACCCTCATCGTTGTTCTTCCCTGTTAGTCCATCAGGCCTCTCCACCGTTGGATCATGAAGGACACCCTGTTTTGATCGCATTCGTCCGATCACGCTTCACCAACATCGTCCGATCTTCGGCCATGATCAAATCTTTGTCGTTTACCTTCGAAGCATCATAGGCAGACATGGTAGTGCCACTTGTCCAAGTAAAGACGCATCCGCTGTTTATCCACACTTAGGTTTGGGCATTTTGTAGTTTTAGCCCCACCAGTTTTTGTATTTAATATTTAGGTTTAAAACTATCCTCTGCCATTGTTTAACTTTTGTATTATTGAAAAACAAACCTCGCACCTTCTTTTATTTGCATATTAGTCATGTGCCAGCTCACCCTACAAACTTTGAGACATTTACAACCAAGCCCTTGTGGGTTTGGATATTTAGGTTTTAGTCGGGAATTTTGGAGATTAAGCTGTATATTGTTTGGCAAAATTGCAAAAATAGCACCTGAGTTTTTGGTAATTGCATTTTGGTCCCTACCAATGTAGCTCACGTGTGCATACACGTGAGTTTTGCATTTTTTGCAGAAGGGCCCTTGAGGCTTTAGATATTTCGTATTAATACCGTAACTTTTTGTTTATGTTATAAATTTTTGGAGAAATTGCACTTTGGCCCTTGGACTTTTATCTATTTACAGAAATACCCCGGTCAGTATTGCATTTTCTCTTTGTTGTGTCTATTTATTTTAAATAGCAATTAAACTAAAAAATTCTCAAAAAATAGCTGTAAGCTCCCAATATAAAAATCAAAAGAGCCCAATATAAAAATATTTTGAAAAATTCCCAAAAAATAGATTTTGTGTATTTACGTATTTCTATGTTTCAGACCAAAAATCATTAAAAATACAAAAGAAAACTCTAAAAAATCAAAAAAACCCTAAAACCTTTATAAAATATAAAAAATCCTAAAAAATCCCCAAAATATATTTTCTATCTCTAAATTTTCCTTATATTATTATCTTTATTTTAAAATTAATTTGGAGTAATTTTGATACTGTTTTGTATTTTTATCCTCCATTTGAATTTCTGGTATTTATTTTATCTTTGTTTTAGGGTATATTTGACTTTAAAAATTTATACAAATTAGCAAAAAATCCTAAAAAATCATAAAAATAGTAATTTTTTTGAAAACCCAAAAATATTTTATTTTATTATTTTTAATTATTTTTGTGAATTTTTATACCAATACTAGCTTATATTGTATAAATATCTTTATATAGCTTTATATATAAATTAAAAGAAAGAAAAATACCAAAATATAAAAATCTAAAAAGAAATTATAAAATCAGAAAATTAAAAATCAAAATAAAAAGATTAAAACTAAAATAATAAAAAAACCCGCAAAAATCACAACGGGTCGGGCCGGATTTTATGACACATGCCCACGGCCCGCCCAATTGACGGGCGAGCCAAAGAGTGGTCCAGGTCGGGTCGGTCCATTCCCGAAATCTCTTACCCAAGCCTGGACCATGAACGGGCTGGGCGATCCCTCGACCCATTAGCCAGTTCTATTCACACTGCACAAGACACACATGGGGACCCTTAACAGGTTCTACACACGATGGCTTCTCGGTGGTGATGGCGGTTTGACATGGGATAGAGATGGGGGATTGGGGCTTGAGGTTGACGATGGGGCTAGCACAAGGCAGGAATGGGGAAGTGGGGGCAGCTCGAGTGAGTTGGGTTGGGGAGGGGGGTGGGGGGGGGGGAGGTGGGGCGGTGTCAGGACTGGTGTGGTGTCGGGAGGGGGTGGAGGAGGTGGTGGCTCGTGGGCAAGGGCATCTGACACGAGGTGGGGAGGGAGAGCCATGAGGGGATGCCTTGTGGGTGGGGATGAGGGTCAATAATGGAGGAGGTGGCTCGGGGGATGAGGCTTCTGGTATGGTGTGGGGGCGAGGAGGGGAGGTGTGCGGTGGCACGTGTGAGAGGAGGGGTGACCATGATGAGGCTAGAAGGGGAGGGGTCTAACAGAGGAGGTGAACATAGAGATTCTCCACTAGACCTTCATACCTATTGAGGACTTAAAGAATATAGGCTTGTTTGATAACTAGATTGGATTGGAGAAACTTTCTGTGAACAATAGCTGCTTCGATGGTTACGAGGGTTGGAACGATAAATGTGATGTGACATTGATTATGTCTTATATTAATTTTTTAATAATTATAATATATTTTTATGGTTAATTTTTTTATTTAAATGTGATTAAAAATATTATAATAAAGAAGTTGTACGGTCCATATAACTAATTCCAACCCACGAATTCAGGGATAAAGCAGGGCATATGTTAAGTTATCTTAGGATAACATGGCAAACAAACAAAAGAGTGCACATGGATTTGTACTGGATCGGTTTTGGCTTAATCCTTGTCCAATCCACAATTAACAACGGATTTTTGAATTTTTTCAATCCAGTCCAAGCTAACATTTTACGGATTGGACTGGCCTTTTAATGCTCACATATAGTCACTTCATATGCTATGATTAAATTTGTAGGACACTAGATATCAACATTTGAATCATGATTTTAAATCTAAGAGTATGGACATATGTAAAGAAAAAGATAGTTAATTTTTGGAAATAAAATAATATATGCTTGTTATGGATTTAGTACGAACAATCATTGTATAACTTAATACAAACAACATATCTGTAATTTGTAGAAATTGTAGAATCATCACATTGATTTTGAATAAAATTACAAGTTTGTGTATATTAAATAGAAACTACAATTAACATGTAACTAACCTACTTAGCTACACGGTGTTGGAGGGAGGGTTGTGCATGAGGGAGTTTTGGGACAAGGATCATGCATGACTTGACAAGGTGGGAGCTGCGTGTCCGCAGAGGAGATTTGGAGAGCTGAGGACGGGATTTGGTTGCGATGTGCGAGGGAGGTCTAGCTACACGTGCACATGACTGGGGACGATGACGACAATCGGCTAAGGATGAGGTCTGGATGCGCATGCACGAAGAAGGTCTAGGAGAGCAGAATATGAGGTATGGTTGTGCGTGCGCAAGGGAGGTTTGGTTGCGTATGCATGCGGGAGATTTGGTTGCGGGTTTGTACAGCTGGGGACGAGGGCAACTGCCAACAAAGATGTTTGTGGCTGAGGGCGAGTAGGTATTACTTTTTTTAAACCAACAAGTGGGGTGGGGTAAGGGGGTTTCCAACAAGTGGGGTGGGGTGCTTGAGTTGGCATTGGTTTAAACTATAAAGAGAATAACTTGGATATTTATATATAGATTTCGAATAAAATTAAATATATAATATACTCTAGTGGCAACAATCCAACTACTATATAATATTTCTTTATTAACAGATTGGAACATATCGAATTTTGAGAATAACCCAATCTATAAATGAACCGATTTGTTAAATTTCAATCGGATCCAATCAGTTAGACTTACAAATCCAAACCGATCTGATCCAATGACAACAGATTGGATCTGATTATAGATTTTATCCAATTCATATGCTCCTCTAATGAAGATCCCTTTGGATCAGACCACCAACAAGCACCACTCTTCGGCTTTGTGTCTTTCTTGAGGAGGATGATGTCGTTGCCATGGACAACATGGACGGCTTTGGGCTCTACGACACCATCCTCATCGTCAACTAAGCAGAAGCCACAAGACAAGATGCCTGAATATTTGGAGAATTCGACTGCAGTGAGATCCAGAAGGGGCATGTTGCATATTGTTTTACATCTATGTAGTTATTGCTCCATGGATTGTTCCCTCCTTTTTCTTGCATGCCCTTATAAATTTAATAAATAATAATGACAGATTTGAAGTGTTTTTTATATAGAATCCGTTGACTTCAGTGATTAAAATGATGGTAGATAATCACAAGGATCGTGGTGCAAGAGTTAGTAAGTTTGTAAGGGCTATAGGATAAATATGAATAAGTGCGGACACTACAAGGAAAATAAGTTGTGGATACAGAACTATGTCCACGGATGTGGGGATTGTGCCCACAGTATTGGGCTCTGGCCACAACACATCGTGGTCAGTAGCCGTAGTTACAAGTCTCATCGCAAGAGTTCTTTAACCACTAATATGTCGTGGTCACTACAAGTAACCACAGAACTTGTCGTGACCACAACTCTTTTATGACTACTTTGGCCACAGATTGTAGCTATGAAAAACTAGTGGCCACGAAATTATCGTGGCCACAAGTTTCCGTAGCCACATTTCGTGACCACAAGGTTGAAACAGGGTGGAGTCCCCAAGAGCGTATAAAAGGGTCCTATAATTATATACATATAGTCGTTAAATGAGAAAAAAAATTAGCTTCTGGTCATAACACGACCACGGGGGTGTGGTCAAGCACAGACAGCAGCAGTTGAAGACGAAGAAATAATGCTTCAGCAGGACTTTACATTCTGCTTCTTCCAGGAAGCTGCTCTTAATTATTGGCAGTTGTTGCTTCAATTAGAAGAAAGTTTTCCATTTCCAAGACAAACGTAGGGAACATGATGACCCAACAATGAACTCAACTCAATAGAACAAGCAATTAAGACGAAAAAAAAGTAAGACAGTCAAACCAAGGTTTTAAAAACCGGACCGAATATTGAACCGGTCAGTCTTCGGTTTGGTCCAACCGGGTCGAACCGTCGGTCCAAACCGGTCGGACCGGTGATGACGTCAGTATGACGTCATCATTCTTATCGACTCGGAAAAAATCGGACCGGACTTAATTTACTGATCAGACCGATCGAACCGGTTTTTTGAAACAATAAAACCAGATACATATATGTAAGTATGTATTTATATATCAATGAAATAATCGTTAAAAGTTTTGAATCTTTTAATAACATAACATGATTGCCTATTTTGAGTAACACTCTACAAAGTTAGTCTCATTTTCTAGAATTATGTATGAATATAATATTGTAATCATTTATTTATAGTTGTTTCCAGAAAATTACTCTAGAAAGTATTAACATAATGTATATTCCAAAAAAGAGAGGGACATACATTATATCGCAGAAGTTAAGAAGGGCATACATGATAAAAACCCCATTATTAAAACTTTATTTTTCGAAAATTACCAAACCATCAAAACTGGGTCAATCCGGATCAACCCGGTCTGACCACTGGTCGGACCCGATTTTTTATTTTTTATTTTTTTTAAAATTAATTATAAAGAACCGGCCGAACCGACCGGGTCGTGGCCGGTTCCCGGTCCAACCGGTCCGACCGGCCGGTCCGGTTTTTTAAACCCTGAGTCAAACGCCTCGGCAAATGACAAGCAAGCAACTGCAGTCAACATTACTACTAATTAACCTATATATTTTCAGTATTTTACTTGTTAGTTGAACTAATCGTAGCCAGACTTACAGCTAACCGGAATGGGTGTGGTAGGAAAGAGCTGACGATCCGGGAAAGGAGACTGTGATTTCCTTAGGATCTGGAGAGCATTGAGTTGTTGAACTCCTCTCTATGTTTAGTATCTCCCCCATCCGTCATTATCCTTTGGATGATATAATGTGTTTCCAGTTCGCTTCGTTGTGGTTTTTCTCATTTATATTTCACTGTCAAAGAAAGTCTTGTCTGGTTTTATCAATCTTTCTGATGGTTCCGATAAGAAGCTTCAAGGATCACTTAGCATCTGAGTAATTAGTGGAGTGATTGCCGAGTTTAAGAGTGTTATCCTCTAAGGTAGGGACAATAATATTGGATTTCCACATAAAGAATTATTACCTTTTATTAATGCTCGATGATTATCTCGATCTTTTTCTAAGAAACAAAGACCGTCAACGATATCATATTTCCACCGCAATTTGTATCTCAAACTTTTCCAATATACAAAAAAGAGGAAAGGGATCCTACTCCATGGAGTAGGTAGCTTACCTACTCTATGTTCAATTTTTCCCACTTTTTTTTTTTGAAAATTTCTTCCATGGAATTTCATAACTATATCACTCTAATATGTCGTTTAAATTTCGTCACAAACAGATACTCTTATGACCCCATCCAGAACATATAATTTTAACGGTCTTAGATTTGCTGTAATCGACCTGTTTTGGATAGAGAGCATATGAGTCTTTGTTTCTGATGAAATTTGAGTAACATATTAGAGGGATATAGTTATGAAAATCTATGGAAGAAATTTTAAAAACAAAAATAAAAAGATGTGGAAAAAATTGAGAATGAAAAGGTAAATTACCTACTCTATGAAGTAGGATCCTTTTCCTCTACAAACAATATATTCGGGATACACGAAATAATTTTTCCTCGTATGTATAACATATAAATGTTTGAGATTTTACATATATATGAAAATAGGACAAATTCATCAAGGACTTTCCCGTTTGTTCATCCACTCTCTATGACTTGCTATAATCTCCTGAATGATGTCAAATAATATTTACCTTCAACATCTTATTTTACTAAATCAAGTAGATGGAAGAAGAATTGATTTTTTTAAAGGTAGTAAAGATTCGGAGCTTACTATAAGACGATCATTATTATATGCTAGTTTATATTCGAGAAAATATGGGAAACATAACCCCTCACTCCACCTTATAGTAAGGTTCAAATCTTTACGGGCTTCCTTAAATTGAGATCTCCCAACGAATGACATGCAACCTAAATGTCATATTATATGGATAACTTATGTCTCACATATGTATGTGTTATATATACTGACGTTATATCTCCGTAAAATATAGTCATTTATGATGACCGAGCATTACATAGATTTGACTTGTTTGCAACAGAGGATATGGACCTACATGATCGTAAAATTGTGATTAGTTAAAGTATTCTATATAAAGATTATTAGGAAGTATTTGTAGGAAAAATTAAATGTATATGCACATATTAAAATCAACGACTATTGATCCGAGATATCTCATATTGCAGTGAGTCTAATAGTTTGTGCAAAAGTAAAAAATATAACATATTAAAAAGTGATGAACTCTTCTAATGTGTTGCACACGATTCTCTGTGTGCAAGACCATACACTACAAAGTGTGGAGGGATGCACAATGTATGATCGGTAGATCCGTAGTTAATGTTTTAACTTTATAAACTAACTTGCTACAAATTAATATGACAAATGGTCACATTGATTAAAATGTTATGTGATAAATAATCACAAGATCTCTTTTGTAAGAAAACGATTTCTCACCATAAGTACAATAACACACATAAACTAAAACACAAAAAATCCCTATTGACGCACATCCATTCCGTAACAATACGCATACCCACAAACTGTCTCCCTTTCTCTTACGTACATTATATATACTAACTCATACACATACTATAACACCATACATACCCACACATACACATAGTGACATTGATAGACATTTAAGTGTACACACAAACCCAAAATATACGCATGCTAACACACTTCTAAACTCACACATACATTACAACACTATAAATACCCAAAAGCTATCTCCCTTTCTCTCGCACACATTACACATAAAACACTAAATACATATCCACACACATTATATACACATAGTATAACATATACCGCTACACACATTACATATAAAACAATATACATATCCATACACATTATTGTTGAGAATAGATTCCACGTATAAATTGAATTGCTGAAAAATAACTAAAGTCGACAGGCGAATCCTGCACGATATATCAACTACGAGAAAGTATCTCAACCATCGAAAAACCAACCACAGATGCACGGAGAATTTTAACGTGAAAAACCCTAAATGTGTGGAGAAAAACCACGGGGTTGATCACAACCCAAAATTAAGCACTATAATCGAAGTAATCTCCCGTGATGGGCTTACAAAAGGCCGGCCCTCAATACGGTGCTACAAATCACCAAACAATGGAGAATAATAGAGAGGAGAAATATCACCCAATGGTAAATCGTTGCCAAACTGTAGGAGTAATGCTGGAGAAGTACTGCTCCAAAGGTTACTCCCTCCAAACTCTACGGTAATCACGAACTTTCTTTCTTCTTCCTCTCTCTTATTTCTTTCTCGTGCTATGAGAGCTTGTGTTGGGATGATCCCGGTATGCACCCCATACCCCCTATTTATACTTTATGAAGATGAGCAAATAAGGAAATATAGACTCCTACTTCCAATAGAATTAGGAAAAGATGACTTCTAATCCTAAAAGGTAACTGATATTTCCTTTTTAAAGTAGGATTACCAATGTCCTACATATATGGACTAGGTTCCCACAAGGAGGGAAACCCATCCAACAAATCTCCCCCTCACCGACGACGTGGGAACTGCTCCAAACCTGTGAGGGGCAACATCTCTCGAACTTTCCAAGCGGCAAAGTCTGTCATCATATCAACACCGTTGTCATCTGTGTGGATTTTGTCAAGTACAAGCTGCTTCGATTCTAACACATCACGTATCCAATGATATCTGACATCGATGTGCTTTGATCTTGCATGGAATGTAGAGTTCTTGCCAAGGTGAATAACACTATGACTGTCACAGTAAAGCATGTATTTGTCCTAATGAAAATCAAGTTCTTGCAGGAACTTCTTCATCCACAGCAACTCCTTGCACGTCTCTGTAGTTGCAATGAACTCAACCTCTGTAGTAGATAAAGCAACACACTTCTGGAGACGAGACTGCCAAGAAACTGTACCACCTGCAAAAGACATCATGTAACCTGATACGGATCTTCTCCCATCAATGTCACCTGCCATGTCTGAATTTGTGTATCCAACAAGAATAGGCTTCTTTGCTCCAAAGTGAAGAGAGTAACTACTAGTACCTCAAAGATATCTCAAGATCCATTTAACTGCTTCCCAATGCTGTTTTTCTGGATTTGAGATGAACCTACTAACAACTCCAACTGCATGATCAATATCTGGCATTGTACAAACCATGGCATACATGAGACTACCTGTGACTGATGCGTAGGAACTCTTTCCATATCTTTCTTCTCTGCATTGTTCTGCGGGCTATCTTTGGAGCTTAACTTGAAATACGCTCCAAGAGGGGTGCTATCTGACTTTGCCTTCTCCATATGAAATCTTTGAAGTACCTTCTCAATGTACTTCTCTTGTGAAAGTTAAAGTTTCCTTACTCCACTGTCTCGAGTGATCTTTATGCCCAGTATCTGACTTGCATGTCCTAAGTCCTTCATATCCAAGGACTTGGTCAACTCTTTCTTCAAGCCATAAATTCTCTCTCCATTGTTGCATACAATCAGCATGTCATCAACATAAAGCAACAATATGACGAAATCATTATCTGAGAATTTCTTCACAAACACACAATGGGTCTGAAGTGGTCTTGGAGTAACCATGCTCTCCCATGAATGAGTCAAACTTCTTGCATCACTTCCTTGGTGCTTGCTTCAAGCCATATAGACTCTTCTTCAGTCTGCAAACATAGTTTTCCTTGCTTTTGACTGTAAAGCCCTCTGGTTGCAACATGTAGATTTCCTTCTCAAGGTCACCATAGAGGAAAGCTGTCTTCACATCCATCTGTTCAACCTCCAAATCAAGACTAGCTGCCAAACTGAGAATCACCATGATAGAAGACATCTTCACTAGAGGAGAAAAGATCTCCTCAAAGTCAACTCCGTTCCTTTGGTTAAAACCTTTCACAACCGACCTAACTTTGTACCTTGGGTTTGTAGAGTATTCATCATGTTTCAATATATAAACACACTTGTTTCTCAATGCCCGCTTGCCTTTGGGCAACTTGACAAGCTTGAAGGTATGATTATCATGAAGGGATTCCATTTCTCTTTCATAACTTGTACCCATTTCTCCTTGTTTGCATCTTGCAAGGCTTCTTCATAGCATTCAACCTCGCCACTGTTTGTCAACAAAATATACCCATATGCAGAATATCTGATGGAGGGTCGCCTCTCCCTCAAAGGTCTCTGTGGTGGGAGAGCCTCGGAAGAAGAAGAGACCTCATCATCTTGCCAACCATCATTACCACCATCATCTACATCATCATCATCAGGAGTGGTGATCTATGGTACATCCTCCTCATATCCTGCATCTGATAACTGCTCATATGCATCATCTGGCACCACATGTGGAGTCCTCTGCAAAAGGACTGACTCCATATCATATGATTGATAGCTGCTCGAAGGAGAGTCCTTAGTAGCTCTCTGGATGTATTCAATGGTTTGATCTTCAAAGAAGACCACTTCCCTGCTCCTCACAGCTTCTTATCAATGGATCATACCACCTGTAGCCAAGCTCATCTTGTCCATATCTCAAGAATATGCACTGCTTTATCTTTGCGTCCAACTTGAACCTTTCATCCTTGGGAACATGCACAAATATGCGGCATCCAAAGATCCACAAATGGTTATATGAGACATTCTTTCCATGCCAAACCCTGCCAGGAACATCATCATCCAAGGGTACGTGAGGAGATAGATTAATATAATGAACAACAATATAAAGTGCTTCATGCCAAAAAGAGTTAGCAACTTAGCTTTAGAAAGGAGACATCTGACGCTCTCCATCAAGGTCATGTTCATTCTCTCTGCTATCCCGTTCAATTGTGGTGTCTTGGGTGGAGTCTTCTGGTACTTGATACCATGAGACATGCAATACTCATCAAATGAACCAATATACTCACCACCATTATCACTGTGGATGCACTTAAGTTTCTTCCAAGATTGTCACTCCATTAGCACATGGAAGACTTTGAAAATACCAAGGACTTGGTCCTTCCTCTTTAAGATGTAGACACAAACTTTTCCGGATAAATCATCAATGAATGTAATAAAATAAAGTGCACCACCGAGAGAACTTACTTTCAGCGGACCACAAACATCTGTGTGAACAAGCTCTAATGCTTGCATCTTCCTAGAAGGTTTATGTCTCTTGAAGGAGACTCTCGTCTGCTTCCCAGCCAAGCAGTGTGTGCATCTCTCCAGCTTCTCTTTATTGACATCTGTCAGCAAGTTCTTCCTCATCAAATACTGCAACTCATTCTCGCTCATGTGTCCCAATCGTCGATGCCACAACTCATGGATTTTGCATCTCCAGTCACATGTGCAACATCATGAGAAATTGATCCATTTATGATGTAAAGATTGTTACTATACTTCTTTCCACGAGAAACAACCAAGGATCCTCAGGTAAGCTTCCATTGACCGCCACCAAAAGTGTTAAGGTATTATTCATCATCAAGCTTGTCTGTAAAAATAAGATTTAAGTGCATGTCTGGTGCATACCTCACATCTTTGAGCGTCAACACAGCTCCACTGGAATTCTTCAATGTACTATTGCTAATGCCAACAATATGGGATAAAGAACCATTCCCCATCTTCAATGTGCCAAAATCACCAGATGTATATGACGAGAAAAACTCTCTTTGAGATGTGACATGTAGAGCAGATCCGCTATCAACAAGCCAAGAAGTATCATCCTGTGCGACATTTACCATCTCCTCATCACAGACAATGAGGAGCTCATGCTGTGTAGCTACATCAACTTGTTCATTCTTTTTCTCTTGCTTATCGCCACTATTCTTGTTATCTCTTTTGAACTGGAAGCAATACTTCTTGGTGTGCCCTTTCTTCTTGCAATAGTGTCATTCCATATTCTAATATCTGGACCAAGACTTGCTTCTGCCATTATCTCTATCTGTATCAATCTTGGTCCGACTTCTCTCCCTGTTCTCCATGACAAGAACCTCTGAATATGAAGAGCTTCCTTGGGTTTTTCTTTGCATCTCCTCATTGAGAATGCCAGACTTGACTGTCTCCAAAGAAATGACCCCATTGTCTGTGGAATTCGTAAGTGAGATTATGAAAGTCTCCATGAATCTGATAGAGTAGCAAGCAGTAACAATCCCAACATCTCATCTTTAAATTTTATCCGCATGCTCGTCAACTGGCTAGTAATTCATTGAAACTCATTCAGAAAATCTAGTACATAGCTGCCTTCCTTATACCTCAAGTTCACTAGTCTCTTGAGAAAAATCAATTTGTTACTTCTCGTCTTGGAGGCGTAAAGATTTTAAGGTTTTCTAACTTCAACCACAAGCTTCTAGCGTGACTTTTATCTTGGATATGATTGTAGACATTCTCATCAACAAACTATCTTATGAAGCCACAAACATGCTTGCGTTCAAACTCCTATTCCTCATCTGTTTTGTCTTCGAGCTTATACGTGGAGAACACCGGAAGGTGCATAACCTTCACATATAAAAGATCCTTCATCTTGTTCCTTCACAAATTGTAATTAGTCCTATTAAAATTAATCATCCTGCTCGAATCAAACTCCATCTTGTAATCCATCATTGAACCTTGCTCTGATACCACTTGTTGAGAACAGATTCCACATATAAATTGAATTGAGGAAAAATAACCAAAGTCGATAGGCCGATCCTGCACGATATATCAACTACGAGAAAGTATCTCAACCACAGAAAAAATCAATCACAGATATACGGTGAATTTTTAACGTGGAAAACCCTCAATGTGAGGAGAAAAACAACGAGGTTGATCGCAACCCAAACCAAGCACTATAATCAAAGTAATCTCCCATGAGGGGCTCACAAAAGGTCGGCCCTCAATACGGTGCTACAAATCACCAAACAATAGAGAATAATAAAGAGGAGAAATATCACCCAATAGTAAATCCATTGCCAAACTGTAGGAAAGAATGCCGGATAAGAACTACTCCAAAGGTTACTCCCTTCAAACTCTGCGACAACCACGAACTTTCTTTCTTCTTCCTCTCTCTTATTTCTTTCTTGTGCTAGGAGAGCTTGTATTGGGATGATCCTAGTATGCACCCTATATCCCCTATTTATACTCCATGGAGATGAGCAAATAAGGAAACATAGAGTCCTACTTCCAATAGAATTGGGAAAAGATGACTCCTAATCCTAAAAGGTAACTGATCTTTCCTTTTCCAAATAGAACTACCAATGTCCTATATATATGGACTAGGTTACCACAAGGAGGGGAACCCATCCAACAATTATATATACATACTGTAACATATATCTCTACACACATATTCACACATACTATACGTATTAATAATATACTCTCATGAACAGAATGGAGTTGTAATACACATGAACAAAATGCTTCTGAAGAGAGCAATGTGCATGTTCTCAAATGTTGGTCTTAACAAGGCATTCTCGGATGAAACCATGGACGCAATGTGTTACTTAAGTGAGTCAGAATCATGCATCCTCTATAGACTACAAAACAACCTTTGATGTATAGTCTGGAAATGATGCTCATTATTCAATTTTACATTTCTTTGATTGTGCTACATATTACCGTGTTAACGGAGGAAAGTTAGTGGTAAAAAAGAGGTGTTTACAAGTTATGGTGCATGAGTAAAGGGATATTTATATAGTCCCCTTCTAGAAATAGAAATATTGTAAATAGGAGTTTCATCTTTAATGAGAATTCTCTACTTCACTTGGGGGTTGAGTCTCTTGATACATGTGTTAGTGATGATATTCACGAACATGCAGAGTTTGAATTGGCACCGAGTAGTGATCAAGAAGTTCATCATATCACTTCTGATCATGTGATCAATGTTGAATAACCTAAAGTTTGGCAACTAGAGGAGATGCCCCATGCCGACCAAACCTTGTCAGAGAAATACATTACCCTCAAAGATATGGCTTTGATGATATGGTTTCATTTGCATTACATGTTGATATATGAGGAAGCATGGTCTCTAGATCCATCCACGTACAAGGAGGCTACTACATAAACATAACCTGTATAGTGGATTGTTGCTAATGATGAGGAGATGAAGTCTCTTCACAAGAATCACATATGAAAGTTTGTCAAGTTGTTAAAAGGGAGGATAGTTATGGGATGTAAATGCACTTCAAGAAAAAAAATACATGAATATTCAACAACAAAGTCATTAGACACAAGTTACGTTTAGTTGTAAAATGCCACATTCAAAAAGAAGGCGTAGATTGCAACAACATATTCTCTCATGTTATGTGTCACATGTCTATCAGAGTGTTACTAGCTCTTGTAAAACATGAAGGCTTGGATGTGAAGTAGTTAGACATAATAACAACTTTTTTTGGTAATGAAATTGAAGAAAATATTTTGATGAATTAACTAGAGGGATTCTTCGTTCGAGGCAATGAAGACTATGTATGTAGATTGAAGAATTCTTTATATGGACTCAAGTGGCCTCTCATTCATTGGTACAAATGGTTTGACAACTTCATGATTGGTCTTGGGTTTGGCATGTACTCATATGATTGTTGTATTTAACACAACATGGTGGGGGATGGACCCTTTTTCTATATTAATCGATGTCAACAATAGGTTGAGTACTGCTAAGAAGAAAACTATCATTGATGATATAAAGAAACTCTTTACTTTAGAATTTGAGATGAAGGACCTTGGTGCAAGAAAGAAGATTTAAAGGATGAAGTGATACATATGCCTGGTCCTCTCATGATGCACTGAATCCGTAGCTAGGGAAACATCATTAAGAATGTTGAAATATATGATAGCATGATCTTGTTGTACTAAGCCTTTCAATAAGGTGTCTTCCTTAATTTTCAAGTTCTATTAACATCATATATTTACCATGCCTCTATGGTAGACAAAGTAAGTAAAGATTGTAAGGTAGCCTTCCAACTAATGATAGAACTCTCCAACGTAAAGGCACATCATGTTGCTAATCTCCTCGCATCAACATTTACGAAAAAATCTAGAATTAGATATCCATCGATCAAACATTCAGAACTATTTCTATAAATGAAGCATTTATCAAAAGTTCCTCTTAGATGCAAAAAAATCCGCTTGACTACTTGTCAATTGCAAAGAATGAGCAGCACAATGTAGATGTCCATACACCTTCATTGATTTCTTGTTGTTTACGATTCTTTCTCTCTCACAAGAACATGAATAATAAGGTGTTGTTTGTTTGGGGGATAATCGCCCCAAATTCGAATTCCCCCCTTTTGGGGGAGGGTTTTCCCCAGGTTCTCCCCCCCTAAAACATTAATTTCCACTCTGTGGAGTGACGAATATCCATTTCAACACCTTTATTCTTTTATTTTGGCCTTTAAACCCTAGTTACATGCACATATATAATTAATTTGTCAAAATAAATACATGATAATGTTTATAAATTACTATATCAAATAATGTATATTTATTGTATTTAAAATCAAAATAAAAGAATAAATGACAGAAAAAAAAGAAATGAGACACCATAGGTTTTGAGTGACCCTTGCCCCCGAGACTCAGTCATCACGTTGAGTTAGTCGACAAGGAATAACATAGGGGGAGATACAACGTATTGATCACACAGTCTAAAAACCCTAAAAATATAGGTCAATAATTACCTCTTTAGGGACCTATTTTATTCTTTATCATTTACATATCACATCAATAAAGTTTGTACATAACTATTGTAGATAAAAATATGTAGAAAAATACAAAATTTATTTGACATTAAAATAAAATATAATGTACATTTTACACTTAGAATAAAAATCCAAAATCCAAACTTCCTAGACTTGTTTCTCCTCCATACAAACTCAAAATGCACCAAAATCAGATTTGATTGTATATAACTTTTTATTAGCTATTTAATTAATGTAGTTTCATTCAATTTGGAGTTAAGACGTAAAAGTTAGATTTTGGACCCATATTGTACAATATACTTGAATAAAATATTCATTTTATTTTTTCTTTGTATTTTCATTATTTTATATTTTTATAATTCATAAATATTATTAATAGTGTATATACATATTTAGAGTAAATCAAAAACATAAAAATATACTAAAATAAAATATTATATATACATACGTAGATGAATATACTATATTTATACCTATGTAATTAATACCACATATAAAATATGTATATAAAATAATAAAATTAAAATACAAAATAGAGATAAAATTTTAAAAACATAGGTTAATATACCTATAAATATACTTGTAAAAAGTAACATATGAAAAACACCTCGAAAAAATAAATAAAATGTGCATTAAATTCTACAGTAAATTAGAAATTCTAGATTGAATGCATATACCTATAAATATACATTTATTTATAATCTAAAAATAATTATTTCATTTATTAATTATTTTCCATTTTCAAAGCTATTTTTGCCTTGGAATTTCCTAGTTGCTTCATTCCAGGAGGCTTCGTTTGTTGACCTGCAATCAACTATGTGCCCTATGCTCTAATCTCTGTCAAAACTTCACGGGACTCCAGTCTTCACCATTTCCTTCTCAACATCCACACTAGCCCTTTCCTCGAGCTCACCACTCTTGAAAGAACCTCACCTCTGACCTCTTCGCCGACCACTCCATCTTCATCAACCCTCAACCCTTCTCATGCAAACTCCCCTCAAAACTCACCAAAACCTCGCTTTAAATAAACCCCCAAATCTTATTTTGAAGTTTGATCCCTCTTCGTTAGTTCTTGGCCCCTAAAATCGTCTTCATCAGGCTGCTGCTGGTGACAAGAGCATGGCCCAATGGTTTGCAGTGAGGAGGAGATGAGGAAGTGGCAGTCCAGTCATCTCCAATGAGCTCGCTGCCATGGGGTTTTTTTGCATGGTTCCGACCACGTTGAGCCCATCTATGTTGTTCTTAGGTAATAGGTTAGCTTAAATTTCATTTTGCACTGTTAATTTTTGATTTAGTTAAGCATTTATTCCTAATTTATGAAACCCCCAAATTCCCGGTGCACGAGTTCCAGGACCGTTTCATCATGATCCACCCTGTACTTTGACCCACTTTCCACCTCCTTCCATTCCTCTTCCATTTCTACGCATTTCACCCAGTCTCCCCTCAGATCTTGTAAAGATCTGAGCAATTGAACCTCCTTTCTATTGCAGCGCCGGAGCTGCACCCACCCACCATTCCATGCAGCTCCTAGTTGCAATTTTTAGGCCAGGGTATTCTCCTCATTCCTACTGACATTTTGGTGCTGATAACTGGGATATGTGAGGGTCTAAAGTAGTCTACACAAAGCAAGAACTACAATATCATTGAAGCGACTGCTCACGAAATCCTAGAAAATCAACAATTAACCCACAAATAAATCAAGCAATGGGTTAAAAGTGCGGGGTTAAAATTTATTATAACTCTACATCAAAAGTGTGTATAAGTGTAACTATTGTGTAAAGGTCGAACACATGGAGCAAAATGGATAGATCGGGCAATGGGATGAAAAAATGTGATGTGTGCTTCTTGTCTAATTTTTAATGTTTTTATGGTTTTTTTTGTTTTTTTATATTTTTGTTTTCATATTTTTTATAGATTTTAATTTTTTATTTTCTTTTTATATTATCATATTTTTATATTTCCTTTTCTTTTAAATATATAATATAAGAATATATAAGGCTACATATACAATGTAGGCTAATATAACTAAAAATACTAGTAAAAATACTCAAAATATAAGAAATAAAATGTTTTTGGGTTTTAAATATTTTTTTACTATTTTTTTTTGAATTTTTAATGATTTTTCCTATTTTTCAGGATTTTAAAATAAAATGTTCCAAATCAGGGATTGAATAATAGACCGAAATTGGAATGGAGATTAAAAACAGCAAAATAAGTCTAGCATTCTTCAAATCAATTTTAATATATAGATAATAATACAAATAAAATTCAAAAATAAAAAATAATTATTTTATGTTATTTTGGGGAATTTCTAATCTTTTTAAACTAGATTTTGGAGTTTTTTTTAATTTTTATGTATTTTATTTAAATATTTTTAGGGTTTTCGGTTTTCGAAGTTGCAAAATAGCTGTATAAACTTAAAATATTTTCTCTTTGAATTTTTCAAAAGTATTTTATTCTTTTTGTTATTTTCTAAGTCAAGCAATGGATTTTTGTGCTCTTTTTTATTTTTTAATAAATACTAAAAAGTCCTAAATTGTAAAAAAATAAAATAATGGTGTGAAAGTGTGTGCAATTAGGTGATTAACCGTATTTTTGGTGATTTTTCAAGCACAATAGTAGTAATAAATAAATAAAAGCAACATACATGAATCATTAAACTGGCTGGGGCATAAATGCAAATAAAATAAAATTGAGGTGTAGAAAACATGTATCCCAAAAAGTTACAATTGCTGTTCAATTTTTAAATACTAAAATAGATAACCAAAGGTGCGAGGACCTTCCTGCAAAATGCGCAACTCGCTTGGATGGCCATGTAAGATGCGTTAGCAAGGGCTAAAAAGATATTACACTAAAGTATGGGGTCCTACTTGCAAATTACACAAAAGTATTTAGTCTGCTTATAATATTCACAAGACTGAAAATTAAATGCCAAAAATAGGGGTTATGAATGCAATTTACCCCCACTCAGCGCCCCATCTTGTAGATGGGGATTTCTCACTTGACACGCGTCAAGCCCACGATGCGTCAAGATTAGAACCCCTAGATGGGATCCTACGACTGATACCCAGTATATCCAATGCATGTGGCTGTAATTTGAACGAGGCTGATGATCCAACGGTTGGAGGGATGCTTGGAAGAACGACCGAAGAACTAGTCCAAGACGAGCTTCGATCTGACCGTGTGCAGCTCCGGTGATATGGGGACTCTTTGATGGATGCTTCACGTTCCACTCGACGCCCAGAAATTCCCATAACCTTCAAAAATGCCCGAAGACCCCAGGTTGACCCCTGGAGCTCAATAGTCTCCAGCGAGGGTCTTGGGTGTTGTTCTTTGCTTCAGATGGGGTTCAGGCACCCCCTTCAGCATCTGCATAAGATAGAGAGGATGCATCTAGGGATGGCAGGGATGATGGCCATTATTTGGCGGAGGTCGGAGATGTGGTTTTACGGTGAATAAAGGAGCCCTAGATCTTTTGCAAGGGGTTAACTACATATTCAATCTAAATACGCAACTAAATGATGAAATGAAAGCATAAAAATAATTCTAAGAACTACAACTATCTAATGGGCTAAGGAAAACGTACCTCGCTCGACCGGAGACTGAGAGGTTGACTTCAACGTTGACTTCATCGGAGATTGGCTGGGACGCGCTCCTACTCGCCCCTCCATGCTGCAAAATGCTGATGAACATGTTGTCACCATGTTCTATCCATAGGACAAGGTTTGAGGGGCGAAGCATAGTAAAAGTGGACCAAAAAAACAGAAGAAGAAGGGCTTACTTTTATACAAGTGGTGAAGGAGTTAGGTTCGAGGAAAGATTTCTTGCGCATGAAGGAGATCTCGGGGAAGAGGGGTGCTCGGCATGGATGGGAGATGTGTAGAGAACAAACCTCATGAAGGGTCAAATCAACATCGAGTGATGAATCAATGGGTCTAAATATGAGAAGAGAGGGAGGAAGTTAGATCTGGCAAGGCTAGGGGGTCAGATCAGATAGCTAACCGTAGTCAACACACGGAATCACCTAGTTGGTCCACGTGGACCAACCAGGAAAAACCAACCTAAAAAGATTTGTAAATTCAATATTAAATGTAAACAATTTTATTATATTTAAGTTAAAAAAATAAAAAAATGTTTATTATTTTATGTAGTATATTATTATTATTTTTATTATTTTTCAAGGTTATTTATTACAAGTTAATTTTTAGGGTTTTTTATAAGCATATTTATCTATATTTTGTATATTTTATTTTATTTTGTATTTTAGATTTTATTAATTTATTTTCTTTTTATTAAATTATAACTTATTTTTCTAACAAAAATACATTTTTATTTTATTTTTATGATTTAATATGTATACTTAAATAATATAAGTATATATTATATATGTATAATTATTGTATATTCATCTATGTATTTAGTGCACATATTTTATTTTAATGATTTCTTTATGGTTTTATTTTAGTTTTAATATGTACATTTGTTATAAATAATATTTATAAAATTATAAAAATAACAAAAAATAAATAAAATGAATATGTTATTTGAGTATATTGTACAATAGGGGTCCAAAACCTAACTTTCGCACCCTAACTCCAAAAAGTATGAAACTACCTTCATTAAATAACTTATTAAAAGTTATATACATTAAAGATGATTTTGATACATTTTGAGCTTTTATTTAAGAGATACTGGTCTGGGAATTTGGGATTTTGACTTTTTTTTCTTTAGAGTATAAAAGGTACACCGTATATTATTTTTGTATGAAATTTATATTTTTTTATATATTATTATCTACATCTTTCATGTATAAAGTTTCTTTATTTGAGATATAAATAATAAATAATAAAATAATCTCAAAAATAAATTATTGACGAATAAATAAATAGGATTTTTATTGTATTACTGGCCCTTATGACCCCCTACTTTATTCCTTATCGGCCCAGTCATCAAGATGCCTAGGTCTCAGGGTTTAGGGTCATGAAATACCATTGGCATTTTATTCTTTTCTTTATTCTATAAATTTGACATTAAAAATAAAATTTTATATATTATTTATACAAAAAAGAATGAATGTTAATTTATGTAAATTAGGGTTATTTACCTACATTAGATAGGGTTTTTAGGGCCAAAATGATAGAATAAACCCATGAGGGCGTGGCCTACACTTAGTAGTTCAAACCAAGTCAGATGCTCCACACAAGGTGGGAACATCGTGCTCGACAAGGCCCTACTCGTTCACGTATGATAGAAGTGACAATACTTCACCGTCTTAGGTGATAATCAAAGCACCATAGATAAGGATTTGCGCTCTATTCCCTAAGGGTCGTGCCTCACTCGGTCTGAAATGTACCTGAAAATAATGAGAGCTTTATGAACCCAAAACAATGATGTCCATTATCAATTTTATTCAAGGTTAAAGTTTTATTTGTATTCTCCTTATTTTAATTTTTGGGTTTTCATTTTTTGAGTATTTTTCAAAGAAAGCCACCTAACATTTTTTGTATTTTTTCTTTCACCCTAATATGTTCAAAAACAGAGAGAGGAAGCAGAAAAGCAATGCAAGTCATCACTAAGATGGAAATCTCGCCTTAGTGAATAATGATGCATGTATAGTTAAAATTACTTACAGTGCTTCCCATCTCTCTCCATGCGAGATGCAAAATAGAATATATAAACCTATTCTATATTTACGATATGCAAACGGTAGAATGCACCCTAAACAAGAATTGCAAATTATTGTTAAGAACCAAATCCTACTTATTTAGAAATGAGATCCAAAAGTCCATCCTCTGAAGCTCGTCGGTGCCCGCTACAACAGGTCCTACAAGCGTTGTATAGAGCTTCTCTCTATGCTCGATCTCAAGCCCAAATAATCAACAATTAAATTTGACTAAGTTCGAACATAAAGAACTAAAGGAACATGCTTCTTTTAGGTCTTTGGATCTACTTTATCATGCAAGCAATCATAATGTATAAGGGATCATTCCACAAAACAAATGAAACAAAGGAAGAAAGCTCAAATTGTGTGAAACAAAATAAAAGAAAGGTGATAAAACTGAAAAATCGCTTCGAGGCCCTAGGTGGATAGACACCTGGGCACTGGACCTCGCTATGTATAGCAGTGTCCAAATTATTACAAATTAGTTTTAGAAATAAAATAAAATCTCTGTCACACAAAATGAAAATAAAATCTAAGGTCGGGTTGCTCTTCTCCTTCTTCCTTGCTCCTTTCTTCTACTCTCTCTTGGTTGGCTCACAAGTAGAAGTCCAACCTCTGCTCGCCTTGGGTGTGTCCACCTCCTAAGAGATAGATGTCGCCAAACGATCCCGTACAAGAAAGATCAACAAGAAAATATGGGTTAGAACAGTAAAATAATTATCAAAATAAATTAATTAGAAAATAAAGAAAAGTAATGTGCAACTATATATACAAAATGAGCTACAATTCGTTGCTCCCCGATAATGGTACCATTTGTTTATCTGAGGATAATCCCAAGAGCGGTCCACACAAGGCAGGACCAACAGTCGCTATGTCAACCTCTCTTGAAGACCAATCGGCTAAGCAACAATTAATCCACAAATAATAACGAAGCAATTAAAGCAAAAAGGATGTGGATTAAAGTTTACTATACCCTACAAACATGTGTATAGTAGACAAGCAGGTTGGGGACGAACTAAGGGAACACACGTGTGACACGTGTATATTATTTATGAATAAATAAATAAAAAATATAGGTATAGATTTATATAGGTATGCACATTATTTATTTAGGTTTTTGTGAGTTTTTTTTATTTTTTTAGTTTTTAATGTATATGTATATTTAAAATAATTATAAAACTTTATATTAATTATGAATATTATAACTTGCATATACTATATATAGATTTATAATATACTATAGGGTAATATAATTATAAATATAGGTGAAAATAGTGAAAAATAGCTTAATAAAGTGTTTTATATTTCTATATTTTCTACTTTTTTATTTTTCAAGTAATTTTGCTAATTTCTAGGTATTTTAAAGTCCAAAATATCCCAAACCAAGGTTTAAGTAAATAAGGAAGAATTTATTTGAGATTTAAAAATAGTAAAAATCCTCAAAATTTTTCGAAATAAATTTTAATATATACATATATATAGATAAAAATACATAACAAAGATAAATATTTTTGGGATTTTTGATGATTTTTGATATTTTTATAAGATTTTGGAGCTTTTTATTTTTTTCTCATTTTCTTTTTCTATTTTTAGGGGTTTTTAGTGTGGGGGTACTAGATACTGTAATAAATACATACTATTTTTTAGGGAATTTTTAAACTTGTTTTATATTTTTTTTGATTTTTTAAGGTAAATAGGGAATATACATGCATTATCTATTTTTTTTAGTAAATAGGATAAGGGCAAAATGCAAAATTAATTACATGTCGTGAACAAGCATATATCCTGATACCTCATCCTATTGTTTCGTAATGTTTGGAGCATGGATTGTGTTTATAAAAATTAGACAAACAGACACAAAAATACTTGAACTAGTAGGGGTATATTTGCAATTAAACTAAAGGTCAAGAGGCATAATACAAATAACCCAAGTTGATAACTAATATAAAACTTAATATAAAAACATATTTATAGGAACCAACAAGGGTTTACATGTAAAATTTTTTAATTAAAGTGTAGTTTCATGTGATTGGCAATAAATGTTTGTAATATTTAAAGTACTCGAGGGTGTTTATGCAATGTGTACACTATTTGTTTATATGATACATAATAGGATCGATTACAAATGACAAAAAATGGTCGGGGTTCTTGAAGTTTACCCACTTATGTGCCTGGATCTAGTTGTTCCCCGATTGACGCGTGTCTGATTATGCAGCCCTGGATGCACACCGTTTCAATTAAAATCAAGGGCCAGGAATAGACATGGACCCTTGTTCTTGATCCTACGGTGTTGGATACCTTAGGAAGAATACAGATGAACTCGTTGTAGGGCTTGCATCTTCTATCGACTCCCGACATCTCCGACAATGACTCGTCCATCTGATGATGGCCAGAGATCGTTGACGTGTCCCCATAGGTGCTAGTGGCCTCAAGTGAGTTTGATGGGGTTCAGAGACCCCTAATGGCTCTAGATGACCTAGAGCTTCATCCAGATGCTTCAACCGCTCTAAGAGGGTCTATTGGGTCCAAGACTTTCACCTGATGAATCTCCATTTTATCAACTTTATTCTACCATTTTGGCCTTAAAAACCCTAGCTGATGCATGTAAATAGCCCTAATTTGCACAAATTAACATTCATTCTTTATTGTATAAATATTGTATAAATAATGTTTCTAATACCAAAATTATATAAAGAAAAGAGAAGAAAAAGAATAATATGACCCTAAACCCCGAAACCTACGCATCTTGATGAATGGGTCTACAAGGAATAAAGAAGGAGGAGATAAGGGTCAATAATACAATAAAAATCCTATTTATTTATTCATCAATAATTCGTTTTTGGAACCTATTCTATTTTTTATTATTTATACCTCAAATAAGGAAACTTTGTCCTTGAAAGTTGTAAATAATTAATGAATCCACGATTCATCACCTTTATTCTTTTATTTTAGCTTCATTTCCATAGTCAAACACTTGTAAATACCCACTAAGTCTATGAATTTACCATTTTGCATGCATTTGTTAAATATACATTTTTAACACTTTTTGTACATAAACAAAAGAATAAAGAAGAAAAGAAAAAGAAAAGAAAATAAAGGATGTGTTTATGTAATAAATATAGACTGACCTGAACCTCGAGAGAAGGTCAAGACTTGACCTGATCGACCAGGAATAAAGTAGGGGGAGATAGGGTCTGCAATTCAAAAATCCAAAAATATTTTGTAAATATTTTTTCTGTATATTTGTATAAAACTTATAGTATTTTATTTGTACATAAATTTACCTCAAATTAATTAATTTTGTAAACAAAAGTTGTAAATAAAAATGTGTTGTAAATAATAAAAATAATTGTAAAATAATGTACATATTGCAAATAATCACATCAGAAAAAGCAACAAAGCAATAATTGAAATACAAATCCTGGCTCCATAAGAACTCAAATTAAATTAAAATCACTTCCATTATAGTTTAAATTAAGTTATCTTTCAAATGATTGTGGTTTCATAATTTTTGGAGTTACGGTTAAAAAGTCGATTTTCTAGGGTGTTTTGTGCAATTTCACCACTTATATTTATGCATAATTATTCATATTTATTTTTAATGTACACAATTATAAACATTATTTTCAATAAAAATAAATTAAAAAATATAAATAATAATAATAAATTTAAAAAAATAAAATATAAAAATTGTCTTCTTATTTGTACATGTATATATTGTATTATATGTACATAATATTTGTATACAACTAACTTCCTTATATTAAAATCACAAAAAATAAACATCTAACATTAATTAATTTAATTTAATTATGAATTTTGTATTTAAATTTAATTATTTAATTCATTTATTTGATTTAAAAACCTACCTTCTATATAAGATATGATTACATACCTTTAATAACCACCATTAATGTGGCTAATTAATTTTTGTAAATTTATTTATTTATTTATTTTATTTAAATTTGAAATCCGTAATTAATGATTAGGCTTGAAATCTAGACTGATTTATAGAATGAATTAATTAATTTGTTTAATTATTTTATTAATTCTACCAATAAACACCTTCCTTAAGTGTATACACCTTCTTTTTTATTTTTCTCCTCTTTTTAATGGGCTCCTCCTCCTTCGTTATTCATTGATCAATCTTTGATGGAGAGGAGCCCGATCTTCGAGAGCTTTCTTGTTGAATAAGGGTGCCCAGCCTCCGAGCCGTCCGATGATAGCCCGTCAGCCCTCGTAGGCCATCACAGTATTTCCGAACCCTGAGGTGAGATCCGTTTTATTTCCCGTCTTTGTCTTAGATAAATCATAGAGTAATTTTTTTATTTTGTGATTAATCTTTAGGTATCAAAATCCTAAAAAATTCCACCGCCTATTTTCGATCCGACATCGGAATTTTCCATCTCATTTTCGTGTCCCCCCGTTTCCACATTCTACCTCACGTAATCTTCCACCTCCGGTCACGCACGGTAACCGGAGCCACGGATCCATTCTTCCGCATCGCAAGATCCGACCCATTCACCAATCCCATTTGTTTATAAATAAAAAATAAAAAAATATAAAATTATTTTTCATGTTTGTCTAACATTTGTTTTGCAGAAAAATAAAAAACACAAATAAATTTAAAAAAACTATTTTTTACTTCTGTTTACATTTCCTATTTAAAAAAACATTTTTATTAGCAGATCTGTATACAAATAAATAAATAAATAAACAAAACAAAGGAAGAGCAGGTCACGAGGCCACCCGCCCCAACGATCGCGGCCCTCCACGACCTCTGTCCGCCTCCGCGCAGAGGCGTCGCCCGAAGCTTCCAAGCCTCCAGCGGCACCGTACACCCCCCGCCGCGAAACCCTCCGCGCCTCTGCTCCGATGGCCTGCCGCTCCATGCCCGCGCTCCTCTCCTGTCCACCCACGCTGGGCGCGACCCCCTCCACCAGGTCCGCAGCACCCCCGCGACCTCCGGTCGAATCCTGTACTTGCCCGCGGCCGGTGTTCCTCCGCCGTATGCCCCTCCTCAAGGCGGCGATCCCGTGCCCGCACTCTGCCCGAAGTTCTCCACTAGACCAGCTCCCGGGCGACTCCGTACGGCGCAACCCCTCCAGCCCAGAGCCTTCCAGAACGGTGGCTTCTGCCCTCAGACCTCCCGCCTAGCCGCGCGCGTCGTCGTGTGGCACAACCCTGCAACACCGCTCTTGACCGCCTCTGCCCGAAGTTCGCCTCCAGTCGTCGCCCACCGGTCGCGCCCTCCTCCGCGACATCCACCTACGAACGGGCCTCTCCTCCGATCGCTGCGCGAGCTGTGCCTCTGTCGATCTCCAATGCCGCTTGTGCCCTTCCCAGTGGCGGTGGAACCCATATCTCCTCTTTTGAAGACACGAAGAGAAACCTAGGGTTATTATTTTATTTAAGAAAATTACAGATACACCCTAGGAACTTTTCAAATTTGCAAAAGATCCCTCACCTCAGAAATATCTTTGGGTAAATGTCACGTTCTCTCCCGTAAATTTATGTTTTTATATTCAGTGTAAAAACTTTATTTATTTACAGTTTTAGTCCCTGTTTACCCAGACTGCTTATTTGCATGTTCTTCTTGATTAAATAAATGTTTTTATTAGTCGAAAAATTCTCAAAAAAATTGTATATGTTATTGATGTAGTTTTTATCATTGTTTAAATTTTTCATTCTTCCCGAAATTAGAAAATTCATAAAAATTCGAAAATTTACCTAAAAATTCCAAAAAAATATTGTAGGTGTATTTTGGTGTCTTTTAATTTCTATCCAAATTTTGTGCTTAGATCATTTAAAACCAAAAAAATATGAAAAATGAAAAATCTTAAAATAATTTTAAAAAATTCTAGAAAAATTGAAAAAATATGATTCCATTCTCTGTTTGTAGATATTTATTTGTAGTTTAGCTCAAAAATAATTTCCAGGAGTATTGTGCACTTTATTTTTAAGTTGCAAAATACTCTTGGTTGTGCATTGCTTTCTTTATTTTTCATTGTTTGATTTTTATAAAATTATAAAAACATCAGAAAAACTTGAAAAAGTACCAAAAATATTTTAAAATATATAAAACATAAAAACATTATCTTCATCATTTTCTGAGCATTTTTTATTATTCTTAAAAATACAAAAAGAGTGTGTGTGCACTTTTATTCCTTTGTGCTTATTTTGAAAATAAAAAAATAAAAATTCAAAAACCACTAAATATTTCATTTTCGAAACTTGATTACATAGTTGTTAAATCGTGCTCCTTGTGTTCAACCATAGTCACTATATAAGGTAAATAGAATAGCGAAACCGTTAACATTTGCTTTGTTTGATATTTTTCTTGAGTGGTTTAAAATATTTTTCCGTTGACTGCGCATGGTGATTCGGGTCACAATGATCCTTGATTATTACACACTTAACCCGAGTTGTCAGGTACGTCATCAGAATGGCACCGTTGCCGAGGAGCATGGCTTTGTAGTCATTTTTCATTTTTGCTCAATTTTGTCTGTAAATATTATAACTGTTTTCTGGCCATCGTCTGCTTTAATTTTTGTGCGAGGAACCGCTTGGAGGACGATTCGGATTCTTTTTGGAGGACTCACACAGAAGGAAGAGCAGAAGAAGAGAAGAAGATAGTATTGATATTTTAGAGAACAATTTGACATTATTGTAATAATTTAGAACTGTGAACTATAGTTGGACCTGGATATTTTAAGGTTTGTTTTGCCAAGTGTCGGTACACTTAGGGGACCTCATCACTGTTTTTCGTATTTTCTTGATTTCATCGCCATAACTATCTATTTGATTCTCGTGGTTTTTATCTCCTAGACATAGGATTTTTTGTTGATTGTGACGTAAATAGCTAAGGTCCAACACCTAATAGATTATGTGTTCCTATAGAACGTAATTGGACCTTGCTAAAAATTAAATTTAAAAATTTAACTTAATTGTTTGAGAGGCCACGTGCCGCTAGAGGTCATATACAGTGCGTGTAGGATCCATTGTGGCAGACACCGATCGATATCTGAGATCGCACTCATGCCTCTCTCTCTCTGATTAGTTAGCTATCTATTTTTCACGATCAACAGAAGCTGCTCGTCTAAGGTCGATTTCCTCGTGCATCATATAGTTAGTTTACTTTCTGTATTTAATTTATACACCGATCATATTCCATTTAGAATGATGAAGCAAGGTATGCATTTCTATCTCTGCATGCATAATCGTGTTTGAACGTGCATTAGCTTTCTCGATTTCCTCCCCCAGTTTTTGGACTCAAGTTAATAAAAGAGTAAATCGGAAAGTTCGTTATGCGTTATTTTTGAAAAAAAACAAAAAAAATAGAAAATCAAAAATAAAAAATGGGACTGCTAATTGAACTTTACTCTGAAATTGAACGTAACTGATTCCTCATTGTATTGGGAGAGCAATCTCGTCATTGTTTGCACTTTTAATTGCTCGCGTACACACTAAGGAGTAGCGCCCAAATCCCATTAAGCCTCCTAAGTGTTTGTACAACTTTTGTCTGATTACTAAACTCTAAAATTGAAAAGATAAAAGACCAAATCTCATGGCCTTCACATTGCGTAGAGTTGGTGAATTTGGGGTTTGCATTGTGTTTGTATGTCTTTGATGTGAGTCGGTTACAATCATCTTTGATTCATTAACAGTCACCTTTTATCTCTCTCTTCTATCCCACCCTCCCTCCCTTCATGATGGGTCACACTCCATTTCAGCTGGATTTTGTGGCTTCTTCATTTCACGCCCATCATTCCCACCCACTCTCTTAGAGGTCGTAACCCCAACCGACATCCCATCTTTTCCCTCTCCATTCCCACCCTCTCCCATTCGGGACATGCTGTGAGTGAAGTCCGAGGAGATCAAATTGACCAAATATGAGACCCGGGCAATTACCTTGCTGAGATGAGAGTGCATTCCATATGCGATCATATGAAGTAGTTGCCAGCTTTAGATGACTTCTATCCTGAGATGATGGATGGGTACACAGATCAGGAAGCATAGTCCGCTTCTACTTTGAGACCCTTCATTCTGGATTTAGAGTTCATTGATCTACTGCCGAAGTTTTCAGGGGAAGTGCACGAGGAGCCATATTTGCATATCGATGAGTTTGAGGAAATTTGTGGATTACGATCATATTCTGATATCACTTCTGAGAACCTGATGTTCATTTCCTTCCCATTTACACTTTAGAGTAGAGCCAAGATTTGACACAGACGATTGTGAAGGAAGTTTGCTACGTGGGGAGATTTACGATCATTATTTTTGCAGAGATTTTACCCCCCAACATAGAGCAGAGATGATGCGGTCTTGTATTCGTGATTTTTCAGTTGACCCTCAGGAGCCATTGATAGATTCATGGTTGAGGTTATGTGATCTTTTGATTCGATTTCCAGATCATGTATTTTCGATGACTGACCTTATCCACATCGCCATGAGGGGGAGGACCACCGATCAGATTACATTAGTCATTACATCGTATGGTGGTTCACACCACAGTCCCGACCTGGATTTATTTGAGACCATCTTGGGAACTCTTTTAGACATCCCATTTTCACGAGATGATTTATTCAGGACAACACACGAGGGAGATATGACAGCAGTTGAGTGTGTGGCACTTTATGCTGATTTTGATAGCACACACCAATTAGAGGATTTAGATGCTACTACTTTTCATATGATGGATGTGTTGATTACCACTGTGAGTTCCCAGAGACGGACATTAGTCGAGTACCCGTTGGATTTAAAGTCAGATTTTGAGCCAGTCCCGCACTTTCACATCGATGATTCTTGGATTCTAGATCTTTTAGTATCCCAAGAAACAGAGGGGGATCCCGCATTTCAACTGTCCTTAGAGTCATTTCAATGTCCATATCCAGTTGATTCAGTGTCTTTTCTTCAGGAGATATTCTCATATTCAGAGATACATTTGGATTCATCTCAACATAGAGAGCATGACGAGGGGCCGATTTTTTATTTGGCAGACCTTGATAGTCCCATATTTGAGCCATCTGTCCTCCCATTTGATGAGGTCGATACATTTTTAGAGGACATGATATTTGACAACATTGATCACCAATTTCATGATGATTCAGCATTACTCCCCGAGGGTTATCTGCGGAAGGATGCCACGGAACATGTGTACTCGGTTTCACTTTTTGGGAGTGCATTTTATTTGTCGGATCATGAGACCGAGTCTTCTGATATTTGTGATCATGGGTTTGATTTTTCTCTCCTCGACGACCCTTGCGAGGATGACCCAATCTTTGAGGTATTCGACGATTTCACTGATTTGTCTACATTATATGCATTGGGTATCAACCTTTTTAGTGTCTCCTGATCTTGATCTTCCTTATCTATTCGAGACGGTGATTAATGTGGAGGATTCCCTGATATATCCTTCCTTCTCCACGTTCGATTTCTTCGGCTCCATCCTTCCACTCCATTTAGACCTTGAGCCGATGATTTCTTTTGTGATACCGGAGTATGATCATATATCATCTTCTTTTTTCCAATAGCCGACACCCACTTGAGTGCATATTCAGGTGTCGCTCTCGACCATACTGAGTCTGTTGTTGTTCTCTCACCGAGACAACAATAGCAGTATGGTATTCGGATTACAGATGCAGTCCTGAACCTTGATACTGCGTTATCCTAGTATTTGCGCCCAGCTAGGGGCGTAAACTCTAGCGCTTGTTGAGAGGCACCTCAACATTGTTCCATTGTCTAGATCCATTCTGTCCATATCGTACACTCTTTTGTCTAAACACCCTATCTCTATCTCATGATTATGTTATACTTAGGGTGTACTTTACCCTAAGTATAGGGGGGGTGTTAGACTTGTGATTATTCTTTTGATTCTTTTTACCATATTTTGCTACCTATACTTAGGGATATTTTACCGTAAGTATAGGAGAGGTAAACTCTGTACATTCTACTCCTCGGTTTTGCCCTTGTATACCGTATTCTATACTTAGGATTACTTGATCCTAAGTATAAGGGGATCATCGACTTCTACTGATTGTATTCTTTCATTCATCGTTGTAGTATACTATTCTTTTCACTTTTCTATACTTAGCACGAGTTATGTCTTCCTTTGCAGCTCTTTGATCACTATGAGGACATAATTCGAGCTAAGTATAGGGGGTGTCGTGCATATTGTATATATACTTTAGCAATAACTCGTACTTTCATATTTTTAATATGATTAAAATACTGTATAGATACTTGTAAAAAACTAACTAATAAAAGATGAAAAAAATTCCTCAAAATTCTTTTTGTATATACTGATTAATAAGTCAGGTTAAAATATTTTGAAAAATATTTTGAAAGAATTTTGAAAATCTATTTGAAGAATCTTTTGAAAAATATTTCAAAAATATTTGAAAAATATTTTCAACCTTTGTAAAAATATTGTGATTTGTAAAAAAATTTCAGTGTAAAATAAAATTATTTTGTAAAAACTATTTGCAAATGTTTTGAAAATGGATGAAAAATTATGTTGAAAATCTATATATACTGTTTAAAAAATGTTTGAAAAATAATTTTCAAGTGCTTGTAAATGTTTATAAAATTGTTTTGAAAAATTATTTTGGACTATAGTTTTCAAAATTATTTGTAAGATTATTTTCAAATAAGTTTGAGGAAAATATGCATCACAAAAAAATATAAAAAATCCAACTATATATATACTTGTATAAATTACTCAAGTTGTAAATCCTTGCATCTGATTCTTGTAAAATTATTAACTCAATCTTGTTTAAATATGTATCTCATCCCTAACCTTAAAAAAATTGTGTATATATTTGTATATATTACTAACTATTTGCATTTAAAAAAACGTTTTGTATGTGCATCATTTTTTTCAAAAATCCAGAAAAAAGTTCAAAATTTGACAATTATTTCACAAAAAGATTTTGTTTTATTTTCTTTACATTGTACATATCTCTTGCATTAGCATGTGCATTTTTCAGGATAGTATTGGCATTTAACTAAGTTTGGGATAAATTTGAAGAATGGAGCTTAGTTGGACCTTAATCACTTAATTTCAGAGGAACCTTATAAGAACTGGAGTTAAGACTTTTCAGGTCCTAGTGACTTAATTCTTTGAGTACATAAGACTATGTTCACATGTCATCTTGATAAGTCTAAGTAGAATATTTAACAGCACACACATGATTTTTTCAGACCGTGGCTTACCTTGGACAAAGCACTCTACACGTAGCTCTTCATGGAGAAGGCAGTGAGGGGGCAGAATCTTTTGGCTTGGGTAGCATACGAGGGTAGTACATCTAGGCAGAACCTCTCATCCTCCTCTAGGGAGGAAAGTGCGTCTCAACCTGGTTTGGCGATGTTGAGGTCTAAAGACAGGATGCTGTGGGGTTGCAATAATGCTTCAAAAGAGGGATAGTCTACTGAGTCAAGAGGAAAAACTCCTTATGTACATGTTGTACCTTGTATATATATTTTAAAAAATGTAGAATCTCCTAAAGTGGACAAGCCTAATAGAAAAGTAAAATGCATGTCGGAGTGTATATACAAGTGAAAAAGAAGAAGAAGAATAGCTTCAAAGTCAAATGTTTGTAAACTTGCAGCAGATGACATGGCTACATTGGTCATGCATCCAAGGATAGGTAACTACACTGGTTACTGTCCATTCTCTTCTCCATCCCCTCTTCTTGAGCCGGTTGTACTTGAACTTAGAAGGGAATATCCCCGCTCCTCGAGGAAAGAGTTTTCAGACCAGGGGATTAGAGATACCTTGTTGAGAGAGGTTGTTTCTTTGCTACTTTTGAGATGAGGGGCTATATTTCACTTACACCGTACAAGTAAGAATTTATAGTCATACGAATGTGTGTATGTAGACTTGTTCTGATCTGACTATTGAGGAGACCTGAATAGGAGTCTTGTGGAACTTAAAGGTTGTTAGGTTCTAAATTCATTTCCCATTAAGGTTCTGATACACTAATAATCCAAAGGTCTGACAGAGCTCCATACTACATTTTTATGAAGATAAGTTTAAAAGTCAACATTGTTCTAACTTCTTTCCTTTTTCTTTTCTTTATTTTTGTTTTCACTTATTTTCTAAATAAGTGTTTGCTAAGGGACTAGCAAAGGTAAAGTATAGGGGAATGATGAATCCACAATTCATCGCCTTTGTACTTTTATTTAAGCTTCATTTCCATAGTTAAACACTTGTAAATACCCACTAATTCCATGAATTTATCATTTTTCTTGCATTTGTTAAATATACATTTTAACACTTTTTGTACATAAATAAAAGAATAAAGAAGAAAAGAAAAGAAAATAAAGGATGTGATTATGTAATAAATACAGACTGGCCCGAACCCCGAGAGAAGGTCAAGACTTGACCTGATCGACCAGGAATAAAGTACGGGGAGATATGTCTGCAATTCAAAAATCCAAAAATATTTGTAAATATTTTTCCTGTATATTTACATAAAACTTGTACTATTTTATTTGTACATAAATTGACCTCAAATTAATTATTTTTGTAAACAAAAGATGTAAATAAAAATGTGTTGTAAATAATAAAAATAATTGTAAAATAAAATAATGTATATATTGCAAATAATCACACTCGAAAAAAGTCATGAAGCAATCATTGAAATACCAATCCCGGCTCCATACAAACTCAAATTGAATCAAAATCACTTCCACTATACTCTAAATTAAATTATCTTTCAAATGGCTGTAGTTTCATAATTTTTGGAGTTACGGTTAAAAAGTCGATTTTCTAGGATGTTGTGCAATTTCACCACTTACATTTTTGTATAATTATACATATTTATTTTTAATGTACATAATTGTAAATATTATTTTCAATAAAAATAAAATAAAAAATGTAAATAATAAAAAATTTAAAAATATAATATAAAAATTATTTCCTTATTTGTACATGTGTATACTGTATTATATGTACATAAAATTTGTATACAACTAACTTCCTTATATAAAAATCACAAAAAATAAATATCTAACAATAATTAATTAATTTAATTTAATTATGAATTGTGTATTTATATTTAATTATTTAATTCATTTATTTAATGAAAAACCTACCTTGTATATAAGATATGATTACATACCTTTAATAGCCACCATTAAGGTGGCTAATTAATTTTTATAAATTAATTAATTAATTTTATTTAAACTGAAATTCATAATTAATGAATGAATTAATTATTTTATTTAATTATTTATTAATTCCACCAATAAACACCTTCCTTAAGTGTACATACCTTCCTTTTTTATTTTTTCCCTCTTTTTAATGGGCTCCTCCTTCGTTATTCGTTGATCAATCTTTGGTGGAGAGGAGCCCGATCTCCGAGAACCTTCTTGTTGAAGAAGGGAGCCCAACCTCCGAGCCTTTGACGGGTCGCGTACCTACCCTTTCTAGTGTGGTCTAATTGACTATTTTCGTTACAATCGGATAGATCCGCATCGATCAAAAATAACCGCACGGATTGATTAAATCGTCGAATGAATTAACGCGTGGTTTTATGTTTATTTAGCCTGGGCAAGCCTCAGGGTCGACTCAAAGAGTAAAGGAATAACTCGGGATCAAGTTAGATGGATTAGATTACGGTCTTCCAAGTGGGATTTTATTTATATTTTTTATGCATTAAAAATGACAAATGCAATGATGCTAATGAACTAGATTACTAAGAAAACCATCAACTTAGCCAAATTTAATTTTAATGTGAAATTAATGCAAATTGACCAAATTGTATTTTTTCTGTAAACCTAATCCAATAATGAATGCAAATGTATTTTTTTTGGAATTTTTGCATTTAAAATGCATACATGAAAAATACAAACTTTTTGAGGTTTTTATACAATTTTTCATGCAAATGATATGCAAAAATTATGAAAATTTTATTGGAAGTTAAATACAATGAAACTAAGCTACACTAATTTTTTTTAAGAATTTTCTGACACTTTATGATTTTTTTATGAATTTATTACTGAAAACAGAGTGACTACAAGTCTTTATACTAATTAATCCACAAAATAAAATTATCCAGAGAATGAATTATCTCAAATAGATGTTTTAAAAAGGAATCCAGGAGAGCTGAAATTTCTCAAAAATAATCTTCGAGGATTTAATTAAAAATCAATTACCTATGTCACCCTAGAATTTATTCTATGCGAACGACAACTTCAATTTCGATAAAACTAGGCTAGTAATTAAAGCATAATTAGATGCATCATTCACAATTTTTTCACAATTGTTGGAGCTATATATAGGCCTGTGCGAATTTCAGAGAGTAAATGGGTAAAATACCATTGATTTTCAATCTCTGAATTTTAATAAATTATCAAGTGCTCATAAAAATACAAATAAATAGTTAAAATGTTCAGAATTAATTTGTCAACAATATGCTATTTTTGTATTAAAAATTGATGCAAAAATACTGTCCAAATTGATAGGTAAATACATGAGTATCCGTGCAATATAGAACTGAAAAAAACAACTGAAAGGTGCCTAAGGGCACTTTTGCAATTTTAGAAACTAGAAAGGATGCAAATGCAAATTTCACATTATATAACAAAAGAATGGACCTTCCTTTTCCTGCTAGGGCACAATGAACGGGCGACGACTAGGGCGTGAGGGGCGGCTTGGCGCGCGGCGGCGCACGGTGGGAGGATAAGGCGGCTGGGGCGGCCAACGTGGGCGGAGATGAGGAGGACGGCGGGCGGAGCTCGGGGGGCGGTGCGCACACGTGCCTGGGCGGCGCGGTTGACGCGCGGGGCACGGGCACGTCGATCGGGTGCGCGGGAATGGCGGGCCGGAGGGGAGTCCGCGGCGGCGGCGAGAGGGAGGCCTGGAGGCGGCTCGCAGCCGGGGGTGCACGTGGAAGAGGCCGGAGCTTGGCCGCGTGGGGTCGGAGGCAATCGCGCGTGCCGCGACGACGGAGACACGCGGGAGGTTGGCGCGGTTTCACACGGCTGTGCGGTGGCTTGCGGCTGGGGCAGCGCCGCTGGTGGCGGTGGTTGCAGCCGGTGCGAGGTGGGCGTGCACCGCGGGCGGCGCGGGCACGTGAGGTGGCTGGGCACGTGTCGCCGCGGTGAGGTGCAGGCGGTGTCGGGCGCTGATGGGCTGGAGCACCAGCGGCTGAGCGGGAGGACGGCGGTGAAGGCAAGGGGTCCTGGAGCACGTCCTGCATGTTTTTTTTATTTTTTTACTTTTTTTCTTTTGTAATTTTTTTGTGCTTTTCTTTGTAAACAGGAAATAGAAATGTGATAATGATAATAGTGGTGATGGTGATTGAAAGTGATGTTTGTGAAATGTTTGGACGATGGTGGTTTTTGTATGATGATTTGTGTGTGATGTGTGGTGAAAAATATGGTGATAACGATTATGATGTGGTGATCAACAAGGGAAAATGGTTAGATAAAAATAATGTAGAAGATAGAGATAGAGAAATTACCTGTGTTGTTCGTCGGATTGTGGAGCCACGTCGTGCGGCTTCCGGTTGTGGCCTCGATCCGGTTCGACGAAAAATCGGAGAAGCTTTGCGATCTTGATGGGAAGTTCGCTACGCGGATATTAACCGCGGATCTCACCTGCAGGTCGTCGTTGCTCAACGTCTAAGGGGGAGCTGTCACCTCACGGATTAAACGGGGATCAAACCTCTCTAACTCGTAGAACGGTGGATGAGGGAAAATAATAGAGGTGGTGGTGAATAAAAAGGGGAGGAGGAAGTTGGAGAAGAGATGGAAAAAGTGGAGAAAATGGTGGAGGAAGTGGGGAGTTATTGGCTTGGAGTGGAAGAAAAGTAAGGGGAGAAGAGGTAAAAGGGTGTAAAATAAATAAAATAATAAAATAAAATAGTAGGCTATTAAAAATAAATAGAATAATAATAGTAAAATAATAATAATAAATCCGAAAATAATAAAATAAAGGGGTGACCTGTGGCGGCTCCAGGAGCTGCCACATGTCGCTCCCAGAAAATTCAAAAATTATATGTAAAGAAAAATCAAAAAGAAATAACATAATGGATTAAATCAAAAAGTGGTCAACACGAAAGTTGCTCACCTCGAAGAGATCCACAACTTTTGTGAAGGGCCGAAAATCAAAAGAAGTCATATGTACAAAGTGTATTTTTGGGCGATACCTTATAGGTATAAAATACCATATTTTTCTTTTTGCAATTTTTTGTCATTTTTAAATAAGAGAAAAAATAAAATAAAGTGAGAGAAAATATGAAAAGAATATTTGCAACTTAATCTATTTTTTTGGATTTTAATAATTAAGAAAATAAATGAAGGGTAAAACGGTCAATATGTACAATATACAATAGGGGCCCAAAACCCAAGTTTTGCATACGAGCTTCGATTTTAATGAAATTAGTCTTGTTTCGAAGGTCTCTGAATGTATATTACTTTAAAAGTGAGTAGACCTAATTCAGAGGTTGTATGAGAGAGATATGTGTATTCTAAGGTTCATGGTCTCCAACTGGGATTGGGGTTTTATTGGTCAATTTTACAAGTTAGTACTTTTTTGATATTTTTCTTTAATTAGTGTTAGTAATATATACACTATAGAGTTGGTTTTATTGGATTTGGAGTTAGTATAAAATATATACAAATAAGGTTTTTTTTATCTAATATACATGTGAATATTTACAAGTGAAATTGACTTCTTATTTTATGCAAATATGAATGCTAAAATGCAGATGTTATCAATGCATGCATGAATGCTAATTATGTAGTATAAGTAGAAATATGCAACTAATTACTCGGGAACAAAGCTCTATTTTCAACTTTTAGAGTGATGAATCACATATTAATTAACCCCCTATACTTAAACCTTGCTCGTCCTCGAGCAACTAAAATGAAATGCAAGAGTGAAATGAGATTGGGTTCCATACCAAGGTCATGAACAAAAGTTGAAAATGAAGCTTGATTCGACCTTTGGATTAATTGTGTGGCAGAACCTTATTGGGACCTGAACTTAAGACCTAACATACTTCAAGTTCCACAAGTCTTCTATTCAAGACTCCTCAATATTCAGGTCAGAACAAATCCTCAGACGCAAATTTCTGATGACTATGATTCTTACTTGTACTGTATAAGTGAAATGTAACTCTCCACATCAGAAATGGCTAAGAAGCAGCCTCCTCTAATAAGGTAACTCAAATAACCCGGTCCGGTAACTCTTTCCTCGAGGAGCGGGGTATTCCCTTCTAAGTTCAAGTGAGACCAGCTCAAGAGGAGGGGGTAGAGAAAAGAATGGACGGTAGCCAGTGTAGCTACCTATCTCGGGATGCCTGACCAGTGTAGCCAAGTCATCCAGCTGCAGACTTCTTGCTAATATACATACTCCGACAGGTATTTTATTTTCACTTGGACCTATCTGATTTTTTTGGAGTTTTTTTGCATTTTTTTTCTTTTTTTCCTTTTTTTTGAACTATATACAAGGTGCAACATGTACATCAGGAGTTTTTCCTCTTGAGCCAGTAGACTATCCCTCTTTTGAAGCATTATTGCAACTGACAGCATCCCATCCTTAGATGTCAACACCACCAGACTAGGTTGAGATGCACTACCCTCCCTAGAGGAGGACGGATGTTTCCACCCGTGTGCTACTCCAAGCTAAAGGATTCTACCTCCTCACCACCTCATCAATGAAGAGCTACGTGCATTGTGCCTGTCCAAGTTAGGTCATTGTCTAAAAGAATCATGCGTGTGCACGAGATATTCTACTTAGACTAATCAAGATGACATGTGAACATAGACTTGCGGACTCAAAGAATTAATTCACTTGACCTGAGAAATCTTAACTCCAGTTCCTATAAGGTTCCTCTGAAATTAGGTGGATTAAGGTCAAATCAAGTCCTTCCTCAACATCTACTCATAACTTGGTTCAGAACCCACTAGCTTTTCACCTTGCATATGCACGATATGCAGATGAGATGTAGATGACATGCTATGTAGATGAAATGCAAGACTCTTTTTTTAATGCAAGGATGATATGCAAGAGTAAATAAGAAGCCTATTTTCTTTTGTTTTTTTGTGTTTTTTTGTGTTTTTTTGTTTTTTGTTTTTTGGTATACCTCCTATATTACAACAATTTACAAGAGTTTTATTATGCAAATTATACAAGTATACAAATTTTTAATTAATAATTTTTTTATTTTTTTAGTATACCCTAGGTTACAACGTACAAGAGTATTATTCAGATTATACAAGTGTATTTTACAAAAAATATTTCCCCAAATTTTACCCAACCCGTAATTATTGCAAAATATATACAAAAATACACGAAAATACACGAAAGTACGAGCTATGGGTAAAGTATATATGTAATATATACATGCCCCCCTATACTTAGTGTGTGCTATGTCCTCAGAGCACGAAAAACAAGGAAAAAGACATAGTTCATGCTAAGCGTATGAGAGCGAAAATAACAAAAAGTATAGAAGTCGACCAGCCCCCCTATACTTAGGCTCTGGCAACCTAAGTGTAGAAAAAGATCAAAAATGGGACGGACGAGGTTAAGAGGGGAAATGGAGGAATATATACACGGCAGGCATCGGTCCCCCCTATACTTAGGCTCTGGTCAGCCTAAGTATAGGACAGGAATGAGTGTGAGAACCGATGAGATCTAGAGAATATACAACGAATGGTGAAGAGACTCGGGTCACTCACCCCATATACTTAGGATCTGATCATCCTAAGTATAGCTATAAAATGAAATGATATGGAGCTGGGCAAGTGATTTGAATTACTGGTGAGGGAGGGAAAATATATACAAGGAGAATTGAGAATATACATGGATCAAGAAGGTTTGTGACGTAACTTCTTGCAGGATCGAGGAGGTGGGTAATATACAAGTGTGTCGCCGTCGAAATCGTCCTCAGATAAATAGTAGTTAGGTGAAGGGATCATCCAACGAGGGTCGACACACGGCTGCTTGCTTAGATAAGGCTTGAGAACATCCGAGCTGAGCTCACTCATATAAATCACCTTGTCCGAACCCGATGAGGATTCCTCTGAAACTTCTCTGGAATGTTAAAGGAATTTTTTTAGTCGGTTTTCTAGAACCTGAATCATTGAGAGGGAGATGAGAGCGACGCGCCTTGAGAGGTTCGGGGGAACATCTCGAGGAATCAATTCTCAACTTCCTCTCACTAGATAGCCGACTAGAAGAGGGATCAACCGTGTTTTTATGTGGAGTCAATTTAGTCTTGATTATTTCCTTTGAAGGTCTAGGATGTGGTGCAGTGCTGACCATAGGTTCCTCATCAGATGAGTCACCATATAGATTAGTATATTCCTGAAGGGTCAGCACGTGTCTCGAGAAGATGCCAGTGATCTCAGTGGGCTTGACATTATTGAGATCTTGTGTCGAATCATCAAAATGGTCAAGACAATCAGCAAAGGTCATGTCCGACTCAATGATAGCTTCTGATCGTGAGTTCTCCTTAGAAGCTGTCACGGTGGTGGTGCAAGCTGTTGCTGAAGTGGAGGTGTGGGGAGTCTCTGATCCAACGGTCATCCGGACAATCGGTCTCTCAGGTGTAGTATAGAGGTGGGACTCATCTTCCTCTCGATGCTCACGACTGTCAGAGAATGTGCAGGTCACCTTAGAGTAAAGTTTATCAAAGAATGGATGAGGTCGAAGCGCTCCCAATGCTGTAAAATCGATTTCCCGAGTCTCGCAATATATAGTCGCCTTAGCTGAGGTTAAAAACAGCTTCCCGAGAATAATCAGAGACTGAGTGAATTCTCCTCGGTGCTCGATGTCAATGATCGTGAAGTCCACCTGGATTAGAGCACCTTGGAAAGTAACGACGACTGAAATATTTCCTCTAGACCGTTTGATGGATCGATCAGCCAGCTGAACGATCTCTCTCGACTTTCTGATTGGCCTGAGTTTGAGCTTGTCAAACACAGAGGTCATGAGGATATTTATCAGGGAGTCATCATCGATTCTTGCATGTGTAAAGATGGTGTCTTTGATTTCACATTCAACTCGGGACAACCACATCACTCTATGGCTCTTGTTCTTTCTCCCCATCACCAAGGAGGTGGTCATAGACACTATGTGTCTTTCAGTCCTTGTCCTCTTATTACCCGACCTCTTGGGCATCAATTTACTTCTCACAAATCGTTTGAGGTCCGGAAAATGATCTATGGCCTTTATTAAGAGAAGATTAAAAATCAGTTCTTCATCGAGTGCTTCCCTTAGGGCAGGATCCAATTTCTTTAGGTCTTTTTATTTTCAATTTTTATGTGATTTTTTGGTTTTTCAATTTTTTTGGTATTTTGTATAGATGAGTGATCATACTCAAGATTGGAAGGCAGGGGGTTAGTAGAAGAGGGAGATAGAATAGACTCTAGCTGTACAGAAGATGTGGGTTCCCTAATGCTTGCTTGGTTTTCAACATCATATCTACTTACGTCCTTTTCCACTTTCATTCTCAAGCTGGCAGAAATCGAGTTCAATATTTCTATGACATCTCTCAACTTATTACCTAGTGTTTCATTTTTCTCAATAAGTCTGGAAATGTCATCCTCCAAAATGTTCTCATGGCAAATCATGGGAGGGTTCTGCTCAATTGGAGGAGACTGCTGAGATGTTGGGGTCTCATACTCAACATACCTAGACTCTGGCATGTAATGCTGGGTCGAGTATGGACCATCCAAATGGCAAATACTGGTCGGAGCCTCATATGATGAAACAGGGACTGATGAGTCTAGCTCATGAGTCCAATCTTGTGAATGTATAGGCTCTCCGAATGAAGGCTGGTTAATGGAATCTTGATCACTAAAGTCAATCAAGTCTGGGAAATCATGATGTGCTAACCTCTTTATTTGGTATGTTCAATCGACCAGGTTATTCCCTAAGGTCAAGTCGGGATGTGTATATGTGAATTCTTGCATGGTCCCTACTTGAGGTGAGAATGAAGTATGTGGCGGCATATAATTTTGCCAATCGTCTATCTCAGCAGTTGCTTGCTCTTCATTTGATTCGTTGATTCCTGCAAGCTCTCGAGAATAAGGACAGTCAGCCCAAGGTGGAAGTGGATCCAGAGTGTTAGAATATGGAGTAGATGAGAAATGTGAAGAAGTGGAGAAGTCAGTCGAAATTCTGACTTCGTAATCGGGTTGAGGTGGAACCGACCACGGGTAAGGGTCTCTCGTGGATGGCGGAAGGTACATGGAAGAAGGAGAAGGCGAAGATGAACAATATATGGTCGAGGAGGATTGACCAGAGGTCACAGGGTATGGGGACCAATATCCCAACATCTTGAAGAGTAAGCAGGTTGAAGTAGAAAATGTGCAATTACACAGGATACCACACACAGACACAAAAACAAACGCAAGAGCAAATCCCGAGTTCACACTCAACACGGTGAAGGACCCAAAACCGAGTCCGATTAGTCTGGTGGATTTTAAGTGTGATTGTTCAGACAAGATAGCAAAGGTTACACAGCCTATAGGGAAGTCGGCTCAAAGCCGAATGCATCTTCCCTGCTTAACCTATCGCCTAAGATACCGATGGTCCTTCCTTTCTTCGCTCCTATCCCAAGTTGATGGATTCAAAGACCTGCCCCTATCTACCTGCAAGCAGGCGGAGGCTGACAAGGCCGGAACTTCATCCCGGGGGTTACTGGCAACTTGTCGCAAAGTACTGCAATTTCGCCCCTATCTACCTGAGACAAGAGGAGGCTACTTGGTACTAGTCAGTGAACCTGAATAATTCAACTTGTGATATTTGCTAGGATCAGTTGGAACATGATATGGAAGGCGGGGATTTGGGCTCTGCCTTAAGGTGTTCACACACACTCAAGTACCCTCACTCAGCCTGAAAACAAGGTTAGGGATTAGTCTCCCGCAAACAGATTTTCCAATTTTATTTATTTTTTGGTTAATAATGTTAGTAGTCCCGATTTTAAGTTAAGTTCTCACTTGTTAATCCAACCACACAACACGTCTATCGTCCAGTCCCAATTTCCGTTTAAATTAAGTGTGAAAATAGAGGAGGAAATTGAGAAAAGCCGATGCAAGAAAAACGATGATGCTTATGCTGAGTGAAGAATACTTATAGTGATCCATTCGCTTTATGAAGGATGCAAAATAGAATTGAAAACTTTTATATTATAAGCAAATGCAGAAGATAAAATCCGCTCTTAGACAAACAGTTCTATTAGCGAGTGAAGCACGGGTTGATTTAACTAGATCTGCGGTCTAGTTGTGTCTTTTAAGTGTATTGTGTGGCCCTAAAGATTTACGAGCACAAGCAATTCCTAGAGTGGCTCGAGGAGCTGCTAGTGCAAGCCTAGTCTAGACTTTCAATCCACACAGCAGATGGGGACACGGTTCTACTATGTTTACAAGCGCGAGAACCCAAACGGGAACCGCTGGAAATGCTGCTTTTTTTTACAAGTTAATAAAAAAATGGAAAAATCCTTTTAACATCTCAACAGCCGACTTGATCCATGAATCGTCGGCCTTCGATGCACTTTGAGATGCGCCGACTTTAAGAAAGCTGCTACAAGTCCACCGGACCCTCGCACAAAAAAAACAAAAATGACAGAGAGTGAAATAAATAGAAAAATAATTGAAAAAATGGAATAATTAGAAGGTGGTTCGGGGATCAGATTACCCGAGTGACTGGAAAATGTAAATCTAATTTTCTAAAGTGATCCTAAGCAGTTTGCCTCCCCGGCAACGACGCCATTTGACGGGCTGTGTACCTACCCTTTCTAGTGTGGTCTAATTGACTATTTTCGTTGCAGTCGGATAGATCCGCGTCGATAAAAAATAACCGCACGGATCGATTAAATCGTTGAATGAATTAACGCGCGGTTTTATGTTTATTTAGCATGGGCAAGCTCCAGGGTCGACTCAAGGAGGCAAAGGAATAACTCAGGATCAAGTTAGATGGATTAAATTGCGGTTTTCCAAGTGAGATTTTTTTATATTTTTTTATGCAATAAAAAAGACAAATGCAATGATGCGAATGAACTAGATTACTAAGAAAACCAACAACTTAGCCAAATTTAATTTTAATGTGAAATTAATGCAAATTGACCAAATTGTATTTTTTTTCTATAAACCTAATCCAATAATGAATGCAAATGTATTTTTTTTGGAATTTTTAGATTTAAAATGCACAGATGAAAAATACAAACTTTTTTGGGGTTTTTATGCAATTTTTCATGCAAATGATATGCAAAAATTATGAAAATTATATTGAAAGTTAAATATGATGAAACTAAGATACACTAACTTTTTGAGAATTTTCTGACACTTTATGATTTTTTTATTAATTTATTACTGAAAACAGAGTGAGACAAGTCTTTAATTACTAATTAATCCATGAAATAAAATTATCCAGAGAATGAATTCTCAAATAGATGTTTTAAAAAGTAATCCAGGAGAGTTGAAATTTCTCAAAAATAATCTTCAAGTATTTAATTAAAAATCAATTACCTAAATCACCCTATAATTTATTCTATACAAATGACAACTCCAATTTCGATGAAACTTGGATAGTAATTAAAGCATAATTAGAGCATCATTCACAATTTTTTCACAATTTTTGGAGCAATAAATAGGCTTGTGTGAATTTCAGAACGTAAATGGGTAAAATACCATTGATTTTCAATCTCTGAATTTTAATAAATTGTCAAGTGCTCACAAAAATGCAAATAAATAGTTAAAATGTTCAGAATTAATTTATCAACAACATGCTATTTTTGTATTAAAAATTGATGCAAAAATATTGTCCAGATTGATAGGTAAATATAGGAGTATCCGTGCAATATAGAACTGAAAAAAACAACTGAAATGTGCCTAAGGGCTCTTTTGCAATTTTAGAAATTGGAAAGGATGCAAATGCAAATTTCACAATATTAAATAAAAGAATGGACCTTCCTTTGCCCACTAGGGCACAATGAACGGGCGGCGGCTAGGGCGTGAGGGGTGGCTTGGCGCGCGGCGGCGCACGGTAGGAGGGCAAGGCGGCTGGGGCGGCCAACGTGGGCGGAGATGAGGAGTACGGCGGGTGGAGCTTGGGGGCGGCGCGCACATGCGCCTGAGCGGCACCGCTGACGTGCGGGGCACAGCTAAGGGCATGTCGATCGGGTGTGCGGGGACGGCGGGCCGGAGGGGAGTCCGCGGCGGCGGCGAGAGGGAGGCCTGGAGGCGGCTCGCAGCCGCGGGTGCACGTGGATGGGATCGGAGCTTGGCCGCGCGGGGTCGGAGGCAGTCGCGCGTGTCGCGACGGCGGAGATGCGCGGGAGGTTGGCGTGGTTTTGTGCGGCTGTGCGGTGGCTTGCGGCTGGGCCAGCACCGCTGGTGGCGGTGGTTGCAGCTGGCGCGAGGTGGGCGTGCACCGCGGGCGCGCGGGCGCGCGAGGTGGCTGGGCACGCGTCGCCGCTGCGAGGTGCAGGCGGTGCTGGGCGCTGCTGGGCTGGAGCACCGGCGGCTGAGCGGGAGGACGGTGGTGAAGGTAGGGGGTCCTGGAGCACATCCTGCTTGTTTTTTATTTTTTTCTTTTGTTATTTTTTGTGCTTTTTCTTTATAAATAGGAAATGGAAATGTGATAATGATAATAGTGGTGATGGTGATTGAAAGTGATGTTTGTGAAATGTTTGGATGATGGTGGTTTTTGTATGATGATTTGTGTGTGATGTGTGGTGAAAAATATGGTGAAACGATTATGATGTGGTGATCAACAAAGATAAATTGTTAGATAAAAATAATGTAAAAGATAGAGATAGAGAAATTACCTGTGTTGTTCGTCAGATTGTGGAGTTGCGTTGTGCGGCTTCCGGTTGTGGCCTCGATCCGGTTCGATGAAAAATCGGAGAAGCTTTGCGATCTTGATGGGAAGTGCGCTATGCAGATATTAACCGCAGATCTCGCATGTAGGTCGTCGTCGCTCAACGTCTAAGGGGGAGTTGTCACCTCACGGATTAAACGGGGCTCGAACCTCTCTAACTCGTAGAACGACGGATGAGGGAAAATGATGGAGGTGGTGGTGAATAAAAAGGGGAGGAGGAAGTTGGAGAAGAGATGGAGAAAGTGGAGAAAATGGTGGAGGAAGTGGGGAGTTATTGGCTTGGAGCGGAAGAAAAGTAAGGGGAGAAGCGGTAAAAGGGAGTAAAATAATAAAAAAATAAAATAAAATAGTAGGCTACTAAAAATAATTAAAATAATAATAGTAAAATAATAATAATAAATCCGAACATAATAAACAAATCTGAAAATAATAAAATAAAGGGGTGACATGTGGCGGCTCCAGGAGCTGCCACATGTTGCTCCCAGAAAATTCAAAATTAAATGTAGAGAAAAATAAAAAAGAAATAACAAAAGGGATTAAATCAAAAAGTGAACACGAAAGTTTCTCGTCTCGACGAGATCTACAACTTTCGTGAAGGGCCGAAAATCAAAAGAAGTCATATTACAAAGTGTGTTTTCGGGTGATACCTTATAGGTATAAAATACCACATTTTTCTTTTTGCAATTTTTTGTCATTTTTAAATAAGAGAAAAATTAAAATAAAGTGAGAGAAAATATGAAAAGAATATTTACAACTTAATCTATTTTTTTTGGATTTTAATAATTAAGAAAATAAATGAAGGGCAAAACGGTTAATATGTACAATATAAAAAGGGGCCCAAAACCCAAGTTTTGCATACGAGCTCCGATTTTAATGAAATTGGTCTTGTTTCGAAGGTCTCTGGATGTATATTACTTTAAAGTGAGCAGACCTAATTCGGAGGTTGTATGAGAGAGATATGTGCACTCTAAGGTTCATGGTCTCCAACTGGGATTGGGGTTTTATTGGTCAATTTTACAAGTTAGTATTTTTTTGATATTTTTCTTTAATTAGTGTTAGTAATATATACACTATAGAGTTGGTTTTATTGGATTTGGAGTTAGTATAAAATATATACAAATAAGGTTTTTTATCTAATATACATGTGAATATTTACAAGTGAAATTGACTTCTTATTTTATGCAAATATGAATGCTAAAATGCAGATGTTATCAATGCATGCATGAATGCTAATTATGCAATATAAGTACAAATATGCAGCTAGTTACTCGGGAACAAAGCTCTATTTTCAACTTTTAGAGTGATTCACAGATTCATCAGCCGTCCGGTGACAGTGCTTGGCCCTCGTCGAGGCCATCACGGCATTTCCGAACCCCGAGGTGAGATCCATTTTATTTCCCGTCTTTGTCTTAGATAAAACATAGAGTAATTTTTTTATTTCATAATTAATCTTTAGGTATCAAAATCCTAAAAATTCCCACCGCCTATTTTCGATCCGACATCGGAATTTTCCATCTCATTTTTGTGTCCGCCCGTTTCCACATTCTACCTCACGCAATCTTCCACCTCCCGGTCACGCACGGTGACCGGAGCCATGGATCCATTCTTCCACATCGCAAGATCTGACCATTCACCAATCCTATTTGTTTATAAATAATATATATATATATATATAATTGTTTTCAGGATTCTCTAACATTTTTTTGAGGAAAAATAAAAAAACATTAAAAACTTTTTCAAAAACTATTTTTTACTTTTGTTTACATTTCCTGTTTAAAAAACCATTTTTTATTAGCAGATCTATTTACAAATAAATAAATTAATTAATTAATAAAAATAGAAAAAGAAGAGCAGGTCACGAGGTCGCCCGCCCCAGCAAGCGCGGCCCTTCGCGACCTCCGCCCGCCTCCGCGCGGAGGTGCCACCCGAACCTTCCAAGCCTCTAGTGGCGTCGTGCGCCCCCCACCGCAGAACCCTCTGCGCCTCTGCTCCGGTGGCCCGCCTCTCCGTGCCCGCGCTCCTCTCCCATCTAGCCGCGTAGGGCGCCGCCCCCTATGCCAGGTCCTCCGCACCTCCGCGACCTCTGGCTGAAACCCGTGTCAGCCTGCGGCTGGTGTACCTCCATCATGCACCCCTCCTCCAGGAAGCGCTCTCGTGCCCGCACTCTGCCCGAAGTTCTCCACCAGATCCCCTCTCGTGCGACTCCGGGCGACGCAACCCCTCCAGCCAAGAGCATTCCAGAACGACGGCCTCCACCCTCGGACCTACCGCCTAGCCACGCGCATTGCCGCACGGTACGACCCCGCGCCACCGCCCTTGAGCGCGTCGGCCCGATGTTCGCCTCCAGTCGTCACCCACTAATCGTGCCCTCCTCCGCGACATCCGCCCGTGCGGGGTCTCTCCTCCAATCATCGCGCGAGCCGCGCCTCCGTCGATCCCCAACGCCACGCGTGCCCTTCCCAGTGGCGGCGGCACCCATCTCTCCACCTGTTGAAGACACGAAGAGAAACCTAGGGTTATTATTTTATTTGGGAAAATTGCAGATACACCCTTTGAACTTTTTATATTTGTAAGAGAGTCCTCTCCTCAGAAATATCTTTGGGTAAATTTCACATTTTCTCCTGCAAATTTATGTTTTTATATTCAGTGCAAAAACTTTATATATTTGCAGTTTTAGTCCATCTTACCCAGACTATTTATTTGCATGTTCTTCTTGATTAAATAAATGTTTTTATTTGTCAAAAATTCTCAAAAATTATGTATGTTCCTGCTGTAGTTTTTATCATTGTATAAATTTTTCATCAATTTTATTGTCATTTGATATTTTTGAAAAATCAAAAACAACATCTTTGTGTCTGCATGAAATTAGAAAATTCATAAAAAAATCGAAAATTTGCCTAAAAATTCCAAAAACATTAATGTAGGTGTATTTTGGTGTCTTGTAAATTCTATCCAATTTTTATGCTTAGATCATTTATAAAAACAAAAAAAATACGAAAAATGAAAAATCTTAAAATAATTTTAGAAAATTCTAGATAAATCGGAAAAAAACTGACTCCAGTCTCTATTTGTAGATATTTATTTGTAGTTTAGCTTAAAAATAGTTTTCATGAGTATTGGGCAATTAAATTATTTGTAATTGCAAAATACTCTTGGTTGTGCACTATTTTCTTTATTTTTCACTATCAGATTTTTATAAAATAATAAAAACATCAGAAAGATTTGAAAAAATTATTAATAATATTTTAAAACATATAAAAACACAAAAACATTATCTTCATACTTTTCTGATTATTTTTCATTATTCTGAAAAATACAAAAAGAGTGTGTGTTTGTGCACTTTTTTTCCTTAGTGCTTATTTTGAAAACAAAAAAAAAATAAAATTCAAAAACCACTAAATATTTCATTTTCAAAATTTGATTACATAGTTTTTAAATCGTGCTCCTTATGTTCAACCCTGGTCGCTATACCTGATAAATAGAATAGTGAAACTGCTTACATTTGCTTTGTTTGATATTTTTCTTAAGTGGTTTAAAATATTTTTCCGTTGACTGTGCTTGGTGATTCGGGTCACAACGACACTTGATTATTACATACTTAACCTGAGTTTTCAGGCACATCATCAATAATATATAGAAAAATACAAAATTAATTTCATACAAAATAATATAAAGGGCATTTTTTATACTCCAAAGAAAAAAAAGTGAAAATCTCAACCTCCTAGACCCATATCTCTCAAATAAAAACTCAAAATGTATCAAAATCACATTTAATTGTATTTAACTTTTAGTAAGCTATTTAATGAAGGTGGTTTCATATTTTTTTGGAGTTAGGGTGCGAAGTTAGGTTTTTGACCCTTATACAATATACTCGAAAAAATCATTTTATTTATTTTTTATTGTTTTCATAATATCATATTTTTTATAATTTTATAAATATTATTTATAACATACGTACATATTAAAATTAAAAAAATCATAAAGATATTATTAAAATAAAATACGTACACTAAATACATAGATGAATATACAATAGCTATGCCTATATAATATATACTTATATTTATTTAAGTACAAATATTACATCA